>OZ038384.1:2531736-3131736 GCA_964036045.1 Eutreptiella sp. 'Long Island Sound 2002' | reverse complement strand
GATTCCCCGGCCTTCCCTCCCTGGCACAGCCTATTGGGCGCCTGCAGGCGGGTTTCCTGTGGATAGCCCTCGCCGACAGCGGAGCATTTCTCTCTGTCAACCAAATTCCACCTCTCCCCATCCCTCACGGGCTGGAGTACCCACTCGGCTCCCGGATGCACTTGGTTGTCGTCCATCCACGGCTGGAGGCAAGGGGGCGACCCTTTCCACGTTCCCCCTGGTCCTGCTCACGCGTGAACCTACGTGTACTCAGGCCATTGAGTCGGGGATCTCAAGGTCAACCCTCACCCCTGCGGACACCTCACGGCCGTCCCGAAGTTCAGGGCATTTTCCCGACTTCCCGTGGCCAGGGTCCCCATGGTTGGCCCATGGTTCACCACTCCATGGCGACTGGTTTCCCAATCCCACGGGGCTGTTGCTTGGCGCTTTCGGCCTCCCTGCCCTTCCCATGTCCCATTCTCCTTTGCCTCATCCCGGCACCGGCCCGTTCCCAGCGTCCCATGGACTCCCTACCCCTTCGGGCCGTTGTGCGGCCCTAGCCACACGCCCTTCCCCGCGCCGTCCCCTTGTCCCATCATCCCGTGTTTATACCCCACCGGGTCGCCTGCTACCCTGTGGCGCTGGCCCACTGGGGCCTCTTCCATCCAGGGACCGTTTCGTGCGCCTAGCACGGGTCGCTCCCTTCCAACCCCCGTCCCTTTCCCCTGTGCCGCGGCCCTGGCCTAGTCCCCCGGGCTGTCTTGCGGCCCCATCCCATCCCTCATCCCGTGTTCATACCCCACCGGGCCGCCAGCAACCCCGTGGCGCGGGCCCACTGGATCCTCATCCATCCGGGGACCGTTTCGTGCGCCTAGCATGGGTCGCTCCCTTCCCGCCACCTTCCCCCGTGCCGCGGCCCCGGCCTATTCCCCCGGGTTGTCGTGCGGCCCCATCCTATCCCTCTTCCCGTGTTTATACCCCACCGGGCCGCCAGCAACCCTGTGGCGCGGGCCCACTGGATCCTCATCCATCCGGGGACCGTTTTGTGCGCCTAGCACGGGTCGCTTCCTTCCCTCCCCCGCCCCCCTCTCCTGTGCCGTCTCCCTAGCTGTCCTAGTCTCCTGGAACCGTCGCGTGGCCTTAGCCACTCGTCCTTTTCTGTCCCGCCTCCTTGTGGTGCTGCGGGGTGTTGTCCGCGTTTGTTTCCCCCCTTTTTTTTTCCTTGCTTTTTTCCGCTTGGTTCCCTCCTCCCTGCATGCACGCACAACAACACTGCATCGCCATCTGTCTCGGTTCTGTTTGGTGCTCATGTCCAGTCCCTCCGCCATCCTGTGGCGTTGCCCCTGGCGGTCCCCGGCCATGCCGGGCATTGAAGCCGGTTCGGACCCCCGTGGCCATCTTGGGGTCACTTGGGGTGTATATCTATGTGCCGGCAAGCCGCCATTGGCTGATATCATGCTCTCCCGTCCACCTGAACTAACCCGATGTGATAGTGTGATAGGTTTGGCCATTCCGGCTATGAGCGGCCATATTCAGTACCGAGGCGCCGCCAGCTGAGATTTATATATCAGAATATCAGGAATCAACAGGGTTTTATTATCATGATGTTTCCGTAATTTTTCAGCCTTTCGTTCTGATGGTCAAGGTATCGGCGACCGTCAGTTGGCTCGCGATTTTGCGTTAACCGATTGGTTAACTGTTATTTCCAGATATTTTGGCGGATACTCCGTTGAAGGGTCAGATTTCATCAGCAAAGGGTTCGTTGCTTCCGCAATTTTCTAAATAAGCACTCGAAGTTTGAATCTGAATTTTTCGCGATGTCGAAATCGGATTTTCGACTTCGACATCGCCGCACTTGATTTTGTCGTCTTCGAGTGGTCATACTCTTTTCCCTATACCCGAATCAGGTTTCCCTTATACTTGCCACCCATTTGACTTGGAGATATAAGGGAAACAAAAGTGAATCGTGGGACCACTTTGAAGGGCCATATCTACGCGCGTGTGTGAGGAAAGAGAATAAGGAAAGTTGGGTTGCAAGCCCCTTGGTCTCAACTTAATTTAGGAAGCATCAAATGCCTTTGGTGTGTACCTATGCTCGATGTAGCAAGGGATAATGGTCAAGAGGGTATAAAGTGAAATATAACTCTTGGACCGTGCAACCGAATATTTTAATGCGACTTTCGAGTGTACCGCATGAGTGTTGGGGTTGCATAGATACTTTCCTTGGGCTCCTACGCATTTTTAACGTGAAGTTATGTCCATGGAGGGACATGGCATATCATGGTGGGAGCCACTTTTGAGGGTATGTTTTATATGCATGGTATATGTCTTGATATGCTCACGCCCATGTTATATATCTTCGTGTGGCCGAAGAGATGGGGAGCCATACGTGACAAGGGCTTTGCCCATGTCCCAATTGTGGAATTCAAAGCGCTAGACTAAGTCTACCGCATATGTATTGCTCATGGTATGTTTGGGAAAGAGATCCATGAGTGCACTCCAATTTTCATGGGGCATGTAGATATGAGTGGCGAAGGTTTCTCCATGCGCCCGATTAGGGATCCAAGTGGGGGAGTTGTTCGCAATTGGTTCCAATCATTTGTGTATTGAATCATGAGCGGATATCATGGGTGAGCATAGAGATATACTATCATGACAACTTTGTATTTGGTCATATTTTCATGTTTTTGACCTCAATTTTTGCTCATTTTTGCGTTTTGTGTACTTACCTGGTCGGCAAACAGCAAGAAGCCTATGGAGAGTCGAACCATGGTATGTTGTCCAGATGTTGGCATAAGCTTTGGAGTTGAACACCACCATATGCCGGATCGCGTACTCCATTTGGCTTGGCGCACGAAGGATCACAAGAATCGGTCTCAAGATCATGGGCTGACTTGGGCAGTGCGTGGCGCCCATATCCCAAGGGGTTTCGATGGTAAAGTGGGGATGTACATGGGCATTGACCTTTGGTCTAAATCCTCCATGAATATTAGACTTCGATTCCATGCATCCTTTGAGCCTTCGGATAAGTGGTAACTTCAATTTTGAGCATATATGTGATATATGGCCAATATGGTGTGAATTGGCAGTTTTTTGGCATGTTATGAGTTCAAACTCATAGGTCATTTCTCTAAGCCCATTCGATTCCAAGTCCAACCAAGGTTATGTCAGGGTAGGGCATGGTCCTGAGTGCCACTCTAGGCCATGACACGCCACCCTCCCTATTGGGCTAGGATTTAGAGGCTTGGGAGTGATCACATTTTTGGGGTTTGTGTAATGACTTGTGACACATGGCATTCAGCCATCTCATATGACCTGGTTCAGGGCAATATGTTGGTGAGTCAAGGGAAGGTCTTGAGTCCAGGGAATGAGGGGTTTATGGCTGTGAATGTGTATGTTTACCTCTTTCCCCAACTTTGCTTTATTTGTGTTCATATGACAATTTCAGGGCTTTCTTCCTTGGTGCAATTCTTGTACATGCCCGCCACCGTGAGACGACCGGTGTGCTGAACGGAAGCCCGCAGCCTGATTTGGATTGTGAATTGGGCTATTGCTGTATTTGTGGGATCTGGTTGCTGTTCAGGGTTGAAGGAGGATTACATTTTCTATATTTTTGGATTTTGGACCTTGGACTTTGAGGATTTTGAGAAATGCAATCGTTGATCCGGAGTAAATCAGCAGGGGTAACAGGCGGAAGGGGCACAGCGGGGGCCGGTCCTGGTAGGGACCTTCTTTATGGTAGCAGAGGCTTACCTGCTGCCCCTACCTACCGCCGACCCGGGGACTTGGGCCCTCATGAGCCCTGCCCAAGTACGCCCCGGGTGCGTATTGTGGACTCGGTGGAGACCACGCCAGAGATTAGAGCCATAGAACTACCGAGACGTTCAAGAGCATGGCGAACTCCGGAAGTTGAAGCCCGAAGAGAAGTACGACATTCGGGAAGAGCAGGACGTGACATGGAGGACCTGGTCTCCATGTGCGAGCGTCGCTGCCGAAAGGCATGCAACCTCCGCTCCGCCGCGGAGGACTCTTATGAGGATTGCCATTCAGGCAGCAGTGGAGGACGGGCCCGGCGCTACCGGAAGCGCGGGTCACCCAAGCCCGCGTCAGGGGACGCCGGGGCTATGGATACGAATCCCAGCCCGGTCAGGCTGTGGGACTCCGAGCACTCCGAGGGCTATGGGACAGCTTATGAGCCACCCTCGGAGTCGGAGGAGACGGCCAGACCGCCCACAAGGGCGAACACGGCCCCCGAGCCCGCCCTGAAGCACGACGCCGAGGGCTTGGAGAGGCCAGCCAGGGCCAGGACGGCACCTGTGCCCCGGCACACGGGACCAGAGACGGACGCCATAGGCGATACGCCCATGGGCGATGAGTCTGAGGGGCTGGGAACCGCGGGATGCGCTGATTCCGGCGGTAAGCACGCTGCGTGCCACTGCGAGCACGTGTCCTTCCTCATGGGCAAGTACCCGAAGATGGGGATGGACGCCATCGTGCATCGCCTTGACCGCCTGGACAACGCCAAGGACGGTCTAGAGGAGGACGTCGCGGGGATCCTGGACGACCAGTCGGCCGCGGAGAACCACATGGAGGAGCTGCGAGCGGATCAGGCCCGGTACCGGGAGAATCTGGAGCTGGCCCTGCAGAAGCAGCAGCAAGTGGTGGACAGCCTTCTCCACTTAGTGGAGGACATGTCGGGACGCCTGAGAAGGCTAGAGGAGCGACAGCCCCTCGCCTCGGGTCCGGAGCTCCCGGCAAAGCCGGCCGCGGTAGAGCTGGTGGAGCGGGTTAAGACCCTCAGGAGCGCCATGGAGAAACCCATGGGCGGCCCTGCAGAGGCACCATACGCGCCTCCGCGTGTTGACCCGGGTGCGCTGCCGTTTGTTCCCATGTTCAGCGAATCCACAATGCTCGGGGAACACACGGTACCGGCTGGGTCCATGCGGGAAGGGCACGTAACCACGGACCCGAGGAGCCTGACGGTACAGATGTCCCATGCCGCCCAGGATGTACCGATCACGACGAATATGGTAGTCTATGCGGAAGAGAAGATCGAGATCCAGAACCAGACCATGCAGGGGCGAACCATGGGAAGCGCCGACGGACATGGTCGAGGCCATCCAAGTGGAAACCTGTGGGCGAAGGACCCCAATACGGGGATATGGACGGCCGATGGAGCAAGTCCTTCCCGCATTCCAAACCCCATGGGTTCAGGCCCAACTGGACCGCACTCCATGGAGGAGAGGGATGTACGGGGAGTGTACTCACACCCCCCGGCCACAGGTGGTATCCGTCTCGGTGGAGTGGTGGCTGGAGATGTCGGAGACGCCATCAGGATTGACGACCTCAGGGGAATCAAAATCCCCTATTACGACGGGAACCCGTCCAACCTGGATGACTTCATCCTGGACTGGGAGGACTTCGCCGAGGAGGTCGTCGGCGAGATGCGGGGAGCGCCGCGGGACAAGTGGGTATGCCGGACATTCCCACACCGCTTGGCGCAGGACCTGAAGGAGGAGCTGCGGGATCAGATCCGGGAAGGATTGATCCGTACGGAGCAGGCCTGCCTCCAGTGGCTGGAGGATGAGGAGCGGGTGGACGCTCCTAACCAGAAGCTGGAGGACCTGTGGTCCACCCCGCTGCCGCTGGACCGCGGTGAGTTGCGGGTCCGGGAGTGGAACCGGTATCTGCGGAAGTACCGCAGATGCCTCAAGCTGGTGGAAGACTGGAACGAGGCCAGTGAGATCCGCCACTTGCTGAAGGACGTCCTCCCCGGCAACTGGAAGAGACGAGTGGAGGACGAGGAGAAGAAGAGGGCGATAAAGCGCGTGGCGGTGAGGATTATGGCGGCGGAGGATACCCATGCGGGTATCATGGAGTTCTTCAGGAGGAACCTGGGCGAGCCCAACCGGATGTTGGGACTGAAGAACGCCGTGTATGTGGAGGTGTTTGGAGACTCCATGGGGCAAAGGTTGCTGCGCCTCAACAACGTGGAGTGGAGGCGCGGGGAGCCGCTGAGGATGCAAGTCATCTTCGCCCGCATGAGCCTGGACGAGATCGTGAAGTACATCACGGTGGAGCTGAAGCTCAATGCGAAGAACGAGGCCCACGTGCAGGATCGGCATGGTCATGGACAACGAGGACACCGAGAAGACCGCCATCATCGGGAGATCCAGGAGGACACGGCCAACTCCGCGGAGGACGGTAGTGGAAGTGGCCAAGACCACTGGTCCCGGGAGGATCACGAGGAGGCCCATTTCTTCGCGTTTGTGGCGCACAACGTGAAAAACCATGGGCAGGATCGGTCCAGATGGAGCCAGGTGGGACCCAAGAAGAGCAGAGAGCCAAGGAGGATCGGGAACCCACCGCTCTCGTTCCGAGAGTACAGGTCTCAGCACGACGGGTGCTGGGTCTGTTATGGCAAGGGAAACAACCATGCACACGACCACCGTCAGTGCAAGGTGTATGAGGCGGACAAGAAGGCCTACTTCGCAGCCAACCCCGAGAAGAAGCTCAAGGAGCAGCGGATTTCCGATTGGAAGGCGAAGGGCGGAGACGGGGGAAAAGGCCAAGGCAAAGGCCAAGGGAAAGGCGGAGGAAGAGGCTATGGTGGTGGACCTGGCCCAGACCGACGAGTGAGGTCGATCGAGGAGGTTGCTGAGGACATGTTGAGGACATTGGAGGAACCCAAAGCCCAGCAACGTGGTGGACAAGGTCCTGGCGGATCGCAGCCGGAAGGGGCTGCGGGAAGCCAAGTCTAGAGGAGCCCCCACGGGAGTGGGACCTCGGAGGTCTCTCCTCCGAAAATCAGTGGAGTCCCAGAGAAAGCGAAGGCACATCGGGTGCCGAAGAAGGCTCCAGAAGAGCCAAAACCACTGAGTTTCGCCACTCCCAACCCCTGGAGCGCCCTGCCAAGGGAGGTACATGTGGGTACGGGACATGGCAAGAAGGAAGGAGCGACCACGGAGAGCCCCGTGGACGGGCAGGATTAACCCAAGATCTACACCATCCGTGACCATACCCTTGAAGTCCTGATGCACCCGGACGTGCTAGAGTTGCATGCCGTGAGAGTCGTCCATACACCTCATGGCGACGAGCGGCAGTTGCACTTGAAAGTGCGAGTACGGTGCGGACGAGAGGAGAAGGTGGTGGATGTGTTAGTGGATACGGGTGCCCAGGTGAGCCTGGTCCGGAGAGGGTTGTTCAAGGAGGAACTCCTGCAGCCCAGCCGGAGACCGGTCCGCCTGAAGGTCGCCAACGGAGAGATTATGGGTGGGGGCACCCATGAGGCCACCATCAGTATGGAATTCTGGGAGCATGAGCGCTTGAACCGCCCTGATCAGGCGAAGAGAAGCACTCTATCCGGGAACTTCTATGTGGCCGACATTACCGATTGGGATATGATCATGGGGTATGACTTCATGGTGGCAAATGCCATTGGAGCCCTTCCCCATCGTGCAACGCTGGTCCGGGAGGATGATGAATGCCTCACATGGCTGTCCACGGACTATGCATGCGGATCATCCCAATGGAATGCTGAGGAAGAGGATCGGATCGTCTGAGCGGTGCAAGCTGTGGGTGCCAAGTCCAGAGGAGACCGCGGAGTTCAGCTCACGGAGTATGGAATGGCACCGCAGGTGTACGACAGGATGATCCAGACGCTGGGAGCCGAAGCGCCCGAGACGGACGTCTTCGCTTCCCGGGATGCCCCACTTCTGCGGAAGTGTAGGAGGCATTGGCATCGAGGAGACTCAGCCTGGCACAGGCATTGGGGTTTGAAGGAGTGGGGACCCATGTATTGGCATGGCTCCCTGGACAATACCAGACGTACGGTGGAGAAGATCATCGCGGATAGGGCGAAGGGGATCCTGGTCATAACCGGCATAGGATCCACCCCATGTCCGCTGGAGGGTCTCAAGTCGACGCTGGACTCCATCACCCTGAACGAGATGTCATTCGGGCCAGAGGAGGAGTTGTTCATCGACGCCAAGGGTGTATCAATGCCCTCCCTGGGTCAAGCGTGGGGTACCAAGGCTTTCCTGGTGGATGGGGCGCAAGCCCAGCCCACGGGTGATGAAGCATTCATCCGTAGGGTGGAGGCGGTGCCCATGAAGGTCATGTTTGAGCCCAAGGAGGGGACGGATCAGCCAGTTGATGGTATTGACGTCCTGTCCCACGCCGAGATCGACAACGTCGTCAACTACATGCGGATGGGGATGCACGACCGTGTGGCAGCCAAGAAGAGGCGGGCCATGGTCACATCTCCGCATTGGTGGGACGACAAGATGTTGGTCACCGGCAAGTACGAGAAGGACGAGTTCGTGGCGAGGGTCATGGATCACATCGCGGACCAATACGATGGTCCGGTTGGGTCGGACCAACCAACATGGGATTTTCCAAGAATGGGTGCCGATAGCGACAGTCACCAGCCCGATGCCGCAAATTTCTGAAGATTATCGGTGGGAAGAGCTCCCCATGACGATGAAGACGGCATATCAGACGAGGATAAGTCGGAATCGGACCCAGAAGAGGCCTATACCGCAGTGCGGTCGGTTGTATCTATACCGAAGCAAGCGGCTGAAGAGGCCCAGGAGAACCCGAAGGTCGCCGAGCTGAAGGAGAGGCTGATCAAGGCCTATCCGCGGCTATTCAGTGGCGTCGCCAACATAAACCCTCCAGATCGTGGGAGGTTTGGTACAGCGAAGATCAAGCTGAAGCCGAACCCGAAGATCTATCGTCATCGGGAGTACCAACTTCAGGGCGATCGGGCCGAGGCCATGAAGAAGCTGTTGGCCGAGTTCATTGAGCGGGGATGGATCGAACCCTCCGACAGTGAGTGGGCCAGCCCAGCCTTCATCGTGCCCAAGAAGGAGAAGGGCGAGTGGAGGTTGGTGGTGGATTACAGGGGTTTGAACGAGCAAACCGAGCACGACTCGTACTCGCTTCCCCTGATCGACTCCATCCTCCAAAAACAACAGAAAAAGCGGATCTTCACGGTGTTGGACCTGAAACACGGTTATCACCAGATGCTGCTACACCCGGACTCCAGGCCCTGCACAGCGATGTCGACGCCGCTGGGGTCCATGCAGTGGAAAGTGGTGCCTATGGGCGCCAAGAATGGCAACGCCGCTTTCCAGCGCATGATGGAGGACCTACTCGGTCCTGTCCGGGACTGTGCCGATCCCTTCGTGGATGACATCATCATCGGGTCCGGCACGGAGAACATGACTGAGGACGAGCTCATCGACGCGCATGAGAAGGATCTGCGCCGAGTGCTCAGCGAGTTGGACAAGCACAACATGGTGTGCAAGCCCACCAAAGCCTCACTCTTCGTGAAGGAAGTGGAGTTCGCGGGTCACGTGGTTGGTCACGGGCAACGCCGTCCCATGCCTGGGAAGCTGGCGTCCCTGCACCACTGGGAGAAGCCCCAGACCATCAGCGAACTCCGGTCCTTCATGGGGTTCTGCAATTACTATTCGGGCTATGTCCGGATGTATGCAGAACTGTCGGGGCCGCTGCACAAGATGCTGCAGGTGGGGAAGTTCGATGGCTGGAAGGGGAGCAAGAAGAAACTTGCCTGGACCCCTGAGGCTCAAGATGCGTTCAACCGCCTGAAGGAGCGACTCCTGGGGCAGTTGGGGCTATTCCTGGTGGACCCGGACAAGGGATTCGTGCTACGGACGGACGCCTCGGACTATGCTGTGGGGGCAGTCCTCGAGCAGATCCGAGACGACGGGTCACATGTTCCCGTGGCTTTCTGGAGCCGGATCCTGGCCGAGGGCCAACGCCGCACCTGGACCGCGAGGGAGAAGGAGACGTACGCCATTGTATGTGCGCTCAGGAAGTGGTCTGGCCACATCGGACTGCAGCCGGTGGTGGTGTGCACGGACCACCAGTCCCTACAGAGCTGGCACAAGGAGCATGTCGACACCCCCTCAGGACCAGCGGCTAGGAGGGCCCGATGGCACGAGACGTTCGCCAAGTTCGACCTCAGCGTCGTATACGTCCCGGGGAAGGACAACACTGTGGCAGATTGCCTCAGTCGCTGGGCCTACCCCGCGGGCAAGGCGTGGATGGACATATCCAGCCATGGCGACGCCGAGGAAACCGAGGAGGCCAAGCGCATCATCGAGATGGAGAAGGTCATGGAGCAAGAGGGGGTCAAGTGCTTTGTGGTGATGGCAAATCGTACCGACCTGGCCAAGTTCCGGGGTGCCCGCGTCCAAGCCCTTCGAGAGGAAACCCTCGAGCAATGGATGGTGGCCCCTGTAGAGCTAGTCAGGTCGGTGCTCACAGAGGACTGGTCGGATGACTACGCGGCATCCGAGCACTGGAGCAAGTACTGGAATGCCGTGAGCGCCCCGTCGGACGACGATTGGCCTGAGGGCTTGACCGAGGATGGCGACAAGTTGTTCCTCAAGGACAAGCTGCTGGTGCCCGAAAACCGAGTGGAGGAGCTCATTGACCATTGGCACAACGCCCAGCTCATGCACCCTGGCCGAGACAAGATGCAGCAGGACCTGGAGTGGCGTTTCAAGTTCCCTCCGGGGTACTACGCCATCCTGGATAGGTACTGCAGCGACTGTGCCGTGTGTCGGGCCACGAAGAGCCCCAACCACTCCACAGCGGGCAACCCGGTGTACACGGCTATACCGGAAGCCCCTATGCGGTCCGTGGCCATGGATGTATTCGCCATGCCTGAGGTCACCGTTGAAGGAGAGACCAACGACTGTGTCATCCTGGCGGTGGATAGGCACAGTGGGTATATCGTGGCGGTCCCTGGCAAGAAGTCCAAGAAGAAGGACAAGAAGGACAAGCATGGAGTGGGGCTGCAGGCCAAGACCGTCGCTAATGCCATGATCAGGCATTGGCTGACGATTTTTGATGTCCCAGCTGTCATCTGCAGCGATCGAGGCAGTCAATTCGTGGGGACGTGGTTCAAGACGATGTGCAAGCACATGGGGATTCGGCACGCCAAGACCGTGGCGTACCACAGCCGGTCGAATGGCCGTGCTGAGGTGGCCGGGCGGCAGATGTTCGAAAAGTTCCGCCAGCTGCACATTGACGAACCGGGCCGGAACTGGTATAACTCGCTGTGGCGAGTGCTCCAAGCGTATCACGACCTTCCGGGACCCACTGGACTGTCGCCTCATCGCATCCTGTTCCTACGGGATCGAGTGTCACGCACTCTCCCGTGGTTGAACCATGGCAAAGTGGCCCGAGATGCGAACGCCATGATGGCTGAGGCGGACGACACGGCGGCCAAGGTGTGCAAGGCACTACAGGACGAGCATGACAAGAGGGCCAAGTACTTCAAGCAGGGAAAGGTCCAGAAGTATGCTCTCCAAGACACCGTGTGGGTGGAGCGGCACCACAAGGATGTCCTGTCCAGGCATCGGCAGGCGTCCTGGTATGTGCCGGGGGTAATCGTGCGGAAGGTCGGGCAGGATGTGTATGCGGTTCGTTTGGGGGATAACAAGATCCTGGACCGCGATCATACCCAGCTTCGTCCCCGAGCACCGGACCCCAGCGGACGTCCCGTCACCTTCGAGTTCACTGCCGGCGATGTGGACTCGGACGACGAGGGTGAGGACGACGATTTCACCGCGGAGAAGATCCTGGCGGACAAGCCGGACCCGGGGACGCCTGGCGGGAGGCTTTATAAAGTCCGATGGAAGGGATTCGCCGCCTCCAGAGATTCGTGGGAACCTCCGAGCAGTTTTGTGCCGAGGTATACCACAGTCTGGATGGACTACCTAAAGAAAAAGAACATTTCTTTGGATGTCAAGGACGTGTTGGTCCATTTGGTAGCTGCTGTAGCACCGTAATGGATCCCCCTTGGCATGTTGTTTGTTTTTGTGATTGGGGAGACAAGTGAGGGCGTTCATCCGGGGATTTTTCGGCCTTGATTGGCCATTTACCCCCTTCACTCGATCTCCACATATATATTTCATTGTGGTATACTTATTTAGGTCGACCGACGACGTTTTTCTATCTTTGATCCCCTTGGTCCATGTTGTAGATCAAGAGGAGACCGATATGGCGTAGGGCACTGATTATCAGTGTCCTCACCCCTCCCTTGGGGCATGGGGGACGCCTACGACGTGTGTGGGGCCTCCATGTGTCCTTGGGACATGGAGGGGGGGGTTGGAGCCCATTGGGGTCCTCCCGTCCTCTCTTCAATTGTTTCCGAGCGGATACAACGCTCTGAGAAGGGGGGTGAAGCCGGTTCGGACCCCCGTGGCCATCTTGGGGTCACTTGGGGTGTATATCTATGTGCCGGCAAGCCGCCATTGGCTGATATCATGCTCTCCCGTCCACCTGAACTAACCCGATGTGATAGTGTGATAGGTTTGGCCATTCCGGGTATGAGCGGCCATATTCAGTACCGGGGCGCCGCCAGCTGAGATTTATATATCAGAATATCAGGAATCAACAGGGTTTTATTATCATGATGTTTCCGTAATTTTTCAGCCTTTCGTTCTGATGGTCAAGGTATCGGCGACCGTCAGTTGGCTCGCGATTTTGCGTTAACCGATTGGTTAACTGTTATTTCCAGATATTTTGGCGGATACTCCGTTGAAGGGTCAGATTTCATCAGCAAAGGGTTCGTTGCTTCCGCAATTTTCTAAATAAGCACTCGAAGTTTGAATCTGAATTTTTCGCGATGTCGAAATCGGATTTTCGACTTCGACATCGCCGCACTTGATTTTGTCGTCTTCGAGTGGTCATACTCTTTTCCCTATACCCGAATCAGGTTTCCCTTATACTTGCCACCCATTTGACTTGGAGATATAAGGGAAACAAAAGTGAATCGTGGGACCACTTTGAAGGGCCATATCTACGCGCGAGTGTGAGGAAAGAGAATAAGGAAAGTTGGGTTGCAAGCGCCTTGGTCTCAACTTAATTTAGGAAGCATCAAACGCCTTTGGTGTGTACCTATGCTCGATGTAGCAAGGGATAATGGTCAAGAGGGTATAAAGTGATATATAACTCTTGGACAGTGCAACCGAATATTTTAATGCGACTTTCGAGTGTACCGCATGAGTGTTGGGGTTGCATAGATACTTTCCTTGGGCTCCTACGCATTTTTAACGTGAAGTTATGTCCGTGGAGGGACATGGCATATCATGGTGGGAGCCACTTTTGAGGGTATGTTTTATATGCATGGTATATGTCTTGATATGCTCACGCCCATGTTATATATCTTCGTGTGGCCGAAGAGATGGGGAGCCATACGTGACAAGGGCTTTGCCCATGTCCCAATTGTGGAATTCAAAGCGCTAGACTAAGTCTACCGCATATGTATTGCTCATGGTATGTTTGGGAAAGAGATCCATGAGTGCACTCCCATTTTCATGGGGCATGTAGATATGAGTGGCGAAGGTTTCTCCATGCGCCCGATTGGGGATCCAAGTGGGGGAATTGTTCGCAAATGGTTCCAATCATTTGTGTATTGAATCATGAGCGGATATCATGGGTGACCATAGAGATATACTATCATGACAACTTTGTATTTGGTCATATTTTCATGTTTTTGACCTCAATTTTTGCTCATTTTTGCGTTTTGTGTACTTACCTGGTCGGCAAACAGCAAGAAGCCTATGGGGAGTCGACCATGGTATGTTGTTCATATGTTGGCATATGCTTTGGAGTTGAACACCACCATATGCCGGATCGCGTACTCCATTTGGCTTGGCGCACGAAGGATCACAAGAATCGGTCTCAAGATCATGGGCTGACTTGGGCAGTGCGTGGCGCCCATATCCGAAGGGGTTTGGAGGGTAAAGTGGGGATGTACATGGGCATTGACCTTTGGTCTCTATCCTCCATGAATATTAGACTTCGATTCCATGCATGCTTTGAGCCTTCGGATAAGTGGTAACTTCAATTTTGAGCATATATGTGATATATGGCCAATATGGTGTGAATTGGCAGTTTTTTGGCATGTTATGAGTTCAAACTCATAGGTCATTTCTCTAAGCCCAATCGACTCCAAGTCCAACCAAGGTTATGTCAGGGTAGGGCATGGTCCTGAGTGCCACTCTAGGCCATGACACGCCACCTTCCCTATTGGGCTAGGATTTAGAGGCTTGGGAGTGATCACATTTTTGGGGTTTGTGTAATGACTTGTGACACATGGCATTCAGCCATCTCATATGACCTGGTTCAGGGCAATATGTTGGTGAGTCAAGGGAAGGTCTTGAGTCCAGGGAATGAGGGGTTTATGGCTGTGAATGTGTATGTTTACCTCTTTCCCCAACTTTGCTTTATTTGTGTTCATATGACAATTTCAGGGCTTTCTTCCTTGGTGCAATTCTTGTACATGCCCGCCACCGTGAGACGACCGGTGTGCTGAACGGAAGCCCGCAGCCTGATTTGGATTGTGAATTGGGCTATTCCTGTATTTGTGGGATCTGGTTGCTGTTCAGGGTTGAAGGAGGATTACATTTTCTATATTTTTGGATTTTGGACCTTGGACTTTGAGGATTTTGAGAAATGCAATCGTTGATCCGGAGTAAATCAGCAGGGGTGACGGGCGGAAGGGGCACAGCGGGGGCCGGTCCTGGTAGGGACCTTCTTTAGCATCCCAGCCATTCAGCCCGCGTTGCTGTACATGTATCCGCTCTCTCTCCTCTCTACCCTCCCCTCCCCTCTGTCTCCTGCCCGCCCTCTTAGTGTTGTTCCCCTGCTCCGTGTGCTTGCCGCTGGTCGTCTCCGCGCCATGGTTGCATCTCGCGCGCCCTCACGTGCCTCAGGGCCTCCCCCCTGTCTTCCGACCTGTAGGCCGACCTGGGCGGCCTCCCCAGACACCCCTTCGGGGGGACTCCCCCGTCGTCCTCTCCCGCCGGCCGCCCCTCCATCAGTTCCCTGATGGTGGGGCCGGGCGGCCGGTACGGCTCTATGCGGGTCAACGGCATGGTGCTTCTCTGTGAGAGACATTGTGTTCCCTTGCGCCCTCGTTGGCCCCCTGTTCCCCCCACCTCCCGCGCCCTGCCACCTCTATGTGCCCTTCCTGTGTGTCCGCCCGTCCTGCCGTTGTTTTTGTTTGTTTCTGTGCTCGCGCTCCTTGCTGCTCCCGCGCGCCCTGCGTGTGCCCTCTGCTCTTCTTCTTGTTACCCTGGTCCCGCTGCCCTGCGCCCCCTCCCTCGCCCGTCTCCCCTCCCATTCTCCTTCTCGCTGTCGACCCTGCCTGCGCGTCTGCCCTCCCTGTCCGTGCAGCGCTGTCACTCGCGTGTGCCACTCGCGTGCCCTACCCCTGCCCCTCCCCCTCGCCCCTACCCTTTCCCCTGGGTGCTCCCTCGGTCCCCGCCTCTCACCCCATCCTGGCTGCCTGGCGCCCTGTGTGTGTGTGTGTGGGGGGGGTGTATCTGTGGTCTGGACTGTGGCCCTGTACCCCCCATGCGCTCCATCACAGCAGGGAGTTGAGGTACGGAATGCTGGTCATTGTGGTGCAGTTGCGCCAGTAGTTGAGGTGCCGGCGGCAGTGCGCTCCCCACTTGTTGTCCCGGTGCTAGCACCCACGCCTGGGGTGCTTGCTTCTCTGCACTTGTCGTCTCGTCATCGAGCAATATTTGTCGATTACGGGACATGTTCTTTACTTTATTTACAATCTGATACGGGAAACGCGGTCCCCCCCCCCCCACTGTGGTGTGAAGATACTGAATATACCCAATGCATCCGAAGCAGCCAATAACAGTCTTAGGCTTGTGGTTATGTCACCAAAATCATAGGGTTAGGTTACCAGAATAGGCAAACATTCGGAACCACAAAACATGTACATGCACCTCGGAAGGAAACTTCAACCCAATGTATGGCACCTAACCTGTCTGCCAACCACCGGGTGTGTTCTGCCGCCGTTTTTTGCCGGACAGCTTTGATGCGTTCATTCCCGACCTGCCGGACCAAGTGTTCACCGACCAATAGGGGTAGTGGTACAAGGGAGTTTGGCGTCCATTGCCTGCTTCTGTACAAAGATGTCAACCACAGTGGACTTTCCGGCAAAGGTCTGAAACATGGCGCACGAAAGCTCAATGTTTTCAATGCAGCACTTTCCTGCCACGCAGAGAGCTGCAAGCCCGAGCCCTGGCGCCGTGCTGCACCCGAGGGGCACAGCGCTGCTCAACGCCTTCGCCGGCCGTTCACGCCAGTCACGACCTCGCGCTCCGCTCCGTCACTGTACCACATTCTGATACTGCTTCCCGTCTGCTGCCCTTTCTGCCCCACTCTGCTCGCCGTACCCACAATACGTCGCGCATCCTACTGCCTGGTTGCTTCCTCCGCACTCTCCTGCGCCCCCGTACTCCGCCGCCCCTTCTCCCCTCTCCCCCGCCGCTGGTCCTGTGCTCTCCGCTTGGGGTTCTCGTCCGCGTCCTCCATCAGCACATCCCCCTCCACTTTCAGCCGTGTCCCTGTCCTCCTCTGCGCACCTGCACCTCTCTGCTCCCCTCCTCCTCTCCTCGTGTCCGTCACATCCCCTCCTCACCCTCCTCCAACTCCGCCGACCCCCTGCGTCCGCCTCCCCGCATCCCATCTGCCCGTCCCTCCGCACGCCCCTGGCCCCCCGCCCCTAGCGCTCCACGTTCCTGCCCCTGCCCGGCCCTACGCGTCGCCACCGTACCGTCCCTCCCGCTGCAACAGCTCTCACAGCATCTGAACCCTGGGCTTCTTCCCCCTCTCCTGGGGACAGTCCAGGCGCACCCCCGGGAGCGCCGCCCCCAGCATCCTCCTCCACCGCCACTCTTCCATCTCGGGCCCCCTTTCCCCGGGCCTCCCCGCCCTGCCGTCCAGGTCACTGAAGGGGCGGGGCCCCCTCTTATCCCGCCTTCTCCTCGTCTTCCCCGCCCACTTCACGTAGCGGGCCAGCTCCGCCACGTCCCCCTCCGTCCACCACGCGACCGTCCAGGGTCTCGTCCGCACCGGCGGCAACGCATACTGCCGCGGCGGCGGGGACTCCGAGTCCCAGTCTGTCGGCGTCGGCCCTGGACTGGGGCTGGCCGTCCGCGGTGCCCCCTTAGCCCCCCCTGCCCCTGGCCCCTCCCCCCTGCGCCGCTTCCCCCTATCCTGCCCTGCCTCCTCGCCCTCCTCCGTGGCCCTTTTCCCTGACGGCGACCCTCCCTCCACATCCGTGGAGGGGGTGTTCCCATCCGGATCCGGGAGGACCCGGCGGGCCCCCCGGGCCACCGCCTCCTCCTCCTCCTCCCGCACCCTGCGCTCCCGCGCTGCCACTGCCCTGTTCCTGTCTGCCAGCCTCGCCGCCTCCCCCCTGATCCGCCTCCATGCCCTCTCCTGCATCTCTCCCTCTTGCTCCGGTGGAATAGCCGGCTGTCGGAACGGCACCAGCGGGGTATCCTCCCGCCCCCTACCCTCCTCTTGTCGTCCTCCCTCCCGTTCCGCCCTCTCTTCCCCCTCCTGCCTCCTCCGAAGGTCCGCCCACGCCCTCTGCGGCTCCTCCACTGCCTGTGCTTCCCCTCCCTGCGGCCTGTCGGTCCCCTCCGTCCTCCCCTCCTCCGTTCCGCCCACCTCACCCTTTTCTCTGGCCTCCCTCTCCCGCAGGCTCCTCTCCGCCTCCCGGAAACTTTCCCACGCCCTCCTGTGCTCCTCTCCCTTCCCTTCCTGCGCTCCCCACGCTGTCCCACCGGCCTGCTGGTGCTGCTGCATGTGCGCCTGTGGCTGCATGCCCGGGTACGTTGGCAGGGGCGGTTACATCATCCCCATCGCCGGGTATGGCGGCGGCGGGAATGGTGGGACGATTGGTGGCACGGCTGGCGGGACTACACCTCCCCACCATCCCCATCCCGTCCCTGGGAACACCGGCGAGCCCATGTACCCAAGGCCACCCCCCTTCCCCTGCCCCTTGCCTTGTCGCCCCATCGCCTCGCGTCCCTTGTCGCCTACTCCGTGGAGTCCCGCCCTCCCCTGTCCCTTCCCCTGTAGCCCTTGTTGCCCCGCCCCTTTCCCCTGCTTGCCCCTGACGGCCTCTACCTGTTCCGCACCACTGCCCTGCACCGCTGCGCTGCTCTGCTCCGCCTGCCCCCCCCTCATCCCCGTCCTCCCCGGCTCCATCTCCAACTGGTAGATGGTGTCCGGCCCTTGCCCTGGGGGCTGGCGGCGACGGCGCTGGTGCTCCACGTGCGCCAGCGCCTCGTACCGCGCCGCCTGCTGGCGGCGCGCCTCCCTCTCCTCCTCCGCCCTTACCGCCGCACTGACCCCTGGGGGCGACCTCGGCGGCGGCTGCCTGAACAAGCGTTGGGGCTGCGGCCACTGTCGCCCCCGTCCACTCCCTTTTCCCACCTTCCCTGCCAGGTCTCCCTTCGCGTGTACAGCCCCCGTCGTCCCTGCGTGCCCTCTCCCTCCCTTGCCCGTCCGCCCTCTCCCTCCGGTGCTCACGCTGCTGTCTCCGCTCCCTGCCGCTCCCGCCTCTAGCTGCCCTCGTCCGCCCTTGCCTTCCTCCTGCCTCCGCACCTCCGGGAGGATGGACTTCATGGCAGCCGTCGGCACATTGGGCGCCGACGGCTGTCCTGGGCCTCCCTCCACCGCCATCCTCCCCGCCCCTTCCCCCTCATCCTCCGACACCTCGAGGATGTCGGCGATTACCGACTCCCTCTGACTCCTCCACTCCTTCCTCCTCACATCCACGCCCGCCCTCACATCCACGACATTGAACGGGTCCGCCCCTGGCCCTTGCGCTGCCCTTTGCCCCTGCCCCTCCCCTTGCCCTTCTGCCCCTGCCGCCACCCCCTCTGCCCCGCCCTTCCCCGCCTCCGCCTGTCCTCCCTTTTCCTTCCCCTCTCCCTTCCCCACCACGGCTCCTTCCCCCCTCCGTCGCACTGTAGCCCCCGGCCCTTCCTCCCTGACCGTCTCCGGGCTCTCCGGAGACGAGGGGGACGACACGCCTGCAGACGTCGCCGAGGATGCCGGCGAGGGGGGCCGCGGGGCTGCGCCCGCCTGCATGCGGGCCACTGCTGCCCGCACAGTCGGCGGCTGGCTGGGCTGTGGGTCAGGCATTTGTGACATTGCGCTGCACATGGGATCACGCTTCAGCCCTGCGCCCTGTCGCTGTTTTCCCCCACCTCCCCCGCCCTTTACCCCCGCTGTTCGCGCGCCCTACGTGTGGGGTGCTCTGTCATATTCCGTTGCCTCGGACGCTCCAGTCCGTGGCACTGGGTTCACCCCGGGACGGTTCAGTCCTGGGGCTAATGCCATGCTTCTTTCCGCCCCGGATGCTCCAACCCGAGGCGCCTTTTTTTTTTTTTTTTTTTGTATTCTCTCAGTTGCCTCGGACGCTCCAGTCCGTGGCACCGGGCTCACCCCCGGACGATCCAGTCCGGGGGCTAGCGCCGTGCTTCATTCCTCCCCGGATGCTCCAATCCGGGGCGTTTTTTTGTCGCACTCTATCTGCCGCAGTCTGCACTGTTGCCGTCCTCGTCCCCGCTTCACTTTCCCCGCTTCTTGCTCCGCCCTACGACTCTGCGTACCCAGTCCCGGACGCTCCAGTCCATGCGACGGGCGCTTCCGCTGTCCCTTTCCCTCCGGTCCCCTTCCTGACGTCCCCCTGTGCGGAGAAACCGTACACCCGTCCTGCCCTCATATCTGCCGGATTCTCTTTCGTCTGCGTGCCATCAGGCGTTCCCTCTGCTCAACTCTCTCTCTGTCCTCCATTCCCGTCTCTCCCCCTGACCGCCTTGGCCGCCAATCTGGCCACCTCCGTACTTCCATCTCCGTGATTTTTGGGTTGTACCTGATCAACGCCATCTCCACCCGCTTGGTGACTGGATCACGCATGTCTTCCGCCCGCGCCTCCAACTGCGTCTCTCTGCACGCCATGCGTTCCTGGAGATGTTTTTGACCATACGCCGCAACAGCCTGTGCGCCATGGCCTCCGGTGCCACTGTATGCTCCTGGAGCGCCCGCCATAGCGGTTTCACTATCACCATGTGCCATAGTCCCTTGCGGTGCCCTTCTTTCCCCAGCTCTCTTCTCACCGCGCTCCTGCCTCTCGCACCCTTCTTGAGTAACGGGACGTTCTGATCCCGAACCAGTGGTTCCTCGATACCCTTATACTGTGCGCACCGCATGAAGTGTTCGTATGTTTCTTGCCCTTGGCCACAGTGGCATCTCATGTACTCCTCCGTCAGGTCCATACCCTTATGTCTGTACGACCTCATGATCGTTTCACGCACCGGCACCTGCCCCGTGATCGCCTGCAGCCTTCTGGTTCGCAGCCTTTTGGGCAGCGATTCCGGCCTCAGCACATTGGGGTAGTGGACCCGCTGTCCCACCTTGCCGTCCAAGTACTCGTTCAGCTCTACCACCTCCGGCCCGCCTCGTACTTTGGCTAGCATGTGCACCGGCTGTGGATACACCCTTAGTTCCTGCGTGCCTCTGTCCTCTTCCCCGACCCTTGGAGGTATATGCACCAAGTGGAGGTGCCCCTTGCTCTCTGGCACCCTCCACTCTGGTTCTTGCTCCTTATCCACCGCTTGCGCCGCCCCATCCGCCTCATGATTCCACATTCCCGCCCTGTGTGACTCCTGTTTCACCAGGTGTATGACCAGGGGCACTTTCTTCATCTCCAGCCCGTGCCATATTGCGTACACCTGTGACGACAGTCCCGTGCCCAGGGCCTCATGCAGTGGCCTGCTGGCCAGTCTCCTGAGGGACGCCATGTCCGTCTCCGCGTCCACCACCATCCACAGTTCCCGTACGTCCTCCCCTATCTCCCCAACCACGTCTGCCACCGCCTGCACCTCTCCATGGGACGCTGCTCCGTACACCATCTTTTCCACTACACTCTCCGTCACCTGTCCCACCCCCTTGACCCTTACCGCCGCTGCCCCCGCCATGGGCGGCTGTCCTTCCACCCCGGACCCGTCCAGAAATAGCACCACCCTCTCCTTCGTGGGCTCCGGTATGCGCACCACCTCCGTCGGGTAGTGGCAGTACACTTTGTGCTTCCCAATGCCATACTCTCGTACCCCATCCCCGATGCTTAGCTCTCTTACCCCTCTGTACACCGCCCACTTATTGTCCGTCCTGGCCTTCCATCCCTTCGTCGCCACCACTCCGTTGCACCATGCCCTGTCCCCTTTCGCCCTGCCCTGCTCTAGGTATGCCTGTACCAGAACCAGGTACCATACCCTGTCTGCTGGCAACCCGTGGACCGTCAGCCTGATCCTCCTCGCACTCTCTCCACACTTGTGGCCCACGGGCACTATGGGCGCCTCCTCGTCGGGCCTCCCCGTGTCCGTCATCCGGAAACTCACCGCCACCCCATCATCCTCTTCTTGTAGTCCCCGCACTGTGTCCCATCCAAACTGGACCCCTGTTCTTTTCCCCTCCTTTTCCTCTCCCTACCAGACCTCCACGTCCCCCTGGGCCTCCTCATCCTCCCGCACCTCCTTGGGTAGCCGCAGCACCGGCCCCCACCACTGCCCCCTGGCGTCTGTAGTGCGCATGGTCGCGTTCGGGAACGCCCACGCCATCATTCGTAGGACTGGCCACGGGATTTGCCCCGCCTCCTTGGTGCACCTCCAGCACTGGTCCCCCTGTCCTGCCTCTTCCGGGATGTTGTCTTTCCGGAACATATCTGCATGGACATCATACCACTGCCCGGCCGCACTCTGTACCTTCCCCCTCTGTCCTTTGAGTCCCAGCGGCGCACACAACAGTATGCCCGGTCTGGCCTTGTCCCTTTCCCCCCTGTCCAGCACCACTCTCTCTTGCTGCGCCCCCTCTCCTCTCCCGCCTATTGGCTTCCTCTGCTGGATCCCCCACAGCGCCACCCACTCGTTCCACATTGCGCACATCCTCCTGCTCCACCGTGCGCGGTCCTCTTGTCCTCTTGCTCTCCTCATCATCCACCTGTATACACCCCATTCCACCACCCTGGTGTCCCGATAGAACTCCGCATGGTGCAGCCCCGCCTTCTTGTATTCCTTCATATCCTTCCTGCGCACGTGCAGCACCTCCATTGTCACTCCTTCTTTCCTGATCCACCGTACCGTCCCATGTGCCGCCCCCCCGAAGTCCGTGTCCAGGATTGGTCCCCGCCTACCGCACGTCCTGTTGGTTGCCAGCATGTGTTCTTCCCCCGGCAACATTGCCTGTAGGGCGGGCCACATGCGCTCCTTCTTCCCCGCCGCCAACCGCCTGCGCCGGTGCCACACATAGCGCGGGCACATGTTCTCCTCCTTCTGAACCTCTGCGACCGCGTGATAGCACAGCCGTCTCACCACCTCTTCCTGATTGTCGCACATCCTGCTCAGCGTCCTCGCCGTGTGTGCCCTGTACGCCTCCCCCGCCGTGGGCATCCCTTCTAGGCCGTCGGCGACCGCAACACGCACCACGGCACCTCTGTGGGTATCCCCTCATACCCTCTGATGAGCCTCTGCACTTCTCCCTCCACATCCTCCAGCTGCTCCCTCCAGTACGGGAGGTGCATCCCTTGGTACCCTACTGCCGCATTGAGCACTGCCCGCAGGTAGTACAGGGTCGTCTGCACTGACGGGGGGTGATGCCGCAGGACCAGGCGGCCGTCCGGGGCCTGGTGGCGGACGCGGTGGCGGAGGCAAAAGAAGCGCACGCTGCCGCACGGTGCGACCTGGAGGGCAGTGCGAGGGCCTTCCTCAACGAGACCGCCCTCCCGGCCGTCCACGCCCTGAACGGAGCGGGGGCCCCTACGCTGCTCCCGGCAATGCACCGGATCGTGAACGCCATCCGGCCGGGGCTCATCAGCCCGGAAGCGGCCCTCTACGGGCACTGGATGGAGTGGCGCGAGTCCAATCGGTCGGGCCGGCCCCTGTCCATGGGGGACACCCTCCGGCTGACGGGAGCGGGGTCTGCCATGTCCCTCCGCAGTAGCGCCCCAGCCCTGCTGCACGCCCTCAGGACGCGCTACCCCGGGGACGCGGCCCCGTACCTGAACCAGGCGCGGGCCACGTACCCGGGGGGAGTGTCCGAGCTGGATGCGGCGCTCCACCTTCTACACCCGCCGGACGAGGACCTGGAGGTGGGCGAGGTCACGGTGTTTGTGGAAGGCGCGGACGAGGCGTCCGCCCGCCCCCGGCCGACCAACCCGGAGTATGACGGCACCGGGCCTACCCCCCCGTACGCCGTCGTCTACGAGGCGTTCCCCAGGGAGCCCACTTGGTGCCCCGCCCTCCCACCGGCGACGCACGCGCCCCGCGGCTGGGCTAACCCAGACCTGTCCCCCCCCCTCTCCAGGACCAGGGGTGCCCACCACAGGGGGCAGGTCCTCTGGCAAGAGTGCCCTGGCACCCCCCTCCTCCTCCTCGTCGTCGCGACCCGCGGGGACCCGGGGCGGATCCTGGGGATCAGCCCCACCCACCTCTATGGGGCCACACCCGTACCCCGCCCCCCCCTCCCGGCGCCCGCGGCGCGGGACGGAGTACACACCTTCCTGCGCACACAGGAGGTCACCGCCATTACGGGGGTCCACCTGGTAAAGAAGGTCCCTACCAGGACCGGCCCCCGCTGTGCCCCTTCCGCCTGTCACCCCTGCTGACTTGCTCCGGATCAACGATTGCATTTCTCAAAATCCTCAAAATCCAGGGTCCAAATCCAAAAATATAGATAATAAAATCCTCCTTCAACCCTGAACAGCAACCAGATCCCACAAGTATAGCAATAACCCAATTCACAATCCAAATCAGGCTGCGGGCTTTCGTTCAGCACACCGGTATTCCCACGGCGGCGGGCATGTACAAGAATTGCACCAAGGAAGAAAGCCCTGAAATTGGCATATGAACACAAATAAAGCAAAGTTGGGGAAAGAGGTAAACATACACATTCACAGCCATAAACCCCTCATTCCCTGGACTCAAGACCTTCCCTTGACTCACCAACATATTGCCCTGAACCAGGTCAAATGAGATGGCTAAATGCCATGTGTCACAAGTCACTACATAAACCCCAAAAATGTGATCACTCCCAAGCCTCTAAATCCTAGCCCAATAGGGGAGGTGGCGTGTCATGGCCTAGAGTGGCACTCAGGACCATGCCCTACCCTGACAGAACCTTGGTTGGACTTGGAGTCGATTGGGCTTGGAGAAATGACCTATGAGTTTGAACTCATAACATGCCAAAAACCTGCCAATTCACACCATATTGGCCATATATCAAAAATGTGCTCAAAATTGAAGTTACTACTTATCCGAAGGCTCCAAACATGCATGGAATCGAAGTCTACCATTCATGGAGGATAGAGACCAAAGGCCAATGCCCATGTACATCCCCATTTTACCCTCGAAACCCCTTCAGATATGGGCGCCACGCACTGCCCAAGTCAGCCCATGATCTTGAGACCAATTCTTGAAATCCTTCGTGCGCCAAGCCAAATGGAGTACACGATCCGGCATATGGTGGTGTTCAACTCCAAAGCATATGCCAACATATGAACAACATACCATGGTTCGACTCTCCGTTGGCTTCTTGCTGTAAGCTGACCAGGTGAGTACACAAAACGCAAAAATGAGCAAAAATTGAGGTCAAAAACATGAAAATATGACCAAATACAAAGTTGTCATGATAGTATATCTCTATGCTCACCCATGATATCCGCTCATGGTTCGATACACAAATGATTGGAACCATTTGCGAACAATTCCCCCACTTGGATCCCCAATCGGGCGCATGGAGATACCTTCGCCACTAATATCTACATGCCCCATGAAAATGGGAGTGCACCCATGGATCTCTTTGCCTAACATACCATGAGCAATACATATGCGGTAGACTTAGTCTAGCGCTTTGAATTCCACAATTGGGACATGGGCAAAGCCCTTGTCACGTATGGCTCCCCATCTCTTCGGCCACACGAAGATATATAACATGGGCGTGAGCATATCAAGACATATACCATGCATATAAAATATACCCTCAAAAGTGGCTCCCACCATGATATGCCATGTCCCTCCATTGGCATAACTTCACGTTAAAAATACGTAGGAACCCAAGGAAAGTTGCTATGCAACCCCAACACTCATGCGGCACACTCGAAAGTCGCATTAAAATATTCGGTTGCACGATCCAAGAGTTATATATCACTTTATACCCTCTTGACCCTTTTCCCTTGCTACAGCGGGCATGTGTGCGCACCAAAGGCGTTTGATGCTTCCTAAATTAAGTTGAGACCAAGGCAGTTCCAACCCAATCTTCCTTATTCTCATTCCTCACACTCGCGCGTAGATATGGCTCTTCAAAGTGATCCCACGATTCGCTTTTGTTTCCCTTATATCTCCAAGTCAAATGGGTGGCAAGTATAAGGGAAACCTGATTCGGGCATAGGGAAAGGAGTATGACCAATCGACGAAGTCCAAATCAAGTGCGGCGATGTCGAAGTCGAAAATCCGATTTCGACATCGCGAAAAATTCTGATTAAAATTTCGAGTGCTTATTTAGAGAATTGCGGAAGCAACGAAGCCTTTGCTGATGAAATCTGACCCTTCAACGGAATATCCGCCAAAATATCTGGAAATAACAGTTAACCAATCGGTTAACGCAAAATCGCGAGCCAACTGACAGTCGCCGATACATTGACCATCAGAACGAAAGGCTGAAAAATTACGGAAACATTATGATAATAAAACCCTGTTGATTCCTGATATTCTGATATATAAATCTCCGCTGGCGGTGCCTCGGTTTCGAATATGGCCGCTCATAGCCGGAATGGCCCAACCTATCACACTATCACATCGGGTTAGGTCAGGTGGATGGGAGAGTATGATATCAGCCAATGGCGGCTTGCCGGCACATAGATACACACCCCAAGTGACCCCAAGATGGCCACGGGGGTCCGAACCGGCTTCACCCCCCTTCTCAGAGCGTTGTATCCGCTCGGAAACCAATGAAGAGAGGACGGGAGGACCCCAATGGGCTCCAACCCCCCCCTCCATGTCCCAAGGACACATGGAGGCCCCACACACGTCGTAGGCGTCCCCCATGCCCCAAGGGAGGGGTGAGGACACTGATACTCAGCGCCCTACGCCATATCCGGTCTCCTCTTGATCTACAACATGGACCAAGGGGATCAAAGATAGAAAAACGTCGTCGGTCGACCTAAATAAGTATACCACAATGCAATATATATGTGGAGATCGAGTGAAGGGGGTAAATGGCCAATCAAGGCCCAAAAATCCCCGGATGAACGCCCTCACCCGTCTCCCCAAGCACAGAAACAAACAAAATGCCAAGGGGGGATCCATTACGGTGCTACAGCAGCAACCAAATGGACCAATACGTCCTTGACATCCAAAGAAATACCCTTTTTCTTTAGGTAGTCCATCCAGGCCGTGGTATACCTCGGCACGAAACTGCTCGGAGGCTCCCACGAGTCCCTGGATGCGGCGAATCCCTTCCAACGGACTTTGTAAAGCCTCCCCCCAGGCGTCCCCGGGTCCGGCTTGTCCGCCAGGATCTTCTCCGCGGTGAAATCGTCGTCCTCACCCTCATCGTCCGAGTCCACATCGCCGGCCGTGAACTCGAAGGTGACGGGACGTCCGCTGGGGTCTGGTGCTCGGGGACGGAGCTGGGTGTGGTCGCGGTCCAGGATCTTGTTATCCCCCACACGAACCGCATACACATCCTGCCCGACCTTCCGCACGATCACCCCCGGCACATACCAGGACGCCTGCCGATGCCTGGACAGGACATCCTTGTGGTGCCGCTCCACCCACACGGTGTCTTGGAGAGCATACTTCTGGACCTTTCCCTGCTTGAAGTACTTGGCCCTCTTGTCATGCTCGTCCTGAAGTGCCTTGCACACCTTGGCCGCCGTGTCGTCCGCCTCAGACATCATAGCGTTCGCATCCCGGGCCACTTTGCCATGGTGCATCCACGGGAGAGTGCGTGACACTCGATCCCGTAGGAACAGGATGCGATGGGGCGACAGTCCAGTGGGTCCCGGAAGGTCGTGATACGCCTGGAGCACTCTCCACAGCGAGTTATACCAGTTCCGGCCCGGTTCGTCAATGTGTAGCTGGCGGAACTTTTCGAACATCTGCCGCCCGGCCACCTCAGCCCGGCCATTCGACCGGCTGTGGTATGCCACGGTCTTGGCATGCCGAATCCCCATGTGCTTGCACATCGTCTTGAACCACGTCCCCACGAATTGACTGCCCCGATCGCTGCAGATGACAGCTGGGACATCGAAAATCGTCAGCCAATGCCTGATCATGGCATTAGCGACGGTCTTGGCCTGCAGCCCCACTCCATGCTTGTCCTTCTTGTCCTTCTTCTTGGACTTCTTGCCCGGGACTGCCACGATATACCCGCTGTGCCGGTCCACCGCCAGGATGACACAATCGTAGGTCTCTCCTTCCACGGTGACCTCAGGCATGGCGAACACATCCATGGCCACGGACCGCATAGGGGCTTCCGGTATAGCCGTATAAACCGGGTTGCCCGCTGTGGAGTGGTTAGGGCTCTTCGTGGCCCGACACACGGCACAGTCGCTGCAGTACCTATCCAGGACGGCGTAGTACCCCGGAGGGAACTTGAAACGCCACTCCAGGTCCTGCTGCATCTTGTCTCGGCCAGGGTGCATGAGCTGGGCGTTGTGCCAATGGTCAATGAGCTCCTCCACTCGGTTCTCGGGCACCAGCAGCTTGTCCTTGAGGAACAACTTGTCGCCATCCTCGGTCAAGCCCTCGGGCCATTCGTCGTCCGACGGGGCGCTCACGGCGTTCCAGTACTTGCCCCAGTGCTGGGATGCCGCGTAGTCATCCGACCAGTCCTCTGTGAGCACTGACCTGACTAGCTCTACAGGGGCCACCATCCATTGCTCGAGGGTTTCCTCTCGAATAGCTTGGACGCGGGCACCCCGGAACTTGGCCAGGTCCGTACGGTTTGCCATCACCACGAAGCACTTGACCCCCTCTTGCTCCATGACCTTCTCCATCTCGATGATGCGCTTGGCCTCCTCGGTCTCCTCGGTGTCCCCATGGCTGGATATGTCCATCCACGCCTTGCCCGCGGGGTAGGCCCATCGACTGAGGCAATCTGCCACAGTGTTGTCCTTCCCCGGGACGTATACGACGCTGAGGTCGAACTTGGCGAACGTCTCGTGCCATCGGGCCCGCCTAGCCGCTGGTCCTGAGGGGGTGTCGACATGCTCCTTGTGCCAGCTCTGTAGGGACTGGTGGTCCGTGCAAACCACCACCGGCTGCAGTCCGATGTGGCCAGACCACTTCCTGAGCGCACATACAATGGCATATGCCTCCTTCTCCCTCGCGGTCCATGTTCGGCGTTGGCCCTCGGCCAGGATCCTGCTCCAAAACGCCACGGGAACATGAGTCCCGTCGTCCCGGACTTGCTCGAGGACTGCCCCCACGGCATAGTCCGAGGCGTCTGTCCGTAGCACGAATCCCTTGTCCGGGTCCACCAGGAACAGCCCCAACTGCCCCAGGAGTCGCTCCTTCAGGCTGTTGAACGCATCTTCAGCCTCAGGGGTCCAGGCAAGCTTCTTCTTGCTCCCCTTCCGGCCATCGAACTTCCCCACCTGCAGCATCTTGTGCAGCGGCCCCGAGAGTTCTGCATACATCCGGACGTAGCCCGAATAGTAATTGCAGAACCCCATGAAGGACCGGAGTTCGCTGATGGTCTGGGGCTTCTCCCAGTGGTGCAGGGACGCCAGCTTCCCAGGCATGGGACGGCGTTGCCCGTGACCAACCACGTGACCCGCGAACTCCACTTCCTTCACGAAGAGAGAGGCTTTGGTGGGCTTGCACACCATGTTGTGCTTGTCCAGCTCGCTGAGCACTCGGCGCAGATCCTTCTCATGCGCGTCGATGAGCTCATCCTCAGTCATGTTCTCCGTGCCGGACCCGATGATGATGTCATCCACGAAGGGATCGGCACAGTCCCGGACAGGACCGAGTAGGTCCTCCATCATGCGCTGGAAAGCGGCGTTGCCATTCTTGGCACCCATAGGCACCACTTTCCACTGCATGGGCCCCAGCGGCGTCGACATCGCTGTGCAGGGCCTGGAGTCCGGGTGTAGCGGCATCTGGTGGTAACCGTGTTTCAGGTCCAACACCGTGAAAATCCGCTTTTTCTGTTGCTTTTGGAGGATGGAGTCGATCAGGGGAAGCGAGTACGAGTCGTGCTCGGTCTGCTCGTTCAACCCTCTGTAATCAACCACCAACCTCCATTCGCCCTTCTCCTTCTTGGGCACGATGAAGGCTGGGCTGGCCCATTCACTGTCGGAGGGTTCGATCCATCCCCGCTCAATGAACTCGGCCAACAGCTTCGTCATGACCTCGGCCCGATCGCCCTGAAGTTGGTACTCCCGATGACGATAGATCTTCGGGTTCGGCTTCAGCTTGATCTTCGCTGTACCAAACCTCCCACGATCTGGAGGGTTCTTGTTGGCGACGCCACTGAATAGCCGCGGATAGGCATGGATCAGCCTCTCCTTCAGCTCGGCGACCTTCGGGTTCTCCTGGGCCTCATCAGCCGCTTGCTTCGGTATCGATACAACCGACCGCACTGCGGTATAGGCCTCTTCTGGGTCCGAGTCCGACTTCTCCTCGTCCGATATGCCGTCTTCATCGTCGTGGGTCGCGATTCCCACCGATAATCTTCGAAAATTTGCGACCTCGGGCTGGTGCTCGTCGCTACCGGTTCCCACTCTTGGAAAACCCCACGTTGGTGGGTCCGACCCAACCGGACCATCGTATTGGTCCGCGATGTGATCCATGACCCTCGCCACGAACTCGTCCTTCTCGTACTTGCCGGTGACCAACATCTTGTCATCCCACCAATGCGGAGATGTGACCATGGCCCGCCTCTTTTTGGCTGCCACACGGTCGTGCATCCCCATCCGCATGTAGTTGACGACGTCGTCGATCTCGGAGTGGGACAGGATGTCAATGCCATCAACTGGCTGCTCCGTCCCCTCCTTGGGCCCGAACATGACCTTCATGGGCACCGCCTCCACCCTACGGATGAATGCTTCATCACCCATAGGCTGGGCTTGCGCCTCATCCACCAGGAAAGCCTTGGTACCCCATGCTTGACCCGGGGAGGGCATTGATACACCCTTGGCGTCGATGAACAGCTCCTCCTCTGGCCCGAATGACATCTCGTTCAGGGTGATGGAGTCCAGCGTCGACTTGAGACCCTCCAGCGGACATGGGGTGGATCCTATGCCGGTTATGACCAGGATCCCCTTCGCCCCATCCGCGATGATCTTCTCCACCGTACGTCTGGTGTTTTCCAGGGAGCCATGCCAATACATGGGTCCCCACTCCTTCAAACCCCAATGCCTGTGCCAGGCTGAGTCTCCTCGATGCCAATGCCTCCGACACTTCCGCAGAAGTGGGGCATCCCGGGAAGCAAAGACGTCCGTCTCGGGCGCTTCGGCTCCCAGCGTCTGGATCATCCTGGTGTACACTGGCGGCGCCATTCCATACTCCGTGAGCTGAACCCCACGGTCTCCTCTGGACTTGGCACCCACAGCTTGCACCGCTTGGACGATCCGATCCTCTTCCTCAGCATTCCATTGGGATGATCCGCATGCATAGTCTGTGGACAGCCATGTGAGGCATTCATCATCCTCCCGGACCAGCGTTGCGCGATGGGGAAGGGCTCCAATGGCGTTTGCCACCATGAAGTCATACCCCATGATCATATCCCAATCAGTGATGTCGGCCACATAGAAGTTCCCGGATAAAGTGCTTCTCTTCGCCTGATCAGGGCGGTTCAAGCGCTCATGTTCCCAGAATTCCATACTGATAGTGGCCTCATGGGTGCCACCACCCATGATCTCTCCATTGGCGACCATCAGGCGGACCGGTCTCCGGCTGGGCTGCAGGAGTTCCTCCTTGAACAACCCTCTCCGGACCAGGCTCACCTGGGCACCCGTATCCACCAACACATCCACCACCTTCTCCTCTCGTCCGCACCGTACTCGCACTTTCAAGTGCAACTGCCGCTCGTCGCCATGAGGTGTATGGACGACTCTCACGGCATGCAACTCTAGCACGTCCGGGTGCATCAGGACTTCAAGGGTGTGGTCACGGATGGTGTAGATCTTGGGTTGGTCCTGCCCGTCCACGGGGCTCTCCGTGGTCGCTCCTTCCTTCTTGCCACGTCCCGTACCCACATGTACTTCCCTTGGCAGGGCGCTCCAGGGGTTGGGAGTGGCGAAACTCAGTGGTTTTGGCTCTTCCGGAGCCTTCTTCGGCACCCGATGTGCCTTCGCTTTCTCTTGGATTCCACCCATTTTCGGAGGAGAGACCTCCGAGGTCCCACTCCCGTGGGGGCTCCTCTAGACTTGGCTTCCCGCAGCCCCTTCCGGCTGCGATCCGCCAGGACTTTGTCCTCCACGTTGCTGGGCTTTGAGTTCCTCCAACGTCCTCAACATGTCCTCAGCAACTTCCTCGATCGACCTCACTCGTTGGTCTTGACCAGGTCCACCACCATAGCCTCTTCCTCCGCCTTTTCCTTGGCCTTTGCCTTGGCCTTTTCCCCCGTCTCCGCCCTTCGCCTTCCAGTCGGAAATCCGCTGCTCCTTGGGCTTCTTCTCGGGGTGGGCGGCGAAGTAGGCCTTCTTGTCCGCCTCATACACCTTGCACTGACGGTGGTCATGTGCATGGTTGTTTCCCTTGCCATAGCAGACCCAGCACCCGTCGTGCTGAGACCTGTACTCCCGGAACGAGAGCGGTGGGTTCCTGATCCTCCTTGGCTCTTTGCCCTTCTTGGGTCCCATCTGGCTCCATCTGGACCGATCCTGCCCATTGTTCTTCACGTTGTGCGCCACAAACGCAAAGAAATGGGCCTCCTCGTGATCCTCCCGGGACCAGTGGTCTTGGCCACTTCCACTACCGTCCTCCGCGGAGTTGGCCGTGTCCTCCTGGATCTCCCGATGATGGCGGTCTTCTCGGTGTCCTCGTTGTCCATGACCATGCCGATCCTTCACGTGGGCCTCGTTCTTCGCATTGAGCTTCAACTCCACCGTGATGTACTTCACGATCTCGTCCGGGCTCATGCGAGCGAAGATGACTTGCATCTTCAGCGGCTCCCCGCGCCTCCACTCCACGTTGTTGAGGCGCAGCAACCTTTGCCCCATGGAGTCCCCGAATACCTCCACGTACACGGCGTTCTTCAGGCCCAACATCCGGTCGGGTTCGCCCAGGTTCCTCCTGAAGAACTCCATGATACCCGCATGGGTATCCTCCGCCGCCATGATCCTCACCGCCACCCGTCTCTTGGCGCGCTTCTTCTCCTCGTCCTCCACTCTCCTCTTCCAGCTGCCGGGGAGGACATCCTTCAGCAAGTGGCGGATCTCACTGGCCTCGTTCCAGTCTTCCACCAACTTGAGGCATCTGCGGTACTTCCGCAGATACCGGTTCCACTCCCGGACCCGCAACTCACCGCGGTCCAGCGGCAGTGGAATGGACCACAGGTCCTCCAGCTTTTGGTTCGGAGCGTCCACCCGCTCCTCGTCCTCCAACCACTGGAGGCAGGCCTGCTCCGTCCGGATCAATCCTTCCCGGATCTGATCCCGCAGCTCCTCCTTCAGGTCCTGCGCCAGGCGGTGTGGGAATGTCCGGCATACCCACTTATCCCGCGGCGCTCCCCGCATCTCGCCGACGACCTCCTCGGCGAAATCCTCCCAATCCAGGATGAAGTCATCCAGGTTGGAGGGGTTACCATCGTAGTAGGGGATTTTGATTCCCCTGAGGTCGTCAATCCTGATGGCGTCTCCGACGTCTCCAGCCACCACTCCACCGAGACGGATACCACCTGTGGCCGGGGGGTTTGAGTACACTCCCCGTACATCCCTCTCCTCCATGGAGTGCGGTCCAGTTGGGCCTGAACCCATGGGGTTTGGAATGCGGGAAGGACTTGCTTCATCGGCCGTCCATATCCCCGTATTGGGGTCCTTCGCCCACAGTTTTCCGCTTGGATGGCCTCGACCATGTCCGCTGGCGCTTCCCATGGTTCGCCCCTGCATGGTCTGGTTCTGGATCTCCTCTTCCGCATAAACTGCATAGGTAGTCGTACTTGGCGGTAGGTCCTGGGCGGCATGGGACATCTGCACTGTCAGGCTCCTCGGGTCCGTGGCTACGTGCCCTTCCCGCATGGACCCAGCCGGTGCCGTGTGTTCCCCGAGCATTGTGGACTCGCTGAACAGGGGAACATACGGCAGCGCACCCGGGTCAACACGCGGAGGCGCGTAGGGTGCCTCTGCAGGGCCGCCCATGGGTTTCTCCATGGCGCTCCTGAGGGTCTTAACCCGCTCCACCAGCTCTACCGCGGCCGGCTTTACCGGGAGCTCCGGACCCGAGGCGAGGGGCTGTCGCTCCTCTAGCCTTCTCAGGCGTCCCGACATGTCCTCCACTAAGTGGAGGAGGCTGTCCACCACTTGCTGCTGCTTCTGCAGGGCCAGCTCCAGATTCTCCCGGTACCGGGCCTGATCCGCTCGCAGCTCCTCCATGTGGTTCTCCGCGGCCGACTGGTCGTCCAGGATCCCCGCGACGTCCTCCTCTAGAGCGTCCTTGGCGTTGTCCAGGCGGTCAAGGTGCCCCACGATGGCGTCCATCCCCATCTTCGGGTACTTGCCCATGAGGAAGGACACGTGCTCGCAGTGGCACGCAGCGTGCTTTCCGCCGGATTCAGCGCAACCCGCGGTTCCCGGCACCTCAGACTCATCGCCCATGGGCGTATCGCCTATGGCGTCCGTCTCTGGCCCCGTGTGCCGGGGCACAGGTGCCGTCCGGGCCCTGGCTGGCCTCTTCAAGCCCTCGGCGTCGTGCTGCAGGGCGGGCTCAGGGGCCGTATGCGCCCTGGCGGTCGGCGTGGACATCTCCGGCTCCGGAGGTGGCTCGTGGGCTGTCCGATAGCCCTCGGAGTGCCCCTCGGATTCCGACAGCCTGACCGGGCTGGGGTCCGTGTCCATAGCCCCGGCGTCCCTTGCCGCGGACTTGGGTGACCCGCGCTTCCGGTAGCGCCGGGCCCGTCCACCACTGCTACCTGAATGGCAATCCTCATCAGAGTCCTCCGCGGCGGAGCGGAGGTTGCATGCCTTGCGGCAGCGACGCTCGCACATGGAGACCAGGTCCTCCATGTCACGTCCTCCTCTTCCCGAGTGTCGTTCTTCTCTTCGGGCTTCAACTTCCGGAGTTCGCCATGCTCTTGAACGTCTCGGTCCTTCTATGGCTCCAATCTCCGGCGTGGTCTCCACCGAGTCCACAATACGTACCCGAGGCGTACTTGGGCAGGGCTCATAAGGGCCCAAGGCCCCGGGTCGGCGGTTGGTAGGGGCAGCAGGTAAGCCTCTGCTACCATAAAGAAGGTCCCTACCAGGACCGGCCCCCGCTGTGCCCCTTCCGCCTGTCACCCCTGCTGACTTGCTCCGGATCAACGATTGCATTTCTCAAAATCCTCAAAATCCAGGGTCCAAATCCAAAAATATAGATAATAAAATCCTCCTTCAACCCTGAACAGCAACCAGATCCCACAAGTATAGCAATAACCCAATTCACAATCCAAATCAGGCTGCGGGCTTTCGTTCAGCACACCGGTATTCCCACGGCGGCGGGCATGTACAAGAATTGCACCAAGGAAGAAAGCCCTGAAATTGGCATATGAACACAAATAAAGCAAAGTTGGGGAAAGAGGTAAACATACACATTCACAGCCATAAACCCCTCATTCCCTGGACTCAAGACCTTCCCTTGACTCACCAACATATTGCCCTGAACCAGGTCAAATGAGATGGCTAAATGCCATGTGTCACAAGTCACTACATAAACCCCAAAAATGTGTTCACTCCCAAGCCTCTAAATCCTAGCCCAATAGGGGAGGTGGCGTGTCATGGCCTAGAGTGGCACTCAGGACCATGCCCTACCCTGACATAACCTTGGTTGGACTTGGAGTCGATTGGGCTTGGAGAAATGACCTATGAGTTTGAACTCATAACATGCCAAAAACCTGCCAATTCACACCATATTGGCCATATATCAAAAATGTGCTCAAAATTGAAGTTACTACTTATCCGAAGGCTCCAAACATGCATGGAATCGAAGTCTACCATTCATGGAGGATAGAGACCAAAGGTCAATGCCCATGTACATCCCCATTTTACCCTCGAAACCCCTTCGGATATGGGCGCCACGCACTGCCCAAGTCAGCCCATGATCTTGAGACCAATTCTTGAAATCCTTCGTGCGCCAAGCCAAATGGAGTACACGATCCGGCATATGGTGGTGTTCAACTCCAAAGCATATGCCAACATATGAACAACATACCATGGTTCGACTCTCCGTTGGCTTCTTGCTGTAAGCTGACCAGGTGAGTACACAAAACGCAAAAATGAGCAAAAATTGAGGTCAAAAACATGAAAATATGACCAAATACAAAGTTGTCATGATAGTATATCTCTATGCTCACCCATGATATCCGCTCATGGTTCGATACACAAATGATTGGAACCATTTGCGAACAATTCCCCCACTTGGATCCCCAATCGGGCGCATGGAGATACCTTCGCCACTAATATCTACATGCCCCATGAAAATGGGACTGCACCCATGGATCTCTTTGCCTAACATACCATGAGCAATACATATGCGGTAGACTTAGTCTAGCGCTTTGAATTCCACAATTGGGACATGGGCAAGACCCTTGTCACGTATGGCTCCCCATCTCTTCGGCCACACGAAGATATATAACATGGGCGTGAGCATATCAAGACATATACCATGCATATAAAATATACCCTCAAAAGTGGCTCCCACCATGATATGCCATGTCCCTCCATTGGCATAACTTCACGTTAAAAATACGTAGGAACCCAAGGAAAGTTGCTATGCAACCCCAACACTCATGCGGCACACTCGAAAGTCGCATTAAAATATTCGGTTGCACGGTCCAAGAGTTATATATCACTTTATACCCTCTTGACCCTTTTCCCTTGCTACACCGGGCATGTGTGCGCACCAAAGGCGTTTGATGCTTCCTAAATTAAGTTGAGACCAAGGCAGTTCCAACCCAATCTTTCTTATTCTCATTCCTCACACTCGCGCGTAGATATGGCTCTTCAAAGTGATCCCACGATTCGCTTTTGTTTCCCTTATATCTCCAAGTCAAATGGGTGGCAAGTATAAGGGAAACCTGATTCGGGCATAGGGAAAGGAGTATGACCAATCGACGAAGTCCAAATCAAGTGCGGCGATGTCGAAGTCGAAAATCCGATTTCGACATCGCGAAAAATTCTGATTAAAATTTCGAGTGCTTATTTAGAGAATTGCGGAAGCAACGAAGCCTTTGCTGATGAAATCTGACCCTTCAACGGAATATCCGCCAAAATATCTGGAAATAACAGTTAACCAATCGGTTAACGCAAAATCGCGAGCCAACTGACAGTCGCCGATACATTGACCATCAGAACGAAAGGCTGAAAAATTACGGAAACATTATGATAATAAAACCCTGTTGATTCCTGATATTCCGATATATAAATCTCCGCTGGCGGTGCCTCGGTTTCGAATATGGCCGCTCATAGCCGGAATGGCCCAACCTATCACACTATCACATCGGGTTAGGTCAGGTGGATGGGAGAGTATGATATCAGCCAATGGCGGCTTGCCGGCACATAGATACACACCCCAAGTGACCCCAAGATGGCCACGGGGGTCCGAACCGGCTTCACTGGTGCGGCTGCCCCCGACACCGCTCGACGACCCCCGGGGGCCCAGGGCCCTGGGCCCCGCCCCAGACTGGGAGCTGTGGCGCGACGCGTGGGCCGCGTGGCTCCCCCGCCTCCCCCCCCAATGCCGGTGGATGGCCGCGGGCCCCCGGCCGTGCGGGGCTGACGCCACAGCCGGCCCCCCACCCCCTCCCCCCCTCCCCCCCGCAGAGCACCACACGGCACTGCCCACGGCACGGCACTGATGCACCAGGAGGTAGTGGGAAGGGCGCGCCTGCCACCACGCATGCCTACCAGAGTAACAGTGATGGCAGACTCCGATGGGTCCCTCCAGCGGGACGACCGCCACCACCGCCGGTCCCGCTCCCGCTCCCCCGTCTCCTCCCCGGAGTGGACGGGGGAGACCCTCGCGGAGCGCGAGGAGCGGAGGCTGGCGGAGGCGGCGGTGGCCGGGCCGCCGCCGCTGGCCCGGGAACCTGGGCCAGCCGAGACGGCCGCCCCCGCCGCCCAAGCGGCCAGCCCCGCCGCCCCGCCCCGCCCAGACGCGCAGGAGGCGGAGACCGCGGCGAGCCACGCCGCGGCCCCGGCCGCGGCCCCCGGCACGCCGCCGACAAGGGGGGCAGCCCCGGCGCAGGAGCCGGACGCATCGCCGAGGGCTGCCGCAGCCGCACAGGAGAGCAAGAAGGGCGCGCGAGGGGTTGCGACGGACCCCGCACGGGCCGTGGGCGCCTCGCCGGCGGCCGCCGCGGCAGCAGAGGAGAACGAGGAGGGCGTGCGAGGGTTTGCGACCGCGGCCACGGGCGCCTCGTCGGCGGCCGCCACGGCAGCGAAGGAGAGTGAGGAGGGCGCGCGAAGGGCTGCGGCCGCGATCCCGGCGGGCCGCGACGCCGCCTCGGCCGGCCACGCCGCGGCCCCCAGCACGCCGCGCAAGCGGGGGAAGAACCCCGCACGGGCCGCGGACGCCTCGCTGGCGGCCGCCGCAGCAGCAGCAGTGGGCAGGGAGAGCGCGAAGTACCGCGCCCACGCCAACCCCGCCCACACCCACACCAGCCCCCCCAAGCCGTACCCCCCCAAGCCCTTCTCCCCGGGGCGGGAGCGGCACGTCCGCCCCCTGACGCGCGAGCGCTCGCCGCCGGGCGTCACGCTGCCGCAACTGCAAAGGCAGCGGGACGCCCGGCGAGTGGTCCAGGAAGGGCGCAGCGGCGGGGGGGAGGGGAGCAGCGGACGGCGCGACAGGCAGGGAGCAGGGGAGGGGTCAGGGCACGGGAAGGGCGCGCAGGGGCGCGGGCTGGGAGCCCGGGTGCAGGGGGCGGGGCGAGGGGAGGTGGGAGAGCGAGCGGGCCAGGGCGTGGTGGACGGGAGGCGGGACCCGCGACACGGGCAGGGGGCCGGGGAGGGGCCAGGGCACGGGAAGGGCGCTCAGGGGCGCGGGAAGGGTACCCAGGTGCAGGGGGCAGGACGAGGGGGGATGGGAGAGCGAGCGGGCCAGGGCGTGGGGGACGAGAGGCGGGACCCGCGACACGGGCATGGGACTGGAAAGGGGCCCAAGGGCAAGGGCAAGGGCACCGCGGGCCACAAGGGACAGGCGGGACGGGGCGTGGGAGCCCAGGGAGGAGGGCGGGGCGAAGGGAGGGGGGCAGAGGGTGGAGCGCCCCCGCAGCCGGACGTGCAGCCGGTGAGCTGCATCCCCCCCGGCATCCAACAGATGCCGGCACACCACACCCACCACCACCACCACCACCACCACCACCACCTCTACAACATCGACCCTGACGCCGGCGAGCTCGTCCCCCCCAAACCCCCACGACACCAGCACCAGCAGGCCCCCCCCGCGCCGAGGGCGGAGCCGGCGCGGATGGCCTCGGCGGAGGGGGGACGGGGCGCGGCATCGGCGCCGCAGGCGCAGGGGCAGCGAGGGGGGCCCGCAAGGGGGGCGGAGGAGGGCCAGCCATGGGACCGGGACTGGGGCGCGGTCCCGGACCCGCTGGGGGGGGAGACCCTCCCCCTGGTGGGGGAAGTGTACAGGTGGTTGTGCTGGGCCAACCAGGGGACCTCCAGGAGGCCGCGGAACCGGCCCTTCGATGCCGTGCTCCTCCGGAGGGACGGAGGAAACCGAGAGGCACCCCCGGGGGGGTGGGCGGCCCCAGAGGACCACGAGAGGGTCCTCAGGTCAGTGATCCGGGCGGCGTGGCCCGACAGGGAGCCGACGTGGCCGGCCTTCCTGGAAGGGGGAGCGGTGCTCCGCATCACGGATGCGGACGCCAACAACTGGCTCCCCCGGGCTTTACGTAGCGCCCTCGCCCACTGGCGCTACCGCCGGCACAACCCGCCGCCGCCGCAGCCCCAGCCCCCACACAAGCGGCGGCACAGGTGAAGGCCCAGACGGCGGGTACGGGAGGGTTCGGGGGGGGGGATGGGCCCCCCGACCCACGCCCCCCCCCACGGTATGGCACGACGTACGAGGGCGCGCCACCTCCCGCGGGAGGGAGTGCGGAGACAACGAGCGCGGGGAGGAACCTGCTGCCCCGCAACCCGCTAACCACTGACCGCTAACCCTCACGGCCACCCCCCGCCGGCCAGCGCCGCGCGACAACGGCCGGGGGATGAGGGGCCCCGGCGAGGGCCTGCGCGAGCATCCGGCTCTCGATAGGGGGGGCGGGAGAAGGGCGCGACCCCCTGGCCGATGGCTGGCCCCCGGGACCAGGGCCGCCATGCCGCCCCCGCCCCTCCCCCCCGGCCGAAGAGAGGCATCGCCAGGGGGCCAAAGGGCCCCCCCCAACCCCCCCCCCCCGCACAGACCCGAGGGCGGGCGGGGGGGCGGCCCCCCCACCCCCCCCCCCCCCCGCACCCACCACAGCAGGGGAGCCACAGGCGCGGCCCTCCGCCCCCCCAGGGCCGGGGGGGCGCCCCCCCCTCAGGAGGAACGGCGGCACGATAAGGGCAACGGCGGCTGGACCTGCTCCCGCGAACCCACACCGGCGTGCCGGAGCAACGCGCACAACGGAACAGGAAGGAGGCCGCGCCCCACATGACCCACCCGTAACCACAGCCCACTCCGAGGTGACAGAGGGGGGGTTTCAAGTCAGATGGGGCCCCGAGGGGGGCGGTCCACGGGCCGCCCCTCACCCCCCCCCACCCCGGGGCGGCACTTCAGCCCCGACCGCACGCGCGCGCCGGAGGGGAGCGCGCCGGCGAGACGGAGAGAGCCAGAAAGGAGTACCACAGGCTGCCGCCCGGAACGAGAGCAGGGAGGCCGCGGCGCGACACCACCCCCCCCCCCCGCCCCCCCACCGGCCCGCCAGCCGCGGGGGCCCCGGCCCCCACCCCCCGAGGCAGAGGGGATGGACCCCCCCCGCCCGAAAGGGGAGCCGGAGTGTGACCCGCCCCCCCGCCCCAGCAGCCGGCTCAAATGGGGGCCGCGAAGAACAAGTGGGCCCACGCCTGCGCACCGGGACGCCGCACAGATCGTGCCCAGAGGAGCCGGGTGGGCGCGAACCGGAATGGTATGGGGGGCCACGCCCCCCATGGACAGCACGACGCCAGTGACGCCCGCTTTGTTGCCTACCCAGGGAAAGCGGCGCGCCACCTCCCGCGGGAGGGAGTGCGGAGACAACAAGCGCGGGGGGAAACCTGCTGCCCCGCAACCCGCTAACCACTGACCGCTAACCCTCACGACCACCCCCGGCCGGCCAGCGCCGCGCGACAACGGCCGGGGGATGAGGGGCCTCAGAGAGGGACTGCTTGAGAATCCGGCTCTCGGTAGAGGGGGGCGGGGGAAGGGCGCGACCCCCCTGGCCGATGGCTGGCCCCCGGGGCCAGGACTGCCAAGCCGCCCCCCCCCCCCTTTGGCCGACAGGAGGCATCGCCAGGGGACCAAAGCCCCCCCCCACTCCCCCCCCCCCCTCCCAAACAGGCCCAAGAGCGGGCGGGGGGGCGGCCCCCCCACCCCCCCCCCGCACCGACCCCAGCTGGGGAGCCACAGGCGCGGCCCTCCGCCCCCCCAGGGCCGGGGGGGCGCCCCCACCCACAGGAGGAACGGCGACACGGTAAGGGCAACGGCGGCTGGACCTGCTCCCGCGAACCCACACCGGCGTGCCGGAGCAACGCACACAACGGAACACGAAGGAGGCCGCGCCCCGCATGACCCTCTCGTAAACACAGCCCACTCCGAGGGGACAGAGGGGGGGTTTGCAGGTCAGCTGGGGCATCCAGGGGAGCGGTCCACGGGCCGCCCCTCACCCCCCCCCCACCCCAGGGCGGCACTTCAGCCCCGACCGCACGCGCGCGCCGGAAGGGAGCGCGCCAGCGACACGGAGAGAGCCAGAAAGGGGTACCGCAGGCTGCCGCCCGGAACGAGAGCAGGGAGGCCGCGGCGCGACACCCCCCCCGAGGCAGGGGGGATGGGCCCCCCCCACCCGAGAGGGGAGCCGGAGTGTGACTCGCCCCCCCGCTCCAGCCGCCGGCCCACATGGGGGCCGCGAAGAACAGGCGGGCCCACGCCTGCGCACCGGGACGCCGCACAGATCGTACCCAGAGAAGCCGGGTGAGCACGAACCGGAGTGGTATGGGGGGCCACGCCCCCCATGGACAGCACAACGCCAGTGACGCCCGCTTTGTTGCCTGCCCAGGGAAGGCAGAGGGACGGAGAGAGGCAGAGCGACCCCCCGCCCTACAGTGCTACTGTCCGCCTCTTACCCCTGTGCACGTCAGTCGGCGATCCGACGGTGCCGCACCCCACCCAGCCCCCTCCCCCCCTGTCCCGACCCCGTGCACGTGGACTGGGGCCTCCCGGCACGCGCAACGCGCTTCACAACGCACAGCCCCACCCTCAGGACTGGATTCATAGCCGACGACACCCCTAAGTTGCGTAAGAGACTCCCGCGGCCCAGTAGTGAGAGCGTCGGTCTTCAATCGTCCAGTGCGGGGGTTCGATCCCAGGCGTTGGTGCTCCTGGGATCCCTGCACGTAGAGCTCTCTAGTTGGCGACGTGGGAACCACCCCCCCCTCCAGCAACTCGCGCCACCACCGATACCGGTGGATGGGGTGGAGGTCTCGTTCGTTTTACCCCCCACCCTAGAAAAACAAAACACATGGGAGCCACCCACCCCTGCAGCAGTGGGCACCGTCACCTGTACTCGAACAGGTCGACGGGAGGCCTCGTCCGGTATTCGAAGGGATCGGTGGGAGACCACCGATCCCGGGGTTCGAACCAGCTCCTTCGCGACGCGCGCCTGGTGCGCTACCTCCGGGGCGGCTGCCTTCTGAGATACACTGGCACCCGGGTCACAGAACAAACGCGCCCGCAACCCCCTCCCCCTGTGCTGAGAGTAAGCCCGCGGTAGGGGCGCTCTGCTGGGCCATGAACCGGAACATTGGTGCACCACTCCAGCCACGGTCACCCCAACCCCCCCACGCATCCCGCAGGGCGAAGCTCCGTGCGCATCGGGCTCGTCATGGGGATCCGGCGGACCGGCGCCTGGACACCAAGTCGACACCTCTCTCCCCCCCCACAGGAACAGAGCGGGGCCCCCACAACCGCACGCCCGCGCCCACAACGCAGACCCCGACAGCCCACCCAGTGGACGGGCAGTCGGGGGACGAGGAGCGTAAGGCCCCGAACGCCCCACGCAACGGTCGAAGGCACCCCCCCGGGGACGCCCTGCCGCCGCCCCCACAACCCGAAGCCAAGTAGGGGGGAACCGGGACCGGACCGCCCCCCCCCAAGCACGCCAGACGGAGCACGGGGGCGGGGCAGGACACGCGGAGGGGCACGGACCACATGGAACGGCCCTACCAGCGCCCAGTGCCGGGACCACGCGAGATGCGCGCGCCACACCACCCAGCGGGGAGCGGACACCGCGAGAGCGCGAGCGCACACACACGAAAAGGACACGCGGGGACCACCAGAAGGGCAACCGGACCGAGCGCGCGGAACGCACAGACCGCATGGAATGGCGTACCAGCGAGCGAGGATAAGGGACACCCGGACGGGACGGCCCGCCACACGCAGCGCGGAACACGCGGGGCGGGAAGGGGGAAGAAGGGGAGACACAACACCAGGAACCGGCCCGAACCCCCCCGAACCGGCCGCGAGCGCCGCGCACACACAGACGGGACACTGCACCCGCCAAGGCAGTAGTGGCGCACAGTGCCACGCCCCAACCCCTAGGCTAGGCAGCCTCCGCGCCAGCCCAAGGGGGTCCCACTGGCGACAAGCCAGTAGCACGGGCCCGGCGGCGCCGGCGCCCCGGGCGACCACGCATTAGGGGGGCGATGCAGTGGGTAAGCGCCCGCGGCCACGGCTGCGAATTGATGCACTGACCGGGGAGTGGCGAAACGGGGACGCCGGGGAAGGACGGGGCTCCGAGCTCTGTGAACCCGGGGGACTCCGCCACCAGGCAGGAGGTGCGTCTTGGAGGGCCCCCCACTAGGGCCCGGTGGGGAGGATATCACCTGGCCCGACCAGGTGGCCCCCCGGGGCCGAAAGGCGTCTAGTACCCGCAAAATTAAACCTCAAACCTCAAACCTGATGAGCCTCCGCACTTCTCCCTCCACCTCCTCCAGCTGCTCCCTCCAGTACGGGAGGTGCATCCCTTGGTACCCTACTGCCGCATTGAGCACCGCCCGCAGGTAGTACAGGGTCGTCTGCACTGACGGGGGGTGATGCCGCAGGACCACCAGCATCGCCCTGAACCCCCTGACTAATTTGTCAGGTAGCCTGACCCCCCTCGCCTCCATGGCCTGCACATGTCCCAGCACCACCGCTTCCTCTGCCCTCTCCAGCCATGCCACTCCGTCTCCTACATCCAGCGCCATGCCTTCCTCTCCACCCCTCCTCAGAACCGCCGACTTCTCCGCGCTCCAGACAAGGTGGTTATCCCTCCCGTACCTCTGCATCAGGTCCTGTACCACCTGTTGGGCCTTTTCATCCCGCGCCATGGGTACCGCATCATCCACATACGCCTGCGCCGGCGACGTGTGTGGCGCCCGCGCCAGTTGTGGATATTCCCGCGCTATCCAACTCATCAGGGGGAGCATGGCCAGCAAGTACAGGAACGGGCCCTCCACCCCGCCTTGTGGCACCCCGCTGCCTGGGGTTAGCCACTCGGTACACCCCTTCCCCGTGGCGACCGTGTGCCTCCTTGAGCGCAGGTACTTTTCCACGAAGTCACCATATGGGAGTCCTAGCTGTCGCCACACCTCCTCTATGAGCCTATGCGGCGTGTTGGGGAACGCCCCCTTCACCTCCACAGACGCCATGAACGCCTCTAGGTCCTCATCATCGAGGTACATATCGTACAGGAAGGTTGCCTCCTGTGTGGACCTACCCGGCACTAACCCCCACATATCGTCCAGTATGACCCCCGCTGCATACAGCCGCCGCTGTATCCTCCCGAAGATCACCATCCAGACCAGCTTGGCCTCTGTGACGGCACAGCATATTGGTCTCCAGTTCCCCGGCCTGAGGTGATCCCCCTTCTTGTCCAGGGGCCGCACCTTGCCCCCCCATTCCTTTGGGGGCTCGCCTGTGTGCAACACCTCCGTGACCGTCCCCGCTAGACCATCCAGCTTCGGCGCCTCCAGGTGCTGGTACGCCTCCGCCACCAGCTGGTCCACTCCCGGGCTCTTTTTCCCCTTGAGAGCCTTCACTGCCTCTTTAATTTCCCCTAGCGTCACCCTGCTGCGGTGTATGTCCTCGCTCTGCTCCGCTGTGAACACCCGCGGTAACGCCCTTACCATTCTCCTTGTGATCCCGTTCAGCTCCTGCTGCCCCTGGTTGTGCTGCCTCCTGAAACTCTGCGCCACCTCCTCCAGCACTTCTTTTTTGTTGCCAGTGACCCTGCCACACTGCAGTCTCACCGCCCTGATTTCCTTTGGTTTTCCAGCCTCAGCGAGCTCTCTGATGTACCGTAGCGACTTGTGGGGCACCGCCCTTTCCATGTATCTCTCATGCTCCGCCACCACTTTCTGGTATATCCTCTTGTGTTCCTCCTCCACAGCCCTCCTCGCTGTTCGCACCCTCTTCTTCGCCTGTGTCACCTCCGTTTGCCACTCCGTCCCCTCTTCTCGCACCCGTGCCTCGACCTCCTCTTGCTGCCGTTTCCTCAGTGTGGCCACCAGCCTTTGCAGCTTGGGCTGTGCCTGCGACTCCCCCCCTTGCTTGGTAAACCCGCATATCCGCGCTGCCCTCCTCATGGCTTGATGTACTTGTTTCCCCTGCCTCATTTCGGCGTGTACCCGCTGCCCCCACTGTTGCCACCTCTCGTCCCCCTCCTCCGGCCACTTCACCATTGGCGGCAGGCTGACGCCTTCCTCGTCTGACCCCTGCTCATCCTCCAGTTGGTCCCCGGGCTCCCCCACCTTCACGTCCACAGTCACCATCATGGGGCAATGCCCCTTCCTGTCCTGCATTTCTTCCGGCCCCACCATGTATCCCGCCGTCACCCCCTTGAACCAGCTGGGGTCCGCGTACACCGCGTCCATCTGCGACGGCGCGCTGCCTTCCGGTGCCGGGTAGTGTAAGGGGCCCGGCGCTCCACTGTACGACAAGTCCTGCAGCCTCATTTCCTCCACAAACTTCCGCACCTCGCGGTCCACCTCCGTCTCCGCGCCCCTCCTCCGGGGATCGTAGTTGAAGTCTCCAACTACGATGACTGGCCCCCTCTCCAGCGCCCTGACGTACTCCATCCTCAGCTGCGCCACATACTCCTCGACCCTCCTCCCATGTGGGACATGGCAGTTGATGATGACTACCTGGCCATGTTCCGTCGCCACATCATACACCGCCCTTCGTCCCCTCGCTCCCACCTTCTTGTCCTGCACAACGCTGAGCCCTCTGCGCACCAACAGCGGCACCCCCTGCGCCCACTCCCGCTGGTACTCTCTCCCCTCCTTGTCGTACATCTGCGCGCACACTACGTTGTCCTTCCCCTGCAACCTTATCTCCTGGTACGCCACCACGTCGGGGTCCGCCTCATGCAGCTTCATCTGCTGCCACGCTGCCTTGTCCGTCCGATACAGTGCCGCGGGGTCATTATGGGTGTACAACTTCATGCGTTGCCACCTGCCCTCCGCATCCACTCGTAGATCCCCGTTGTCCATCGTGCCTTTGTCCTCCCCTTTGTTCCTTCCCCCCTGTCTTCGTCTGGCTTCTTTCTTCTTCTTCCCGGCCGCCCCCCGCTTCATTAATTGTCACTTCCTCTTCTTGTTCTTCCCCCCCGCCGACACCTCTTCTCCTTCCAATTCTCTCGCCTCCTGCTCCGGAACCAGCTGCCCGTGTATTTCCATCTCCCTACCTTGCGGGCATACCTGCAACCTTTCCACCGGGTACGGCAGTCTCTGCTCATCCCCCTCCCCCTGATCCTCCCACTGCACGATGGCTGCCCTCGTCACATGTCCCTTGCGATCTTGTTGTTCCATCATCTCCTCCGCTGTTCCCACATACCTCCTCCACTTCCCACTCACTTTGTGCGGACCATACACTGTCATCCCTTCCCGCACCGCCCCCTGCTCTTCACAGCCCCGCCGCTCCTCCCCGTACCTGACTCCCCTCGCCCGTTTCCTTCTTGGCCTCCCTTCCCCTTCCCCCTCCTGCTGCTGCTCTGCTTGCAGATCCTCCTCGTCCGCCTCTCTCCTCCGCTTGCCGCCCTCCCTCTCACTTCCCTCTCCTGTCCCCTCCCCCTTGCTCCCCTCCTCCACCCTGTCTCCAACAGCACTCTCCTGCCCTCCTCCCTCCACTTCTCCCTCTTCCACCCCTTCTTCTCCCTCCTCTCTGTCTTCCCGCCCGCCCGCTGCCAGTCCTGGCTCCCGGTCTTCCTCTCCCCGCGCTTGGTCCTGCCCCCTTTCGTCTCGTTCCTCCTCACCATCCCCATCCCCCACTATGAACCGCATTTGTCGCCCTCTCCCCCTCCGCATCCCCCTCCACCTACTTGGCCTCTCCCCCCCCTGATCGTCTTCCATCTCCAGGCCCGGCTTCCTGGCCTCCCCCGTGAGCCTTTTCGCTCTCTCCAATGCCTCCTTCCTGTGCCTGTCCTCCGTTCCGGGTGCCACGCTCCACCTCGGCTGCTCCCCTCCCCTGCTGCTGGCCACCCACTCCAATGCCAACCGGATCTGTTCCCTGATATCTTCCGCTTCATGCGCCTCCGCACACCTATCCATTTGCCACTCCAACGCCCGTAGGACGGCCATCTCGCGTACCTCCTCCGTTCTTTCAACCCTCACCTCTTCCACCTCCCCGACCTACCGCATGAGCGGGTGCTCCACCCTTTTCAACGGCGCCGCCGTATACACCACCGCTTGGCGCCTATCCCCCCTGGGTTCCACGACCCACCACGTGTGTCCGTCCTGCACCAGGTCCGTGACCCCTTGGTCTGCAGCCCCCGTGGCACTGGCCTGTGGGGACACTACTTGTATTGTGTGCCCTTTGGCCCTCCTCCCTGCCGCCTCGTCATAGTCAACCATGGTCATAACCTTGCGCATCCGGTGCATATCTGTGTCTGGGTCCCACTCTCTGGCCATGCCTCTGCTGCGCCGCACTGTCTCCCCAACGTACAGCGCCATGGCCAAGACCTGCCTCGTGGGCCCCCACACCTCTACTGTTCTGCTCGTGCTGTCCACACACGCCGCTACCTGCGCATCCCGCTGCATCTGCATCCACAGCACCGCCTGTTTCGGCTCCACCTTCTTTGCCGTGAGGATCTGCGCCTTTGCTTGCCTCTCGCCCGCTTCCTCCTCGTCCCCCACTGTTCCGCTCCGACCATCCGCATATCCCACCCACATGTGCTTGACTTGGTGGAAGTACACCAGCGGCGCCCCTTCCCCTTCCCCCATCTGCAGCCACATAGGCCCTTGTCTCCTGGGCTGCCTTACTCTGATCCCATGGTATCCTCCCTTGGGCTCCTGTGGTCCGTCCAGCCTGCAAAGGCACCTGGCCTGCGTGCAATCTGGCCTGCACTTGTCCTCCACCGCCTCCGCTCTGGCCTTCAGGTGGTACCTAGCATTGCTCACCATCTGCCGTACCTCTTCACCCCTACATCCTTTGATGCGGTCTTCCAGCCCTGGCTGCGCCTCTCCATTTTCTATCAAGGCATTCTGACCTGCGATCGCCTTGGCCCTCAGCCTCTGCGCCCACTTCTGCAGCATATCCTTTCTGTCCCTGCCGTCCCCCAGCATGTCCAACCCTTCCGCCGCCGCCTCCTTCTGGCGCTTCTCCTTTTCTTTCTCCGCTCTGTCCAGCTCAGCAGTGTCCGCCCCATCCGCCTTTCCCCTCCCCACCTGGCCCTCGGGATGCAGCGGCTCCCTCCACGCGGGCTCCGCCATCCATTGGATTGCCGGCTGCACCTCCCAGTGTCCCATGGTGTACACCTGTACCGCCTGTCCCTCCCGGCCGAGTCCAATCCGGACCTCCATACCCGCCGCCGCTGCTGTGGTGACCACCACGTTTGGGATCAGCACATCGTACTGGTACCTGGCCCCTTGTCCGTGGCGTACCTCGACTTCCACCATCCCCCTGCTTCCCACCCTGTCATCCGGGAGGATGATGTGGACTGCCTCTCCCTTCCACTGTGCCGCCGCCGGCCCCTTCGTCGCAGCAGGGAATATCGCCTTTGTGTCCTCCCGCGTCATCCATTCTCCCCTGCGGTACCTCGCACGCCGAATGGCCCCCACTGCCCACTTCTCGTGCTCCACTTCTCCTGCCTCCCGCACCCATTCTTCTGCCACCCTGGCAAGGGCTGATATCTCTGCACCCTGCCTCTCACAATCCGGCAGTGGCGCTATACTCTCCATGCCGTCGTCCCCCGGGAATGCGTATTGCCACGTGTCCCCCGTGTGTGGGTGCACATGGTACGTGCGGTTGGCCCTGCACGCCGTCCCTTCATCCAGCACCATTTTGATGGCCTCCGCCGCATTCAGCGTCATCTCCTCTCCGAACGTATACACCAACCCCTGCCCTCTGTGTCCCTGTGTCGTGGGTGCCGGGGTCAATGCCGCCCTAGTGACCTGTGCGCGCACGCTACTCGCCTCCTGTCCTCCTCCTGGCAGCTCTCCTCCCCACTCATTCCTGACTGGGACCCCCTCCCCCTGGTCCCCTCGCCACGTCATATGCCAACCCCACCACCTGCGTCCCCCCGCCGCCACCCTGTACCTCCCCTTCCATCCCGGCTCCAGCCACACCGCCCTGTCCGGCCGTATCTGGACCGCTCTCTCTGCGCCCCAGCCGGTCCCCACATCCTCCCTATACTGCAGCTGCAACACCCCCCCCCCCCTGTGACCCACACGTTCACCCCCCCTGCCTGCCTCCTGTGCCACTCGCCTTTCCCCGTACCCTCTGGCACTTCCATATACTTCATCTCCTGTACTTGCACTCCTAGCACCCCTTCCCATCCCGCCCGTAGTTTTCTGTCTCGCGCTGTACCCCCTCCCACTCCCCTCCTCTCCCTCCCGGGGCCCTCCTGTCCCTGGTACCGCCACCTCTCCCCCCCCTCCTGGATCGGTATTTGATGCGCATCCCGCCACATGTGCTCCTCCGTCCGCTCCCTTCCCCCCCCCCCCTTCTCCGGTCCTTCTTCTACCAACTCCTCCTCCATTGTCACTTCTGCGTCGCCTTTCGATTCTGCCCCTTCTTCTGCGTCCGCCCCCGCCACTGCCTCCGGGTCTTCTTCCCCCGGGGGCCACAGCAGCTCGTAGTGTCCCCCTCCTCGTCTGCTCCACAGCAGCGCCGCTGCCGTTCGCTTTCCTTCTCCCACTTCTGCCATCTTCCGATACACCCCCTGCGGTCCCCACTCCTGGTACATTGCCACTCTGCATCCCTTGCTCTGCGCCCACCTCCCAACTTCACATGCCCCTCCCCATATCTCTCCCCTGCGCACTTTGTCCAGGTACTGATCCCAAGTGCGCGCTCCCGCGTCCCTCATGACTCTCCGCGCCCAGCCCGACTCTGGGGGCCGCGCCATCTCCCCCTCCGTGAGCGCTTTGCGCACCTCTTCTGCTGCTGCCCGCCCCCCCTCTCCGTCCACCGCGCTGAGTGCCGAATACAGGCACTTGCCATCCCCTGGTGTGACCTGTTGCCTCGCCCCCTCCGGCATTTCTTCCGGCCATCCCTGCCCCTCTTGTGCGCTGTCCAGCACTCTTTGCACCGCCGCCGCCACGTCTGCCGCGTCACTCCTTCGTCCTCTGAAACCCCACAGAACCGCATAGGTTCTTCGCTTGGTCCACAGGATTCCCGCATCCAGCGGGGTTCCTTCCCCATACTCCACCAACTTTCTGTATCCGTTTCCGCTTTTTGTCTCCCTGTAAACCGCCACCTTGTACCCCCCCTCCGCTGCCCATGCCTCCACCTCCGGTGGCCTCCCCATCCTCCTCCCCTGCCTAGTCCGCTGTATGTACCTCTGCCACGATACTTCCTCCTGTGGCAGGCACTCCTCCATTTCTCCCATATTGTGTCTACTCCCCACCCTGGTAGCCACTCCTTGCCTTATCCGCTGTACCTCTTCCTCACTGTTCAGTCTGCCCTCCAGTGCACACAACACCTCCCACAATGTGTTGACATCCTTCCCGTACATGTGCTCTACGAGCACCCCTTCCTCTGCTCTCTCCCTCGCCCCCTCCAATGCACCCTCCCGCCTCTTCCACGCCCATGCCGCCTTGCGTTGCTGTTCCTCTTCGTTCCCCGCCGCACTCCCCACACTCCCCGTTCTACACGTCGACGGCCGACTCTCGCCCGACGCAACACTGTGTCCTCGTTCGCCTCTCGCGCCCACCCTAACCTGTGCCCCCCCGCCCGTGCCTGCTCTTCCCGCCTCTCCTGTTGTATTGCCTTCCCCCGTCTCTTCGTGCTCCCACACCACCTCGTAAACTCTCATCTTCCTCCACAGGATTCCTGCCGTCATCCCCTTCTCCCCTCCATACTCCTGTATCTTCCTGTAGCCCTCTCCATCCTTCGTCTCCCGGTACACTTTCACTCTGTATCCATTCTTCGCAGCCCACGCCTCAACCTCCGGTGGTCCTCCCATCCTTCTCCCTTGTACCAGCTTCAGTACGTTCTCCTTCCATCCCTTCTCCCCCTGCAGCAGGGGCTCCTGCATCACCCCTGTCTGTAACCTCTCCTCGACCGCAGCGACTACCCTTGCTCGTACTTCCTTCGCTTCCTCATTTGTGCCTTGGCCTCCTTCGATAACACTCATAGCTCTCCACAAGGAGTCCACTCCGTCACCCTCCATACCCTGTGTCACCACTCCCACATGGATGCGGTCTTGTTCCCCTTCGAACGTTCTCTCATGGAACCTGCTGGAGACACCTGTCCTGGTACTGGGGCGAGAGTGCGCTGATTTAATTAGAATTGCCCCTTGGAGCGGTCTTGGTTCTGGTTCAATCTCCTGCTGCTGCTTTTCCGCCCGAACAGCGGCCTACTCAGCGAGGCTTTGCGAGGATGTCTGTACAACAGAGGAATGGGAGGATGAGGGACGAATCCACGCAAACACGAAGCGACACCACCTAAATCTGTCAAATGACGGCCTAGAATTTGTTTGAAAGCACATACCTGAACAGAATCCAATTGTGCATCAGATGCTCATTTTTATAAAATTTGTAGTCATCTCTTGATTTTTGAAATCCAGAAATTCTTACGCAGAAAAAGGCGGCGCGCAGGAGCGGCACCTAGCGAAGCGCCGATAAAAAGAGATTTAATAAGATTATAAACGTATGTTACGTATAATGACACAAATGACGAGACATACATTAATAAATAAACATAAAGATCTCACCCACACTGCCAGCAAGAAATCAAGACTCAAGAATTCGAAAATCAACAGAAGGACTTCAATGAATCAGGTAAAAACCACGGGCGTACTCGTCTCGTATGCAGCATGCACATTGCTCGTCTCGTGTCTCCGTGAACGTACCTTGTAGCAGCGCTAACAAACGATAGAGGGATAGATTAGAAAGATTGCAGATGATTAGAGGTGAGTCCAGGGTGATTAGACATACACACATATGCATAGCGTCGTTTCTCGCTTGTGTCTCGCTTTTCCCTTACCTTGCTTCACTCTCCAGCGGTGAGTAAGGTAGGTAAGCCCAGGTGGGGCCACCCTCTGGTGGAGTTCGTGATTGTGGGTAAGATTAGGAGGAAAAACAGTGATCAAAGTTGCCAGGTTGAGAAACTCGTGCATGCTCCTGCATTCACACACGCATTCAAGGGTAGGCCACGCGAAATGCGCACGGTAAACCTTGCTTAGGTTATCCAGGGGCTCCACCCCACGCTCTATAAGAGAACGGGTGGAGTTCCTTAAGCTTGCTTGCTTGATAGGGGCGTTTGTGGACAGCGTATTATAGGGCAGACTGAGAAGCGTATAACACGTGGAGTCTGTCTTGGTTCCTCCGCTGCAAACGCTCCCGCATCCGCCTTTGTTCTGCAGGTGGGAAGGTCAAGGTGAACTGGTGCAGTCCCAAGCCGTGCTAAAATATGCGGCGCTGATCACACATACAACAAGCGGCGGCTCAGCCAGGAGTGGCAAGCGCAGCCAAACATCTTCAACATTCACGCTGTGCACGCCAAAAGAGCACCCCTTCCATCCAAGCCTTAGCAGGGAAACGCGTTGTGGCGTCTCTGTGAGGCCACAGACGCTTAGTAGCTCTGTGTTTTCTTGCAATCTCACAGGTGAGCTGCTAGGGCTCGTGTCTTCTTCAACACCGACCAGTAGAGCGTGCGTGTAGGAGTGGTAGTCCTGAGTGGGGGCTTGAGCCAGTTGCAGAAGAGCTCGCCAACCAGGATGGTGCCACTGTAGGGTGTGTAGAACCTGTAGTGCGTGTGTCACTGTCCCACCCTTTTCCTGCAATTTTAGCGGGGTTGGTGGGCAGTGGCAGTGGCTAGGCTAGATTTTGGCCATCGTAGCAAATAGGCATTTTCAAGCCTTCATAGCTTTTGGCCACCCCTCCCTGTAGTAGACAGATAGGTAGGGAACACAATACGTGGATTAGTACGCTGGGTATTCCCCCAAGGTTTTGCGCCAGCACAGAAATTGGGCGCTTAGGGGAGGAGAGACCCGGGGCGTACCCCGTGGCATCGGTAAGACAATCCTCCAGGTTTAGCAAGCGTGCAGACTTGGGCATAATTAGGACACCACTTCTGCGGCTTGCTCTCAGGACCTTAGGAATAGCACACTCACACATACGCTTAGGCAGGTAAGGGTAAGGTTCAGTCCCTAGCTTTAGTCTTGGAGGCAAGCGTCTTAGCGAGACTCAGCAACTCGCCAAGGTTGTTCTGGGACAAGTAGTGTACCAGAACTGAGTTTAAGCGTCTCTCAGTTAGAACAAACGCAGAGAAGGGCTCCCTGGTGGCCTCTTTGACTCCAAACCCTTCCCAGAGGTTGAGGAAGCGCCAACCCTGGCGATAGCGGTGGCGTAGGACAGAATTCACCAGGTAGAAGCCCTCCTTAGCCATCTCCTCGGCGTTCATGTCGGGGAGTTTCCCTTCAACTTCCATAGGGCTGGCAGCCCCTTGTAGGTCTAGGGCGGCGATTTCCTTGTCGTTCAGCTCCCACTCCTCCCCACAGAGGTCTTCAGGATCATAGTAGCGCTTCAGGTGTTGAGCAGCGCACACCAGGGTCCCCCCCAGACGGGGAGAACACCGCACAGTTCTATGGTGTCCATCCGCAGATAGAATCTTGTAGGGCCTGAAGTATGGGTCATCGCTGGTAGAGCGTGGCCAGGCGGGTAGTCGGCTGTGGTGCACCAGCACCCAGTCTCCTTCTTGGTAGGTGGCCGGTACTCGGTGCTTGTTCTTCTTGTTCCACTGACGCACCCTCACTCTCTGGAGCATAGCCTTGGCCTTGTCCACCTTCGCTTGTTGCTCTTGAACCCACTCACCCACGGAAGAATGGGTGTCCTCTGGATAGGGAGCATGTAGGAACCGCGCTGGGCGCCCTGGGAATAGCTCATGGGGCGAGTAGCCAGTCGTCGAACTCTCTTGGGAGTTCATCATCAGGATTATGACGGGGAGTAGTCTCACCCAGTCTCTGGTGCGTTCAGTTTTGCACCATATCCTTACGTTCTCCTTGAGGACACGAATCTGTCGCTCACATAGGGGGTTGCTCGTGTGAGAGTAGGGGATCCCCGTAGACACCTGGACATTGAGGGATCTCAGGACCCTCTTGTACCAGCCGGTATCTGAGCGTACTCGTACGTCCTCATCTGAGTTGATCTCTTTGGGCGCCCCAAAGACACAAAGCGACTCCTCCAGGAGTATCTTGATAGTATCCTCCACGGTAATGTGCTTGGTACATGGGAACACCCTGGTAAACCTGGTCAACCCACAGGCTACCACGAGGGCGAAGTCATAGCCCCCGAACTTCGGCATCTCCGTGTAGTCCACGTAGAGAACACTGTTAGCACAGTGAGGGATGGGCAGGGTCGAGTAGAGACCTCTGTCGCTGATATCCCCCGGTTTGCAGGACCTACACGGGCACTTGTCCACGATAGGCTGGAGGGTCTTCCGCAGTTGGTCATCAGTCCACGTAGTGTGGAACCACTGCTTGAATAGCCTCAGGGTACGGTCAGCACCCACATGACCACTGGACTCATGGGTCCATTTCAGCAGCGCTGGAACTCTGTCACTGGGTACCACAATGCGGTCCCCGTGCCAGAGGTAGCTCTTGTCCCTCTTCCACTGATCTTGGTTGACCAGGAGGGGTTCAAGGCATTTCTCCAGGTGCTTGTAGATATCCCCAAACTCCTTCAGGTACTCCGATTGTTGGAGTCCATCCAGGGGGCATATCATAGTCATGTTGAGGTCCAAGTGCATGTCCATACGGCTGACCGCCGCCTTAGCCAGCGCTTCAGACCGGGCACCAATCAGGGCGTCGAAGTTGTTGCGGCTGATGTAGTCTGCACACTCGTTCTTCACTCCCTGGATATGGTGTACCGTCGCCGTAGTTGGCTGAGGTAGGTCCACCAGCGCCGTAGCTTGGCCTTCTCAGGTGGGGGACCCTTCTGGAAAGTGCTGACCGGCTCTTGGTCGCACAGCGAGACCACAGGGTTACTCCCCAACAGTCGTACCTGAGAGGATAGCACCAACATACCGGCGAGCAATTCCTGCTCATAGGTGGAGTAGTTCCCCCTGGCCTGGTTCCCTTTCCAGTTCCAGTGGCCCAGGGGTACCAGGACCCACTTGTCGTCAGGGTAGGTGTACTTGAGAGTTCCATCTCGGTTGACACCTTCAGTCCCCCATTGGGAAATAGCCGAGTCGAACTCCTCCTTCTCTACTGCTTGCCATTGGAACAACGTTCCACCACCGCCCATATTGCTGGCGTCGGTCACCAGGATAATCTCCCCCTGTGCCCTAGGCACGCCCAAGCACTTAGCGTTGGCCACCTTGTCTTTGAGCTCGTCAAACGCTTGTTGCTCTTGTGGGCCCCAGCGCCAAGTAGTACTCTTCTTGATCAGGTCCGTCAGGATGGCGCTGGTGTAGGTGAGGTTTTTGATATGGCGCCGATAGAAGTTGCACGCCCCAATGAAACTGCGTACATCATGAAGTCCTTTCTTGGGGTCTTCGTGTCGTACCTTAGCGTCCATCAGGGGTTTGGCCTTAGAGGCCGCTGGGGTCCACCACCCATAGCCAACGTCAAACCCCAGGTACTGCATGGTCTCCTGCATGAACTCACACTTCTCCAGCTTGAGTCCGGTGTGGTTCTCCTGGCAGACCGCAAAGAACTCACCCAAGAGGATTAGGTGATCCTCCTGGGTATTGGTCCCGAGGCATACATCGTCGATGTGCGCCTCCATCTGGGCCCCACAGGATATGAGTTCTTGCACCTTGGGTCTTCGTCGTGGGATGGACAAGATCTTGTTCATCAGCTCTTGGAATGGAGCGGGTGCGTTGGCCACGCAAAACGGCATGACCTTCCACTTGAACACCCTCCCCTGAGGGGTGATGAAGGCTAGTAGCTCCTGAGCGTTGGGCGTCAGGTCCACCTGCCAGAATCCGCTCCTCTTGTCCATCTTGGTCTTGTAGCGACAGGAGGCTATCTTCTCAAGGGTAGACTCCATATTAGGAATGGACCCTGAGTGGTTCAGCGTTTTCTTGTTCAGCTCTCCGTAGTCCACTACCAGACGTTTGGCTGTAGACCCAGGTTTAGCCACCAGGAAACAGGGGCTGCAGTGTTGGGGGTAGTCCCCGTCCTTGTACTCCAGGACTAGGCCAGCGTCGGTACATTCTTGTATCTGTCGCTCAATCTCGTCGGCCTGCTCCTTAGGAGCCGGATAGGGTCTCCTCCGGATCTTGTGACCCACGAACTCGGGTTTCAGCTTGAGGTCCATCTGTACCAGCTTGTCACATGAGGCTGGGCTGGTAGTTCTCCGAACACCTCCAGATGGGTCCTTATGAGCTTCTGCACCCGCGGGTCCAATAGCTTGATCTTGTCCTCCATGTCCTCGTCAGAGTGTAAGTTGCTTGCCCCCTGAGTAATAGACGCCGGGAGGTGATCCTCCACCGACTCTTCGCCCTTGGTAGTATCCTTCAGCCCTTGGTAGGCATGAAGTAGGTCTCGTTCAACCATCTCCGGTGGACGATGGCAACATAAGCATGCTCGAGGGGGTTCACATACACATTCCTCCGAGAGGTTGTCCTCCTCTGTGGTCCTCACATCGGCACCCCACACGCTCTTCATGAGCTTAAGATCTACCTTCCTTTGCCAGGTGGTGATCTTTTGTTCGAGGTCCTCCTTCAATTGGGATAGATCTCCCATACGTCCTTGCTTCAGTGGCCATTAGCTGCGGGTAGGCTTAGCGTAGCATAGCTTTTTCGCCACCAACCTCCTCTTGGAGTCCACGTACTCCCTTAACCTCGATCGGGGATCCAGCTCTTCGTCCAAGGGCTCTTCCACCCACATGGAGAGTAGGGGTTTCAGTGGGGCGACGTACTCGGCGTTTTCCACTTCCTCCACGCAAGTCTGCACGAAGAAGGCGTCGTGCTCAGTTTCGTCATCTGGGTGGATAGAGCTGGGCGGCTCGGATAGTCCACACTCAGAGACTTCATCAGGAGCAGGTACATGGCAGGGAGAGTTGGGGGCGTTGGTGTTAGTCACGACGTATTCATCTCCTCCGGGTATAGTCTCAATAGCATCTTGAGGTCGTAGTCGATCCTTCAAGTCACCCAAGGCGAGTCCATCGCTTTCTCGTTGTATAGCCTTGACCAGAGTCGAGTCCAGGTCCTGCCAGGGGATGGAGGTAAGACCTCCGTCCACCATGCTGAGCATACTCCCCCATCCAGGTTTCCTGATAGGCGTCTTATGCCCCAGAGGCACGTAGATGGCCTCATCAGGTAACCGAACAGAGCTGATAGTCAGCCTGTCTAGGAGGGTTCGCCAGTACTCGTTGCCCCCATGGGCTCCCCAATCGGGGGAACACAGGACCATACGGGAACGTTCCAAGGCCGCCTTGGTCAAGACCTTCCCCAGTTCACTGAACCTGGGGTTCCCGTAGGCCATCCCGAAAGAGGGCCAGTAAAATTTGTAGCTGCAGTTTTTCCCCTTTCTGCAGTAAAGGACCAAGACAGGTTGCTTGTCGCTGGCGAACAACTCCACACCCAGGTCTTCTCTAGAGTCACCCAACTCCTTCGGACCTTGGTCTAGGACTTCCCCCAATAATTGATAGTCCTCAATTTTGGAGGCTGCCATCATGTTCGAGGGCTCCTCCTTCGATACCCTCAGGTAGCTCGAGGTGTGCTCCGACTGCTCCAGTGGCACGGACACTCTGCCACTGCCGTGGTCCACGTAGAGGATGTAGGGCGCTTGCAGCGTCAGGGATTGTATCTGGGAGTGCTGCACGAAGAAGTCAGTCCCAAATACAAAGTTGAAGGCCTCAGTGTCCATCACATAGAACCGATGGGCGATAGTTTGGGAGCCCATAGGTACCTCCACCTCACAGTCCCCGCAGCTGTGCACCACATGTCCATCCCCCATTCGTATAGCCGCGGTGGTCATGGTGTTCTTCAGGCTCCCACAAGGTAAAATTTTCTTGGCCACTATAGATATGGTGGCTCAGGTATCCAATACCCCCAGGTATTCAAGTCCCCCTAGTCGGATACGTACCCAGAACACCAGGTCCAGGGCCCCACCGGAGCGTCCCCGTCAGAACTCCGCGGGACAGGTCACCTCGAACCCCTTGTTCCGCAATTCGCGGGCCATCCTCATGAAACGGCTTCTCTTCTTAGCGTTGCCGTCATCACCACCTTCATGCTCACGCTTGGCCGCTTGTTCTCGCTGTGCCTGAGTTTTCGAGCGTGTGGTGGGACCAGACTTCCCTCCAGAGGGCTCGGAGTTCCCCCCTGGATTAGGGTTGGGGTTGCCTCCATTCTTGTCCGGGTTCTTGTTGTCCTTGTCTGGCTGGCGGTTAGCGCCTCCTCCTCGTCCGCCTTGGTTCTTGTCTTGTCCTTTTCCACGTCCTTTTGACTTGCCCTTGCCGGAGTGGTTGCCGCTGCCTTTGCCACCGCCCTTGCCAGAGCCTTTGCCAGGATCCTCGCCCTTCAGCTTCGCCGACAGGCGCTGCTTGTGGTAGCACTCATCCTCGTAGTGCTTCCTCTTCCCACAGAAGGCACAGGTGATAGTACACCCGTAGTGATCCGGCATCTTCGCCTTGGCGCCCGTGTTGGTCTCCTGCTTCTTCCCTTGGACTACGAAGCAGTCTCGCTGCTCGCAGTCAGGGGCGTGCTGCAGGTGGCCGTGCTCATCTCTGGCATCACACCAGAAGAGCTCCTTGACATTGTCCATGATACGAGCGTGGGCATGTTTGGGGGTAGTCCCCTGCCCAGGTCTGGGTCCTTGGTACCCTTTGCCATGGCTTCCAGAGCCCCCCCCTCCAGGACGGTAGGTGTTCAGGTGCTGGTCACTTTCTTTCTCCAGCGCCAGCTCCAGAAGTAGCTCACATAAATCCTCGTAGTTGAGGGCTCTAGCCTTGCGCTCCGCCGTTGAACGGCACTCGTCCCACAGCTCCCGAGGGAGCTTAGCCACCAACCAGAAAAGCAGGTCATCGCTGCTGTAGGAACCGGGCGTCAATCGTCCAGCCCGGTGATCCAGGTCAGCCAGTAGCTCAGAGACCCTGCCAGGTTTGGGGTTGTTGGGCAGCACGGCCAGGATCTGGATCCCGGCCCTGATGGAGAGGTCGGTTTCATAGATTGGGTACTGCCTCTCCAAGCCAACCAACATGTCGGCAAAGGTGGCGGACTTAGTCACAATCTGCTTGACCTGCTTCTCCAGGTACTTGGTCTTGCAACACTGCAGGAGCAGATCGCACTTGACCCGCCCACTAGCATGGGTTTGTCCGGTCATTCGGAGGAACCGGCCAAAATTCTCAGCGAACTCGCTGAGATCCTTGCCCGTGAACTCAGGCAAGTTCACCACGATCTTGGAGGTGGCAATGGCCTTAGCCTCCTGAGACCTGCGTCCCTCAGGGCGCCGGGTCTTCCTCTTCTTCTTTTTCTTCCGCCCACTTGGGTTCTGGGGGTCCTCAGGGTTGTCGTCCTCCGAGGGCGAAGCAGAAGTCATGGACGGCGGCTCATCATCAGCGGGGTCTCCGCCTAGGTCACTAGAGCCATAGGGCTCCACGTCAACCATTGCCCTCAGGGCTGTCAGCCCCAGCCGGTCCAGCTCGGCTCTCGTGGGATTCCCCAAATGGCTGTAGGGTGGCTGGGCCGTTCTCGGTACCAAAGGGCTTCCGGGTATCACTGCAGGGGTCGGCATCAGTCGGCTCCTCAGGCTCCCCAGGGTGTTTGTCAGCCCTGCCACCAGGTGATTAGCCTGTACTCGATGGGGTGAAACTCCCACGATGGTAGGTGACGCTTGGGGCGGAATCAGGGGCTCTAGTTTAGCCTGAATCTCTTGAGTGAGATCACCAACAGGTTCAGAGGTGGCTCCTCGGAGAGCCTCTTTTATCTCCGACCGCGTCAGGGACCTGTTGGAGGATCTCCCCGATCCTCTACTCCTGCTCCCGCATGACTCAGGTCCTCTCCCCAGCCCACTCAGGGTTGTATACCCAGGAACATCCACATAGGCTCCGGTAGCGGGTAGAGGATGGTGATAGTCAGTCGCATACCATCGCGGCGCAGAACTGGAGGCCACTGGCTCACTGGTAGTAGTTGCCTCTGGAAACGCAGTGGTAGATGGGTTCACACCATAGGCAGAGTAGCTAGGCATACCAGTAAAGCCTGTGCCCTCAGCCATAGGCGGGGTGGTTATGGGTGTGGATGTTATAGCGGCTGGGTCTGGAGTTGGGAGTGTGGTGGTTGTAGGAGAGGGTGATGCGTGGAGGCCAGAGGCGCTTGGTGCGCCCTCGAAGGTCGACTTACTCGTCAGGTCGTGCTCATGGCCTACTCCTTCATCTGCCATGCTTTCTCCTGCATCCTTCTCTCTCTCCCTCTTTCTCTTCACAGGGTTGGTGTCCACCTCCTCGACTGAGAGGGCCTGGAAGGCCGACTGAAGTCCCTCCAGCGAGTCATCAACCATGCCACTGGCCCATGTAAGGGCAGCGAAGGTACAGCCCTAGGTCCAGGTCCAGGTTCACCAGGTGCTGGCATTGCTGGTGCGTCAGGCGCCGTCCTCACGTCGCTGTCCTCCTTCTTTGTGTCCATATTCGCCCTTCTTGCTTATGACAGATCTCAGCGCACTGGATGTACGGCACGGGGTTGCTGCTGGTACGCAGAGACTGTCTGTTTCTGCTACCAGAAGGTTTTATAGTGATTTCAACACTGTGTTTTTGTTGTGCCTCTCCTGCTGCTTGCTGCTGGTGTAGGGTTCCTGCTGCTTGTTTTTGATGAGGAAAATGTTCTATTGTTGAAATACAACCAATCCAGGATAACCCAAGCCAGAGATAAGCAAGTAGAAGATAAACAGGATCAAAGCATGAAGGGCTGTAGTCACAAAGAGTTAGATAAAGACAACTATCAACAATAGACCACAGCAATTAACATACATTGCGACTCAGGATGAAATATGTTACATGTTTGAGAAAAACTGATTGAAAAACTGCCCCAAGGGCTCACTCTCATCCATAGCGCCATCTTGAGATGTGCACTCTTTGTTTTTGGGTACCATAGGTGCTGAGGTGGCATGGCTTGTGGCGCTGAGGTCACTGCCATGTCACATGGGGTAATCCTACTTAGCTAGGCTGACTGGGTATTGAACCCAGGACCTCTCAAAAAGAGGTGCCCCAGCCCCCTAGGGTGCATACCACTAGGATAGCTAAGAATTCATGAGAAAACGTAGAGAAATTCATAGGCTCTGCCTTCAGTATATCAGTGCCTCAGTCACCCAGGAAACGATGTTTTAGTGCCTATAGCTTGGGGATTAAGGGGTCCACACAACATCCTGATTTAGTGTTTGGTTCCCTAGGTCAAAATGTGTTATCACCCATTTTGGTTGGGCCAATACTAAGATAAAAATGCATGAGTGCTTGGAGCACCTCTAATACAACTAAAGTATACTCTAAAGCATTGAAAAAGCACTTTTCCTCACTTGGAGGTGGTACCCCTACCCCGGAACGTGGCGAAGGGGAAGGGCCTAAAAATCCCACTAACGCCAACCAGGGAGGTCGTAAAGGAAGGGGTAACCTACGTGCCATGAATGAGGTGAAACCTGATTCAGGTACACCCCCTCTGTTCTACTGTAAACCTGTCAATGACAAGGGGGGACCTTGTCATGCCCCTGACTGCGACCACCGCAGTAGTTGTATGCTGCAGATGAAACGACAGCAGCACTCCAAGGATGGGAAAACTGTGACCCATCAAGATCATTTCAGGTGTACCGGCACCTGCGGCTATCGCGGCAAATGTCGTCACTACGAGGACCAGTGTCACATAAAGAAACGCGAGAGTGATAAACGCAAGCGGCAGGAGGCGGAACGCCAGAAGAACCAAACACCCACCAGAAACCCCCAGAATGGGGATAAAGGTGGTAAAGGAGGTGGCAAGGGGGGTGGCAAAGATGGACCCCCGAACCCTCAGAGGCGCTCCTCAGCGCCCGCTGCTACTCCCCCTCCGGCCGAAGGTGACCCCAAGAAGCGCCCACATGGGGATAACGCTTCCCCTGAGGGGAATAACTCCAAGAAGAGGCGACTGGCCTGGATGGCCAAGTCCCTCATGGCTGCAGGGGTGGATGTCAAGTTCCCTGCTGAGGAGTAGGGGGGCGGCTCCGAAGAGGAGGACTTGGTTTTCTGGATCCTCGTGAAAATCGGGGATCAAGTTTTTCGAGCGGTGCTTGACACCGGTGCAACACTTTCTATAGTGGCCCGGCGCCTGCTAAAGACTTTCAAGAAAACTAAGACCGTGACCATAAGAGTAGGGGATGGGCGTACCATCCATTCCTTTGGGGGGGTCGATGTGACTATATGCCTGGGCGACGAAACTGTGACCCAACACTGCAGAGTGTTGGACACCGACGCCTTTGACATCGTCATTGGTACCGACTTCCTACGAAAAAAACCCCAGGTAAAAATGCTGTCTCTCCAGCGCCCCTATTTTTTGCACTGCGACTTTGGCGGTGGGCTCTTCTCTGTATCTTTGGAGCTGTCAGGACGAAAAGAGTCTGGGCTGCGCTACGCAGCCAAGACAAACTATCGTACTGAAAACTACCAATTGGCCCGTCACGTTCTTGAAAATGGACTGGCGGCCCTTCAGGTAAACCGGGATGAGATCCAGGTGGAATTGTTTGCGAGCCAACAACAGCACATCGTGCAGTTGTACTGCTCCAAACATTTGAACAACGCTTTCCGTTTCTTCTGGAAAGCAATGGGCCTAGCGTATGCTAACCCTCCCTTCTCCCTGCTCGCGAAGGTTCTAACCAAAATCGCTTATGAGGGAGGAAGGGTTGTCATGTGCACCCCTGACTGGGGCTGCTCTGGTGAACACGCTTACTGGCGCCGTATGCTAGATCGAATGACCGTGGGAAGAGTGCAACTCCCCGACGGTCCCATCTATGTGCCTGAGGACTCAGACACAGCTATGCAGGCCCCTGAGTGGGCCAGTTTCCTATCCATCGTCGATGGATCTCTCAATCCTGTACCCCTGTGTGACCTAGACCAGGTGCTACTGAAAGAGATCATGGCTGAAAATCGTGGCCTGACTCTTTCTGATCTCAAAAATCGATCTCCTGAGCACCTATCTGCCACACATACCGGGTGTGAATCTCCCGATGGTTATCTGGAACCTGCAGCTGTTAAGGAGGACGCTGAAGACAAACTGCCTGAGATCGCCCGCACTATCCCTCCTGTTGATCCCAGCTGTGTTGAGCTAAAACACAGTGCCTTCCTAGCCCAGCTGTTGCTGGAGGAGGTAGATCTAGAGTCAACCTCAGAACCCACTTCCCCTGTTGGGAAACCAGTGCTACACATGCAGCCTATGCACACAGGTGAACCCGTGGCCCGGAGTCCTGATGCTCTAGCGCGGCCTGCTTCCAATAACATGCCATTGTCTGAACATGACACTCAGGAACTCCGACGGCTGTTGTACCTGAAGGCCGAAGGTATTGAGCGCCAAGAGCGGCTGCAATACCTCAGACAGACCTGGAAATCCTCCATCTGGTCTGAGGAGGACGATGATTCCTATACGCTGCCTGATCCTGAGATACCGCTAGTGTATTCTTTGCACTATGGGCAGCAATGTTCCCCTGCGTGGGACGATGGTTCTGTACCTGCCGAAACTGCTGGTCGGCAGAAAAAGAAAGAACATGGAAAGAGCAACCTCCATGCTGAGGAGGATTTCCTGCAGAAAATCGAGAGTCTTGACCTTGACCCCCGACTGAAGAAACTGCTGCTAACCTATGAGGAGGTGTTCGGCGCCTTGCCACCCCCCCTCTCTTGTAAAAAACTGGTCCAGATGGACCTGAGGCTGAAACCTGAATTTGAAAAGACGCGAGTGAGGCGTTGTCCCTATCCCGCTCCACAGGAACAGGTTGAAGAAATCGAGCGCCAGATCCAGGAATGTATTGATGCTGGCCTCGTGGAGGAATATAAGAAGGGGGACTACCCCCATCAATGCAGTCCCTGTTTGCTGGTTGCGAAACCAGGGTCGACTGCCCTACGACTGGTTGTTGACTATGGCGAGGTCAACAAGAAAGCCCAGAACCACTCAGGGAGTATTCCCAACATGGAAAATACCCTGGAGCGTATTGCCAAATGCAGGTACAAGACCAAAAGGGACAAACGCAGTGGTTTCTGGCAGGTAGACCTAACCGCCGCAGCTCAGGAGCTGCTGGCTTATATAACCCCTAGGGGTCGTGTGTTTAAGTGGAAGGTCATGCCTTTCGGGGTGGCTAATGCCCCAGCGCTCTTCCAGGAGCTATTGAACAAAATTTTGTACATACTGAGGTGCAGACCTCTAGTACAGGAGTTGATTTCTCGGGGTGCAGAAATGGAGGCCCACATCGACGACGTGAGTTTGGGTACTAATACCCAAGAGGACCATGTCCTTCTCCTCCGTGAATTTTTCATTGTTTGTCAAGAAAGCCATCTCCGAATCAAACTCGAAAAATGTGAGTTTATGAAAGAGGAGATGAAATATTTGGGTTTCGACGTGGGGTATGGCTGGTGGAAACCAGCCACGTCTAAGATGCAGCCCCTACAGAACATGCAGATTCGCGATGACCCTAAGAAGGGTCTACACGACGTGAGGAGTTTTGTGGGCGCCTGTAACTTCTATAGGCGTCACATCCACAATTTTACCTACTCCTCTGCCCCCCTCACTGACCTAATCAAGAAAACTAATCCCTGGAGGTGGACCGCCACAGAGGAGGAGTGTCTCCAGGAGTTGAAGAAGAAAATTGCCTCCTCCAACTCCCTGGGAGTACCCCGCCCTAAGGGCGAGATAGTCCTGATCACTGATGCCAGTGATGTAGGGGGGGGTGGAACGATCTACCAATGGCAGGAGCTTAACCCAGCTGACCTAACCCACTGCCATTATCGTACTAGTGGACTGACCAGTGATGGTTCCTTGAAACATGACTATCCTACCAGTGATCGGCGGCTGGTACCACTGGGACACTGGAACTGGAAATGGAACCAAGCGCGTTCCAATTACAGCACCTATGACCAGGAACTCCTGGCCGGTATGTTGGTGCTATCGTCACAATCCCCACTCCTGGGATCTAAACCTATTGTCTGGCTTTGTGACCAGGAACCTGTGAAGTCTTCTCAGAAGGGCCCACCACCAGAGAAAGCAAGACTAAAGCGGTGGTGGACTTACCTGATCCAGTTCAGGCTGACAGTTCATCATATCCCCGTTATAAAAAATGAACTGTCTGACTATATATCGCGCAATAACTTCGATGCGCTTATAGGTGAGAGCTCTGAGGCGCTCGCCAAAGAGGCTTTTCAGCGTATGGATGTCCAACTTGACCTGTCCATGCGCACTGCTGGAATCCTGGAGGGTTGGAGCCTAACCAACTATCAGTCAGAGTATGAAGAAATTCTCCAAACCCTCAGCACTGGTCTCGAACCCCGTGTCATTGACGGGCACCAGTGGTATAAAAACAACCAATACCTCTTCTACGAGGACCGTATTGTTGTGCCTGAGGCACGACTGGATGGGTGCCTACAGTGGTCCCATCTCAGTTCTGGTCACACTGGCGCTAATCGCTCAGTGGACTTCTTCCGTGAGTGTTTCTACTCTAGTCTAACCCTGACTGAACTGAGGTCTTGTATGCAGACCATTGTGGATGCTTGTGGCTGTCATGCCAGCAAGCAGAGCGACAGTAGGGATAGGGGACTGATTTCCAGCTTACCCATACCCTATTGTGCTAACTCTCTTCTCTATGTGGATTTCATCCACGGCCTACCACGCTTCGGCGGCTATGATAGTTGCCTGGTACTCACCTGTGGCCTATCTCGCTTCACCCGTGTGTTCCCTTGCAATAAGAAAATCACGGGTGAGCAGACTGTGAAAGTGTTGGTCGAACAATGGTTCGAACCCTATGGAGCACCTAAGCGGGTGCACTCTGATGAAGATGTACGCATCCGCAGTGACACTGAGTGGTACAAACGAGTGCTAAATGCCCTGAACGTGGAGGTAACCACAGGTGTGCCCTATACCCACATGTCTAACCCTCTCTGTGAGAGACAGAACCGTGTGGTGGAGCAAAACCTAAGAATCCTGATGAAAGAGGAGCGTACCAAAGACTGGGTATGCCTAGTGCCCTGGGCAGTGCTGACCATGAACTCACAGCGGAGATCTTCTACGGGTTTCAGCCCCCACGAACTGTTCCATGGAGGACGACCTGCTTGGTTCTTCAAAACCCTCTTTCCTGAGGACTTCAAGAGCCCTGTGGGAGATTGGCTGGAACACAAGCAGTCTATGGCTAACCAGGCTGGGACTAACCTGAGACACATTCGTGACCGTGAACTGAGCCGGCAGAACCGCCTACGGCGACCTGCCAGCTTCAAAGTAGGTGACCTTGTTTTGGTTCACCATTCACGCCTACCCTCCTGGCCACTTAACTGCCTACAGGACCCTTATTTTGGACCCTATCGTATCATCAGGATAGATGGATCCAGGTGAACACAGGATCCATGTCAGGTGCAGTCCACGTCTAGGTGGTGAACTGCTGTGTGCACCTAAACAGTTGACGCACTATCACTCCCCTGACGATTTGTCTTGGGATGAGTGGCGCCTCAGCGACAGTGAGGTCGAGCGTATTGACCTAGAGAACGCTGCCAGCCCAGAGGAGGCAGACGAACTCCAAGAGATGACTGCCGATGAGATGGCAGTTGATGGTTACTACGTGGTTGCAGGTATTGCTCGCCACGAGTATAAACAGGGCTGGAAATTCCCAACCCTGTGGGATGGCTACGGGTCATCTGAGGCGACCTGGGTACCTATGTCGGCCTTCATACAACCCGATGGGAGTATCAACCCCATCTTCCGCTCCTACCTCGTTGGGAACAACGAGGGGCAGCTACTAACCCGTGCTGAGACTCTGTCCCAGCGTAAAAAGAAAAACTCATTTCCCTGTGTCAGTCTGCTGACTGTGTTCTAACCTTACAGGTGCAGTGAGCACTCTTGTGCAGACGTGCCTGTGTATGGGTGTAAGAGCAGTTGTCACAGTTGCCCCGCATTGCATCGCAGGACAGGACCGTTAGCCCCCCGTAACAACCACTCCCTGGCCGAAGGCCATAGGTTTTTCACAGACCACTGCTTACTAAGCACTGCACTGACCCTGTCTGTGCCCTGCAGTCCCATGCCTATGGTTTCCAGCGTGGACCAGGTGGCCGCTTATCAGGTTTGCAGCCACCCAGCGAGTGTATGCCTTTTTGACCATGTGACGCATGGGGACTGCCCTGATGTAATGACCTTGGGGAGCCAACGAAGAACGGTGGCTTACTACACCAGGGGGGAACGACAAGCAAGCTGTTATGAGGCAAGGTGTGTCTTCCCTCCTTGGGGACAAGCGAGCGCACAGTTAGGACCTCTGACTGGTCCAGACCCATGGGGTTCTACCCTTCCTTACAGGGTTTACCATACCCCTAAGTGTGCTACGTATGTCTGTGTGTGTCTCACTTCTCTCCCCGGCGTGGCTTCCGGAGACCGGGCTTCGCTGACGTCGGACCGAAGGTCCTAATCAGGTGCTATTACCACTCCTATGGCGCCCAATTTCTGTGCTGGCGCCTATCCTTGGGGGAAGACGGCAAAAGTCCTACCTACTGGAGGGGAGGGGTGGCCAAGTGTGCTAAGGGCATACCAAACGCCCATTTTTGCTAAAGGCCAAAAGCTAACGCATCCCCCTGCCCACGTGGAAAAGCACGCGGGACAGGAGACACAACTTCACTACACTCACTAACGCCAGCACCAGCCTTCGAAGGCAGGGTGAGCACTCATCACTTGCACTCAACACCTGCCAGGCTTGCTGACCCTAACACCTACACACTCTACTGGGACTTGATGTCAATGAAGTCTCGGGTCCTATTGACCCTCCTGTGAGAAAGCAAGAGAACACAGCGCTACTAAGCGACTGTGGCCTAACAGGGACGCCACTACGCGTTTCCCTGTCAGGGCTTGGAGGGAAGGAGTGCTCAGTGTGCGTGCACAGCGTGGATGGCGGTGAAGTCGGACTGCACTCACTGCAGTTATTTGTTTGTGTGATCTGCGCAGCATGTTTTAGCGCTGCCAAAGGGGACTGCACCAATCGCCCTTACCTTCCCACCTGTAAAGCAAAGGCAGATGGCCTGGGTTTGCGGCTGAGGAACCAAGACTACCACCACGTATTATACGCTTCTCAGGTAGCCATATAATACGCTGTCCTCAAACCCAGGTGCAAGCAAGCAAGCTTAAGGAACTCCACCCGTTCTCTTATAGAACGTGGGGTGCAGCCCCTGGGTAGTCTAAACAAGAGTTTTACCGTGCGCAATACGCGTGGCCTACCCTTTGATGCGCCATATGCATGCACAGGTATGCACAAATTTTCCATTTCTTCCTGCTCTTACCTAATTTAACCCAACATAACCAAGCACGGCGTGACTCAACCAGGAGGTGAGCTCCTCCTGGGCTTACCTACCATACTCACCACGCATCATGTGAATGCCGAGGAAAACACGACCGCAAAACAACCCTGGGCACTTACACAAACCTATGGCGAAGTATAAACCACCCTAAGCAATTAATGCACTGTGTGTCATGCATGCTTTCCTTGTCTTGTTTCCTGTAGAGAGAGGAGAGAGAGTGGCGCATTGCACAGCGCTAAACAAGCCTAAGCGTTTTAAGCAACCCTATTTGAGCGCCACGGCAACACCAACACCAGCAAACACTTTCTTTTCTTACCCGTGAAGAGAGAACAAGGGTGAATTGGGGCACAGGGAAAGCAACACAGCGTGTGAATGCATCAGTTAGGCACACGCATCGCGACCACAGCGCATATTCTAACCCTACGTGCGCGCTGCGCGCCCCATTCGCATCGAACACCTTTCATTCCTGTTTTGACCTGTGCAGAGCAAAGGAGAGGAACACCCGAACCCCCAACAAACACAGCGGTGACAACCCTAACGTGTTAACGAAGCAACCAACACGAACGCAAGGCATGCGTGTGAAATGACACTGGCATACCTCAGAGGTGGGTTGTCCACCTGCTCTGTGGTGTGGTTTGATTTTCGATACTTTTCCCTAAAGTTTATAAAAATTTTGATGCAACTGTGCAAAAATTTTCTTTGGACCTTCAAAAACTACGGCTCATACCTTCTTTTTCAAGAGCTGTTTACGCTTGCGCAACCCTTTTTCTGAAGTCCGCTTCTGTTGCGCTTGTTTGCGACTTTAAGTCTTGGTGTAAAAATGACGATTTCTCGCGTTGTTTCGTCGATTTTTAGCGATTTGACTTCTTAAATCGCTACACTTTTCGCTAAACCACAGGATTCACCCCCTATTGGTTACATTTTCTATTTCTTTCAGCTCCTGGAGATTTGTGTCCTCCATTGGGAGTATTGCTCCGCCCTGGCCCTTGGTCAGGACATTTACTGAATTGCTGTTTATGCAACGATAGCCGTCCGCATTAGAGCGCTCCACTGTACCCTAGTGGGCAAGCATGTGTGCTCTAGGGAGGGAGTCCTGGGTTCAAACCCCACTGCCCGGAATCTTTTACCAAAAGTTTTCGCCGCACGCTGGCGACTTTTGAGGAATGCCCCATCGAAGGGACATCATTCACGGTACATTACACTGTTTTTGAAGGGTACCTACGGTGTGATAGGCTTCTATGAACTGATGAGAATTTTCTTGGTAGGTTTAATGCATTTTCTGAGGTAATTTTGGGAATATTTGAGCCTTCTTCCTTGGTCCTACTAGCTTGATCAACTAGTACTCCAGGGGGGAGTAAGAAAAAGTCACTGCCATGTCTTTCTTGGAGGGCTTGATCCAAGCCAAGCCCCCCTTAAAACCCTTTTTGTTGATTGTAAGACTAACTTAAGTATTTTCATTACTCTTTTGAAGCTTTTAGTACACTTTCTCAAAGTAACTAGGGTTGTAACCCTAGCCCCCCATGAAGTTCACCCCTACCACTCAACTGAGCGGAGGTATCTTCCTTCATGGAGGATATACCGAAATAAAATAGGCATTTCATGCCTTAGGCCTTGGTGGTTAAGCCTAGTGGTCTCCCACCCCAAGACCCCTATACTCAATTGTTTCTACCACTTATTGTGGTTCTACTTTTTAACTGTTTCTGAATTCAGTTGCTTGGCCAAGTCATAATCTGTGTCTGGCCTAACTTCTATGCCCCACATTCCTAACCAGCTCCATTTCATCCAAAAGAGTGCACTTGAAGTGCTTGATGCTAACTTGGAGGCTAGAGTGAGGCCAGTTTTCACATAAAATCTTTTGTTCTATCCATTTGTGATTGAATCTTTGTATTTCAACCTGCTTTGTCTATCTGCAGCCCTTCTGTGTTACACTGGATTTCAAACTATTCATTGATTCGATCCACATCCTGTTCTTGCTCTACTTGCTCCTTCGGTTTTGGGATTTCACCATCAAAAACCTGCAGGATTTCATCAAAATCTACAGGGCACTAATCAAGGACATCTTTCTGACAAGGACGAAGGGAAGGAGTTAATATTGGAGCGTTGCACCTAATCTTGAATGTGGCACTAGGCAAACGACACGGGATGTTTCCGTCCCGATGGATAAGCACATTCACATACAATGAGCTTCACAGTTGTGTAGATTTTTAGTTTACGTGAATGCGACGTCATGGGGAGGGGGGAGGGTGGCATGAGAGAGCGATATATGTCAGATAAGATTCCAAAGATCAGGTGTTGTCTGAAAAACTTTTAGGTGCTCAGGTACACCCCTTTGTGTAACACTTGGATTTCGTTGCAACCACATCCGTGCAAAGTCATGAAGACTTTCCGATCCGATACGCCGATCCGATCCGATCTGATCCGAAAACTCAAAAACAGGCGAAATATGATTTCTACATTTTGATAGTCCTCTCCATGTATGTTGCGGAAGTAATGGTGCACAGCATATTCCACTACGAAGCTCTACAATCGTGCGAGAACACATACAACAAAATAAAATGTACCAACAAAGGAAAATACTGTTTTTGGTTGGTATACTTGTGTGTCCCTTTTATTTACTCGTGTACAAGAAGCAAAAAGCGCAGTGGGGTGTTGCGAACAAGGCCGGCACACGAGCTTACACCTGTCAGTGGGGCCACTCAGATCGGGGCACTCAGATCATGAACCCTGTTCGTTGTGTGGAGATGGTGAAGAGATTTAACCAAATGCACAACCATCAAGCCAACCGGGGTCTACAGACGGGTATGAATTTCCGACATTAGTGTCCAATCCGGTGGTGGCCATACACCGCACTAGAACCCGTCACCACACCCTGTATTGGGGTACGAAGGGACCGCACCCGGTGAGGCATTTACCACCGCCTACGAAGATGCCAATGGCCAACCCGTGGCGTGCCAGAACAAACTACTATGACCGACACCCGTGACATGTCTTCCGAGATATTCATATTCTTCGGACATACCTCCTTTTCCTCCCTTCTTCAGCTCAAGAACCCGTCGTCCGAGCCCTCATTTTGTGAAGCTGCGTATGATTGCTTGATCTGTTGATATGAGTGCTTGGGCTATTTACACCTGCGTTTGCAAACTTTCCACAATTCATTGTCTTGGTTGTACTTAAAAGTCTTCCGCAAATCACCCCTACATTCCCTCCCGGAGGGGAGGTCTATATACCGTAGCTAGTTCGGCTTGAGATCTAATTGTTCATCAAATACACCACCAAAAATCCCAACTTGACCAACTTGTCTTGCTGTTTTCGGCTAAGAGGCTCGGTGTTATCGCTTTGAATGCTTTTATCTACCTCTCGCACTGCGTTTTCTTTTTTATATGCTGCAGCCTTCCGAAGTCCACTTCAACTCCCATGTTCTTGAAAAGTTCCCTGTACCATCTAGTGCTTGAGGTAAAACGGATGTCATGATCACTGCGTATCCGCTTGGGCATTCCATAGGCTTGAAACCATCCTTCGAACAGCTACTTCAAAACTGTTTCACCGTCGCATTTCTTTGTCAGCGAAAACACTCTAGTAAATCTACTCAAAGCACGTCAGTAGCAAATACAAATCGTGCCCAGAGTATTTTGGCATCTCTGTGAAATCCAAATACAACAATCTGTTCACCATCTTCAGAATCGGCACGTGCGCCGTCACTCCCTGGTTAGCACTCGTCCTGTTTGGCCTTGGCTATTTTTTGGGTAAAATCGGCACCTTCTTTGCAGTTCCCAATTTAAGCAATATATTGTGCCATACAGATGTGCGCTTCAATGATGTTTTCATTCCAAGGCAAAACTCAAGACTTTTCAGACACAAAACATCACTTTGACAAATGTGCAACATTCTTTTTGCCCGTGACAGGATGTTCAAAAAACTCAAGAAGGGTAATACGTTCAATGAGAATGGGGTGTCCATTCACACGCTCGTTCACAACAGAAAAAAGCATGACAGAGCCAGCAGGGAAAGGATGTGATCTGCACACAAAGCCACAAACAGGACCCACACGGCTACACCGAGCCACATAGCCACACACAATGCAATGGTCTACAAGGCTCCACACAGTAGCGCCAACAGTTGGACCACACTCATCAAAATTTAAGGTAGCACTCGCCAACAGTTGAAAACTTCAAAGTGAGCTCTCACAGTGCGGTCTGCAAGGCTGTGGTGGGATCCAAATAAAATTTACGATGGGGATTGGACCGAGCAAACCACCCTTAAAACCACCCCAGGTGGTTTTATGCCCACTTTTTAGGGGGATACAACCACCCCTTTTGAGGAATAAAACCACCCCCCTTGTTACAACCACCTTCTTCGGGGTGATAAGACCACCCCGAGGTGGTTTTATGCCACCAAAGCAACAAATGACACAACACAGCAAATAAAAGCAGTCTGAGCAATGCTGCCACAAAAGCCATGCATGTCAAACTGGATGAATAGCAAGCCCAAACCATGTCTGAAATCCGATCTCAGACCCCATTTGTAAAATTGTCCTCTGCCAGGTCAGACATCGTATAACACATCTACAAAGAGCAATGTGAAATAAAACACTGAGTGTACAACCATATGTCGTTCCCTCACCCTCCATCACCTCTCCTACCTCCATTCCCGAACTTGTCTTCCGGTACTGTGGTTCTAGGTTAACATAGAGATGGGCCATACCCCTCCACCCCTAAAAGGGGTGACAACCCCCCCCCCCCCCCGCCCAATGGGGGGATAAAATCACCGAAAAGGGAGGGACAAAACCACCCCAAATGGGCAAATCCCCCCCCCCCAAATGACCCCATGGGGGGATAAAACCACCCCCTTTGCGGGGATAAACCACCCCTATGAGGGGATAAACCCACACCCCCGAAAGGGGGGATAAATCCACCCCCAGGCGGCATAAAACCACCCCAGGGGTCAAAAATGGCCAAAACGGGGGTTGGGGGTGGTTTCATACCCACGACCAGCAACAGCACATTCATGAGCATACAAAGTGGCTTGCCTCCACAAACTAAATCTTTACGCTGGTCCACACCAGTGCAGGTGGTATGTACAACCCGTCAACCCAGGAGGGGGATACCGCCACAAGCAAAAAAAAATAGGAGGTGATCACCATTTACACAACAGCAAAAGCAATTAGAACGGGCACTTGGCACAGGCATTCAGTGAATGAGCACCACACAAAATTCCAAGCATGTACCGAGGAAGGAAGCATGGTTGCACAAATTCACTACTTTTGCAACCAATGCGCAACCACATGGAAAAATACCGCACACTCTTTGGCACTCTCATGTCTGGTGTACCCTCTGCCATGGACGGGCATGAGCAAAAGAGGCTACATACCCCCTTTGCTTCTGATGGTCCCCAGCACGGAGAGGAATCCAACAGGCTACAGAATGCCTGCTGCCTCGGGCTCCCGAAAGTGGGGAGGAACATAACCCCTGCAGTGTTGGGCTGCCCAAAGCGGGGAGCAATCGCAAAGGCTACACAACCCCTGGCGTATCGTGGCTCCCAACGCAAAGAGGAATCCAAAAGACTACATAACCTCTGCTGTATTGGGTGGGGGGCAGGGGGGGGGGGGGGGCAAGAGCGGGGAGGAATCAAAGAGGTTACAAAACCCTTGCCATCTTGCGCTCCCCAAACTGTGGTGGAATCAACACTGTTCCAGGGGTGCAGAGCAGGGGGGGATCTAAGAGGCTATGAACACCTACTGTCTCCGGCTCCCTAGAGAGGGCTGGGGGTCAAAAAGGCCACGGAACCTCTGCCATCTCTGGCTGCCCAGAGCAGCGAGGATTCAAAAAGGCTAAAGCCGCCCCACACACTTAAGCCCCCCCCCCCCCACTAAAGAAATCCCCCCCACTTATCGCACCCCCCCTTGGGAAGCCAGGAAAATCAAGTACCTAACGTACCCCCCTTTGGTGAAACACCTCATAAACAAAGCAGGACAATGCGCCGGGGAGCCACAATGTTGACCGGCCTGTGTGATTGAAGTTATGCATTTGCTTCAAAAAAGAAGCGAATGCCTTTGCTTCTTAGGACGCTCCTCAGCATCAGCATCAGCATCAGGTCCAGCAGCAGGATCGGCATCAGCCTGAAATTCAGCAGCAGGATCAGCCCGAACAGAACCATCAGCTTGAAGTTCAGCACTAGGACCAGGCAGGACAGAACCCTCAGATTGAACTTCATCAGCATCATTAGTAGCAGCAAGTTCAACACGTTCTAACGCATCTGGCAAGGCACCATCATCCATCACGTCAACATCAGCTGCCTGCTGTGCATCAGGAATTTCATCAATACGTTCTGTGTCTTCATTGGATAAACTGTCCAGATCAGAACCTTCGGAACCGTCCTCCAAATCATCACCATTGACAACAAAAGAGTTCAATTCAATGTCTGCCATGTCTGCGAAGGGAACACGAACACAGCAAGAACTGCGAACGAAAAATCTGCAATGTGAAGCACCACCGCCCACTTATGGTACCCCCCCCCCCCCAACTTATTGGAGCCCCCCTTAGGAAGCCAAAAAATTTCAGTGCGGGGTCGTACCCAGGGGTACGATAAGTGGGGGGGGGGGTTACATGACCCCAACTGTCTTGGGCTTCCTAGGGCTGGGAGGAAGCAAAGAAGCTGCGCAACCCCTCCGTTCTCGGGGTTCCCAAAGCAGGGAGGAAAGCAAACTGCTGCATAACCCCTGCCGTCCCGGGCTCCCCAAGTGGGGTGGAATCAAAGAGGCTGTATAGCGTCTGCCGTTTTGGGCTCCACAAAGTGGGGAGGAATCCAAAGGACCACATAACTCGTGCCGTTTTTTGGGCTCCCCAGAGGGTGGAGGAATCAAAAAAAGCTACATAACCCCTGCCAGGAGGAACGAAATGGCTATGTAACACTTGCCGTTCTTGGAGAGAAGGGAAATCATCATGGCTGTGCAACACCGGCCATCCCCCAAAATGTACAAAAAAATCCAAATATACCAGAAAAAACCCAAATGTTACCGAAAAGATCAATTCCCAACAAAAAACCACCCCATTCTTCCCCCCCCCCCAAATCCTTACCTAAAACAACCCCCCCCCCCCCCCCCGACCCAAACCTGACCAGAAAGACCCAGGTTCTTTTTGTTAAAGCGGGTTTTTTTTTGGTCAGGCATCGGGGGGGTTGGCACCCACCACCAGCGCAGGGGCCAGTTCAAAAGGATGCGTGAATATGCAATTCGTGCAGGGTGGTGGTTGGCAGGATTACAGTGAGCATACACACACACACAGACACACACACACACACACACACACACACACACACACACACACACACACACACACACACACACGCACACACACATACTTTTGAGAGAGACACCAGACACCAAAACACCCAGTGTGGATGACGACAACAATAACACACACACACACACACACACAGCTCGTTAGTAGTGCCCAATTTGCCCAGGAATTAGAGCTGGCTGCTTGGTTCAGTGAGCAGCTGAACAGCGACAGTGTCACGATTTACAGCACGGTTTGGCAAGCGCGTACACTGCGTGCCGTCACTGCAGAATACAGGGAGGAGACCTGCAAGACCTGCTGTTCGTAATCGCACAGAACCAGAACACATGGCGTCCGTCAACAAGGTATGGGAATCTCTTCCACAAAAAAAAAGATCTTCTCCTTTTTGAAAGATGGGAGTGTCTGTACTGCGTGCACACTGTGTGCACATACGGTAATGACAGCAGCTGCTCCGACAGGATGTTGGCATTGCAGATAACGTTGCCAATCCTCAGGCCGTATATCGCGATTACTGCAGTCCGCACCCGCAGTGCAGAGTCTCCCTCTGGCGCATCACAACTCCGGACCAAGCTCAGGACTGCCATTACGGTTAACATACACCACTTCTCTAGGGCTGACTGTGGGGTTCGACGGTGAGGTGTGCCGGGGCTGCTTGCCTGGACTAATGGGGCGGGCAACATGAACCACTTCTCCAGGGTTAAGAGTGATCGACCTCACTCTTCCAGTGCTGTTGCAGGCCTGCCTATCTGGACGTCTAGAATGGGGAATCTGGGCCACTTCCCTGCGGCTGGGCGTCAACCTTGCCCTTGGTGTGCTGTTGCCATGATTATCAGGGATGTTGGTGCTGGGGCGCGCAACGTGAACCACTTCTCTGCGGTTGAGACCTAAGCTTGACCTCGGGTTCCGTCTGCAGGGCTGCTTGTCTGGGCTGCCGGTACGGACAACATGCACCATTTCTCTGCGACTGGGGCTTACGTTGGGCCTTGGTGTGCCATTGTAGAACTCAGAACTGCCCACTGCAGCAGGCACGCCCTTCTGCAGCTTGCAGATGGCAACTGGAGGAACAGAGGGGCGAACAGCATGCTGAGTCCGTGGGGATCGAGGTGGAGGCGCTGCAGCAGTGGCTGTGGCAGGAATGGGACAGGGGATTGTTGAAGTGGCAGGGGCAGCAGGATCTGCTGAAGCAATTGGAAGTCGCTGGAGGGGTTGGGCTTGTGGACGTGCACCTGCGGTAGAAAAAGATGGCTGTCTGGGCTCCGGCAATATGCCATTTGCGAGGCCTGTACCAACGCACTGTGCCTGGGCGTGGGGTGCATTCCACCGCGTTGTACGTGGGCCATCGTTCCGATGAGTGTCAAGGGTAGCGTTCGTATTTCGGATGGAGTCAGGGTTGGGCTCAAGGTTAGGGATAGGGTCAGCTACAGACTTGGGCATTGGGTCAGGGGTAGTGCTTGCAGTGGTCGGCTCGAGAACGTGAGCTGGAGCGTTCTGCTCGACAAGCAGCTCCCCAGGCTCGTGGGCTGCATCTGCATCTGCCGGGATGCCTTCGCTGGCAGTGCGCTCCATGACTACTGTTGGAACCTGCGCCTCATGCGGCAGCTCAGAGGTGGCAGCCTGGGGGCCTGTGTGCAATGCTGTGCCGTCGTTGTGTTTCCCATCGCCTGGATCCTCCAAATCATCTGTGCCTTGTAGAGCCCCGTCGTCGGAGCCTTTGAAGGGAGGACTGCAGGCTTCAGGGCTTTGCGGGGCAGGAGCGGAGGCTTCAGAGGCCTGGGGGGCAGGGGCGTGGGCCTGCTCCAGCCGGTCCACCAACGCCTGCAGCCGCTGCCGTTCCGCGCGGAACGAATCATCCATCGCCTTGAATTTGGCGTCCAGCTGCCGCAGGAGCAAACTCGGGACGGACTTGGGGCGGGAGTCGGGATCCGGGGGAGAGTCGGGGGCGTCATCCCCTTCCACATCACCATCCCCCACCACAATTGTCGGGACGCGATGGGCCTCGCCGTCCTCGCCGAGACCCCCATCGCGTGTGCCGTGTCTCCCTGGGGCACCGTCCTTGGGGCCTGTGGCATGGACATGCTCCAAGCGATCCACCAACGCCTCCAGCCGCTGCCGCTCTGCACGGCATGAACTGTCCATCGAGTCCAGTTTGGCATCCAACCTCATGACATGCGCCGCCAGCTGCTCCACCATCCCTCTGCTCGCGGAAAGCCCGTCGTCGGGCCCGAAAGACTGGGAAAGGTTGGACCCCTCCCTTGAGAGACCTTCCGAGGAGAGCCAAGCGGGGTCCCTGGGGACGGCCCCCATGGGACGAGACAAAGGGTGCGAAAGGGTTTCGTGACCAGCGTCTGGTCCGAGGTGTTGCTTGAGAGTCCTGGCGAAGACATGGGCTGGCGAATGGTCATGACGCAGCACCGCATGCACATCCATATATCCCACATACACGCCGATGCCTCTCTTGTCATACCATCGTGCTACTCGTTGGAGTAGGGGGGGTTGTTCCAGCAGGAGTTGTGCCCGTCGCGTTTGCGGGTGTACTGGCAGTAGGGCTGCGTTGAGAGCGGAGAAGTATAGCGCAGTTTGTAGTTTGTGTTGTAGTACATTCATGAGGGCGGTGTTGGCGTGACCGCCTCGGATTACGCCATTGTCCGGAGGGGTACTGCATTTGCATCCACACACGCCGAATACCACTGGACTCAACTCACGGCCCAGCACTGAATCCACATGCACACATCCCACGTGCCTCTGCATTCCCATCCACGCAAAACGCCCACAAACCAACGCCTCCGCGCCGATTTCACACACCTGCCCGGTGCTGCAATATGCTCCAACTCCATCGACTTGTGCAATGGAAAAAAAGACACATCATCGCGGTCCAATTTCGAGGCCACGTACGACTCTTGCCCCGTGTACTCGTCATTGCATTTCTGGTCCAGATACACCATGAAATACAAGTACTGCCACATGTTGTGGGTCTGCCGTACATGCGCATTGAACCCGCCTTTGGCATAACGGTCGAAGTAGTTTGCGGATTGACCACAGATGAGGCAGGCCTTTTTGTTGTCCTTCTCAATGAACTGCTTTTCGTCGCGGAGCTCCGCAAAAGTGTCGATGATGATCCCGAAAACGATGTTGAGAATGATGACGACAATCACGAGGAAGAAGGCAAAGTCGAAGGCCGCGCGCAGGCCTGGCGACCTCGCCGGAAGAAGGTCCCCGAGGCCGCCGCCGGCACGAAGGCCATTGAGCAGCCCAAACATGAAGCACTCCCACAGACTTCCGCACACACCCTCCGCCCCCTCAGCCCCCACAAAGTCGTCGTAGAAGAAGGCGTAGCCCACGACGATGAAGAGGTAGACCACGATGACGGTGAGCAGTGCCGTAAGCGCGAGACTGCGTCCGTGCAGGAGGACCTGTGGATTATGATAATGTGAGGCTGTGGCTGTGGAGGAGGACGTGTGGATTGTGCAGTAGAAAAAGATCTGTGGATCACGTGATTGCTGTGGATTGACTTCATGTGGGGCTGCATCCGTGCAGAACGGCGTGTGCATCAGAGCTCATTGTACCAGAATTGGGGTTAGTGCGACTCCCGGGTTTGCCAGACACACTTTTTCTTCTTGGGATACACACAGGATGCATGCTTTGGAGCGCTGGAAGACACATGGGATACACAAAGCAGCAAAAACAGATTGATGTCTGTGTAAAGGCAGGGAGGCGCACATTTGTGCTTTCAATGATGTTTGCTTCACGTGTGTCTGCAGTAGGTAGTAGCACAGTAGACAACGTCCAGTTGCAACAATACACGGGGGGCCATCGGTTGCCCTGCGGAAGAGTAGGAAGCTTGACGTTGTAGGTCATGACAGGAAAGCAAACAGTGCAGTAAACTGGTGAAAGCAATGGTGAGTAGGACGAAGCAGCGGAAATGTGCAGGAGGAGAAGGGGCGACTTGTGGTGTATGTGTGTGTCTCTGTGTGTGTGCGCGCATGTGTGCCTTCTGCATGCTGCATATTAATTTAAGAGGTGCAGCCCGTGGTGGAGGCATGGGGGTCCTGGCCGGCTCTACTGCCTGCTGGGCGTGGGTTGGTCTCATAATGGCCTGCATCTTGGAAACAATGACCTACCGGGACGTCTTGGGGTAGGCTCAGGCTCAGGCCGGGTCCATCCGCAAGCATGAAGCATGTGGCTGTGCATGGCTGTGTGTGTGGCTGTGCATGGCTGTGTGTGTGGCTGTGCATGGCTGTGTGTGTGTGGCTGTGCATGGCTGTGTGTGTGTGGCTGTGCATGGCTGTGTGTGTGGCTGTGCATGGCTATGTGTGTGGCTGTGCATGGCTGTGTGTGTGGCTGTGCATGGCTGTGTGTGTGTGGCTGTGCATGGCTGCGTGTGTGTGGCTGTGCATGGCTGTGTGTGTGGCTGTGCATGGCTATGTGTGTGGCTGTGCATGGCTGTGTGTGTGGCTGTGCATGGCTGCGTGTGTGGCTGTGCATGGCTGTGTGTGTGTGGCTGTGCATGGCTGTGTGTGTGGCTGTGCATGGCTGTGTGTGTGTGGCTGTGTGTGTGGCTGTGTGTGTGGCTGTGCATGGCTGTGTGTGTGGCTGTGCATGGCTGTGTGTGTGGCTGTGCATGGCTGTGTGTGTGGCTGTGCATGGCTATGTGTGTGGCTGTGCATGGCTGTGTGTGTGGCTGTGCATGGCTGTGTGTGTGGCTGTGCATGGCTGTGTGTGTGGCTGTGCATGGCTGTGTGTGTGGCTGTGCATGGCTGTGTGTGTGGCTGTGCATGGCTATGTGTGTGGCTGTGCATGGCTGTGTGTGTGGCTGTGCATGGCTATGTGTGTGGCTGTGCATGGCTGTGTGTGTGGCTGTGCATGGCTGTGTGTGTGGCTGTGCATGGCTGTGTGTGTGTGTGGCTGTGCATGGCTGTGTGTGTGTGGCTGTGCATGGCTGTGTGTGTGGCTGTGCATGGCTGTGTGTGTGGCTGTGCATGGCTGTGTGTGTGTGGCTGTGCATGGCTGCGTGTGTGTGGCTGTGCACGGCTGTGTGTGTGGCTGTGCATGGCTATGTGTGTGGCTGTGCATGGCTGTGTGTGTGTGGCTGTGCATGGCTGCGTGTGTGTGGCTGTGCATGGCTGTGTGTGTGGCTGTGCATGGCTATGTGTGTGGCTGTGCATGGCTGTGTGTGTGGCTGTGCATGGCTGCGTGTGTGGCTGTGCATGGCTGTGTGTGTGTGGCTGTGCATGGCTGTGTGTGTGGCTGTGCATGGCTGTGTGTGTGTGGCTGTGTGTGTGGCTGTGTGTGTGGCTGTGCATGGCTGTGTGTGTGGCTGTGCATGGCTGTGTGTGTGGCTGTGCATGGCTGTGTGTGTGGCTGTGCATGGCTATGTGTGTGGCTGTGCATGGCTGTGTGTGTGGCTGTGCATGGCTGTGTGTGTGGCTGTGCATGGCTGTGTGTGTGGCTGTGCATGGCTGTGTGTGTGGCTGTGCATGGCTGTGTGTGTGGCTGTGCATGGCTATGTGTGTGGCTGTGCATGGCTGTGTGTGTGGCTGTGCATGGCTATGTGTGTGGCTGTGCATGGCTGTGTGTGTGGCTGTGCATGGCTGTGTGTGTGGCTGTGCATGGCTATGTGTGTGGCTGTGCATGGCTGTGTGTGTGTGGCTGTGCATGGCTGTGTGTGTGGCTGTGCATGGCTGTGTGTGTGGCTGTGCATGGCTGTGTGTGTGTGGCTGTGCATGGCTGCGTGTGTGTGGCTGTGCACGGCTGTGTGTGTGGCTGTGCATGGCTATGTGTGTGGCTGTGCATGGCTGTGTGTGTGGCTGTGCATGGCTGTGTGTGTGGCTGTGCATGGCTGCATGTGTGTGGCTGTGCATGGCTGTGTGTGTGTGGCTGTGCTAGGCTGTGTGTATGGCTGTGCATGGCTGTGTGTATGTGGCTGTGCATGGCTGTGTGTGTGTGGCTGTGCATGGCTGTGTGTGTGTGGCTGTGCATGGCTGTGTGTGTGGCTGTGCATGGCTATGTGTGTGGCTGTGCATGGCTATGTGTGTGGCTGTGCATGGCTGTGTGTGTGGCTGTGCATGGCTATGTGTGTGGCTGTGCATGGCTGTGTGTGTGGCTGTGCATGGCTGTGTGTGTGGCTGTGCATGGCTATGTGTGTGGCTGTGCATGGCTGTGTGTGTGTGGCTGTGCATGGCTGTGTGTGTGGCTGTGCATGGCTGTGTGTGTGGCTGTGCATGGCTGTGTGTGTGTGGCTGTGCATGGCTGCGTGTGTGTGGCTGTGCACGGCTGTGTGTGTGGCTGTGCATGGCTATGTGTGTGGCTGTGCATGGCTGTGTGTGTGGCTGTGCATGGCTGTGTGTGTGGCTGTGCATGGCTGCATGTGTGTGGCTGTGCATGGCTGTGTGTGTGTGGCTGTGCATGGCTGTGTGTGTGGCTGTGCATGGCTGTGTGTGTGTGGCTGTGCATGGCTGTGTGTGTGTGGCTGTGCATGGCTGTGTGTGTGTGGCTGTGCATGGCTGTGTGTGTGGCTGTGCATGGCTATGTGTGTGGCTGTGCATGGCTGTGTGTGTGGCTGTGCATGGCTGTGTGTGTGGCTGTGCATGGCTATGTGTGTGGCTGTGCATGGCTATGTGTGTGGCTGTGCATGGCTGTGTGTGTGGCTGTGCATGGCTGTGTGTGTGGCTGTGCATGGCTGTGTGTGTGTGGCTGTGCATGGCTGTGTGTGTGTGGCTGTGCATGGCTGTGTGTGTGGCTGTGCATGGCTGTGTGTGTGGCTGTGCATGGCTGTGTGTGTGGCTGTGCATGGCTGTGTGTGTGGCTGTGCATGGCTGTGTGTGTGGCTGTGCATGGCTGTGTGTGTGGCTGTGCATGGCTGCATGTGTGTGGCTGTGCATGGCTGTGTGTGTGGCTGTGCATGGCTGTGTGTGTGGCTGTGCATGGCTGTGTGTGTGGCTGTGCATGGCTGTGTGTGTGTGGCTGTACATGGCTGTGTGTGTGTGGCTGTGCATGGCTGTGTGTGTGTGGCTGTGCATGGCTGTGTGTGTGGCTGTGCATGGCTGTGTGTGTGTGGCTGTGCATGGCTGTGTGTGTGTGGCTGTGCATGGCTGTGTGTGTGTGGCTGTGCATGGCTGTGTGTGTGTGGCTGTGCATGGCTGTGTGTGTGGCTGTGCATGGCTATGTGTGTGGCTGTGCATGGCTGTGTGTGTGTGGCTGTGCATGGCTGTGTGTGTGTGGCTGTGCATGGCTGTGTGTGTGTGGCTGTGCATGGCTGTGTGTGTGGCTGTGCATGGCTGTGTGTGTGGCTGTGCATGGCTGTGTGTGTGGCTGTGCATGGCTGTGTGTGTGTGGCTGTGCATGGCTGTGTGTGTGTGGCTGTGCATGGCTGTGTGTGTGTGGCTGTGCATGGCTGTGTGTGTGTGGCTGTACATGGCTGTGTGTGTGTGGCTGTGCATGGCTGTGTGTGTGTGGCTGTGCATGGCTGTGTGTGTGGCTGTGCATGGCTGTGTGTGTGTGGCTGTGCATGGCTGTGTGTGTGTGGCTGTGCATGGCTGTGTGTGTGTGGCTGTGCATGGCTGTGTGTGTGTGGCTGTGCATGGCTGTGTGTGTGGCTCTGCATGGCTGTGTGTGTGGCTGTGCATGGCTGTGTGTGTGGCTGTGCATGGCTGTGTGTGTGTGGCTGTGCATGGCTATGTGTGTGTGGCTGTGCACGGCTGTGTGTGTGGCTGTGCATGGCTATGTGTGTGGCTGTGCATGGCTGTGTGTGTGGCTGTGCATGGCTGTGTGTGTGGCTGTGCATGGCTGCATGTGTGTGGCTGTGCATGGCTGTGTGTGTGTGGCTGTGCATGGCTGTGTGTGTGGCTGTGCATGGCTGTGTGTGTGTGGCTGTGCATGGCTGCGTGTGTGTGGCTGTGCATGGCTGTGTGTGTGGCTGTGCATGGCTATGTGTGTGGCTGTGCATGGCTATGTGTGTGGCTGTGCATGGCTGTGTGTGTGGCTGTGCATGGCTGTGTGTGTGGCTGTGCATGGCTGAATGTGTGTGGCTGTGCATGGCTGTGTGTGTGTGGCTGTGTATGGCTGTGTGTGTGGCTGTGCATGGCTGTGTGTGTGTGGCTGTGCATGGCTGTGTGTGTGTGGCTGTGCATGGCTGTGTGTGTGTGGCTGTGCATGGCTGTGTGTGTGGCTGTGCATGGCTATGTGTGTGGCTGTGCATGGCTGTGTGTGTGGCTGTGCATGGCTGTGTGTGTGGCTGTGCATGGCTGTGTGTGTGTGGCTGTGCATGGCTGTGTGGGTGGCTGTGCATGGCTATGTGTGTGGCTGTGCATGGCTGTGTGTGTGGCTGTGCATGGCTGTGTGTGTGGCTGTGCATGGCTGCATGTGTGTGGCTGTGCATGGCTGTGTGTGTGTGGCTGTGCATGGCTATGTGTGTGGCTGTGCATGGCTGTGTGTGTGGCTGTGCATGGCTATGTGTGTGGCTGTGCATGGCTGTGTGTGTGGCTGTGCATGGCTGTGTGTGTGGCTGTGCATGGCTGTGTGTGTGTGGCTGTGCATGGCTGTGTGTGTGTGGCTGTGCATGACTGTGTGGGTGGCTGTGCATGGCTATGTGTGTGGCTGTGCATGGCTGTGTGTGTGGCTGTGCATGGCTGTGTGTGTGGCTGTGCATGGCTGCATGTGTGTGGCTGTGCATGGCTGTGTGTGTGGCTGTGCATGGCTGTGTGTGTGTGGCTGTGCATGGCTGTGTGTGTGTGGCTGTGCATGGCTGTGTGTGTGTGGCTGCGCATGGCTGTGTGTGTGTGGCTGTGCATGGCTGTGTGTGTGGCTGTGCATGGCTATGTGTGTGGCTGTGCATAGCTGTGTGTGTGGCTGTGCATGGCTGTGTGTGTGGCTGTGCATGGCTATGTGTGTGGCTGTGCATGGCTGTGTGTGTGTGGCTGTGCAAGGCTGTGTGTGTGGCTGTGCATGGCTATGTGTGTGGCTGTCCATGGCTGTGTGTGTGGCTGTGCATGGCTATGTGTGTGTGGCTGTGCATGGCTGCGTGTGTGGCTGTGCATGGCTGTGTGTGTGGCTGTGCATGGCTGTGTGTGTGGCTGTGCATGGCTGCGTGTGTGTGGCTGTGCATGGCTGTGTGTGTGGCTGTGCATGGCTATGTGTGTTGCTGTGCATGGCTGTGTGTGTGGCTGTGCATGGCTGTGTGTGTGGCTGTGCATGGCTGCGTGTGTGTGGCTGTGCATGGCTGTGTGTGTGGCTGTGCATGGCTGTGTGTGTGTGGCTGTGCATGGCTGTGTGTGTGGCTGTGCATGGCTGTGTGTGTGGCTGTGCATGGCTGTGTGTGTGGCTGTGCATGGCTGCGTGTGTGGCTGTGCATGGCTGTGTGTGTGTGGCTGTGCATGGCTGTGTGTGTGTGTGGCTGTGCATGGCTGTGTGTGTGGCTGTGCATGGCTATGTGTGTGGCTGTGCATGGCTGTGTGTGTGGCTGTGCATGGCTGCATGTGTGTGGCTGTGCATGGCTGTGTGTGTGTGGCTGTGCATGGCTGCGTGTGTGTGGCTGTGCATGGCTGTGTGTGTGGCTGTGCATGGCTGTGTGTGTGGCTGTGCATGGCTGTGTGTGTGGCTGTGCATGGCTGTGTGTGTGGCTGTGCATGGCTGTGTGTGTGTGGCTGTGCATGGCTGTGTGTGTGTGTGGCTGTGCATGGCTGTGTGTGTAGCTGTGCATGGCTATGTGTGTGGCTGTGCATGGCTGTGTGTGTGGCTGTGCATGGCTGCATGTGTGTGGCTGTGCATGGCTGTGTGTGTGTGGCTGTGCATGGCTGCGTGTGTGTGGCTGTGCATGGCTGTGTGTGTGGCTGTGCATGGCTGTGTGTGTGTGGCTGTGCATGGCTGTGCGTGTGGCTGTGCATGGCTATGTGTGTGGCTGTGCATGGCTGCGTGTGTGTGGCTGTGCATGGCTGTGTGTGTGTGGCTGTGCATGGCTGTGTGTGTGGCTGTGCATGGCTGTGTGTGTGGCTGTGCATGGCTGTGTGTGTGGCTGTGCATGGCTGAATGTGTGTGGCTGTGCATGGCTGTGTGTGTGTGGCTGTGCATGGCTGTGTGTGTGTGGCTGTGTATGGCTGTGTGTGTGGCTGTGCATGGCTGTGTGTGTGTGGCTGTGCATGGCTGTGTGTGTGTGGCTGTGCATGGCTGTGTGTGTGTGGCTGTGCATGGCTGTGTGTGTGGCTGTGCATGGCTATGTGTGTGGCTGTGCATGGCTGTGTGTGTGGCTGTGCATGGCTGTGTGTGTGGCTGTGCATGGCTGTGTGTGTGTGGCTGTGCATGGCTGTGTGTGTGTGGCTGTGCATGGCTGTGTGGGTGGCTGTGCATGGCTATGTGTGTGGCTGTGCATGGCTGTGTGTGTGGCTGTGCATGGCTGTGTGTGTGGCTGTGCATGGCTGCATGTGTGTGGCTGTGCATGGCTGTGTGTGTGTGGCTGTGCATGGCTGTGTGTGTGGCTGTGCATGGCTGTGTGTGTGTGGCTGTGCATGGCTGTGTGTGTGTGGCTGTGCATGGCTGTGTGTGTGTGGCTGTGCATGGCTGTGTGTGTGTGGCTGTGCATGGCTGTGTGTGTGGCTGTGCATGGCTATGTGTGTGGCTGTGCATGGCTGTGTGTGTGGCTGTGCATGGCTGTGTGTGTGGCTGTGCATGGCTGTGTGTGTGGCTGTGCATGGCTATGTGTGTGGCTGTGCATGGCTGTGTGTGTGTGGCTGTGCAAGGCTGAGTGTGTGGCTGTGCATGGCTATGTGTGTGGCTGTGCATGGCTGTGTGTGTGGCTGTGCATGGCTATGTGTGTGTGGCTGTGCATGGCTGCGTGTGTGGCTGTGCATGGCTGTGTGTGTGGCTGTGCATGGCTGTGTGTGTGGCTGTGCATGGCTGCGTGTGTGTGGCTGTGCATGGCTGTGTGTGTGGCTGTGCATGGCTATGTGTGTGGCTGTGCATGGCTGTGTGTGTGGCTGTGCATGGCTGTGTGTGTGGCTGTGCATGGCTGTGTGTGTGTGGCTGTGCATGGCTGCGTGTGTGTGGCTGTGCATGGCTGTGTGTGTGGCTGTGCATGGCTGTGTGTGTGGCTGTGCATGGCTGCGTGTGTGGCTGTGCATGGCTGTGTGTGTGGCTGTGCATGGCTGTGTGTGTGTGGCTGTGCATGGCTGTGTGTGTGTGTGGCTGTGCATGGCTGTGTGTGTGGCTGTGCATGGCTATGTGTGTGGCTGTGCATGGCTGTGTGTGTGGCTGTGCATGGCTGCATGTGTGTGGCTGTGCATGGCTGTGTGTGTCTGGCTGTGCATGGCTGCGTGTGTGTGGCTGTGCATGGCTGTGTGTGTGGCTGTGCATGGCTGTGTGTGTGTGGCTGTGCATGGCTGTGCGTGTGTGGCTGTGCATGGCTGTGTGTGTGTGGCTGTGCATGGCTGTGTGTGTGGCTGTGCATGGCTATGTGTGTGGCTGTGCATGGCTGTGTGTGTGGCTGTGCATGGCTGTGTGTGTGGCTGTGCATGGCTGTGTGTGTGCCTGTGCATGGCTGTGTGTGTGGCTGTGCATGGCTGTGTGTGTGGCTGTGCATGGCTATGTGTGTGGCTGTGCATGGCTGTGTGTGTGTGGCTGTGCATGGCTGTGTGTGTGGCTGTGCATGGCTATGTCTGTGGCTGTGCATGGCTGTGTGTGTGGCTGTGCATGGCTGTGTGTGTGGCTGTGCATGGCTGTGTGTGTGGCTGTGCATGGCTGTGTGTGTGTGGCTGTGCATGGCTGCGTGTGTGTGGCTGTGCATGGCTGTGTGTGTGGCTGTGCATGGCTATGTGTGTGGCTGTGCATGGCTATGTGTGTGGCTGTGCATGGCTGTGTGTGTGGCTGTGCATGGCTGCATGTGTGTGGCTGTGCATGGCTGTGTGTGTGTGGCTGTGCATGGCTGTGTGTGTGGCTGTGCATGGCTGTGTGTGTGTGGCTGTGCATGGCTGTGTGTGTGTGGCTGTGCATGGCTGTGTGTGTGGCTGTGCATGGCTGCATGTGTGTGGCTGTGCATGGCTGTGTGTGTGGCTGTGCATGGCTGTGTGTGTGGCTGTGCATGGCTGTGTGTGTGTGCCTGTGCATGGCTGTGTGTGTGTGGCTGTGCATGGCTGTGTGTCAGGCTGTGCATGGCTATGTGTGTGGCTGTGCATGGCTGTGTGTGTGGCTGTGCATGGCTGTGTGTGTGGCTGTGCATGGCTGTGTGTGTGGCTGTGCATGGCTGTGCATGGCTGCGTGTGTGTGGCTGTGCATGGCTGTGTGTGTGGCTGTGCATGGCTATGTGTGTGGCTGTGCATGGCTGTGTGTGTGGCTGTGCATGGCTGTGTGTGTGGCTGTGCATGGCTGCATGTGTGTGGCTGTGCATGGCTGTGTGTGTGTGGCTGTGCATCGCTGTGTGTGTGGCTGTGCATCCGAGCTAGCCATCCAACTACAGGATGGTGACCAGGTGCGGAGCCCCATACGACAGGGCCTGGGCTCCTGCCTGTGGCAGGGGTGCTAACGGTGTCGAGCATACGTCCTGTTTCGGTCCAGGACAAAATGCAGCCCCCCCCCCCCCCCCTCTCCCTCCACGAGGCGATCGCCCCACAGGCGGAGTGCCGGGCTTTCATGCCCCGTCCCGCATACGGCTCATCCGGCGGGTCTACCCATGATCCATGAGCTCCTCTGGCACTGCCACCCGAACCCCGGCTGGCTATCTGCCCCCACTAGGCCGATTTTGAGCCGCACCAAACAGGCTCTGCTCAATTTTTTCCCGCACCACACAAGGCTCCGGATATTGCCTCACGTTGAGCGTCAACTGGGTCGAACAAGGGGAGAACCCCCCCCCCCCCTCCGCGTGCTGTACCTGCTCTCACAGGATCATGAATGACGTCTGCAACTGAGATAGCTCCTGTGTACCTTCTGTGTCCGTTCCTGACCAGAAACTCCACGCTTACCCTCACAGTAGCATTTGTGTGCATGCACTCCCCCAGTTTGCTGTCCAGCATGCCCACGGAGCGGTTCAGGGACTGCTGACTGCAACCCATATCTCCTGCGCACACCCTTCCTTGCACTGTCCTCTCATTTCTCCAGTGCAGCATATGTGACTGCTTTGCGTTCGTCTCTCGAGCTTGTGGTGAGCGACAGAGTGTTGCTCGCTCCTCTTCGTGTTCGCAGCAGCAATTGATGATCCACAGGTCGTGCCTGCCTGCATTCTATTTGTCTCTCCCTTGCCATTCACCCAGGGCGTTTACCCCTCAGCAAATGTCTGCGTCTGCTATGGCACTTCTAGCCAAGACGGTACTGCCGACTGATGTCCTCACTGTGTCAAGAATAGAGGATGTCAAGGGGGTTCTGAAATTGGTAGTCACCACCCTGGCGAAGCAGGAGGTGTCTGGGGTCCTGCTCACCACCACCTGGATCAAGTCCTTCAGCCTGCTGTGGAATGTGCTGGTTGATAAACTGAAAGAAACTGACCGTGCATTTCTGAAGAGAGACCTCCCACTGTATTCTTGGTTGACCTGGAAGGAGGCTATGGCACTGGTCCGCGAGCATCTCTCCCAGGCAGACAACGATACTCTCTCCATTCTGCATGCAGAATGCATCAGTCTCATCCCTGTACGGGAAGTAGCCGACGCGGTTCGCACCCTGGTGACGGAGGACCCTAGGCATTTTATTGACTTGATCAACGGAGACGTGTCCCCCATCACCAAAGGCAAGGTCGTGTTATCAACATTTTGGTTCCGCATGGGGCTAGTGCAGTGGGCAGCGAAGGCTAGTAAAAAGAAGCTGGCATGGCAGCCGTCGGCGACACCCACGTGGGCTCCCACTGATGGACCCTCGGAGAAAATTCTGGAGAGAGCCATTCGCGACATGTGGCCGTGTAGTTCAGGGATTATCCCTAGGGATGCAGCACAACCAGGGTCAGGGTCTGGCTCCGCTGCAGACAGTGATCATGCCCAGCAGCCCACTGCCCAGCTCTCCTCGGGGGACAAGGAGAGAGACCCTCTCAAACGGCCTGAGGATGCCCTACCGTCCGAAGAGGCTGCCCGCCTCACTATGCCCCAGCTGTTGGTCAAAGTCTCGGAAGTCGTACGAGACATACCTGCGGAGTATGTAAAAAAATCGGTAGAGCATCTCAATACTCTGCTTTCACCGTACCCAGTCACTCATCGACTGGGGCAGCAACTTCTGAGGCTTACGGCGGGGGACGAACTGTCGACGTGCATCACCAGTTTTGCTTGGCCCACCGGGGGTGACCTTCCGCGCATTAAATGTGCTCTTCTGGCTTGGTCCCGATACCTGCAGGACTCTGACATCCTTTCAGTCACCGACACAGTCAAGGGTCAGTATCTTCGCGACGTGCTGACTGCTGTTCGTGAGGGGACTGATCATACTACCAAGTGGCGTGCTCTGGCATGCCAAGTAGCCATGGATGTGCTGGGGATTGAAACTGATGGGCTACCATCCTTCCAGCTTGAGACCATCACTGACTTCCCGTCTCTCGCCCTTGCACTTTCTGCGTTCATCTCACAGGTCAACAGTGTCCCAGCACTGAAGGCCCTTCTCAGCATCGTGCAAGCCCGCTGCAAGCGCCTGTCTTCCCCAGATTGGGCGTCTGCCATTCTTCAACAAATGGGTGTCCATCGCTCCGGTGCGACACCTCAGCAAGATGCTGTCAACGCGCATGACCCACTCCCCGCAGCAGCGGGTCACCCTGGTCCTCTAGTACCTCTGAGGATGACCCTGCCTTCACATGTTGATGGTCTTCCGTGGCCCGCCTTTGTGGCTGCTGCTTCGGCCTTTCTGAGGACAGCAGTTCAAGGTCCCCTACGCCCTGAAGGGTTGCTCCACAGGGGAGTTCAAGTTCGCTTTTGCTCTGTGCAAGCTCCGTCTGAGGCGTGGCTGCGAGCCAAAGGCGGTCTGTCTGTGGTACAAGTACACATGGGGCCTGGAATTGTGGCGACCCTGGCAGAGCATCACCCTGACGGATCGCATGTCCGTCCATGGCCCACTCCCTCGTTGTGCATCTCCAAAGCCTGGGCCGAGTCGCTTGCCAGCCCCTCCATGCGAAAGCGCGGCTCCCCTGGGGGTGACGCAGCCCGCCAGGATAACAAGCGTGCCAGAAGGAGGTCGCCCTCACCGCCAGGCCTCCCTCTCCCACGAGATGTGCATTTCTCCCACAGCCGGTCGCCCAGCCTTGATCCCGGCTATTTGCCGCCCTCGCAGCAGCATCAGCTGCACTCGAGAAGGTCCGGCAATGGTGCACGCAGCCCGGGCCCGCGTGGCTCTCCCAGCCCAGCCCGCAGCGATCGTCGCTCCATGTCTACACCCCGTGGAGAGCCTGATTCCCGCGAACGTGACAGAGATGAGTACGTTCCACAGTATGGATCTGAACGTGAGTATCCTCGTGGCTCACTGCCCCCCTCTTGGGAAGAAGCGGAGGCCTCAGCATCCTTTCATGAGTCCATGCGTGGTGCCCGAGGCCCTGGCTATCTGTGACTCCCACTGGCCCTCCCGTCTGCATCTACGATGCCGCTGCTGACGACCACTATTTCGGTGGCGGCCATGCGCGCCTCCTCCTGCCGTGGAGCAACAGTCTGCCCCTCCGATGTTCTACACAGAGCACGAGCGGCGTCTAGTCTTGTTCCGCCAATGAGCATCCCGGACATTGAAGGTCAGCGGGCTGCCGCAGCGGCACAGGCCTTGTGCAGTGCAGCATGCACCTCTTGTGGTGCCTTCTTTCATGTGAAGCCCAGCCTGTGTGCTGACTGTGAGGCTACGTCTTTTCAGAAAGTTTTTGTACCTGAGTCACAGGTGCTGCCTCTTGCAGTCTACAGCCGTTTGGGCAGGTTGTTGCGCCTGCGCCCGTCCCTGCTACAGGGCATCGCTGTTCACGCCCTGTCTTTAGCCCTGCATGTCACTTTTCTGTGGGCACAGCAAGTGGTGCCCGCCTCGGCTCGGCTAAAAACTGGTGCTGCGTGCTCTCCTCCACTGCTCGTGGGAGGTAGGGTTTGTGTCTGGATCATCTCTTCCCCTCTTTGGGTACCCAGCTCTCTTCTCTCAGCCCCCCCCCTCTCCCATCTCCCTCTGAGTAGATTTATGACCGGTGACGAGGCATTGCAGCTATGTATGTCCTGTCCCATTTTTTCGGGCGCCCAATGTAGGCACTGCCATCGTACTCGCCTGGTCACAGGCATATGCATCTCCCTTCCCACGCTGACAGCAGCAGGAGTTGCTGGTCGCGGCCACATGTGTCCCCGGCTTGAGCATGAGTCTGTCACCCGCAGCCTTGCTGCAGTATCTTATTGTTTTAGAGGTCCGGTTCTTCTCGAGGGAGTGGTTCCCGTCTCTGAGCGTCGTCTCGCTGACTGTGTCCCTGTAGCCATCCCTCGTCAGCCGGACCCCTCTCCCGTCCCTTTAGATGTAGATCCAGAACTGGCTTCCTCCTCACCTCTGCTCTACAACCAAGGGGAGCTCACTGCAATGTGGCCCTTGCTCAGCGACATGCTGGCTGAACTTTGTGTCATTACGCTGAACTGTGGGGGGGCTGCCTCCAAAGTGCATGACATCATGTCCGTAGCCTCCGATCTGGGAGCCGATGTGCTCTTCCTTCAGGAGTTATGGGAAGGCCTGGATGTGAGCGAATTCGACTCATACCCTTACAGGTTGTTCTATGACCACGTGTCAGAACGTGGAGCCGGCCTAGCCATTCTGGTTGCTGTGGCGCTTCTTCCTGTGACAGATCCCCGCTCCCCGTCCAGGCAGAAGGTACAATTGGAGTGTATTGAGGACCTGCAGGTTCTTGTTGTTCTGAGGGACTCGGGACATAGGCTTGTGGCGGTGAATGTCTATCGCCGACCTCGGCAATCCCCTGCGGTATGGGAAGCTATTCAGAGACGGGTGGCAGCAGTAAAGCGTGGAGACATGGACGTCATCCTTGTTGGGGGGGACTTCAATGAAACTATCCAGCTGGGATCTGGCAGAGCGGTATCGAAGTGTTTGCGCCCAGGGAGCTGCTGGTCTTTTCTGTACATACCCTACCCTGCTGGTGAGCCAACGAACCTGCACCCAGTTGGGAATGGCAAGGTGGCCAAGACAGAGATCGACTATATATTGCTTTCTGCCAATTCCCCCCTGTCTCTGGCATCCAAGGCTGTGTATCCTGGTGTGTGTGGACACGGTGCGCTGTGCTGTGTTTTTTCGCTGCCCCCAGAGTTTTCATACATGAAGAATGGGGCAGGCAAGCGACTGAACTTCCGCAAAGCGTCGGAGCTGTCTGTGGCTCGTCTAGGGTCTCATTTGTCTTTGATGCTTTGGTACTGCACCGTGATGGGGGACAGTGTCGACTCTTGTTTTTCCCGGTTCTTTAAGCTGGCACCGCAGTTTGTTCCGCGGTATGTAGGCCGGGTGCAGTGCGAGGAGTCTCAAAGGCTCCGGGACTTGGAGTATCGCTCTCTGCTTGGGGACCAGTGTGCTGGGGTCCAGCTTTCCAAGTGGAAGCAGATGCTTCGCGATAGGGCGTGCCGTGTGGGGTTGGGCCTTGACTCGCAGTCCGTCAAGTCTACGTCTGTGGACGCGGTAACCTCCAGGATTTACAAAATAAAAAAGAAAGGTTTTCAAGTCGTGACTTCCGTCAGCCCGGACGGGAAATATTTTCCCTCCCGGCCAGCAGAATTCATAGAGGAGGCACGCTCGCAGGCCCAAGAAACCTACGGTCTGCGGTCACTCCACTGTGAGGTGCACCGCATAAGGGAGGCGGCAGACAGAGTTCGTGCCAGGCACTTGGTCCGGGACTCCCTGAGCGTTCATGACTTCTTTTTGAATTTCTTCAGTGGTCAGGGACGAAGGCTGGCTGTACGAATTATAGGGGATTCATCCCCGGTGCCCTGTGTCACACTGGAGGAGTGGTTCTGGGTGCTTCAGAAGTCAGGCTCTGAGGCTACGGCCCTCGACGAGATGTGTGAAAGCCTGCTGCAGGCGCTGAGCTCTTGTGGCCACCAAGCCCTGGTGTGTTGGCTCGAGAAGCTGCGAGAGGGTCATTTCTCTTACTTTCTGCAAACTGCTATCCATATCTGTCTGCTCAAAAAAGTCCCCACATGGCTCCTCCGCAACAGCAGGCCCATAGTGATCGGCCCTGTTCTCCGTCGACGGGAGTCTACCCTGGTTTTTACCAAACTCCTCTCTCGTGCGGAGGTGAGTGGCTTTATGCCACCGTGGGCGTATGCCTATAGGAAGCAATTCACGCCGCATTTGCTGGGCATTTTTCTCCGTTATTTTATCGCCTTCTGGGCCATCAAAAGTCCGGATGGGATCTGGGTGACTGATTGGGATGAATCGAACGCCTTTTGCAATGTGATTCGGCATGCCCTGGCTGGCCTCCTCTTATCCGATCCAGCACTAGAGCACATTGGCCGGTGGGTGGACTGGTTCTTTTCCTCCACGCTGGTCACCCTTCAGACCCCCTTTGGCCTCTCCCCTCCTTACTACTTGTTGCAGGGAGGGATCCAGGGTGATTCCATGGGGGTTGGGGGGTACTTAATCCCCAGGGTTCTGCGCTCTTGGGCCCTGCGTGACGAGGTTTCTGGCCCCCCCCACCCGTGTATTGATGGAGAGACGGTGCCTGAGGTCATTTTTTCGGATGATGGGCGCCAAATGTCCTTGTCGTCGGAGGAGATGACTCGTAATCTGGACCTGTCTTATGAGCTGGCCGTGCTGTCCGGAGGGTCGGTGAATATCAGCAAACTGGCCTTGTACAGGATCAAGCTGCAGGATGGTGGTCTAGTTTACATGAATGGCGATCTGTCTTGTTGCTTAGGTACAGCTCCATTGTCCCTGTCGGGGCTGAAGACAGTTGGTATTCCTTGTGTCATGGGTGAGCCCCCGACTGCGATTCTGGCCGCATCCCGTGACAGCTTGCGTCGGGTGCTGGCTAAGATTCGGAGGGAGCGCCCCTCCTGCATCTTGGCCCTGAGGGTGACCCTGGCGTATGCGGTCTCCTCTATCGATTACAGCTTGTCACTGGTCCCCTTAACCTCGGTACAGCTGCATTCCCTGCAGGTTCAGGTCAAGCAAGCAGCTAGATCCGCACTGTCTGTTCCCTCATGGTTTCCCTCCCGCTGGCTGCTGTGTCCCTTGCGGCATGGGGGATTGGGTTTCCCTAACCTTTTCCTGCGGCTCCGCTTGCAACGTGTACTGCACACGGTATTGGCGGCACAGTCCCGCAGTATATATACTTCGTCCCTGGTCAGGGGTCTGCTTTTTGACCCTGTGTGGCATGCACTACCTGGTTCTGACCCCCTCTGCTTTCGTGCAGACTGCGATGAGCTGTCCCTCGCCTTATGTGTGGACCCTTGTCAGGAGCTACCGGCGTCTGAGGTGAAATCCTGCTGGCTGCGGTCTGAGCTCCAGCCGCCTTTCACGATGGTTTCCGATGGTGCTGCTCGGCGGCATGCTCTGGGCTTTGCTGCAGTTCTTGTTGATGCTGCGGGGATCGCCGCGTATTTTTGGTGCCATGCACGTGTGTGGGACTCATCCTCTTGGTTGGCTGAATGGCTTGGCAAATTATTGGCGGTTGAGCAGGCAGTGGAGGCTGGTGCATTGCAGTGCCTGCTGTTGGGCGACAATTTGTCTGCAGCTATCAATGACGGGCCGACTCGCTCTTCCTCCTCCCATTTTATTGACTGCATTATGCGTGCCGTGGCAGGCAGGCTGGCGTTGGGTCATTTTACTGAGGGGTTTGTGCCGTCTCAGCATGTGTCTGGCTGGACAGGCTTCGTGTCTGCAGCTCAGGCACTAGCCCATGAGTTGGCTTCGGTTCCAGCCGGTCTGGTGGTCCCTCCCTCCATCCCTTTTCTGCATGCGCTACAGCCACAGGCGTTGCTTCTGCGTGAGGGGATGTTGTGTGTGTCCCCCAGGGAAGTTTTACAGCAGCTTTATGACAACCAGATGGTACCCGTGGTACTGCAGCCCATGCCGGGCGCATCTCGGAGTAGCCTGCTGTGTAGTAACTGGGAGGCTCAAGTGTCCGAGCTGACCCTTTCCAACGATGATATACGTGTGTGCATGTGGCTTCGGTCGTCGTCTGTGGTTGGCCAGGCCCCCTCTTCTGCCTATTGCCCCTTTTGCGGAGCCGTTGTGGGCCGGTGGGCGCAGCATTTTGCCTCTGGCTGCCTCCATGTTTGGGTGTCGGTGGCGGCTGCCTTCCGCACGCTCATTTTGGACCTTCTCTCTCACGAGTGGACGGTGCAGTCTTTTCATCTTTACAGCGCTTCCGTCACCAAAGGTGGCCGTAGGCTGGACGTGCGCCTTAGGTCGGACGTCGACCACCACCCAGCAATTGATGTGCTCTGGGTCTCCATGTCGGGCCTGGTGTCCCTGCAGCTTCCTGAGGGCGACTCTTTGTCGCCAATTGACGTAACTCATGTGTCCACTGTGTACATACGTGCCCTGCGGTCTGCGCTCAGTGTGGAGCATGTTACTGACCTACTGGTCTGCGGCCTGGCTCCAGGGTTGGGCTCATCTGAGGCCATACCGTGGAGTCTGGCCGTCTTCATGGGTTTCATTTATTCCCTGCTGGGCGCTCGGGGTGCCCTTCCTGTCTTACATGTCCCTGACTGGGCCCGTAGGCCCTGGAGTGGGTGTCAGGTGTGCTGGCGACCGGAAGGACCACTGCCTGAGGACGAGACAGCCATTGTGCTGTCACCAGAATGGGTGGGGAGCTCGATGGACACGGTTCTACGGCTTGATGGGCTCTGGGTAGTCCAGTGGAACAATCCAGTGGGGACAGCAGACTACCCTGAACTCATGGACCAATTGGCTCGTTGTTGAACCCGGTTCTGCTTGCGTTCTCCTGCTCTGTGCTGTACGTGCGTAGCATCTTCTATTGCCTCACCAGCTGAAGCCCCCTCTGGGTCAGGTAGTCTTCATCTACCGGCTGGAGCCCCTTCTGGGCGTCTCGGTTCCGTCTGAACCTGCAGCGACTCTCCGTGTTCCGTGTGCGTGTGTTCGGCCAGACGTCTTGCCGTCGGACGCATTTCGCGGGCTGACGGACAGTGGTAGCTGGCACTACCTGACCTGACCTGACCTGTGTGGCTGTGCATGGCTGTGTGTGTGTGGCTGTGCATGGCTGTGTGTGTGTGGCTGTGCATGGCTGTGTGTGTGTGGCTGTGCATGGCTGTGTGTGTGTGGCTGTGCATGGCTGTGTGTGTGGCTGCGCATGGCTATGTGTGTGGCTGTGCATGGCTGTGTGTGTGGCTGTGCATGGCTGTGTGTGTGGCTGTGCATGGCTGCGTGTGTGTGGCTGTGCATGGCTGCGTGTGTGTGGCTGTGCATGGCTGTGTGTGTGGCTTCGCATGGCTACGTGTGTGGCTGTGCATGGCTGTGTGTGTGGCTGTGCATGGCTGTGTGTGTGGCTGTGCATGGCTGCATGTGTGTGGCTGTGCATGGCTGTGTGTGTGTGGCTGTGCATGGCTGTGTGTGTGGCTGTGCATGGCTGTGTGTGTGTGGCTGTGCATGGCTGTGTGTGTGTGTGGCTGTGCATGGCTGTGTGTGTGTGGCTGTGCATGGCTGTGTGTGTGGCTGTGCATGGCTATGTGTGTGGCTGTGCATGGCTGTGTGTGTGCCTGTGCATGGCTGTGTGTGTGGCTGTGCATGGCTGTGTGTGTGGCTGTGCATGGCTGTGTGTGTGCCTGTGCATGGCTGTGTGTGTGGCTGTGCATGGCTGTGTGTATGGCTGTGCATGGCTGCATGTGTGTGGCTGTGCATGGCTGTGTGTGTGTGGCTGTGCATGGCTGTGTGTGTGGCTGTGCATGGCTGTGTGTGTGTGGCTGTGCATGGCTGTGTGTGTGGCTGTGCATGGCTGTGTGTGTGGCTGTGCATGGCTGTGTGTGTGCCTGTGCATGGCTGTGTGTGTGGCTGTGCATGGCTGTGTGTGTGGCTGTGCATGGCTGTGTTTGTGTGGCTGTGCATGGCTGTGTGTGTGGCTGTGCATGGCTATGTGTGTGGCTGTGCATGGCTGTGTGTGTGTGGCTGTGCATGGCTGCGTGTGTGTGGCTGTCCATGGCTGTGTGTGTGGCTTCGCATGGCTATGTGTGTGGCTGTGCATGGCTGTGTGTGTGGCTGTGCATGGCTGTGTGTGTGTGGCTGTGCATGGCTGTGTGTGTGGCTGTGCATGGCTGTGTGTGTGGCTGTGCATGGCTGTGTGTGTGGCTGTGCATGGCTATGTGTGTGGCTGTGCATGGCTGTGTGTGTGGCTGTGCATGGCTGTGTGTGTGGCTGTGCATGGCTGCGTGTGTGTGGCTGTGCATGGCTGCGTGTGTGTGGCTGTGCATGGCTGTGTGTGTGGCTTCGCATGGCTACGTGTGTGGCTGTGCATGGCTGTGTGTGTGGCTGTGCATGGCTGTGTGTGTGGCTGTGCATGGCTGCATGTGTGTGGCTGTGCATGGCTGTGTGTGTGTGGCTGTGCATGGCTGTGTGTGTGGCTGTGCATGGCTGTGTGTGTGTGGCTGTGCATGGCTGTGTGTGTGTGTGGCTGTGCATGGCTGTGTGTGTGTGGCTGTGCATGGCTGTGTGTGTGGCTGTGCATGGCTATGTGTGTGGCTGTGCATGGCTGTGTGTGTGGCTGTGCATGGCTGTGTGTGTGGCTGTGCATGGCTGTGTGTGTGGCTGTGCATGGCTGTGTGTGTGCCTGTGCATGGCTGTGTGTGTGGCTGTGCATGGCTGTGTGTATGGCTGTGCATGGCTGCATGTGTGTGGCTGTGCATGGGTGTGTGTGTCTGGCTGTGCATGGCTGTGTGTGTGGCTGTGCATGGCTGTGTGTGTGTGGCTGTGCATGGCTGTGTGTGTGTGGCTGTGCATGGCTGTGTGTGTGTGGCTGTGCATGGCTGTGTGTGTGTGGCTGTGCATGGCTGTGTGTGTGGCTGTGCATGGCTGTGTGTGTGTGGCTGTGCATGGCTGTGTGTGTGGCTGTGCATGGCTGTGTGTGTGGCTGTGCATGGCTGTGTGTGTGCCTGTGCATGGCTGTGTGTGTGGCTGTGCATGGCTGTGTGTGTGGCTGTGCATGGCTGTGTTTGTGTGGCTGTGCATGGCTGTGTGTGTGGCTGTGCATGGCTATGTGGGTGGCTGTGCATGGCTGTGTGTGTGTGGCTGTGCATGGCTGCGTGTGTGTGGCTGTGCATGGCTGTGTGTGTGGCTTCGCATGGCTATGTGTGTGGCTGTGCATGGCTGTGTGTGTGGCTGTGCATGGCTGTGTGTGTGTGGCTGTGCATGGCTGTGTGTGTGTGGCTGTGCATGGCTGTGTGTGTGGCTGTGCATGGCTGTGTGTGTGGCTGTGCATGGCTGTGTGTGTGTGGCTGTGCATGGCTGTGTGTGTGTGGCTGTGCATGGCTGTGTGTGTGGCTGTGCGTGGCTGTGTGTGTGTGGCTGTGCATGGCTGTGTGTGTGGCTGTGCATGGCTGTGTGTGTGGCTGTGCATGGCTGTGTGTGTGCCTGTGCATGGCTGTGTGTGTGGCTGTGCATGGCTGTGTGTGTGGCTGTGCATGGCTATGTGTGTGGCTGTGCATGGCTGTGTGTGTGTGGCTGTGCATGGCTGTGTGTGTGGCTGTGCATGGCTATGTGTGTGGCTGTGCATGGCTGTGTGTGTGGCTGTGCATGGCTATGTGTGTGTGGCTGTGCATGGCTGCGTGTGTGGCTGTGCATGGCTGTGTGTGTGTGGCTGTGCATGGTTGTGTGTGTGGCTCTGCATGGCTGTGTGTGTGGCTGTGCATGGCTGTGTGTGTGGCTATGCATGGCTGTGTGTGTGGCTGTGCATGGCTGTGTGTGTGGCTGTGCATGGCTGTGTGTGTGGCTGTGCATGGCTGTGTGTGTGGCTGTGCATGGCTGTGTGTGTGGCTGTGCATGGCTGTGTGTGTGGCTGTGCATGGCTATGTGTGTGGCTGTGCATGGCTGTGTGTGTGTGGCTGTGCATGGCTGTGTGTGTGTGGCTGTGCATGGCTGTGTGTGTGGCTGTGCATGGCTGTGTGTGTAGCTGTGCATGGCTGTGTGTGTGGCTGTGCATGGCTATGTGTGTGGCTGTGCATGGCTGTGTGTGTGGCTGTGCATGGCTATTTGTGTGGCTGTGCATGGCTATGTGTGTGGCTGTGCATGGCTGTGTGTGTGGCTGTGCATGGCTGTGTGTGTGTGGCTGTGCATGGCTGTGTGTGTGGCTGTGCATGGCTCTGTGTGTGGCTGTGCATGGCTGTGTGTGTGGCTGTGCATGGCTGTGTGTGTGGCTGTGCATGGCTGTGTGTGTGTGGCTGTGCATGGCTGTGTGTGTGTGGCTGTGCATGGCTATGTGTGTGGCTGTGCATGGCTGTGTGTGTGGCTGTGCATGGCTATGTGTGTGGCTGTGCATGGCTGCGTGTGTGGCTGTGCATGGCTGTGTGTGTGGCTATGCATGGCTGTGTGTGTGGCTGTGCATGGCTGTGTGTGTGGCTGTGCATGGCTGTGTGTGTGGCTGTGCATGGCTGTGTGTGTGGCTGTGCATGGCTGTGTGTGTGGCTGTGCATGGCTGTGTGTGTGGCTGTGCATGGCTGTGTGTGTGGCTGTGCATGGCTGTGTGTGTGGCTGTGCATGGCTATGTGTGTGGCTGTGCATGGCTGTGTGTTTGTGGCTGTGCATGGCTGTGTGTGTGGCTGTGCATGGCTGTGTGTGTGGCTGTGCATGGCTGTGTGTGTGGCTGTGCATGGCTGTGTGTGTGGCTGTGCATGGCTATGTGTGTGGCTGTGCATGGCTGTGTGTGTGGTTGTGCATGGCTATTTGTGTGGCTGTGCATGGCTATGTGTGTGGCTGTGCATGGCTGTGTGTGTGGCTGTGCATGGCTGTGTGTGTGTGGCTGTGCATGGCTGTGTGTGTGGCTGTGCATGTCTCTGTGTGTGGTTGTGCATGGCTGTGTGTGTGGCTGTGCATGGCTGTGTGTGTGGCTGTGCATGGCTGTGTGTGTGTGGCTGTGCATGGCTGTGTGTGTGTGGCTGTGCATGGCTATGTGTGTGGCTGTGCATGGCTGTGTGTGTGGCTGTGCATGGCTATGTGTGTGGCTGTGCATGGCTGCGTGTGTGTGGCTGTGCATGGCTGTGTGTGTGGCTGTGCATGGCTGTGTGTGTGGCTGTGCATGGCTGTGTGTGTGGCTGTGCATGGCTGTGTGTGTGGCTGTGCATGGCTGTGTGTGTGGCTGTGCATGGCTGTGTGTGTGGCTGTGCATGGCTGTGTGTGTGGCTGTGCATGGCTGTGTTTGTGGCTGTGCATGGCTATGTGTGTGGCTGTGCATGGCTGTGTGTGTGGCTGTGCATGGCTATGTGTGTGGCTGTGCATGGCTGTGTGTGTGGCTGTGCATGGCTATGTGTGTGTGGCTGTGCATGGCTGTGTGTGTGTAGCTGTGCATGGGTGTGGGTGTGGCTGTGCATGGCTATGTGTGTGTGGCTGTGCATGGCTGTGTGTGTGGCTATGCATGGCTATGTGTGTGGCTGTGCATGGCTGTGTGTGTGTGGCTGTGCATGGCTGTGTGTGTGTGGCTGTGCATGGCTGTGTGTGTGGCTGTGCATGGCTGTGTGTGTGGCTGTGCATGGCTGTGTTTGTGGCTGTGCATGGCTGTGTGTGTGGCTGTGCATGGCTGTGTGTGTGGCTGTGCATGGCTGTGTGTGTGGCTGTGCATGGCTGTGTGTGTGGCTGTGCATGGCTATGTGTGTGGCTGTGTATGGCTGTGTGTGTGGCTGTGCATGGCTGTGTGCGTGGCTGTGCATGGCTATGTGTGTGGCTGTGCATGGCTGTGTGTGTGGCTGTGCATGGCTGTGTGTGTGGCTGTGCATGGCTATGTGTGTGGCTGTGCATGGCTGTGTGTGTGTGGCTGTGCATGGCTGTGTGTGTGGCTGTGCATGGCTGTGTGTGTGGCTGTGCATGGCTGTGTGTGTGGCTGTGCATGGCTGTGTGTGTGGCTGTGCATGGCTATGTGTGTGTGTGGCTGTGCATGGCTGTGTGTGTGGCTGTGCATGGCTGTGTGTGTGGCTGTGCATGGCTGTGTGTGTGTGGCTGTGCATGGCTGTGTGTGTGTGTGGCTGTGCATGGCTGTGTGTGTGTGGCTGTGCATGGCTGTGTGTGTGGCTGTGCATGGCTATGTGTGTGGCTGTGCATGGCTGTGTGTGTGGCTGTGCATGGCTGTGTGTGTGGCTGTGCATGGCTGTGTGTGTGTGGCTGTGCATGGCTGTGTGTGTGTGGCTGTGCATGGCTGTGTGTGTGTGGCTGTGCATGGCTGTGTGTGTGGCTGTGCATGGCTGTGTGTGTGTGGCTGTGCATGGCTGTGTGTGTGTGGCTGTGCATGGCTGTGTGTGTGGCTGTGCATGGCTGTGTGTGTGGCTGTGCATGGCTGTGTGTGTGTGGCTGTGCATGGCTGTGTGTGTGTGGCTGTGCATGGCTGTGTGTGTGGCTGTGCATGGCTGTGTGTGTGTGGCTGTGCATGGCTGTGTGTGTGTGGCTGTGCATGGCTGTGTGTGTGGCTGTGCATGGCTGTGTGTGTGTGGCTGTGCATGGCTGTGTGTGTGGCTGTGCATGGCTGTGTGTGTGGCTGTGCATGACTGTGTGTGTGCCTGTGCATGGCTGTGTGTGTGGCTGTGCATGGCTGTGTGTGTGGCTGTGCATGGCTATGTGTGTGGCTGTGCATGGCTGTGTGTGTGTGGCTGTGCATGGCTGTGTGTGTGGCTGTGCATGGCTATGTGTGTGGCTGTGCATGGCTGTGTGTGTGGCTGTGCATGGCTATGTGTGTGTGGCTGTGCATGGCTGCGTGTGTGGCTGTGCATGGCTGTGTGTGTGTGGCTGTGCATGGTTGTGTGTATGGCTTCGCATGGCTGTGTGTGTGTGGCTGTGCATGGCTGTGTGTGTGGCTGTGCATGGCTGTGTGTGTGGCTGTGCATGGCTGTGTGTGTGGCTGTGCATGGCTGTGTGTGTGGCTGTGCATGGCTGTGTGTGTGGCTGTGCATGGCTGTGTGTGTGGCTGTGCATGGCTATGTGTGTGGCTGTGCATGGCTGTGTGTGTGGCTGTGCATGGCTGTGTGTGTGGCTGTGCATGGCTATGTGTGTGGCTGTGCATGGCTGTGTGTGTGTGGCTGTGCATGGCTGTGTGTGTGGCTGTGCATGGCTCTGTGTGTGGCTGTGCATGGCTGTGTGTGTGGCTGTGCATGGCTGTGTGTGTGTGGCTGTGCATGGCTGTGTGTGTGGCTGTGCATGGCTGTGTGTGTGGCTGTGCATGGCTATTTGTGTGCCTGTGCATGGCTATGTGTGTGGCTGTGCATGGCTGTGTGTGTGGCTGTGCATGGCTGTGTGTGTGTGGCTGTGCATGGCTGTGTGTGTGGCTGTGCATGGCTCTGTGTGTGGCTGTGCATGGCTGTGTGTGTGGCTGTGCATGGCTGTGTGTGTGGCTGTGCATGGCTGTGTGTGTGTGGCTGTGCATGGCTGTGTGTGTGTGGCTGTGCATGGCTATGTGTGTGGCTGTGCATGGCTGTGTGTGTGGCTGTGCATGGCTATGTGTGTGGATGTGCATGGCTGTGTGTGTGTGGCTGTGCATGGCTGTGTGTGTGGCTGTGCATGGCTGTGTGTGTGGCTGTGCATGGCTGTGTCTGTGGCTGTGCATGGCTGTGTGTGTGGCTGTGCATGGCTTTGTGTGTGGCTGTGCATGGCTGTGTGTGTGGCTGTGCATGGCTGTGTGTGTGGCTGTGCATGGCTATGTGTGTGGCTGTGCATGGCTGTGTGTGTGGCTGTGCATGGCTATGTGTGTGGCTGTGCATGGCTGTGTGTGTGTAGTTGTGCATGGCTGTGGGTGTGGCTGTGCATGGCTATGTGTGTGTGGCTGTGCATGGCTGTGTGTGTGGCTGTGCATGGCTATGTGTGTGGCTGTGCATGGCTGTGTGTGTGTGGCTGTGCATGGCTGTGTGTGTGTGGCTGTGCATGACTGTGTGTGTGGCTGTGCATGGCTGTGTGTGTGGCTGTGCATGGCTGTGTGTGTGTGGCTGTGCATGGCTGTGTGTGTGGCTGTGCATGGCTGTGTGTGTGGCTGTGCATGGCTGTGTGTGTGGCTGTGCATGGCTGTGTGTGTGGCTGTGCATGGCTATGTGTGTGTGGCTGTGCATGGCTGTGTGTGTGGCTGTGCATGGCTGTGTGTGTGGCTGTGCATGGCTGTGTGTGTGTGGCTGTGCATGGCTGTGTGTGTGTGGCTGTGCATGGCTGTGTGTGGTTTGTGCATGGCTGTGTGTGTGGCTGTGCATGGCTGTGTGTGTGGCTGTGCATGGCTGTGTGTGTCAGGTCAGGTCAGGTCAGGTAGTGCCAGCTACCACTGTCCGTCAGCCCGCGAAATGCGTCCGACGGCAAGACGTCTGGCCGAACACACGCACACGGAACACGGAGAGTCGCTGCAGGTTCAGACGGAACCGAGACGCCCAGAAGGGGCTCCAGCCGGTAGATGAAGACTACCTGACTCAGAGGGGGCTTCAGCTGGTGAGGCAATAGAAGATGCTACGCACGTACAGCACAGAGCAGGAGAACGCAAGCAGAACCGGGTTCAACAACGAGCCAATTGGTCCATGAGTTCAGGGTAGTCTGCTGTCCCCACTGGATTGTTCCACTGGACTACCCAGAGCCCATCAAGCCGTAGAACCGTGTCCATCGAGCTCCCCACCCATTTTGGTGACAGCACAATGGCTGTCTCGTCCTCAGGCAGTGGTCCTTCCGGTCGCCAGCACACCTGACACCCACTCCAGGGCCTACGGGCCCAGTCAGGGACATGTAAGACAGGAAGGGCACCCCGAGCGCCCAGCAGGGAATAAATGAAACCCATGAAGACGGCCAGACTCCACGGTATGGCCTCAGATGAGCCCAACCCTGGAGCCAGGCCGCAGACCAGTAGGTCAGTAACATGCTCCACACTGAGCGCAGACCGCAGGGCACGTATGTACACAGTGGACACATGAGTTACGTCAATTGGCGACAAAGAGTCGCCCTCAGGAAGCTGCAGGGACACCAGGCCCGACATGGAGACCCAGAGCACATCAATTGCTGGGTGGTGGTCGACGTCCGACCTAAGGCGCACGTCCAGCCTACGGCCACCTTTGGTGACGGAAGCGCTGTAAAGATGAAAAGACTGCACCGTCCACTCGTGAGAGAGAAGGTCCAAAATGAGCGTGCGGAAGGCAGCCGCCACCGACACCCAAACATGGAGGCAGCCAGAGGCAAAATGCTGCGCCCACCGGCCCACAACGGCTCCGCAAAAGGGGCAATAGGCAGAAGAGGGGGCCTGGCCAACCACAGACGACGACCGAAGCCACATGCACACACGTATATCATCGTTGGAAAGGGTCAGCTCGGACACTTGAGCCTCCCAGTTACTACACAGCAGGCTACTCCGAGATGCGCCCGGCATGGGCTGCAGTACCACGGGTACCATCTGGTTGTCATAAAGCTGCTGTAAAACTTCCCTGGGGGACACACACAACATCCCCTCACGCAGAAGCAACGCCTGTGGCTGTAGCGCATGCAGAAAAGGGATGGAGGGAGGGACCACCAGACCGGCTGGAACCGAAGCCAACTCATGGGCTAGTGCCTGAGCTGCAGACACGAAGCCTGTCCAGCCAGACACATGCTGAGACGGCACAAACCCCTCAGTAAAATGACCCAACGCCAGCCTGCCTGCCACGGCACGCATAATGCAGTCAATAAAATGGGAGGAGGAAGAGCGAGTCGGCCCGTCATTGATAGCTGCAGACAAATTGTCGCCCAACAGCAGGCACTGCAATGCACCAGCCTCCACTGCCTGCTCAACCGCCAATAATTTGCCAAGCCATTCAGCCAACCAAGAGGATGAGTCCCACACACGTGCATGGCACCAAAAATACGCGGCGATCCCCGCAGCATCAACAAGAACTGCAGCAAAGCCCAGAGCATGCCGCCGAGCAGCACCATCGGAAACCATCGTGAAAGGCGGCTGGAGCTCAGACCGCAGCCAGCAGGATTTCACCTCAGACGCCGGTAGCTCCTGACAAGGGTCCACACATAAGGCGAGGGACAGCTCATCGCAGTCTGCACGAAAGCAGAGGGGGTCAGAACCAGGTAGTGCATGCCACACAGGGTCAAAAAGCAGACCCCTGACCAGGGACGAAGTATATATACTGCGGGACTGTGCCGCCAATACCGTGTGCAGTACACGTTGCAAGCGGAGCCGCAGGAAAAGGTTAGGGAAACCCAATCCCCCATGCCGCAAGGGACACAGCAGCCAGCGGGAGGGAAACCATGAGGGAACAGACAGTGCGGATCTAGCTGCTTGCTTGACCTGAACCTGCAGGGAATGCAGCTGTACCGAGGTTAAGGGGACCAGTGACAAGCTGTAATCGATAGAGGAGACCGCATACGCCAGGGTCACCCTCAGGGCCAAGATGCAGGAGGGGCGCTCCCTCCGAATCTTAGCCAGCACCCGACGCAAGCTGTCACGGGATGCGGCCAGAATCGCAGTCGGGGGCTCACCCATGACACAAGGAATACCAACTGTCTTCAGCCCCGACAGGGACAATGGAGCTGTACCTAAGCAACAAGACAGATCGCCATTCATGTAAACTAGACCACCATCCTGCAGCTTGATCCTGTACAAGGCCAGTTTGCTGATATTCACCGACCCTCCGGACAGCACGGCCAGCTCATAAGACAGGTCCAGATTACGAGTCATCTCCTCCGACGACAAGGACATTTGGCGCCCATCATCCGAAAAAATGACCTCAGGCACCGTCTCTCCATCAATACACGGGTGGGGGGGGTCAGAAACCTCGTCACGCAGGGCCCAAGAGCGCAGAACCCTGGGGATTAAGTACCCCCCAACCCCCATGGAATCACCCTGGATCCCTCCCTGCAACAAGTAGTAAGGAGGGGAGAGGCCAAAGGGGGTCTGAAGGGTGACCAGCGTGGAGGAAAAGAACCAGTCCACCCACCGGCCAATGTGCTCTAGTGCTGGATCGGATAAGAGGAGGCCAGCCAGGGCATGCCGAATCACATTGCAAAAGGCGTTCGATTCATCCCAATCAGTCACCCAGATCCCATCCGGACTTTTGATGGCCCAGAAGGCGATAAAATAACGGAGAAAAATGCCCAGCAAATGCGGCGTGAATTGCTTCCTATAGGCATACGCCCACGGTGGCATAAAGCCACTCACCTCCGCACGAGAGAGGAGTTTGGTAAAAACCAGGGTAGACTCCCGTCGACGGAGAACAGGGCCGATCACTATGGGCCTGCTGTTGCGGAGGAGCCATGTGGGGACTTTTTTGAGCAGACAGATATGGATAGCAGTTTGCAGAAAGTAAGAGAAATGACCCTCTCGCAGCTTCTCGAGCCAACACACCAGGGCTTGGTGGCCACAAGAGCTCAGCGCCTGCAGCAGGCTTTCACACATCTCGTCGAGGGCCGTAGCCTCAGAGCCTGACTTCTGAAGCACCCAGAACCACTCCTCCAGTGTGACACAGGGCACCGGGGATGAATCCCCTATAATTCGTACAGCCAGCCTTCGTCCCTGACCACTGAAGAAATTCAAAAAGAAGTCATGAACGCTCAGGGAGTCCCGGACCAAGTGCCTGGCACGAACTCTGTCTGCCGCCTCCCTTATGCGGTGCACCTCACAGTGGAGTGACCGCAGACCGTAGGTTTCTTGGGCCTGCGAGCGTGCCTCCTCTATGAATTCTGCTGGCCGGGAGGGAAAATATTTCCCGTCCGGGCTGACGGAAGTCACGACTTGAAAACCTTTCTTTTTTATTTTGTAAATCCTGGAGGTTACCGCGTCCACAGACGTAGACTTGACGGACTGCGAGTCAAGGCCCAACCCCACACGGCACGCCCTATCGCGAAGCATCTGCTTCCACTTGGAAAGCTGGACCCCAGCACACTGGTCCCCAAGCAGAGAGCGATACTCCAAGTCCCGGAGCCTTTGAGACTCCTCGCACTGCACCCGGCCTACATACCGCGGAACAAACTGCGGTGCCAGCTTAAAGAACCGGGAAAAACAAGAGTCGACACTGTCCCCCATCACGGTGCAGTACCAAAGCATCAAAGACAAATGAGACCCTAGACGAGCCACAGACAGCTCCGACGCTTTGCGGAAGTTCAGTCGCTTGCCTGCCCCATTCTTCATGTATGAAAACTCTGGGGGCAGCGAAAAAACACAGCACAGCGCACCGTGTCCACACACACCAGGATACACAGCCTTGGATGCCAGAGACAGGGGGGAATTGGCAGAAAGCAATATATAGTCGATCTCTGTCTTGGCCACCTTGCCATTCCCAACTGGGTGCAGGTTCGTTGGCTCACCAGCAGGGTAGGGTATGTACAGAAAAGACCAGCAGCTCCCTGGGCGCAAACACTTCGATACCGCTCTGCCAGATCCCAGCTGGATAGTTTCATTGAAGTCCCCCCCAACAAGGATGACGTCCATGTCTCCACGCTTCACTGCTGCCACCCGTCTCTGAATAGCTTCCCATACCGCAGGGGATTGCCGAGGTCGGCGATAGACATTCACCGCCACAAGCCTATGTCCCGAGTCCCTCAGAACAACAAGAACCTGCAGGTCCTCAATACACTCCAATTGTACCTTCTGCCTGGACGGGGAGCGGGGATCTGTCACAGGAAGAAGCGCCACAGCAACCAGAATGGCTAGGCCGGCTCCACGTTCTGACACGTGGTCATAGAACAACCTGTAAGGGTATGAGTCGAATTCGCTCACATCCAGGCCTTCCCATAACTCCTGAAGGAAGAGCACATCGGCTCCCAGATCGGAGGCTACGGACATGATGTCATGCACTTTGGAGGCAGCCCCCCCACAGTTCAGCGTAATGACACAAAGTTCAGCCAGCATGTCGCTGAGCAAGGGCCACATTGCAGTGAGCTCCCCTTGGTTGTAGAGCAGAGGTGAGGAGGAAGCCAGTTCTGGATCTACATCTAAAGGGACGGGAGAGGGGTCCGGCTGACGAGGGATGGCTACAGGGACACAGTCAGCGAGACGACGCTCAGAGACGGGAACCACTCCCTCGAGAAGAACCGGACCTCTAAAACAATAAGATACTGCAGCAAGGCTGCGGGTGACAGACTCATGCTCAAGCCGGGGACACATGTGGCCGCGACCAGCAACTCCTGCTGCTGTCAGCGTGGGAAGGGAGATGCATATGCCTGTGACCAGGCGAGTACGATGGCAGTGCCTACATTGGGCGCCCGAAAAAATGGGACAGGACATACATAGCTGCAATGCCTCGTCACCGGTCATAAATCTACTCAGAGGGAGATGGGAGAGGGGGGGGGCTGAGAGAAGAGAGCTGGGTACCCAAAGAGGGGAAGAGATGATCCAGACACAAACCCTACCTCCCACGAGCAGTGGAGGAGAGCACGCAGCACCAGTTTTTAGCCGAGCCGAGGCGGGCACCACTTGCTGTGCCCACAGAAAAGTGACATGCAGGGCTAAAGACAGGGCGTGAACAGCGATGCCCTGTAGCAGGGACGGGCGCAGGCGCAACAACCTGCCCAAACGGCTGTAGACTGCAAGAGGCAGCACCTGTGACTCAGGTACAAAAACTTTCTGAAAAGACGTAGCCTCACAGTCAGCACACAGGCTGGGCTTCACATGAAAGAAGGCACCACAAGAGGTGCATGCTGCACTGCACAAGGCCTGTGCCGCTGCGGCAGCCCGCTGACCTTCAATGTCCGGGATGCTCATTGGCGGAACAAGACTAGACGCCGCTCGTGCTCTGTGTAGAACATCGGAGGGGCAGACTGTTGCTCCACGGCAGGAGGAGGCGCGCATGGCCGCCACCGAAATAGTGGTCGTCAGCAGCGGCATCGTAGATGCAGACGGGAGGGCCAGTGGGAGTCACAGATAGCCAGGGCCTCGGGCACCACGCATGGACTCATGAAAGGATGCTGAGGCCTCCGCTTCTTCCCAAGAGGGGGGCAGTGAGCCACGAGGATACTCACGTTCAGATCCATACTGTGGAACGTACTCATCTCTGTCACGTTCGCGGGAATCAGGCTCTCCACGGGGTGTAGACATGGAGCGACGATCGCTGCGGGCTGGGCTGGGAGAGCCACGCGGGCCCGGGCTGCGTGCACCATTGCCGGACCTTCTCGAGTGCAGCTGATGCTGCTGCGAGGGCGGCAAATAGCCGGGATCAAGGCTGGGCGACCGGCTGTGGGAGAAATGCACATCTCGTGGGAGAGGGAGGCCTGGCGGTGAGGGCGACCTCCTTCTGGCACGCTTGTTATCCTGGCGGGCTGCGTCACCCCCAGGGGAGCCGCGCTTTCGCATGGAGGGGCTGGCAAGCGACTCGGCCCAGGCTTTGGAGATGCACAACGAGGGAGTGGGCCATGGACGGACATGCGATCCGTCAGGGTGATGCTCTGCCAGGGTCGCCACAATTCCAGGCCCCATGTGTACTTGTACCACAGACAGACCGCCTTTGGCTCGCAGCCACGCCTCAGACGGAGCTTGCACAGAGCAAAAGCGAACTTGAACTCCCCTGTGGAGCAACCCTTCAGGGCGTAGGGGACCTTGAACTGCTGTCCTCAGAAAGGCCGAAGCAGCAGCCACAAAGGCGGGCCACGGAAGACCATCAACATGTGAAGGCAGGGTCATCCTCAGAGGTACTAGAGGACCAGGGTGACCCGCTGCTGCGGGGAGTGGGTCATGCGCGTTGACAGCATCTTGCTGAGGTGTCGCACCGGAGCGATGGACACCCATTTGTTGAAGAATGGCAGACGCCCAATCTGGGGAAGACAGGCGCTTGCAGCGGGCTTGCACGATGCTGAGAAGGGCCTTCAGTGCTGGGACACTGTTGACCTGTGAGATGAACGCAGAAAGTGCAAGGGCGAGAGACGGGAAGTCAGTGATGGTCTCAAGCTGGAAGGATGGTAGCCCATCAGTTTCAATCCCCAGCACATCCATGGCTACTTGGCATGCCAGAGCACGCCACTTGGTAGTATGATCAGTCCCCTCACGAACAGCAGTCAGCACGTCGCGAAGATACTGACCCTTGACTGTGTCGGTGACTGAAAGGATGTCAGAGTCCTGCAGGTATCGGGACCAAGCCAGAAGAGCACATTTAATGCGCGGAAGGTCACCCCCGGTGGGCCAAGCAAAACTGGTGATGCACGTCGACAGTTCGTCCCCCGCCGTAAGCCTCAGAAGTTGCTGCCCCAGTCGATGAGTGACTGGGTACGGTGAAAGCAGAGTATTGAGATGCTCTACCGATTTTTTTACATACTCCGCAGGTATGTCTCGTACGACTTCCGAGACTTTGACCAACAGCTGGGGCATAGTGAGGCGGGCAGCCTCTTCGGACGGTAGGGCATCCTCAGGCCGTTTGAGAGGGTCTCTCTCCTTGTCCCCCGAGGAGAGCTGGGCAGTGGGCTGCTGGGCATGATCACTGTCTGCAGCGGAGCCAGACCCTGACCCTGGTTGTGCTGCATCCCTAGGGATAATCCCTGAACTACACGGCCACATGTCGCGAATGGCTCTCTCCAGAATTTTCTCCGAGGGTCCATCAGTGGGAGCCCACGTGGGTGTCGCCGACGGCTGCCATGCCAGCTTCTTTTTACTAGCCTTCGCTGCCCACTGCACTAGCCCCATGCGGAACCAAAATGTTGATAACACGACCTTGCCTTTGGTGATGGGGGACACGTCTCCGTTGATCAAGTCAATAAAATGCCTAGGGTCCTCCGTCACCAGGGTGCGAACCGCGTCGGCTACTTCCCGTACAGGGATGAGACTGATGCATTCTGCATGCAGAATGGAGAGAGTATCGTTGTCTGCCTGGGAGAGATGCTCGCGGACCAGTGCCATAGCCTCCTTCCAGGTCAACCAAGAATACAGTGGGAGGTCTCTCTTCAGAAATGCACGGTCAGTTTCTTTCAGTTTATCAACCAGCACATTCCACAGCAGGCTGAAGGACTTGATCCAGGTGGTGGTGAGCAGGACCCCAGACACCTCCTGCTTCGCCAGGGTGGTGACTACCAATTTCAGAACCCCCTTGACATCCTCTATTCTTGACACAGTGAGGACATCAGTCGGCAGTACCGTCTTGGCTAGAAGTGCCATAGCAGACGCAGACATTTGCTGAGGGGTAAACGCCCTGGGTGAATGGCAAGGGAGAGACAAATAGAATGCAGGCAGGCACGACCTGTGGATCATCAATTGCTGCTGCGAACACGAAGAGGAGCGAGCAACACTCTGTCGCTCACCACAAGCTCGAGAGACGAACGCAAAGCAGTCACATATGCTGCACTGGAGAAATGAGAGGACAGTGCAAGGAAGGGTGTGCGCAGGAGATATGGGTTGCAGTCAGCAGTCCCTGAACCGCTCCGTGGGCATGCTGGACAGCAAACTGGGGGAGTGCATGCACACAAATGCTACTGTGAGGGTAAGCGTGGAGTTTCTGGTCAGGAACGGACACAGAAGGTACACAGGAGCTATCTCAGTTGCAGACGTCATTCATGATCCTGTGAGAGCAGGTACAGCACGCGGAGGGGGGGGGGGGGTTCTCCCCTTGTTCGACCCAGTTGACGCTCAACGTGAGGCAATATCCGGAGCCTTGTGTGGTGCGGGAAAAAATTGAGCAGAGCCTGTTTGGTGCGGCTCAAAATCGGCCTGGTGGGGGCAGATAGCCAGCCGGGGTTCGGGTGGCAGTGCCAGAGGAGCTCATGGATCATGGGTAGACCCGCCGGATGAGCCGTATGCGGGACGGGGCATGAAAGCCCGGCACTCCGCCTGTGGGGCGATCGCCTCGTGGAGGGAGAGGGGGGGGGGGGGGCTGCATTTTGTCCTGGACCGAAACAGGACGTATGCTCGACACCGTTAGCACCCCTGCCACAGGCAGGAGCCCAGGCCCTGTCGTATGGGGCTCCGCACCTGGTCACCATCCTGTAGTTGGATGGCTAGCTCGGAGGCTGTGTGTGTGGCTGTGCATGGCTGTGTGTGTGGCTGTGCATGGCTGTGTGTGTGGCTGTGCATGGCTGTGTGTGTGGCTGTGCATGGCTATGTGTGTGGCTGTGTATGGCTGTGTGTGTGTAGCTGTGCATGGCTATGTGTGTGGCTGTGCATGGCTGTGTGTGTGGCTGTGCATGGCTGTGTGTGTGTGGCTGTGCATGGCTGTGTGTGTGGCTGTGCATGGCTGTGTGTGTGGCTGTGCATGGCTGTGTGTGTGTGCCAGTGCATGGCTGTGTGTGTGGCTGTGCATGGCTATGTGTGTGTGTGGCTGTGCATGGCTGTGTGTGTGTCTGTGCATGGCTGTGTGTGTGGCTGTGCATGGCTGTGTGTGTGTGGCTGTGCATGGCTATGTGTGTGGCTGTGCATGGCTATGTGTGTGGCTGTGTATGGCTGTGTGTGTGTGGCTGTGCATGGCTGTGTGTGTGGCTGTGCATGGCTATGTGTGTGGCTGTGCATGGCTGTGTGTGTGTGGCTGTGCATGGCTGTGTGTGTGGCTGTGCATGGCTGTGTGTGTGGCTGTGCATGGCTGTGTGTGTGTGCCAGTGCATGGCTGTGTGTGTGGCTGTGCATGGCTATGTGTGTGTGTGGCTGTGCATGGCTGTGTGTGTGGCTGTGCATGGCTGTGTGTGTGGCTGTGCATGGCTGTGTGTGTGTGGCTGTGCATGGCTGTGTGTGTGTGGCTGTGCATGGCTGTGTGTGTGTGGCTGTGCATGGCTGTGTGTGTGGCTGTGCATGGCTATGTGTGTGGCTGTGCATGGCTGCGTGTGTGTGGCTGTGCATGGCTGTGTGTGTGGCTGTGCATGGCTGTGTGTGTGGCTGTGCATGGCTGTGTGTGTGGCTGTGCATGGCTGTGTGTGTGGCTGTGCATGGCTGTGTGTGTGGCTGTGCATGGCTATGTGTGTGGCTGTGCATGGCTGTGTGTGTGGCTGTGCATGGCTATGTGTGTGGCTGTGCATGGCTGCGTGTGTGTGGCTGTGCATGGCTGTGTGTGTGGCTGTGCATGGCTGTGTGTGTGGCTGTGCATGGCTGTGTGTGTGGCTGTGCATGGCTGTGTGTGTGGCTGTGCATGGCTGTGTGTGTGGCTGTGCATGGCTATGTGTGTGGCTGTGCATGGCTGTGTGTGTGGCTGTGCATGGCTGTGTGTGTGTGGCTGTGCATGGCTGTGTGTGTGGCTGTGCATGGCTGTGTGTGTGGCTGTGCATGGCTGTGTGTGTGCCTGTGCATGGCTGTGTGTGTGGCTGTGCATGGCTGTGTGTGTGGCTGTGCATGGCTGTGTGTGTGGCTGTGCATGGCTGTGTGTGTGGCTGTGCATGGCTGTGTGTGTGGCTGTGCATGGCTGTGTGTGTGGCTGTGCATGGCTATGTGTGTGGCTGTGCATGGCTGTGTGTGTGGCTGTGCATGGCTATGTGTGTGGCTGTGCATGGCTGTGTGTGTGTAGCTCTGCATGGCTGTGGGTGTGGCTGTGCATGGCTATGTGTGTGTGGCTGTGCATGGCTGTGTGTGTGGCTGTGCATGGCTATGTGTGTGGCTGTGCATGGCTGTGTGTGTGTGGCTGTGCATGGCTGTGTGTGTGTGGCTGTGCATGGCTGTGTGTGTGGCTGTGCATGGCTGTGTGTGTGGCTGTGCATGGCTATGTGTGTGGCTGTGCATGGCTGTGTGTGTGTGGCTGTGCATGGCTGTGTGTGTGTGGCTGTGCATGGCTGTGTGTGTGGCTGTGCATGGCTGTGTGTGTGGCTGTGCATGGCTATGTGTGTGGCTGTGTATGGCTGTGTGTGTGGCTGTGCATGGCTGTGTGCGTGGCTGTGCATGGCTATGTGTGTGGCTGTGCATGGCTGTGTGTGTGGCTGTGCATGGCTGTGTGTGTGGCTGTGCATGGCTGTGTGTGTGTGGCTGTGCATGGCTGTGTGTGTGTGGCTGTGCATGGCTGTGTGTGTGGCTGTGCATGGCTGTGTGTGTGGCTGTGCATGGCTGTGTGTGTGGCTGTGCATGGCTGTGTGTGTGGCTGTGCATGGCTATGTGTGTGTGTGGCTGTGCATGGCTGTGTGTGTGGCTGTGCATGGCTGTGTGTGTGGCTGTGCATGGCTGTGTGTGTGTGGCTGTGCATGGCTGTGTGTGTGTGGCTGTGCATGGCTGTGTGTGTGTGGCTGTGCATGGCTGTGTGTGTGGCTGTGCATGGCTATGTGTGTGGCTGTGCATGGCTGCGTGTGTGTGGCTGTGCATGGCTGTGTGTGTGGCTGTGCATGGCTATGTGTGTGTGGCTGTGCATGGCTGTGTGTGTGGCTGTGCATGGCTGTGTGTGTGGCTGTGCATGGCTGTGTGTGTGGCTTTGCATGGCTATGTGTGTGGCTGTGCATGGCTGTGTGTGTGGCTGTGCATGGCTATGTGTGTGGCTGTGCATGGCTGCGTGTGTGTGGCTGTGCATGGCTGTGTGTGTGGCTGTGCATGGCTGTGTGTGTGTGGCTGTGCATGGCTGTGTGTGTGGCTGTGCATGGCTGTGTGTGTGGCTGTGCATGGCTGTGTGTGTGTGGCTGTGCATGGCTGCGTGTGTGTGGCTGTGCATGGCTGTGTGTGTGGCTGTGCATGGCTATGTGTGTGGCTGTGCATGGCTGTGTGTGTGGCTGTGCATGGCTGTGTGTGTGGCTGTGCATGGCTGTGTGTGTGTGGCTGTGCATGGCTGTGGGTGTGGCTGTGCATGGCTATGTGTGTGTGGCTGTGCATGGCTGTGTGTGTGGCTGTGCATGGCTGTGTGTGTGGCTGTGCATGGCTGTGTGTGTGTGGCTGTGCATGGCTGTGTGTGTGTGGCTGTGCATGGCTGTGTGTGTGGCTGTGCATGGCTGTGTGTGTGGCTGTGCATGGCTGTGTGTGTGGCTGTGCATGGCTGTGTGTGTGGCTGTGCATGGCTGTGTGTGTGGCTGTGCATGGCTGTGTGTGTGGCTGTGCATGGCTATGTGTGTGGCTGTGCATGGCTGTGTGTGTGTGGCTGTGCATGGCTGTGTGTGTGGCTGTGCATGGCTGTGTGTGTGGCTGTGCATGGCTGTGTGTGTGGCTGTGCATGGCTGTGTGTGTGGCTGTGCATGGCTGTGTGTGTGGCTTTGCATGGCTATGTGTGTGGCTGTGCATGGCTGTGTGTGTGGCTGTGCATGGCTATGTGTGTGGCTGTGCATGGCTGCGTGTGTGTGGCTGTGCATGGCTGTGTGTGTGGCTGTGCATGGCTGTGTGTGTGGCTGTGCATGGCTGTGTGTGTGGCTGTGCATGGCTGTGTGTGTGGCTGTGCATGGCTGTGTGTGTGGCTTTGCATGGCTATGTGTGTGGCTGTGCATGGCTGTGTGTGTGGCTGTGCATGGCTGTGTGTGTGGCTGTGCATGGCTGTGTGTGTGTGGCTGTGCATGGCTGTGGGTGTGGCTGTGCATGGCTATGTGTGTGTGGCTGTGCATGGCTGTGTGTGTGGCTGTGCATGGCTGTGTGTGTGTGGCTGTGCATGGCTGTGTGTGTGGCTGTGCATGGCTGTGTGTGTGGCTGTGCATGGCTGTGTGTGTGGCTGTGCATGGCTGTGTGTGTGGCTGTGCATGGCTGTGTGTGTGGCTGTGCATGGCTATGTGTGTGGCTGTGCATGGCTGTGTGTGTGTGGCTGTGCATGGCTGTGTGTGTGGCTGTGCATGGCTGTGTGTGTGGCTGTGCATGGCTGTGTGTGTGGCTGTGCATGGCTGTGTGTGTGGCTGTGCATGGCTGTGTGTGTGTGGCTGTGCATGGCTGTGTGTGTGGCTGTGCATGGCTGTGTGTGTGGCTGTGCATGGCTGTGTGTGTGGCTGTGCATGGCTGTGTGTGTGGCTGTGCATGGCTGTGTGTGTGGCTGTGCATGGCTATGTGTGTGTGGCTGTGCATGGCTGTGTGTGTGGCTGTGCATGGCTATGTGTGTGGCTGTGCATGGCTGCGTGTGTGTGGCTGTGCATGGCTGTGTGTGTGGCTGTGCATGGCTGTGTGTGTGGCTGTGCATGGCTGTGTGTGTGGGTGTGCATGGCTGTGTGTGTGGCTGTGCATGGCTGTGTGTGTGGCTGTGCATGGCTATGTGTGTGGCTGTGCATGGCTGTGTGTGTGGCTGTGCATGGCTGTGTGTGTGGCTGTGCATGGCTGTGTGTGTGTGGCTGTGCATGGCTGTGGGTGTGGCTGTGCATGGCTATGTGTGTGTGGCTGTGCATGGCTGTGTGTGTGGCTGTGCATGGCTGTGTGTGTGTGGCTGTGCATGGCTGTGTGTGTGTGGCTGTGCATGGCTGTGTGTGTGGCTGTGCATGGCTGTGTGTGTGGCTGTGCATGGCTGTGTGTGTGGCTGTGCATGGCTGTGTGTGTGGCTGTGCATGGCTGTGTGTGTGGCTGTGCATGGCTGTGTGTGTGGCTGTGCATGGCTGTGTGTGTGGCTGTGCATGGCTGTGTGTGTGGCTGTGCATGGCTGCGTGTGTGGCTGTGCATGGCTATGTGTGTGGCTGTTTATGGCTGTGTGTGTGGCTGTGCATGGCTGTGGGTGTGGCTGTGCATGGCTGTGTGTGTGGCTGTGCATGGCTGTGTGTGTGGCTGTGCATGGCTGTGTGTGTGGCTGTGCATGGCTGTGTGTGTGGCTGTGCATGGCTGCGTGTGTGGCTGTGCATGGGCGTGTGTGGCTGTGCATGGCTGTGTGTGTGGCTGTGCATGGCTGACCCCCACTGCTGCCCAGGGGCACGTGACCTCACTGTGGTGTGGGGGTGAAACCGGGGGGGGCTCCCCCCCGGGCTAACACGCAATCTGGGGGGTGCCCTGGTCCAGCCGCGGCGGCCAGGGCACGGGATCGCGCGCCGCACCCCTCGCCGGCCACCGTGGGAAAGCCACGATGGCACAGGGTGGGCTCCACCGGGGGGTGGCGGTATGCGGGAGTAACCCGGGTCCCCCTGTGACCCAGCCCCTCCAGGGCTCGTGTGCGCTCCCCTACCCCAACCCACCGCACCTTGTGTTCTGCACAGGTACATCATGGGGTGGGGATATCGTCCTATCCGACGCCCGTCCGGGCCAGGGGCACAACCACTATGGCCTTCGGCCGGGGGCCTGATGTCACGGGGGGCAACCGTGACATCAGGCCTCACAGCCACGCGCCCTGCTGCACCCGGCGGGATGCCTGGACCGGAGCTGGGAGGTGGTGGAATAAAGGGGAGACAGCATCGTGGCGGAGGTAAGGGCCAGCGCCTGCCGCTACGGTGCTCACTGCGCCGGGGTAATGGCACCTGCCTGCAGCCTCGACGTCTGGCTCCCCAGGAATTGCTGTGAAACAAGGGGAGGCCCCCCGTTACTGTTCCTGTGCCTGTGATAACGCGGAGGGGCGCCATCCCCTACCAGCGGCGTACACTAACCTGAAAGAAGGGGAGGCCCCCCAGGTCGCGGGACTTCTGTGACGTGTGAACTTGGGAATAAAAACGAAAAGTTTCTGAAGTAAGGGGAGGCCCCCCCGTGCCCCCCATGCCGGGAATCCCACGTGGGGCGGCCGGTCGGAATACGATGGATGAAATTGAAATAAGGGGAGGCCCCCCGGGTTCCTACCACCGGTGACGCCAACAACGGCGCTGGCAATTTGAAGGATATATGAACCAAGGGGAGGCCCCCCGGTTGTTGTGCCGTGGAGGGGCGCCATCCCCTCCCGGCGAGAAGAGGTGACTATTATGGAACCGAGGGGGGGCGCCATCCGTCAGGTATTTTTTTTTTCTTCCCCCACACAGCGGCGGTTACACCCGAGTCCCTCCAATCCAGCCTGGGCCGCGGGGGGATAGGGACGCCCCGTGGGTTCATCAGGTATTTTTCCTTCCCCCACACAGCGGCGGTTACACCCGAGTCCCTCGTGTCCAGCCTAGGCCGCGGAGGGATAGGGACGCCCCGTGGGTTCATCAGGTATTTTTCCTTCCCCCACACAGCGGCGGTTACACCCGAGTCCCTCCGGTCCAGCCTAGGCCGCGGAGGGATAGGGACGCCCCGTGGGTTCGTCAGGTATTTTTCCTTCCCCCACACAGGGGCGGTTCCACCCGAGTCCCTCCGGTCCAGCCTAGGCCGCGGAGGGATAGGGACGCCCCGTGGTTTCGTCAGGTATTTTTCCTTCCCCCACACAGCGGCGGTTACACCCGAGTCCCTCCGGTCCAGCCTGGGCCGCGGAGGGATAGGGACGCCCCGTGGGTTCGTCAGGTATTTTTCCTTCCCCCACACAGCGGCGGTTACACCCGAGTCCCTCCGGTCCAGCCTGGGCCGCGGAGGGATAGGGGCACCCCGTGGGTTCGTCGGGTATTTTTCCTTCCCCCACACAGCGGCAGTTACACCCGAGTCCCTCCGGTCCAGCCTGGGCCGCGGGGGGATAGGGACGCCCCGTGGGTTCGTCAGGTATTTTTCCTTCCCCCACACAGCGGCGGTTACACCCGAGTCCCTCCGGTCCAGCCTGGGCCGCGGAGGGATAGGGGCGCCCCGTAGGTTCGTCAGGTATTTTTCCTTCCCCCACATAGCGGCGGTTACACCCGAGTCCCTCCGGTCCAGCCTAGGCCGCGGGGGGATAGGAACGCCCCGTGGCTTCGTCAGGTATTTTTCCTTCCCCCACACAGCGGCGGTTACACCCGAGTCCCTCCGGTCCAACCTGGGCCGCGGAGGGATAGGGGCACCCCGTGGGTTCGTCAGGTATTTTTCCTTCCCCCATACAAGGGCGGTTACACCCGAGTCCCTCCGGTCCAGCCTGGGCCGCGGGGGGATAGGGACGCCCCGTGGGTTCGTCAGGTATTTTACCTACCCCCACACAGCGGCGGTTACACCCGAGTCCCTCCGGTCCAGCCTGGGCCGCGGGGGGATAGGGACGCCCCGTGGGTTCGTCAGGTATTTTTCCTTCCCCCCACACAGCGGCGGTTACACCCGAGTCCCTCCGGTCCAGCCTGGGCCGCGGAGGGATAGGGACGCCCCGTGGGTTCGTCAGGTATTTTTCCTTCCCCCACACAGCGGCGGTTACACCCGAGTCCCTCCGGTCCAGCCTGGGCCGCGGAGGGATAGGGGCACCCCGTGGGTTCGTCAGGTATTTTTCCTTCCCCCACACAGCGGCAGTTACACCCGAGTCCCTCCGGTCCAGCCTGGGCCGCGGGGGGATAGGGACGCCCCGTGGGTTCGTCAGGTATTTTTCCTTCCCCCACACAGCGGCGGTTACACCCGAGTCCCTCCGGTCCAGCCTGGGCCGCGGAGGGATAGGGGCGCCCCGTAGGTTCGTCAGGTATTTTTCCTTCCCCCACATAGCGGCGGTTACACCCGAGTCCCTCCGGTCCAGCCTAGGCCGCGGGGGGATAGGAACGCCCCGTGGCTTCGTCAGGTATTTTTCCTTCCCCCACACAGCGGCGGTTACACCCGAGTCCCTCCGGTCCAACCTGGGCCGCGGAGGGATAGGGGCACCCCGTGGGTTCGTCAGGTATTTTTCCTTCCCCCATACAAGGGCGGTTACACCCGAGTCCCTCCGGTCCAGCCTGGGCCGCGGGGGGATAGGGACGCCCCGTGGGTTCGTCAGGTATTTTACCTACCCCCACACAGCGGCGGTTACACCCGAGTCCCTCCGGTCCAGCCTGGGCCGCGGGGGGATAGGGACGCCCCGTGGGTTCGTCAGGTATTTTTCCTTCCCCCCACACAGCGGCAGTTACACCCGAGTCCCTCCGGTCCAGCCTAGGCCGCGGAGGAATAGGGACGCCCCGTGGGTTCGTCAGGTATCTTTCCTTCCCCCACACAGCGGCGGTTACACCCGAGTCCCTCCGGTCCAGCCTGGGCCGCGGAGGGATAGGGACGCCCCGTTGGTTCGTCAGGTATTTTTCCTTCCCCCACACAGCGGCGGTTACACCCGAGTCCCTCCGGTCCAGCCTAGGCCGCGGGGGGATAGGGACGCCCCGTGGGTTCGTCAGGTATTTTTCCTTCCCCCACACAGCGGCGGTTACACCCGAGTCCCTCCGGTCCAGCCTGGGCCGCGGAGGGATAGGGGCGCCCCGTGGGTCCGACAGGTATTTTTCCTTCCCCCACACAGCGGCAGTTACACCCGAGTCCCTCCGGTCCAGCCTGGGCCGCGGGGGGATAGGGACGCCCCGTGGGTTCGTCGGGTATTTTTCCCTCCCCCACACAGCGGCGGTTACACCCGAGTCCCTCCGGTCCAGCCAGGGCCGCGGGGGGATAGGGACGCCCCGTGGGTTCGTCAGGTAATTTTCCTTCCCCCACACAGCGGCGGTTACACCCGAGTCCCTCCGGTCCAGCCTGGGCCGCGGAGGGATAGGGGCGCCCCGTGGGTTCGTCAGGTATTTTTCGTTCCCCCACACTGGGCTTTCGGACCATCGAGGCCCCCGCCGCTGAGGCGAGGGGGCCTCCTTCGCTTTGGGACCACTAAGGCCCCCGCCGCTGAGGCGAGGGGGCCTCTTTGGCTTAGGGACCACTGAGGCCCCCGCCGCTGAGGCGAGGGGGCCTCTTTGGCTTTGGAACCACCGAGGCCCCCGCCGCTGAGGCGAGGGGGCCTCCTTCGCTTTGGGACCATCGAGGCCCCCTCCGCTGAGGCGAGAGGGCCTCCTTGGCTTTGGGACCACCGAGGCCCCCGCCGCTGAGGCGAGGGGGCCTCCTTCGCTTTGGGACCACCGAGGCCCCCTCCGCTGAGGCGAGGGGGCCTCCTTCGTTTTGGGACCATCGAGGCCCCCTCCGCTGAGGCGAGGGGGCCTCCTTCGTTTGGGGACCACCGAGGCCCCCTCCCGCTGAGGCGAGGGGGCCTCTTTCGTTTTGGGACCACCGAGGCCCCCGCCGCTGAGGCGAGGGGTCCTCCTTGGCTTTCGGATCATCGAGGCCCCCGCCGCTGAGGCGAGGGGGCCTCTCTCATTTTGGGACCATCGAGGCCCCCTCTGCTGCAGCAAGGGGGCCTATTTCTCTTTGGGTTCACCGAGGTCCCCGCCGCTGAGGCGAGGGGGCCTCTTTCGTTTTGGGACCATCGAGGCCCCCGCCGCTGAGGCGAGGGGGCCTCTTTGGCTTTGGGACCACCGAGGCCCCCGCCGCTGAGGCGAGGGGGCCTCCTGGGCTTTGGGACCACCGAGGCCCCCGCCGCTGAGGCGAGGGGGCCTCTTTGGCTTTGGGACCACCGGGGCCCCCGCCGCTGAGGCGAAGGGGCCTCTTTCGCTTTGGGACCACCGAGGCCCCCGCCGCTGAGGCGAGGGGGCCTCCTTCGCTTTGGATTCACCGAGGCGGGGGTTTGCGTGTCCCCTCCGCAAACGTGCGGCACTGCGGATTGGGGGGACACGACCGGAGGGTTCGAGGATGGCCCCGCGCACGGGCACCTTCGGCAGAAGTGCCGCGCGTTGGGGGAAGGGGGGGACCAGGCCGCGGACCAAGCCCCCGAGACCCGCCGGCCAAACGCCGCCCAGACGGTAGTACCTGGTGGGCTAAGGGCCCACACCCGTGAGACTGCGTCCCCCTTCCCTTGGGGGGGTGGTGGACCGTGCCGGAAGTGGAGCCGGCGCTCCGCCTCGCCCCCCATTCCGTGCCCCTGGGAGGGGATCCGGCTACGTGTAGGGCGGGTGCATGCACGTAGCGCGGGCCAGGGGACAAGGGGAGGAGACGAAGAGGAGAGCCGCCGCCATGATGCTTAGCCGGACGGGTTGGGGTGAAACCCCCCTCCCGGTCGCTTTCCAGACCGTGGAGGGCCGGCGGGCACCATGGGGATGTGCCGCAGGGGCGCCCTACCAGGGGACCCGCATCTCCTCCTCCTCCTCCTCCTCCATGGCTGTGTGTGTGTGGCTGTGCATGGCTGTGTGTGTGGCTGTGCATGGCTGTGTGTGTGGCTGTGCATGGCTGTGTGTGTGGCTGTGCATGGCTGTGTGTGTGGCTGTGCATGGCTATGTGTGTGTTGCTGTGCATGGCTGTGTGTGTGTGTGGCTGTGCATGGCTGTGTGTGTGGCTGTGCATGGCTGTGTGCGTGCCTGTGCATGGCTGTGTGTGTGGCTGTGCATGGCTGTGTGTGTGGCTGTGCATGGCTGTGTGTGTGGCTGTGCATGGCTGTGTGTGTGGCTGTGCATGGCTGTGTGTGTGGCTGTGCATGGCTGTGTGTGTGGCTGTGCATGGCTGTGTGTGTGGCTGTGCATGGCTGTGTGTGACTTTGCAACAGATGTGAAGGGTCTCCCGCAGTTCCGGACTGGCTCCGCTCTTGGCCTCAATGCCATCCCCAGATCTTAACAGACCAGCGTAACGACCACACACAAAATCACGTGGCCCCTGCACACTTGAAAGCATCTAAGACGCCTGCCTACGAACCGCTCAGCATTGCTGCTCGAATAAGTACGAATGCCCTCCCTTGATCCATGAGACATACCGAGTGGATGACAGTGTTCAGGAGATCGCTCTTCTTGATGATGAGTAGCAGGTGCCCGGCGAACCAAAGCGGGGACAGGAACACGCCCGCCAGCGCCAGCGATAGCGCAACCAGTTCGAACGAATGCAGCCGTTCTGGGCGGTTATGGGGGCGCAGAGAGTGGGGCATTCGGGCCGCGAGGACCTGCAGGTACGTGCAAAGAGCGAAGCTGAAGACAGTAAGCCCCAGCACGGCCCAACTAGATGCGCTTATAATCGACTGCGCCCAAGGCCTAAAGCGCACCGCCGGCTCCTTCGTGTTCTGAAACACCAGCACGAAGCCGTTGATGAGCAGTGCTGTGCCCAGGATCGCGTTCTCCACCAGCTCCTGTGTAAAAGGGGCGGATCTGCGTCGGGGTGCATCGCACGTGTGCATGCCTCGGTGGATGCATGGGCCCCGAAATTTGAGGCCGGTACAAAATCTTTTTTCCCCCGCCCCCGACCGCCCCACCCCAGCCCTTCGGGGGGGGGGGGGGGGCAGACGCCATTATGCAGACACCGGGAGGCGACAGACAAGGGGAGGGCCGGTGGACAGAATGGAGGAGGTACCTGTAGCCGCTTGCGTTGGTGGATGAAGTAGAGACGGTAGGCACACGCCGGCACACCTGGCGGGGGGGGGGAGGAGGAGATGCGACCCATCATCATCCATGCGGCACACCAGCGCACTGGTGCTTGCCATTGGGGTGACCCTGAGGGGCCTCCCCGTCCAGGCGTCATGGCGGAGCCTCTCTCCCTATAGTCTCCTGTGGTCCGCCCCTGGCCCGCGAAGGAGGTGGTACCCTGGCCCCGGCTCCGTCCGCGGCCCTTGGTATGGCCGTCACTGACCCGGCACTGCTCGTAATTTGTCTTCCCCGTGAACTGCGAAGCTGACATGGCTCACCTACCGCTTATCCAAGGGGTCTCTTGCATACCTCACCGAACATACCATGCCTCTTACAAAGCACAATCCCACCCAGAGTGGGCGACTACAGCCCCCCCCCCCCCCCCCTCGGGGTGTGTAATTTCTCTCATCAACCTCCTACCTCCTGTGAGCATTTAGAACTTTTGCAGAGAATTTCCCCATGCCTCCCCCCCCCCCCCCCGAGCCATGTTTGCCAAAAGACGCCCTTCTTGCTCTCCTTCAGCTCATTGGGCCACTCTCCCCAAGAAGCAACGACAAGTGCAGCACGCACCAACGAGCAAACAAAAAAAAACAAGATGTCATCCCGCCATTGAATGAATTACTCTACGCTCAGTGGGGCCATTGCCATGTGGAGGCATCAGTGAATGAGTGCATTTGGACCTGTACACGAGCGCACATGCACAAACGCCTGCATGCGTGCAGGGGTGCGGGTGTGTGGATGGTGGTGAATGGACATGACCGGCCCGGGGCAGGGCGCACAGGGCCCCAGGGGATGTGACGCCTCGGCTCCTCGGCTTGGCGCGGGGGGGGGGTTGGGTTGGGTTGGGTCAAGGCCTCATCCGGACCTCCGGGACCACGGACGTCGCCCTTCCCTGCGCGTCACAACTGGTCCGGTGGGTGCTCGGTTGTCCGGTCTCAAGGCCTACCGGACTGATGACCGCCCCCGTACCCCGCGGTGGCACACGCCGGAGGGAGATGCCGCCGTACCTGTGTGTATGGGGCGCGCGCGCTACCAGTGGGTGAGGGGCGTGGACTGGCTGGGCCGCGAGGCACGTCGGGTCACACGGCAGCGCCGCGCCTGGCCCGGCCCCGGACCTGTCAGTCACGCGGGGGGGGGTCCTCTGGGCTGGGCTCGACCCTCTGCGCCGGGCCCTGGGGGGGGGGCTCTGACTTACCTCTGCCTGCCCTACACTGGCACAAAGCGGGGACGTCACGGAGTTTCGGCGGCTCGTCACTGAGTCGCGGCGGCGGGCGCGAGGGTCCATCGATGGGACACACCTGCTGTGGTGTACACCCACAGCGCGCCACAGGCATACGGAGTCATGGGCTGGGGCAGCGCCAGGGTGCTGTCTCCTGGGGGCACAGCCGTGAGCAAGGCTACGCCAGCCCACAGGGGAGGTACACCAGCCTGGGCAAGCAGGGCAAGGGCCCAATATAAGCGCGGGGGGGGGGGGGCATGGAGTGCACACTGCAGGACGCCACTGAATCAGGTGTGCCCGGGCAGATGTGTGGACAGGAGCACGGGATGCGGACTGGATGTGACAGAGGCCCCTGAGCGCAGCTGGCCTCAACGCCCTTCGGGGAGTCCCCTGCAGGCCTGGGGTCAGATTCCACGCATCGACGCGTCAACACCACCCGGGGGGAGGGGGCGTTGGACTGTCCGCAGAAAATCATATTCCCATGTACTATGTCAGAATTAACTCTGTCGCAGCCGTTCAAAAGCCTTGTTTGCGTTATGTTCATTTCCTGGAAACAGATATCGTATTGCTTCTTGCGTTTGGCTGAAGCTGCCGCTTTCAACTCTGTCTGGATGGCATCAGATAAGATAAAAGTGCGTGGGACAAGGAAGCGGCCCATTACTTGGGTGGTGTGGTTGCAATGGGGGATAGTGTATAGGACGCACTGCAAATGCAGACAAGCATGCTGTTGGGGCTTAGGTCCCTGAAACTGTCATGGTGCCGCTTTCCGCTTTGTTCAACCACCTGATTGCAAAGGAACAGGTGTTCCAGACCTTAAAAATGAGTGCCAAAATTGCGTCAAGAATTTTCGGCCACAATCTATGCAACAGAGTTTCTATGGAATTTCCCCCCTGGCACACCCCGGTACACAGATGGAACGATCCCATGCTTACCTATCCTCCAATCCAATCGATTGCAACTCTCACAATGTCATATTGCCTCCTGCCCGTAACTTCCCTCGTGCCCCCACACCAAATACTCGGAAAACGGCGTAACTGTACGCAGGTCACACTTCCATGTATTGTTGGAATGTGACCTGTGGCACATTTGCCTGTAGGAGAGAGAGAGGAAACATCAGATTTTGTTGTTGTTTTTTTGGGGGAGGGGGGGGGCGAACAATTCACCTGCTCAGGGTCCTTTTTTTTCGTAGCGATGGGTTTCAGTATGTTGGAGGGGAAAATGGCGCCACACAGAATATGTTTACACAGAGAGGTATTCTTTTTCTCTCGGCAACGACAATATGAAGACAACTGATAGAGACTGGGCCACATGGAGATTGAGGAGGAGGGAAAGCGAATATGTGATCGGAAAAGACGAGGCCTTTGCTCAACACCAAAGGGGAGGGGCTAAATGGGCCAGACCCACCCGTCCACCCACACGTTCTTGTCCGCAGGTATAATGTACTACCGCTAGGGTACTGACCGGATCTGGGAGCCCGCTGCTTAGGGACAAAATGGAAATTATGCTTGCAAATATTTTCCCCAAAAAATGCCAACCCACTCTTGGCCTACCCCCACCGGGGGGGGGGGAGGGTGATTCCGCTGAGGGCACCCAGAATTTCCAAAAAGGCAGGCAGGCACCCCCCCCCCCTGGGGGAGGGTATCCAAGCCACTAAAAAAAGGCTTGCTCAGGGCCCATATAGAATTAACCAACAGGGCCCCGAAATTTGAGGCCGGTACAAAATCTTTTTTTCCCCCCGCCCCCGACCGCCCCACCCCAGCCCTTCCGGGGGGGGGGGGGGGGCAGACGCCATTATGCAGACGCCGGGAGGCGACAGACAAGGGGAGGGCCGGTGGACAGAATGGAGGAGGTACCTGTAGCCGCTTGCGTTGGTGGATGAAGTAGAGACGGTAGGCCACAAGTTGGGGCCGGGTCTGGGCCCAGTCCGGCAGCGGCACAAAAGCGTCCTCCAAGAACTCAGTCATGCGGTGATGGTACGCGATGACAGACACGAGCTCCGTCGACCGCGCCAAGAAGGAGCTCAGTTTGACCGTTGGCGAACTGCGGTCAATGCTGTACAAAAACTGCGTCTTCAAATCCTCCGTCAAATACATCTCCAAATTTGGGATGTGGAAGTACACCGTCTCGAGCCGGTCCCCGCGGGCGATCTCCACTTCCCCCAATTGCGATCGGAAGTAGTCGTGCCCGGAGCACCTGCGCCCAGGGGTACGAGAACGGCATTGACCCGACCCCCGCCCAGCACGAACGACCCCGTTCGGTTAGCCCCCGCCCCCAGCCCCCGCCCTTTGTGCAAGCACGACCCGGGTCAGGGAGGACTACGGTCACATGGGGACCTTGCGCCCAGCCACCATCTGACGATGGTAGTCACCCTGTACAACATCTCACAATCTCACAGCATCGAAGTGCAGACGCGTAGATCAATCACGCCAGGCGACTCGGCCCCTCACACGAACTGTGCGTCATCCAACAAAAGCTGCAACTACCACTGGAACCCTCTCATTGCCTGACTCCCAATGCACTCGACCCAGTCACACATCCCTCTGAAGCCTGGTCCCAGCACACATCTCCACCATCGACGGAGATGTTGAGTTGCCTCATGACCCAATGAGCGTATTCCCAGGCACTTGGGCCGCGGACACCAGACATGGAGCGGAAAGAGGTACTGTCCAAGGGTGTGTGTGTTTGCGCCACTTGCACGCGGGCTCACCCAAGGGGCTCGCACTCTGTGGGACGATTCGCCCCACACCCTTGCCCTAGTTTTTGCGAGTTTCGATGCCCGAAACGCTGTGCCCGAATCAGTGGACCCCCCAGGCAGTTGCATTGCTATCGTGCCGAGCCCAGCTGAGGCACCACCCAAGCACACATCCCGGGTGACCCTTGCAACGTGAACCAGCAGCCGGGATGCACCACTCAGTCCTGGCAAATGTGGCAGGGGTGTGAGGAAGGGGTGCAACCATGATACACTAGGAGGCATTCCATGGCAGGAGGGGGCGGGGCTTTACAGGAAAATTGATGGGGGCTTGGGCCCACGGAGAGCGGGCCTGCCCCGCGCGTGCCTTGCTGCACGTGGGACAAGGCCCCACGGAGGGCGGCTACCTGAAATGAATTTCAGGAAACAAATCACGCAACCCGACCACTTCAGAAGCATTGTTGCATGTGGCGACGAAGTTGCTTGCGCGAAGTTTTGACCCCTGTTCACGGTCATTTGTGAATGTAGCAAGAGTCTTGGACTTGGTTGTGAGAATTCTACCAAACAATCAACACCACCCTCACAACATACTTGCGGTGTGATCGGCTTTGCCACTGCGTGCAAGCGGCAGCAGTCGTAATCCTCTCCCGTCCCAAGTCCACCCATCCCTTCCCCATTCTGCAAGCCATCACTTCACTGGCCAAATTGCACGCCCTTTTGCACACCCCACATAGTCCCTTTTGCAGGCCAGCCATGTGGCTGGCCTGCTTGACGAGGCTTGGCGGGCTTGACGAGGGCTCAGGAGAAATATCTGTGCACCGCCACTTTCCTGCGCATACCTGTGTAACGCGTTGCAGAGGGCCTTGTCGTCACTGAACGTGGACAAGTGGTGCATGAGGATGAACAGATTGAACGCCAGGTCCAAGAGAGCCTGGTGGTCGTCTGGGAGCTTGTACCCAGAACCAACACTGCCCCGAACCAAGTCCCATACGGAGTCCAGAATGCCCTGCACAGCCCCGAAGTCGATGGCGCTCACCATTTGTTTGGGCCGTGAGGCATCATTGCAGCCCTCGAGAAGGCTCAGGAGTGTAAGGGCGGCAGCGTCGCGCAGCTGGAAGACCAGCAGAGGGTCTCGCCCTGGGAACTGGTGGTGAAGGACTTGGTTCACATCTCGGGTGACGTTGCATGAAACAAGGGCGGCCTGATTCCCTGGGCACGGGCCCTGGCACAGTTCAATCAGGGTATTGAATGTTTGAATGCCGATGCTCCAGATGTCTTCCTCCAAAATGCCTGAGGAGTGGGTGCTGACACGAGAGGGCGGGACAGGGGCTGCGGGTGGGGACAGGGCAGGGGTGGGCGGGGGTGCATGTAGGGCTGCAGGAGGTGCGTTTCACACCACCCCACAGCCATACTCCTGGGGGCGATGTACTAGTATTGCATGCCCAATGTGGTACCCGTGTGAGACTACGGCGCCATCAATCGTTATGTACACCCGGCACAACCACAAGCACCACTTTCAAGTCAGACCAGACATGTCCCGGTAGCAGGCATACAGTGTGGACAGCACCTCTGAAAGACCGACTGTGTTCAACAAAGCCAGACCAAGTGAAGACTCGAGAACATACTTACATGCATACATGCAGACAGACATACGTAGTCATAGTCACAGTCATAGTCATTGGTCAAATATCATGCCGTGTACATGTGTCAACGGCCACCGCAACCGAGTGGGCGGTTCCCACCCTGACGCGGTGCTGTCCCAGGGCTGCCTGAGGTTGCCCACAGCTTGACGGAGGACCCAGAGGACCGGGGATACCGGCCGTTCAGGCTTTGGGGGCAGTTGCAACTGCAAGGCATTAGCAGCATTAGCAAAAGTGATGAGCGCCGGCCCATCAATCCACTCGAAATAAGGGGCAAGGCATAGCATGGCAGCAGCAAGGCACAAGCAATCGCAAGTCCAAGGGGTGGCATTGTAGCAAACAAACACCGTCCTTTGGCACCTCGTTATTGCATGTGGCCGCACGGGGTGAGGGAAGAAGGCATGTCACTTGCCGCCTCCGGCGCATCCCACACAGCGTTGGGTCTACTCATCTTCAAGTGCACGTGACCTACCTCGCCAAGATAGCTATCATAGTGTGGCCGCTCATTCCGCATGGGAGCCCGGGCGTTGCACCAACAGCTGTCCAGACTCTCCCCCCTTGATCACTTCTTCGGGCCTTTGGCCTCCTTTGTACGCCACATACTGTGCGTACTATGCCCCCTGCCACGACCCCCACACATCACATACCCCATTCACCACACCCACTTCCAATGAGTCCCCATAACCACAATGTCGCCTTAGCATTCATGGAGACGTGTGCCCCAACCAAAGCACCGGTGAACTGGGGTACAAGGCCGCTAGCCACAAAATTAGGAAAGCGTGCCACATCCACTGCTTGTATGCCCCTCCTAAGCAACAGCCATCCGCTTTGCGTGAACTATCTCGAGTGGTGCATGCCAAGGCGGCCAAAAGGCCAACCCCGCCACGCACAGAATCGGCCTGAGGCACATAGTGGCATGGATGCTCATTGGTGGACCCACACTAGGGGAAGGCCACCGTAGCCGTGGCACATGTGCGGAAACACCAAGGCCTTGGGCTTGCGACGAAAGGTCCCTACGGACTGTGCAACAAGCATCATAATGTTGTTGCAACACCTACTCCTATGAAGCAACTACTCCTTGGCGTGCACCCATGACACGCTCGCAGGTAGGGAGTTGATCAACGTGGTCCACAGAATTGCCATTTGCGGCATTGAGCCGGAAGAGAGTGTACTCCATCCGCAATCGTGCAAAGCTCCTGTCACAACATCCACGAGCTCCGGCCTTGGACTCCGGCTCGCCACTAGGACTACGCGGCTCTCCCCTACATGGGGTGCCAGTACTTGCACCAACGGCAGGAGGTTCGATTCAAATCGCACTTCCTCCACGGACTGCGCCCCAAACTGCTTCACGTATACAAGCACCACGGTATGCACCTTTGGCAGCTCATTGCCTTATTGGATGTCAAAGTGGTCCCGCCATGCCAAGACCGCCTTGGTGCTAGCCCTAGGCCCCGCGGGTGAGACACACGTGCCCATCCGCACCCACCACATGTCGTATGGCAAGGACACGCGGCGAGCACAGGAGTGGTTGTAGCACCGGAAGAACTATCCATGGCCAACCCGAAATAGACCCAATGCCGATTGAGCCAAGAACATCTCGAGCCACGGTGCACGATCCTAGCCTTCCTATGCCACCACCTGTGTGCACCAGTTTACGAGTGCACAGTGCACCAAGATTGGGCTGAGGCCTCGTGCACCACAATACCGAGGTTCTCATGGTCTGCACTTTGCCACATATTGTTCCCCCGGCCATACACGGCTACCATGTGGCAATAAGTAGGGGTATGTTACTTCTATCAATTCATGTTATTTGATTACATGCATTTCGATTTGTAGTGAAAGCTGGGCGAAATTTGGCCCGGCTTCGTCAGTTGCTACCAATAAACATACTGAGTTTTAATTCTATATTGTCTGCTCTCCTTTAGCCAACTTGGGGACTATCACAAGGTGGTCCCCCAAGGACAAAAATGTCTCTTGGCGGTTGTACAGGCGTTGTCGACGTGGGGCCCGGAGCGTGCACAGCTCTTCTTGGCTATCGCTGCTGCTACCATGCTACCGCTGCTCTTACAACATGATCATACACTACCAACGGCTGAAACCCAAGGACTAAGCACAAACACAGCGACACGGGGGCCCCGGATAGGACCGAGCCACGCCCCTCTTGCCGGGCCACCTTATGCACCACACTCAACAGACCTGCAACGAGCGCGCCCGCCGCACGCACCAGCCCACATGCCAACGCCACTCTGTCACCTTCAGGATGCCCCCGGCCCCGCAATCCCATCCAGCCAGGCCCCTGGCGGCATGGCCGGTGTGCTTCGAGACGGGCCAACCAGGCCATGACCTCGGCTGCAGTACAGCCGAGGAAAAACACTGTTTCTGCAGTGCGTGCCTCGCCAAGATGCACACCTGCCCCCTCTGCAGATGGCCGCACGCCCTCTGCACGGCCGCCCCCCCCTGAAAGACACAAGACGAGGACCTCTCAGTGCAGGCAGCCAGGCAATTGGCTGCACAGCTCATGTGGGGCGTTTGGCCAAGCGACAGTGACAGCGACAGCCCCGTAAAGGGCAAGTCCCGGGTGCTAGTTGCCTGCCTGTTCGGACGTGATGGCCGTAAGGGGGTCAGGAGGGTAGCCCGGGATCAGGGTGGTGGGCCCGTCCAGCAGGGGTGCGGCCACGGGGATCATGGAGTTGATGGCCTCAAGGTCCGATCGTCCATCCGCCGGCCGTGGGGTGACCCTCACGTGGTAATAGTGGCCGGCTTCCAGCATGATCAAGAGGACCGCGCTAGGGGTGTCGCGGCTGGGGGGCAGTGCGTGCGCTGCTTCCGCCTCCCGTGCGTATCTGTCCACCATGTCCCTGAGGTTCCAACCCCTTTCCGGGGCCGTGGTGCTTTCCCACGACTCCAGGTTGGTGTATGGTGGGATGTTGTGGTTCCCCGCCCTTGGCTGCGGCGTAGCCCTGGGTCTGGCTCCCGGGGATGGTGCGGGGCGGCGGGTTGCCGGTGGGGCAACGAGGGTGTGCGCCCAGGCGAGCTGTGGGACCCACAACTTGTCCTCGGCCGACTGATGAAGGTTGAACCACCAAATCCACGCGTCGATTCGGTCGTCCAGCATGCTTTCCCCGGGGTTGAGGAGTGTTTGGATGTGCCGCACATAGATGGGGATGGTGCCTTGTGGTAGGGGGACTGTGGTGACGAGCCTGCCGGGGTGGAAGTGCTGGAAGTGTCTTCGAAGGTTGCTCACTAGGCGGGTCCCTTGGTGTGTTTTGGATGATATCGTAGATTCCTTGCCGCTCTGCCGGGGTAACGGGGCCGGGAGGAGCCACCGGCCCACCCCCCCTGGCAGGCGCCACAATGACGGACGCCGCCGGGGGAAAACCCACTCAACTACGCCCCAGACCAGGACTTCCATGGAACAACGGACCGGGGCAGCCTCTCACACATGGGCAACCTGCCCACCAGTTGGGACATCATCGAGAGGAACAGGAAAAGTATCGTACGGTTGTGGTCGACCTCCTGACCAACCTCCCCCACTTCTTCGGCTGGTTCGTGGGCGACGCCCAGTGGGCCATGGGGCTGGTCCTGGGCAGCCACGGCCACGAGTGGGGAGACAACCTCCGCCGCAACGGCACCCTGACCCCCGATGGTGCCGAACGACTTGTGGCGGCATGGCTCTGCTGGAGGGGATTCCCCATCCCCACCTGTCTGTGGTACCCGGTTGAACAAAGCGGCCACCCGCTGGTCTCCCCACCACCACCAGGCACGTACGGCAACACGGCAGTGACGCGACGTGGAGCTCATGCAGGGCGGAGCACCTCCTCCTTCTCCGACTCCAGAACTCACACCACACCCCCATCACAGTCCTCCTCCTCCTCCGCTGACCGTGCCACGGGGGCCCCGGCACCATCACGGGCCGCCCCCCCAACCGACCCATGATAGCACCGTGCACCCAAACGGGCCGCAAGACAGCAACCGCCGCCACCACCACCCCAGACAACCGCCGCCAGAACACCACCACGGGGGGGGGGCGAGCATAACGGACCGCCAGGACCGGCAAACAGCCCCCACCAACGCCCGAGGCGTACTGAACCAGGAGAGGGCCAGTACGACACCCGCCACCAGCGGCCGGGCCGATATGCCACACACAACCACACACCTCCCAACCACGGCCCCCACCCCCACCGTGGACCCGCAGCCACGGCCCACAAGCCAAGGCCCACTAGCCCCGACAACATCACAGGACCCGCCCCACGACCACGCGTCAGGGTCAGGCGGGCCCGGCCAGCGACCAACCCCCACAAGGACCACGGGACTCTCGCTAGGCAACAAAGCTCCGAAGGACAGCCGCTCCCACCCAAGCGGCGCCCAAGGAGACCGCCTCAAACCCCCGACACGGACCACCACCGCGGACCACGCCGCACCTGCCGGCCAACCGCGCCGCACATGGGGGTCTACACTGCGGCCGAGGCGAACCGTTTGCACTGGCAATGGCATCGCAGGGCGGCTCTCTACATCCGGGACGCCATGCGCCGGTGCGGGAACTGGGAAATTATGCCCAGGGATTAGCCCGGTCCGCTAATCCCCGGGCAGGGTGACCACAGCAGGAGCACGGGACACCAACGCCCGCGTTCCCTAGTGTCCCAGGAGCCGCCACGGCAAGCCACACGGCATACCCTGCCACAGCACTACGGCGGGGCACTGCCGCACACAGGGTTGCCATACAGCCCGCAGGGAAGCCCACACAGGCTAATCCCCCAGCAGCGAGGCAGCTTGCGGACCCCCACCACCACAGGCATGCCATGAAGGCCCCCACAAACCTCCGGCGCACCACAGCGACACCGGCAAGCGGGGGACAACGGGAACTGGGTGTGACGGTACGCCCCCCGCAACACGACGCTTCATCTTCAACGACACCACAAGTGGGCAACGCCACGACCCCCACAGACACCAAAGTCGACCGGCATTGCCCATACACAATGCACAACACAGAACCAAGAGGCCACAAATGGCCCGGCCTCAGATCCCTACTATCCTCCCACCAACCGAAAGGGCACAGCTGGCGGGGATGGATGCATGGACCTGTGCGGCGGACATCCCCTTGTCAAGCTCCCGCACCCTCGGTCCCGAACGAGGCTGGCTGGAGAGCCGTGCGATCCGGACCCTGTCGGACACAACACGTCAACAACCCCGACCAGACGGCGGAGTACGGCGAGGTACGATCGGCTGGGAATGCCCGGGAGGGCTTTTGTCACCGCATTTGTACGTTGGCCAAAGAGGAGCACATGGCAAAAACCTTGAACACAAAGGCTCAAGATTGCCATGTCCTCCATGCCCATTGGACTCAACCAATGCGATAAGCCGTGTGTTAAAATACTTTCTTCACTTGCACATCCATGCAACACACCGTGCATGCGCATGGCCCTCCCTGTTTGTTGCCACCGCCTCCCAAACCAATGAATCGGCGTATGGTTTGATGCTACACACCATTGTCCGAATGCTTTTCTTGTGCAACAAGTCCATGATTCCTTCCGTATCGTGAACATCAACGGACCATGATCCATTGTCATCAACTTCAGGAGCGACCCATTGTACATCTTGATAGGCAAAATTGGTTTCAACGGTCCCGTAGTTCATTGACTGCAACATTCCTTCTTGGTTTTTCATGTGCAATGTAGTGCCAATAATAGCACCCTCAGAAGTGTTTAAGTCATGATAGCTAGGGCAGCGCAACTTCAATGCTCCACGTTCTGCCTTTGAAAGAGCGAAACACTATGGTGCTACCAATCTGGTTTCTATGCTTGTCCAGTTTGTAGTGCACCATGGGCGGCGAAGGGGGTTCCAACCCACACAAAGTCACACAAGGGAATCAACTTCTCGGTTGTGTCCGATGCAATGGGTGTCCGGCCAAAGCGTGCAATTTTCGGAAGATCGTCCGCAACCCGCCGCACAACATTCCTGTTGAGACGTGCATTCACCACTGACATGATGAGGCACTCCTTGCCATGGTATGTGATGCGCCCACTGCTTAAGAAAGCCGCGCTACAAGTAATCTCAACGTCCACAAAAAGGAGTACATCAAATGCAAATGCAAGATCTGGGGGCTAATTGTTGTTCCACTCATCAAAGCCAACAAGGGGCTTTCCAGTTCAAGTGTGGTGCATCCCTCTTATCGCCACGTGGCCAGCTTGGAATCCACACCCACCAACATAGGATGCTTCTTCAACTAATCTCCAAATGCCTGAACGCCTTATCTAATATTGTACGAAGTTCAAAGCTATTTGTGGCGGCCACATGGCCCAAACAAAGATTGTCCATTGCACTTGCAATGCTCGTACTAGACAATGCCAGATATTTCGCATACACACAAGCAATCATGCAATCTTAATCACGAATTGTTGCAAGTTCAAGGTCTGTGGAATTGCAATCCGTACAACAATACGAACAACATGGAACAACCCTTCTTGGTGCTCGTGTGCTAGTAAGACCATGTACAAAATTTGCGGGATACCCGATGATGCCTCCATGTCAAACCTTGGCAACCGTGGTTGGCAACATTTTGGAACTAACCGACGTTGTCCAAATGAGGCATGCTTGGGCTTCAACAGGTGAAGTGGCTCTCCTTGCCGAAGCATCAAGAAATAGCACAATGTCGGCGGGCTCGGTAAGAGTGGACGGGCAGACCCTTGCACATCAGCATAAAACCAACGGTCATCCCCGTTCTCCAAGCCAATCAAACACCCCTCGTAATCCAGCAAGAAGCAAATGCGAGGGGTTGGTGGGGGAGGGGTGATTGCAAAGCGGAACGAGCTTTCCTTGACTTTATCCCAAAGAATCCATTTAGTGTCTTCAAAAGAGGTGAAACCTAGCAACTTGAGGGCTCGGAATGCCATAGCACTTCAACTAGCACGCCACCCACCACCTTGTGTGATCCACGTGTGTTTTTCCTCAATAGTGACACAAATGGCCTCTAGGAGTGAGTACTCCAAGACTGGCATAGATGTTGAGAACAATGCCGTTGACAACAGTGTTGTAGAAGTCCAGCGCCGAGGACAGGAAGGTCCAACACGCTATAAGGGCTCACAATGCCAGTACATTGCACCCCACCAATGTCCAATAGGCCTAGACTCAGGCTCGCCATTGGCTGTGCCCAAAACTATTTGAAGAGTTGCAAATTCAACTAGGTTTGGACAACAAGAAAGAAAAGACTTGAAACAAGGGAACACTACAAAGCAACCACGGGGGGCAACTACAACCGGTCCTGAAGCGACATACCCCCCAGCTATCTGTCAAAACTCGTGGGGGGGGGCAGAGTTGGGGGGGGGGGTCCAGCCGGGGGTCGGGGGGGGGTCCGGCCGGGGGTCAGGGGGGGGTCCGGCTGGGGGTCCTACCGGGGGTCTAGGGGGGGTCCTGCCGGGGGTCGGGGGGGGGGGGTCTGGCCGGGGGTCAGGGGGGCGTCGGATGGGGTGAGGGGGGGGGTAAGGGTTAGGGTTAGGGTCACCGAGCTGGTGGAACCAGTCTTGGTTTTATAACCCTTTTTAGTGTCTAGGGTGGACCTACCAGGTTTAGCAGCAAGCAGCAGCAAGCAGCAAGCAAGCAGCAGCACGCGCGAAATGGGGAAAAATCAGAACTCCATCGTGGTGCTTCGGATTTGGCTGAAATTTTGGTGGATGATACCTATGGGTGTGAGGGACAACCCTACAAAGTATGAGCCAAAAACTCAACGGTGGCGGCCGGGAACAGCTGTCGCAAGTGGCGGACCTCAGTTTCAAAAATTGCAGTTTAGGGCCAAAACAGCCATTTTTGGGCCAAAAATGCCCTAGAACCCATTCAAAACGGCCAAACAAAGGGAAACGGTGGGTACACTGCACGTGCGGCTTGACTTTCCTGTGTCAACGAGCCCTTTGCGGCCCTCTAACTCCACCATATGTCCTGGTAACGGCCCAAAAAGGCCCCCAGAAGCCCCAAATTTTGTGCAGATTGGCTGGCGACAGCCACAAACCAAGAACAGGCCATATCTTTGGCTACATGGTCCAAAACGCGATTCCGAGGGCACCTAGTCCACCCGCAACCCCCCACTTTTTGTGGTTTCCACCCCTCAAAATTGCCTAAACGGACGCCTAGACCCCCATACCTAGGCCCATCAAGCTGCGGCAAGCTGCAAGCTCAAGCCCAAACAGGTGGGTGCCCAAATGGGTCAACAGGGTCCAGTAGGGGCAAAAAGATGACTTTTCTCAAAAATGATCCTATACCATGTGCGAAGGTAAAACGAGTGTTTTTGGACCGTTTTGAGCTTGTGGTGGCCCATTTTGGTCCTCCGAAAATCCCAAAATGCCTTGAAAATGGGCTGTTTTGGGACCTAAAATGGGTCAAAAATGGGTCAAAAACGCATTTTTCCAAAAATCATCCTAGACCATTTGGGGTGCACAAACGGGTGAAATGAGCCCATTTTGAGCCCATTTTGGGGGTATTTTGGCCCCTCAGAAGTCCAAAAAGTCTTGAAAGTGGGCCTTGTGGTGAAGGGGTTCACTTGCAAGCTGATTTCACTTTGTCAAGAGCCATCAATGTGTGAATCATTGTTGATGTCCCTCACCAATCATAGGTGATGTTTCCTGCCCCACCAGCTCGGTCCCAATATTCAGTCTTGATTAAGGTTAGGGTTAAGGTTAGCCCTAGGGTTAGGGTTTGCCCTAGGGTTAGGGTTAGGGTCACCGAGCTGGTGGAACCAGTCTTGGTTTTATAACCCTCTTTAGGGTCTAGGGTGGACCTAACAGGTTTAGCAGCAGCAAGCAAGCAAGCAAGCAAGCAAGCAAGCAGCAAGCAGCACGCGCGAAATGGCTAAAAATCAAAACTCCGTCGTGGTGCTTCGGATTCGGGTGAAATTCTGGTGCATGATACCTATGGGTGTGAAGTACAATCAAACAAAGTTTGAGCAAGAAACTCAACGGTGGCGGCCGGGAACGGGATTCGCAAGTGGCGGACCTCAGTTTCAAAAACTGCATTTTACGGCCAAAAACAGCCATTTTTGGGCCAAAAAAGCCCTAGAACCCATTCAAAACGGCCAAACGAAGGGAAACGGTGGGTACACTCCACATGCAGCTTGACTTCCCCGTGTCAACGAGCTCTTTGCGGCCCTCTAACTCCATGATATGTCCCAGAAACGGCCCAAAAAGGCCCCCAGGAGCTCCAAATGCCGACAGCCACAAACCAAGAATAGGCCATATCTTTGGCTACATGGCTCAAAATGCGATTCCGAGGGCACCTACTCCACCCGCAACCCCCCACTTTTTGTGGTTTCCACCCCTCAGAATTGCCCAAACGGACGCCTAGACCCAAATACCTAGGCCCACTAGGCTGCGGCAAGCTGCAAGCTCAAGCCCAAACAGGTGGGTGCCCGAATGGGTCAACAAGGTCCAGTAGGGGCAAAAAGATGACTTTTCTCAAAAATGATCCTATACCATGTGCGACGCTAAAACAAGTGTTTTTGGACCGTTTTGAGCTTGTGGTGGCGCATTTTGGTCCTCCGAAAATCCCAAAATGCCCTGAAAATGGGCTGTTTTGGGACCAAAAATGGGTCAAAAATGGGTCAAAAACACATTTTTCCAAACCTCATCCCAAACCATTTGGGTTGCACAAACGGGTGAAATGAGCCCATTTTGAGCCCATTTTGGAGCATGTTGGCCCCTCACAAGTCCAAAAAGCCTTGAAAGTGGGCCTTGTGGTGATGGGGTTCACATGCAAGCTGATTTCACTTTGTCAAGAGCCATCAATGTGTGAATCATTCTTGATGTCCCTCACCAGTTAGAGCTGATGTTCCCTCCCCCACCAGCTCGGTCCCAATATTCCGTCTTGATTAGGGTTAGGGTCACCGAGCTGGTGGAACCAGTCTTGGTTTTATAACCCTTTTTAGTGTCTAGGGTGGACCTACCAGGTTTAGCAGCAGCAAGCAAGCAAGCAAGCAAGCAAGCAAGCAGCAAGCAGCACGCGCGAAATGGCTAAAAATCACAACTCCGTCGTGGTGCTTCCGATTCGGGTGAAATTCTGGTGCATGATACCTATGGGTGTGAAGTACCATCACACAAAGTTTGAGCAAGAAACTCAACGGTCGCGGCCGGGAACGGGATTCGCAAGTGGCGGACCTCGGTTTCAAAAAATGCAGTTTAGGGCCTAAAACAGCCATTTTTGGGCCAAAAAAGCCCTAGAACCCATTCAAAACGGCCAAACGAAGGGGAACGGTGGGTGCACTCCACGTGCGGCTTGACTTCCCCGTGTCAACGAGCTCTTTGCGGCCCTCTAACTCCATGATATGTCCCGGAAACGGCCCAAAAAGCCCGCAGAAGCTCCAAATGCCGACGGCCACAAACCAAGAATAGGCCATATCTTGGGCTACATGGCTCAAAATGCGATTCCGAGGGCACCTACTCCACCCGCAACCCCCCACTTTTTGTGGTTTCCACCCCTCAAAATTGCCCAAACGGACGCCTAGACCCAAATACCTAGGCCCACTAGGCTGCGGCAAGCTGCAAGCTCAAGCTTAAACAGGTGGGTGCCCAAATGGGTCAACAGGGTCCAGTAGGGGCAAAAAGATGACTTTTCTCAAAAATGATCCTACACCATGTGCGACGCTAAAACAAGTGTTTTTGGACTGTTTTGAGGTTGTGGTGGCACATTTTGGTCCTCCGAAAACCCCCAAATGCCTTGAAAATGGGTTGTTTTGGTACCCAAAATGGGTCAAAAATGGCTCAAAACCCCATTTTTCCAAACTTCATCCTAGACCATTTGGGGTGCACAAACGGGTGGAATGAGCCCATTTTGAGCCCATTTTGGGGCATTTTGGCCCCTCAGAAGACCAAAAAGCCTTGAAAGTGGGCCTTGTGGTGATGGGGTTCACTTGCATGTTGATTTCACTTTGTCAAGAGTCATCAATGTGTGAATCATTCTTGATGTCCCTCACCAGTTAGAGCTGATGTTCCCTCCCCCACTAGCTCGGTCCCAATATTCAGTCTTGATTAGGGCTAGGGTTGCTATTAGGGCCTGCAGCCCTCCTATAGCCCAAATATGAATTCTCTACAAAATTCTATTGCCTCCGGCAGTGCACCTCGAAGAGAGGTTGACAGTCAGCCAATCAGTCCCTGAGCCAGCAAGCAGGCAGTCAGTCAGATACACACAGTTTGGGTTTTTTGTCAGTGGCAGATGCGGACCCAAGCAGCAGGGAGGCCCTGCACTGCAACCCAAGCCTGGCCGAGTGGTAAAGCAGCCGACCGCTACCAGCAGGTCGGCGGTTCGAACCCCAGTTTGGCCACTTTCGCGCCGCCGCCGACGGCGGCGCTAAAATCCGGCAGACGAGGATTCGATCCGACGCCTGCAAGTCAGGAATCAGCTGTGTTACCACTGGACCGCTGAACGTGTTAACAGCACTGTGCGTCCCCACTGCTTGTAGCCTATGAAGCAAAAACTTTTGACCCCCCCCCCCAACACCCCCACCCCCCCACCCCCCAAAAAAGTGATATCCAGTTTTAGGGGGTAGAGGCCTCAAAATCAAAAAATCCATTGGGGGATGGTCTTACTGGGCAAAATAATGATTTTACAAGGGGTTGGACATCCAATATCATGCCTTGGGGTATGCTACGCGAATGACCCCAAAAAAGGGGGGTATATGACGCCCGCGCCTGCGCTTGATCTAACAACCTCTCTTCGAGGTGATTTTGAGCATTTTGAGTATAAACACATAGTATGAAAAAAAAATTGGCGCCTTCGGCGCCGGACAGTTTTCTCTAGGGACACTTGCTGGTGGCCGACCCAGCACCACTATCTTTCAAAACCCGGGGGGGGGGGGGGGCTGGGGGGTGTCGCATACAAGGACCGGGCCCGGCCGCCCCCCCCGTGCAAAGCAACATGGCATGCACATGAGGGAGCGCTAATCCTCATCTATGCCACAACTAGTATGCTACCCATGCTTTTGCTACCATTCCCAGAAAAACCGAATGATCATTTTGACCAACTTTACCCCAAGCCAAAACTCTTGGGGCCCCACAGCTTGCACCCTCGCTTTTCTCTGGCTTACCTTTGGGCCGACTCGGATGTGTAAAGCTACCAAATGGGAACCAGCAGCATGGAAAATGATTGGAGACCGGATTTGGCCCAGAAAATGTGTATAGCCTACTTCATACTGCATAATAACTAGCCGTTATTTGGAGGAAAAAGTGCGGTGCGAAACCTTTTTACACATTTCGGAGGATATTTTTTTCGGGCCATACCCCCCCTTGGGGGGGGGGGGGGGGGATGGTGATACCGCGGATTTTTTGCTCCCCCGCCCCCTACTGCCATGTACATGCCCGGCAGTGCATCATCCTGCACAAGGTCCAGTTGCTCCAGTCCCAGCAAGACTGCCATGCTGCCAAAACCCAACATCGGGGGCGAAACAAGGGAAAGCGTCGCACTGTGGAGCCGCAGCTCATCGATGTCCAGCATGTAAGCAACAGAAGCAACCAAAGCAACGGGAAGCACAGGCAGCGAGCACAGGGGTGGTTGCAGCACCAGTAGCACTGTCGGTGGCCGGCCCAGGACAGACCGACCCGGCGCTGATTGAGCCACAAACGCCGCCAGCCAGGGCCTATGACCCTCACCTTCCTTGTCCAGCACCTTTGTGCCCCGGATGGGGCACCAATACTAAGCCGAGGCGTTGCAGACGCCCCTGCGAAAATCATACATACATACAAATAGACATGCAGCCGGCAGGAAGTGGACGCAACGGAGTAGAACCAGCACTTTTGGGCAGAGGGACCGCTGTCCTTCGCTCATCTACCAAAATACCTTTCCCCACTGTCTGGGGACAAACAAAATGTGCGATTTCCTCTCCAAAACCTGAAAAACTCCGCCCATCTGAAAGTACCAGCCAGCACACCTTTATGCCCCCCACCAACGATGGCCTACCAGCTTTGATGGAACACTTCCCTCCGCAGCATTGTAACTGCCAGTCACCACTCTGAACTGTATGCCGACACCTTCCAACTGCTTTCTGAGCCGCCCTTGAAACCCCTCCGTTTGGAGCCCTGCTTCCAACCCCCAAAAGAATTTAATAGACAGGCACCTTCAATGAGTGGAGATGTATGATGTGCCTTGTGCTTCGCACTGAAGAACCTACAGTTCCATGCCGCTCCCTCCAGCACACCGGAACAAATGCAGCGGATGGGATGCTTCAAGAACCCCATAACCTCCAAAACGGCATTCCGGGCGGTGCTGCTTCCACCCTGGTCCCGCAGGTAGTTCTGCATCCGCAGGTGATGGCCCTCACAAAGCAGCTGCATGAAGCGCAACACGCCCCGGATCTCTACAACGTCTGCTTTGGTCTGGAGCATGTGCTGCCGCACGCCGTCAGATCCGTGTGGGGCCACCACCGCCAATTCAGACTTCAGATACCGGAAGCTCTGGCCGGCCAAGCGGACTTTGTCCACCAGCGTGTGCACGAATGCGTGTGCGGTATCTTCTGTCTCCAAATGCGCCAGCAGTGCGTCCTGCACCACCGCATTGCCACCGTGGAACAGAGATGTGGCGAAGACCACGGCGGCCGTCACCACAGCCCGGTCCGGGTCCTGCACAGCAATTGCCACCATTTTGGCCGCCCCAGCCATCGCCATCTGCACCTGTGGACAAGTACAACAAAACCCGGGAGGAAGCGGTACGGGTTTCCGCCGCACGCACGCCATCACTGGACGAGTCCTCTGGCCATCAATCGGTCTTTCACTTCAAAATCCTTCATCCCATTCGATGGAGAATTAGCGACACGCACCCCCAACCCCGCCACAATAGAGCCGGGCCTCCGGGGTCCAGCGCTGACGGATTACTGGGCCGCGATTCTGCAGTCCATTCAGAGGGGAATAGCGCAAGGATTGCAGACCAATGCCCCCGTGTGAATGGAATCATCACGCCCCTTCCCTCTTCACCAAAACCCGGCACAATCCCCGGGGGCGGGGTTGGGGCACGCCGTACATCAGCCTTTGCCCGGAGGTGTGAAGACATTTGCTTCGGGCAGTCTTATTTGGGGTTTGCAGAGTGGCAAAATGGGCCAGAGATCAGCAATGCACAGCAAAACCGGATCTTCATGGCATCCGAAAGAACGGCAAGGATTTCAATGAGGTCCTGAAACCATCCGGTCCCACCCAGCATTGCCTACCCCCCCCCCCCCTCGTCCCCTGCCTTGAACCTTTCAACAACAACAATTCAACGCAAAGGGGGTCCCAACCAGGCACCTACAAAGAGGGGTGGACAGACACGTACCAGTGGAAACATGCAGGGGCAGCGAAAGAGCAGTCGTCTGCCAGTACATGTGCGCACTGGTGTCCGGAACAATCATGCACATGATTGCACCAAGCGTTCCGCATCAGCAATACCTCTGGTGCTACCATTCCACTGCGGCACTTCATTTTCAGCTCCTCCTTTGAAAACCACGGTGCCCTCCGCTTTGCGAACCACTTGCAAACCACGCACACATCCCTTGCCGTCCGGGGCCCCCCAACGCAGGGGGTCAACCAATGGCTGCATCACCCCTGCTCGCTCAGGCCCAGGGGGGGGGGGTTTCCACAAAATGGGCTTCATAAGGCAGCTCCAGGGAGAGCGCATTGTGTTAGACCCTCTGTCCACACCCCAGCCCCTGACAAGGGAGGCTCTCATGGCCCCGCGCCAGAGCAGTTTCCCACTTGCCCAGCCCCCCCAGCCCTGGAGCCAGAACCCTCCAAAGCGTGAGCAACCCCGCCCAAGACCACATTCACACGCACGTACTATTCACCCTACGAACAAGACTCACGTCCTTCCTCGCCGATCACACTCTGGGTCTGGTTTGTGGGGGCCCTGAGCGTTGGGCGTTTGGGTGACGGCGTGCGGTGTTTGTGGGGTTGCGTGGGCGTGCTATTTGCTGCCCTGCTTCGGTCCTGCCGCCCCTGGGCTGCTTGGGTTGGGGCGTCTGGCCCTGCACTTGGTGTGTGTTTCATGTGGTGTGCTGCCTTTGCCGTGCGTGCCGCCAGGGGCGGTATTGTGGGCCTGTACTGTGCGCGGCTGCACGTGCCGCGGCCCCTTTCCCTTCGCTGGCACACACAACCTGCACATCCCGCAAGCCATTCGCGCCGCGGGCCGCCTCGGAAATGGCCTTCTGTCGGTCTATGACGGCGGTGAAGCACCGCATTAGGCCCACCTTCACCGTCGTGTTCAGGGCCCCCTCCATAATCTGCGTCATCAACTTCTTCAAGAGGTCCGGGTCTAAATCGCTGCCTGACTCCTTCAATAGCGAGCGCCCAAACCCCTCCATGTCATCAATCGCCCCGGGCGGGTGCGCCCTGTGGCTTTCCTGCTGCACCTCCCATAGGGCCAGCCTCAGGCGTACCGCACTGCGCACGCCGTCCTGCAGCCCCGCGGGGTCCCGCAGCACGCCCCACACACTGCGCTGGGCCGGTGCGGTCCCATCGTCACTGGGCGGCGGGGTCACGCGCAGCTGCAGCGCCCCGACATCCCCCACAATGCGGACCATGACGTCCTGGAACGCCTGGATGCACGGCACTTGGGCCGGGCGGAGCGGCTCCATATTGGCAATGCGGAGCAGCCCCGTGGCAATGCGGCGGGCGATGCGTGTGCCACTGTCTTCAAGGGAGAAGCCAATGTTGGGGTCTTCGCAGGACACGAAGAATTCCGTCAGGCACGGGACCATGTGGTCTAGGAAGTGGCGGAAGTGCTCGGGCTGCCGCTCTGTGTCGTCATAGGCCACGAACTGATGGACCTGCTCCTCCATCCGGGCCATCACATCCTGCAGCATGCCAAGGCACAGGCTACGGCTAAACACAGGACGCTTCAGTGGCAACAGATAAATGATCCTTCGTACCGTGTCGCAACCACAGCAACCCCCCCCCCCCCCCCTGCCCGTGTGTGTTACTGCAACGTTTGGCAGCCTGATCACGAGGTGCAACAACCACCAGGAATGCTGGTGCCGCCGCCGCTGCACGGGAGGGATGGGTATCACTCATGCCAAACCCCAACAACATCTGTGCAATGCATCTCGCCTCTGAACAAATTCCCTCGGTCCGTGTTGCGTCATATGTGTGGCGTTCAGGGCCGGTTGCCTGATCTTTGACCTCAGGTCATTGGAGATTCACGGCAGCAACCCCAATGCCTCACACCGACCCATTCCTGAATAATGGAATGTTGCGTTGATACCGGGACGAGTTCAGACACCATACAGGGGGGAGGGAAAATTTCGCTGGGGGAAAATTTCGCCACACTTGAAATCCCCAAAGCTCCAAGTGCCATACGCCCAAATGACGGCGATAACACAACAAGACACGCCCCAGACGGAGACTCCAAAATTGCAACACATCACCACAAAAAACAGGCCCCAGCCCCTCCAGCACCAATACTACCAGAGCAGCAGCACCAGATTCCATACATCTGCGCAAGAAACGGTTGGCTCAGGCGCGTTGGTAAGCGCTTGGCTCTTCTTAGGAAACACAATCCCTCTGCCGCGGTGGCAAAGGATGGAACTGTTCCGCCAAAAATTTCGCCAGGGGAAAATTTCGCCACCGTTCTTAATGGCGAAATTTTCCCCGCGAAATTCTCCCCTGGCAAAATTTTCCCTCCCCCTGTAGACCAGTCGTTGCATCACCCAAAACCCGGGTTTTACGTCTCCTTTTCGTGATCCCACGTCGTGCAAAGTTACCGAGACTTGGGGGCTGCGGGTGCCTGGACGGACGGTGGCATGTGAAGAGGTCGACAGCATTGTTGCCATCAGCAGTCTGTGCCTGAATGTCTGTGCCGTGAAGGTTCTTTGGCTCGCTGTTTCCCCTGTGCTGTGCTTGCCCTGGGATTACAATCCTCCCCTCACTGGCTCGCCATGAAAAGCAGCCCCCGGCTGCTGGCGTACAAATGTGGCCAATGCAATTTGCCGGAAGGGGCGGCGGGGGGGGGGGGGGCGTTGCTCAGCTCTGGTTCAACAAGGTTTATTCCAGTGAATATGGGGGCATGTCAGCGCTCTGCACTTTGCTGACTGCTACCGACTGCACAGTGTTCCTGAACCTCAACCGCCAGACCCACAGTCTCTCGACCTCCAGATCCCGTCGCCGCCCTCCCCCTGCTGCCTTGGCAGGATGGTTTTCTGCAGAAGGGACCCCCTCCGTTGTTGGTTCAAATACATTCGAGCACGAAGGCACTCTCCCCCAAAACCTGCACCGAGGGCACGAGAACCCCCGTGATGAGGGTTGTGAATCTCAGAGGCACATTGGATTTAGAGCCGCGGTTGCCCGTGGGGCCCCATTGTGCCTGTCCAGCACGCTGCTGACCCCACGTGACAAGGGGCAGGGGAGGGTCAGAGAGGGGCGCACCGAGCAGAATGAGATCCAGTACATATCATGCCAACAGTTGATGCTGTATTCATTGTCTCCATCGTCTCCGTCACTGGCCGTCTGTGTGACCAGCCGCCGTGCCCACCAGACGAGTCTCAGGCCCCGGAGCAAGGCATCTTGCAGTACTAGCGTCGCAGCCCCAAGCCCATACGGATGCCCCAGCAGCTTGAGCAGCATCGGCAATGGCATCAGCATTTGGGCTAGAGCATGAGTGTCTCGGTGGTGCCCATCACTACAGCAAGTGCAGATGAGGTCCACAAGGGCAAGAAGAACCCGCCTGCGGGTGCCTTCGGCGCTCGGGTCCTACAAGAAACGCCGCACCAGAGACACAGGCTGGACGTGCAGAGGCCCACCTTCCATTGCCTTTCAATGTGCACACATAATTTCCCCAGAATTTGACGCCCACTGCGCTTATGGAGACAAAGAATGCCGTTGCTAATGGTGGTTGGGGGGGGGGGGCATCACACCTCAGTGCATTGGATCCCCCCCCGCTTTGTACAAGACCCCCTCCCCCCTGTAAGGATGTGAGATGGGTGCCCCCCCCCCCCCGCACTAAACCAAAATTCTTTTAGACTCCCAAATGTGGTTGTGATTTCAGTCAACATATGTCGAAAACCCCGCGTGGAATGCTTTTGTTTGCAAGACGGGGGGGAGCGGTCCTGAAACCCATGCTGTTTCGACGAAATACCCTGACCTGGGCTGGAAGGGAGTGTGCATGGCACACAAGCAGTAAGTATGGACATGGAGGGTGCGTGGGCATTTCCAGAGGCATGCTACTGATCCCTCACTATATTGATTGCTAGAACTGCTGTGTTGATTCCACTCTGCTTCCTACAGGAAGCATTGAGTGCTCATTCGTTTCTCACATGCATGGCACTGATACTTGGAAGCACTGCATTGTGTGCTCAAAACATTAGGATTGTTGTTGGAGACACTGTATTGATTCCTGGAGGCACTACGTTGATTCCTGGAGAGAGATTGCAGGTTTTTTGTAAATTTATTGTCAGTTTTTCTCTGTGGACACGATCGCATTCATGTTGGGTACAGCGGTACTGTGGTTGGCAAAGCATGGGTCTTGAAAGCACCAACTCTGGGTATTTGATTGCTCAAAGTCTTGCACTGAGCTTCCACTTGGCATCATAATTGCATGCACGTTGAACTGAAACCATTTCAATTTTTTTACTCCAAACATTGTATTATTGTTAAGCGTACATGAGAAACAAAGGTCTCCGCATTCCATTTCACTGCATTTGCCCCCCCCCCCCCCCTGTATAAGCCCCCCCGTTAAGCAATCTGAGATCGGGTGCCCCCCCGCCCCAAGGAAGTTAGAGCTGCCCCAAAGGCTCACTGTAGAGCAGCATGTGCGGAGCAATGTGCATGTGCATGCCAAGAGCGCTAAAAATCACGCGCACCTTAAAACACCATGGCATAACTTGGCACACTCTGTTGTGCCAAAAAAAAATTGTCATTCCAGATTTCGCCTGGTCCTAGCCCCCAGTACCCACATGTGCTACACAAGTTGCCAGTGACCAGCAGGCAACGCTCACACAGGAAGCACGCACTTGCCTGTGGCAGCTGCTCGCAGCGGGGACGGGGCTTGGGTACGAGGTCGCCCTTGTGGGCCCCTCATATCAAAGACATGTTACACTGGTACCACCATACCGTGGCAGGCATTTCAGTAGGTGGGCACTTATGTGTGCCCTTTCTTGCTGGAATTCTAATGAGACGGTCGTATTGCAGAGTGTGGGAAGTGTGGGGGAAGAAAGGACAAAAAAATCGCTGCGTGCAATCTGATCTTTAGAAAAAAGTAGAAAATTGCGCAATTAAAAGAAAGACTGAGGTAATGCACAACAGGTAGGGCCCTGGAACTGACATTTGGGGCGATGGTTTTGAACTACAAATACTGTTCTTACTACTCAGCACTACACATGGACATCAATGGGGCTGTGGCATAAGTACTCCCTCGTTGAGGATTTGAAGCCTCGCACAGTATATGACCCAACTGGCTGCAAAACAGGCAGACACAACAGAGAAATTGTAGACGAAACACCAGGAAACGCCCACAAAATTGCACCCAAAATACGGCAATATTCTGCAAATCCACATCTGCAAACTTCTGCAGAAGTTGGCATTTGCAGATCCCCCGACCCATCACACAAAGTCGCCCTTGCTGGCCTGAGACGTGGCAGTTGAGGCCCCTGTCCTGCTGTTTGGGCACACATCAGCCCTTGTTTGGAAGGTTCGCACATCAGACCTCACCTGAGCCGTCCAGTCCTACCCTGAACTCATGTACCTGCAAAGCAGCCAACACTTGTACCCCATTTCTGTAGAGATGCGTCAAGATTTGATGTTGGCTGTGTTGAATGGGGATGTTGTTGACCACGGCCATGCATTTCAGGCAGTCAATACAGCCGGCGGCCATGACGGACATCCTCGCGACCTCCCGCACAAGGGCCTTGATGAGCGGCTCATGGTGGCCGGCACACACCTCGTAGTTGTCGGAGAAGACCGCAAAAAGCAGCCGTTCCACCCCCTGCGCACACGAGCAGCAAGCATCGCGTCAGGAAGCATGGGCGTGCTTGAAGATCCCGGATCTCCCATGCTTGGGCTGTCCTTGATGGACAAGGAAGCTTCTGCCACGGGTCGGCAGACAATTTAGTTCTCAACGGCAGTTCATTGATGGTGTTCGGCCGGTCACCGATGGCTCGCTACCACGGCTGGTGATGATTGCTTAACCGCACCACACACATTTACACTCAACAGCTGCACCACCCCGCACAGACACAAGCATCAAATACTGCAGCACTCCCATAAGCGCACATACAAAGAAGAGCCCGTTCACCCTCCAAGCAGCGAATGCACCCTGAACACCCCAACTACTACACCGGTAAGTGTACGCCACCAGTACACACAGCAGTGCTGTGAAAAACGAAAGTGAACGGGCCAAATCGAAGAAGCAGGTCTATGATACGAGTGAAACGGATGCTACTTAAATATCTGAATGCAAAGACACCGCAGGCCGAAAGCACCTTTCCGGGCACCATGTGAAGGAACCACACGTGAAGAGACAAAGCCTAAAAGGGGATGGCACACCAACTTAACATGAAAGATGAAAACGTTAACCAAGAATCTCTCATGTGTCCGCACAAATATCATTTTTATGCTTCGGCATAATTCGCCAAATTGCGCGCAGCAGGAATAGTGTTCGTGGGAGCCCCTGGGAGAACCCCACACCCACGAAGGGAAACCAATCCAAAAGCTTCTACTGCAACGCTTGAACGCTTGAACACTGGGACAATACTGCAGAAGCAGTGCATCATACCACGTTTTCGGGCAACTGTTGCGCAAACAAGTGGAGACTGTTGTCGCTGTATAATGCAGCCTGATTCTTGGGATTGCACTGACAGAACGCCGTCAAGAACGTGTACAGCGGTGGAGAAACATCGTTAACGGAGACTTCGGGATCGGAATCAGGCCAGGTCTCCAGTATCCTCAGGACTACTTCATGCAGCCGCAGATTGCGCAGCATATCCTGCACATCCATGACCTGTGGATTGCCTGTGATCACGGACTCGCACTGCCTTTCGAAGTGATGTGTGACCAAATCAAGGCTAAACTCACCGTCAAGGGGTGGTCCAGCGGCATCTAGGGACATGACAGCGGCCATACGCCACGCCATGCCACGCCACGCCACGCCACGCCACACCACAACACACTGCACGATCCTGCTTGACATATTGGCTGACGATCGGTTCATCCAGCGATATGCAACTTCAAACTCAAGCACACATTGATGCATGTGTACAACGCAGGCCGAAGCCATAATCAAAGCATCTATGCATATATCAATCTGCACCAACAGGCACAACCACAAGTCATACACAGGAAAGCTACTGAACAAGCGTTCAAGAATTGAAATACAGCCCTGAGGTTTACCCCACAGAGGACACAAGAGACACCGCACCCCATCCCACCACACCACACCACACCACACGCACCATCCGATCCCACAGCACATGCACCACACGAAGTCACACATGACGGTCGGGAAGTCTGATGCCAAGTGTGCCTCTGCTGTGCAATGATTTCTGATGCACTGATGCGTACGAAAGTGACGAACGCAGGTGTGGATGAACGGCATGCGCCCACTGGTACATGCGCACACGCAGGGGCAGAGGGAGGGGCAGGGGCAGGGGCATGCAACTCGCACCAGACGCCGCGTGGTCCTCGTGGTCCGCATGGAGCTTCGACATGAACCACTGCACTTCCTTCAGGATGACGTCTGAACATTTTTCTTTCAGATTACTTTTATTGTTGAAGAAATTCTGCAGCCGCACGGCATGCACGCACGCTTCCTGATACAGCTTCCTCATAGAGGGGGACTGCAGCAGCTGTGCCTCCTGCAGCAGACGTGTGACTTCGGATTTAACGGATCCAAGCCGGAATACCAGCATCAAAGCGCTGCACACCAGCTGCGGGTGTGGTGACATGAAGAACTTCTGCAGTATGGGCACACTCTCAGTAAGAGCAGTGAAGACCGGCTTCATACGGGACTCATTGGTAAAGGATATCCGTTTGCAGCCGACACCCGAAGGCATTTCGTCATCTAGGAACTGATCAACCATTTGGTCCACTTTGTCCTGCGCAAATAAATATCCATATCCACCCCACATCTCGCATCCACGGCCACAAATCGCGTCAACAGCAACATCTGCATCAGCATCTACATTCAAATCCATACCAACATCCTCATCCACTTCCACGTCCACATCTACGCTCACATACACATCCACATCCACATTCACATCCACGTCAACATGCCATGTCGGCAGGCACGTTCACATGCACATCCACATCCATTCACCTCCATCTACATCCAAATTCACATCCACGTGCACATTCACATTCACATTCACATTTGCGTTCGCATTCACATCCACATCCACACGTCCACGTTCACATGTCGACATTGACATCTACGTCCACACCAAATACCACGTCAACCACATCTGCATGCACAAGCTGATTCACATTAACATTCACATTTCGGCCCACTTCCAAATCTACGTGCACATCCACATCGATATTCACGTCCAATTCCACGTCCGCGTTAACGTCCATGCCGACATCAACATCAGCGTCCATATTCATATCCACTTCCACGTCGACATTCGCATCCATGTTGACGGCCACATCCAGGTTGATATGCATGTCCACATCCATATCCACACCAAAACCCATGTCCACATTCACATGCCTGTCCACGTCCACGTCCACATCCGCTTCTATATCCAACTCCACATCCATCCATGTGGCAAATGTCTGCGTGGACATCCACATTTTCACATTTACATTCCCATCCACACTCACACACGCACACAGGGGCACGGGAGCACCTCTGTGACAATGTCCAAAACTGCAGACAGAAAGCTGCAACCGGCCACTTTGCACTCCATAATGTGAACATTCTGCTCTGTGACTTCTGGATTCTGCTCCATCACTTCAGGTTTCTCGACGGAGTGGAAACTGTTTCTCCGGCGCCCAAACGCCTCCGTGTCAACGGTGGACATGGAGAATGAGTCCAGTTTGGCCAAACTATCCGAACTGGGGTCCAGCAGATCCACCACGGCGCACAGGACCTCGTGCAATTCCTCGGGACTACATTGCGAATACCGAATAATCTGGTGCCACACCTCGATGACCTGTTTGGTCAGCACATTGCGGTCACAATTATGAAGGTGCTGCGCCGTGTTGCTGTGCAGGTACTCCATGGCCGCCGTCTTCATGGCGCATAGAAACTCGGGCCCATCCTCGTCGCCCCTCGCAGCATCCATCGCATACCGCGAGCGCGCGCTCATGAGGTTGTGGCGGCGGCCCACCTTCACGGAGTTATGGCCGCCGAGCACGGCGGAGACATGCAGCGGCCGATGGAGGTAAAGGACTGAGGCTATGGACCAGAACCGGGACTTAACACGGTCTGGGATGTCCTCGTGAGTGGTTTGCAGCCCGAGAACCGCCAGCACCACCTGCACACACATCCCACGGCGGATCCCCCCATACACGGTGGTGGTGGTGGTGGTGGCGGTGGGGAGAATCTAATCTCGGGCATAAGGGAAGGCCGGTACATCCGGTACAACTACACGCAGATCATAAAGTCAGGTCAGACATGCGCAGGTGGCAAACAAACAATGCGGAGACTGTGTATGTGCGCGCGCGGGCGGGTGTGTGTGTGCGAGTGTGCGTGCGCGTGCGCGCGTGCGCATGCGTGCGTGCGTGTGCGTGCGTGCGTGCGTATGTGTGTGTCAGGCGCGCCAGGAACCATGTCGGATGCAATGCCACTTCTGAGAGGCACTACTGTGCATTAGGATTAATCACCGGGGGAGGGCAAGGGGGAGAGAGGCATTGTGAAACTGCTTGTGTATCTTCTGCCACAGCGATCCACAGCCTGCCACAGCCTGTCTCAGTCTGCCACAGCCAGCAACCTGCGAGGGGGGGGCGATTTCGGATGGGGAAATGTTTGTGAAGAAATTGTTTCCCTTTTCGATTTTTTCCAATTCCCAATAGCCAAAGAGATGAAATAAGCTCTTCCGTGGTGTACACAGCCCCGTTTTGGCGGTGTGCAGAAACTGCCCCCTGTCGAAACCCCAGCCCCCGATCACCAGCCCCCCCCCACCCCCGTGTGCTGCATTTGCCCAGAGAACCTCCAAACATGACGGTCTTGCGAAAAACACCGTGTGAAGCATGCCGCCAGGGAAGTGGGCGCTAGGCTTGCAGCCTATGGCAGGCTGTGGCATGCTATGGCAGGGTATGGCAGGTTATGCAAGGCTGTGGCAGGCTGTGGATGACCATGGCAGGCTGTAGCTACGGCACGCAGCGGTATGCTATGGCCGGCTGAGCTGACTGTGGCAAGCTGTTGCAGGCTGTGGCAGGCTGTGGCAGGCTGTGGCAGGCTGCAGCAGAATTCAAAGCTCCAGTCAACGAGAGCTAAAACTTTCAGTGCTGTGGCTGTTGGAGTGTTTTAGCAAGGCGCGATCCCTTTGGTCACACGGTACTGCCCGCATCAAAATTGCTGGGGGCTGGGACTAGTACACATCCGCCACAGGATCCTGGCACACCCACCGCACCTACACATCATACATCCTTTGGCACAAACGTAGATACGACATCACGGGTCCGCGAGTTGCCGCCTACGCACAGTGTGGCAAACAGCGCAAGGCACTGTTCGAAGTAGTCGGACATGCGCTCCCACGGGTCATTGGCGCCAGCATGCCATAGATCTGACAGACTGACCCAATTGTCTGCGGCGCAGGCGGCGCGGCGCTTGTACGCGGGGATGACCCCAAAGCGGGGGTCTGCACGCAACGCGGCAAACTCCGCGTCCGGCACGTGAACCATCACTGCACCGTTCCGGACAGTAATACGGGGCAACGCAGTGTGGCGACCTTCTTCCAGCAGCCGTCGGCAGATCAGGCTCTGGTTCTTGAGGATGCCCTGTGAAAGAACATGCATATTCCACACACAGTCGTGCGCACTTCTCTATTCACCTGCAGCCCCTATGTGCCCCCCTGCAAATATGGATGCTCCGCCCTGTGGCGCAGCTCCCTGTACACCCCTGCACACACACACACACACACACACACACACACACACACACACACACACACACACACACACACACACACACACACCTGCACACAGATGATTGCATGAGACAGCACATATGCAAGAACGGGGCTCTGAGTACTCCATACTCCCTGGTTCTCTTGGTTTACGCTCCTCTGCCCCCTGCCCCCCCCCCCCCCCCCTGCGCTTTCGTCCTGGTCTCTGCACTGGTGGCTAAGGCCATTGTGCGCTGGCGGTGCTGACCTGTTACCCAGTTGCACGGTTCTCTGGCTGTCCATTCTGGACAGCGCTCAGGCATCCACCAAACCGACACACAGTCATACAGACCCCTCCTGTCGTTAATTCGCGGGATCTTCTTCCCAGACTGTCACTGGTTAATGTTTTGTGTGAAGTGGCTGCGCTGACTACGAAGTGTGCTGGTGCAGTCCAAAAGGTGGCCAATATACTTTCTCACCTACTTGACCTGAGTCATGTGGCCTTTTGTCTTTTTTGATGTGGGCGCTTTTTTTTTAAGAGAATGCTGGTATCCTTCTGACCCCTCTCACGCTGAGGGAACTGTGTTCCCAGGGGGGATATTCATGTTGCTGAGCAGGAGTTGGGCGTGGCGAGTATTGTTGCCTACAGCCTCCTGCCCCATCCCACAGCTGCCATGCCTGCAGAGCCCGTTGTGCCCCATTTGCCTTGTCCCCCCCCCCCTGCATTTGTGGCCGTCCTGTGTATCGAGCTGCACTCAGGACTTTATGAGCCTGTGTGAGGCCCAGGCACCGCTACTCCTTTGGCACGGGCTCCATGAGCTTTGACTCCCTATGGGCTGGCAGGTGGCTATGGTGGCAAGTACCATGCGTGTTCTGGACCCTGTGGCTCCTCCGTGTGGGTGTGATCCAGCTGGACGTTCCTCCTGTGGACACCTTGTGTGGATCATATGACGCTGCAGGCCACGGCGAGTGCTTCACTTCAGTTCCGGATCCCAACCTCCACGGAGTGAGTGGGGGTTTCCGGAGGGGAGGTCTGGGCTTGGGGGGCAGGGGTGCGCAGATTCACACAAGTGGCGCACAATCTCATGCACCATACACCAAGAGTGAAAAAAAAAAAATATTGCGAGACTCCCTCGTCCGCCAACCGTTTCGAGAAGCTCGCTTGCAAGCCAGCAGCGGTCCGCATTTAACCCCATTGGTAAAACTGCTGTAGCCGTTGGCGCAGGTTGGGAGTCTGCAGGGGGGTGGGGTAAGGGGCAGGAGGTTCGGCCCTACACGGAACCACCCATGGGGGGTTACTTAGGCTCAGATCCTGGCACCAACCCCCGGCCCTAAACTTTTTAGCCCCTGCGTGCAGGGGTGGGGGTGGGGGGGCGGGTGGCCGCGGGGTTGGAGTCCGGGGTACCGCAACATACATACCTCCAACTGATCCCCTCGTCGCACTGATCATTTTGAACACACATATGTGGGGTTTATGAAAAAAATTTACCCCTTGGGGGGGGGGGAGGTTTGGGGGGCTGGATGGGGAAGGTCAGGGATCACACAAAAAAAGTCATGTTTTGCATACATATTTGGATTCCGGATAAAATTCTGAGCATTTTGAGTCTACACACAAGGGGTAAAAACGAAGTCTTACCCCCCACGGTGCGTGAAGACCAAAATATCTATTGTCTCGCCCTTGCTTGTTTTGATTCACCAATAAATGGGAAAGTGACCAAAGCCCTTGAAAGCCTCAAAATCACACAAGCTTTGATTCACCAATAAATGGGAAAGTGACCAAAGCCCTTGAAAGCCTCAAAATCACACAAGCAGTAACCGCTTTTGCCAAATCCAAACTCCTCTCAATGTTTTTTCACTGGGATGAATTTTTGCGCTCGCTCTTGACTTGTCCCAATTGCTTGCTTTTCCAAAATTGAAACAAGCACACGAACAGCTCCATCCCAAAGCAGCAAATATGGATGATGGCTTCTAATAGTATCTCACCAAGAGTGGCTGTCGTGTCCACAAACTCTATACGCGTTGCGACCCCATCCGGGTCCTCCGTAGTATAAATACATGATAGCTGCAGACAAACAAATTGCTTGGGCAAAAATTCTATTGCCTTCGGCAGTGCACCTCGAAGAGAGGCTGACAGTCAGCCAATCAGTCACTTAGCCAGGCTAGCAGTCAGTCAGACAACAACACAAAGTTTGGGTTTTTTGTCAGTGGCAGACGCGGGCCCAAGCAATGGGGAGACATTTGGCCTCAGGGCAAGCAGTGGCCGAATGGTAATGCGGCTGTCCGGAGTCCTTATGGTCGGCGGTTCGAGCCCTGGTCGGGCGAATTTGGCGCCGCCGCCGCCGCCGCCAACAGTCGGCCAACCAGGATTCGAACCGCCGTCCAAAAACTTTGTGTTGGCCGCGTTACCATTCGACCGGCGGTGGTGTGACCGCGATATGCCTCCCCACTGCTTGGAGCCTTCTGAGCGAAAAAATTTTGACCCCCCCAGCCCCCCCCCCCTCAAAAAAGTGATATCCAGTTTTAGGGGATAGAGGCCTCAGAATCAAAAAATCCATTGGGGGGTGGTCTTATTGGGCAAAATAATGATTTTACAAGGGGTTGAACATCCAATATCATGCCTTGGGGTATGCTACGCGAATGACCCCCAAAAAGGGGGGGTATACGACGCCCGCGCCTGCACTTGATCTAACAACCTCTCTTCGAGGTGATTTAGTAAAGCTGGTAATCAACACGGATCACAGACCAACACCGCCAGCAAAATTCAGCTTATTTATTCCACGGCGCCGAGTGCGCACGCGTCCTAAAGAATTTACTCACATTTGCAGGCGGCTGCAAGATGGCAAATAATTTACAGTTTCTAAGAAAACTGAGATGTTGCTTCAAGCAATGCAGAACACGCGCCCAGCCAATGGCGACAACGCCATGGTGTTTACAATGCAGCACATGCACCCGGGGGTTTTCCTCCCTCCCTCCCACCCCCTCAGCTTGACTTAACGATGGAGCATCCTGAAAAGTTCTATTCACCCTCTTCATCCAACGCCATCTATCCTGCGAGTCAACAACATGAGCACAGACAATGTCCTTAGGGTACTGCAATCTCCTAGTAGCCCACTGGAGGTGTTCACAGGCAAGTTCAAAATAGCCTGGATGCGAGCAGATTCGGGCATAGCGGATCGATTCCGCTTTGATCCAACCCACCCTCACATGTCTTGGTTGGTTCGCCAACCAGGGCACATATGCAGCCCCGTGTGTCGGCTTCCAATAAACAGCAGAGTGTAGCAGGCGGAGGCTAATTAGGTAGATATCGAGAAACGGAACCCTGCCACTCGCTTGGGTCACCTCCAGAGTGAAAATTGCGGAAAATTGTGAAAAATTGCGAAATTGCGGAAAATTGCGGAGCTCAACCCCCCCCCGCTTGGAAAGAAGCATCAAAATACCCATTTTCAAACAACAATGATGCCCCTAGTATCACGAAGTATGGGTTTCTAGTATGCCTTCTCGGGGATCCCCAACATGGGGACAAAAAATGGGGAAAGAGGGGGAGAATTGGGGGAAAATAGGAGGAAACTCTATTGCCTTCGGCAAGTCCGTGTACCAGTCCCGTTTGACCCCCATTTCAGGTGATCACAGTATCAAAAAAATAAGTTTCGGAAACTTCCATTTTTGAGCTGCCTAGGGTGAAAAACTGCATAAGCAGGTTGTGTGCCAATCCCTTGGGAGCCCCCCCCCCCCCCTCCCCGTGCAGCCAATAACCAAATAGAGTGAAAAACACATAAATACGGCCCCAAACATGCTTTAAATACCTTGGATGGTCATATTGTGTGGTCACAATATCAAAAAAAACAAGTTTTAGAAACTTCGATTTTTGAGCTGCCTAGGGTGAAAAACTGCATAAGCAGGTTGTGTACCAATGCCTTGGGAGCCCCCCCCCCCCCCCGCACCCAACACCCAAATAAGGTGGAAAACACATAAATACGGCCCCAAATATGCTTTACATACCTTGGATGGTCATATTGTGTGGTCACAATATGAAAAAAACAAGTTTTAGAGACTTCGATTTTTGAGCTGCCTGGGGTGAAAAACTGCATTGGCAGGTTGTGCATCGGCCCAGGCACTCATGTAAGCCATATTGGTGGAAACAGTCATTTCGCGTCTTTGGCACGGGCATTGACCGGCCCTCGGCAGGGCTAGAGACTGCAAAAACCGTCCTTTCGTATCCTAGTCGGCATATACTGTCACAACATCCCCACTCACACCCCTCAGAGTGGGTAGCACGGGGTCACCGAGGTCGCCAAAACCGCCAACATACCAAAAAGGCTTAAAAGTGCATAAACTGCATCAGTGCTCGTCCCACTCCGCCCCATACAAACCCCATGGAGTCGGGACCCGGAAACACTTTTTCGGCTCAAAATTGAAAAAAAACCAAAAGATTCATGATTTTCGACCCCAAAAAAGGGGGGGTATTTTTTGACCCCCCCCCCCCACACCTCCCTCAAAAGCTCCAAAAAGTGGTTTTCAAGTGGGGGGGGTCTGGGGGGGGGTCTGGACCAAAAAAAAACTCATTGGAGGATGCGTTTATTGGACAAAATAATGATTTTACAAGGGGTTAAACTAACAATTCAACCCCTTGGGGTAGGGTACGCGAATAAGCCCAAAAAGGCCCAAAATGGGAGGGCATGTGGCGTTTTCCCCTAAATACGCCTGCCTGGCTTTGATCTAACAACCTCTGCGAGGTGATTTTGGGGCTTTCAGAGGGCGCATGGCACGGGCTACGGAGGCCTAGCGGCCACTACGTGGGACCCCATGGGTGCTCAAGTACCCGAATTGTCACCAAATGATCACCCAAACCCATCCTAGGGGCAACGGAAGGGTTTCATGAAAAATCGAATTTGAAAAAACTTTCACGTGCCACTAAACAGCCTATCCAGCGTGAAAACGGCTAAGTCCTCACTGGCAAGGGGCCATATGGGGGCGGGCGACTGGGGGTACCTGGAGTTGGGACCCGGGACCCCCGCCATGGGTTAGGGGGTCCATATACAAGAAAAAAGTTCTTCAGGACCCAGGTGCGGCCACAATACGCAAAGAAGTTTTGACCCCCCTCACCCCCCTCCCAAAAGGGGTACCCAGGTGCAGGGGGGTACGGGGGTCAAAATCCAAAAAATCATTGGGGTATCATTTTTGGTCCTAAAATGAGGATTTTACAAGGGGTTAGACGTTAGAAACCATCCATTGGGGTATGCTACGCGAACGACCCCCAAAAAGGGGGGTACACAACGCTCGCGCCTGCGCTTGATCTAACAACCTCTCTTCGAGGTGATTTGCCCGGCACGCCCGGCACGCTAACGAACTCTCAAGGGAGGCAGGTGCCGAATCTCCAACGACATCCCCCCTCCGCCTGCCCCATCCCAAGCCCTATTCAGACACCTGCCCGTCGCAAACGCAGAGCTTGCACAAGAACTTAATATAGCCTCCGTGCCAGTGCTTCTCAATGCACAAGCGCACAAAACACGCGACGAGCCGGTCCGGGATCTCACGCAGCAGCCGGCGGTTATTGTTGAACATCTGCGAAAGGGTGTCAGCAGCGTGCCAACAGTGGTCCAGCTGCGAAACCATGAAGGGGACGTACTCGAGCAGCCGCATTGCGAAGGAGGAGCTGCCGCAGACCATGTGCTGCAGCAAGCGATAGGCCAGGGCGCAGGCGTCGAGCAGGTCTGCGTTGGCGCGGTGCTCGAGGTCACAGAGACGGTACATGGCTCCAGGCCCCTGGCACTCTTCGAAGGGGGCGGCAAGAACATGAAACACCAACGTGTGCACCTTCGCGTCCAACAGCAGCAGCTGGTGCTTCACGATGGGGATCCCAGACCGGAGGTGCGGATTGGCCTCTTCGCCTTCGGTACAGAACCGGATGAGCATTGTCATGGCCGCGCGCGCGTCTCGGATGTGTTTGGGGGACCCCCTTCCATCTGAAAATGGGATGCGAGGGCATGAACAAATGCAAATTGTGGTCTGCCTGCGCAACTCCGGGTGGAGTGTAGCAGTGGGTGAGTGTGTGCTTGCCTGACGTGCCCTATGCCGAGGCTGGACGGCCCTCGGCATCCCACATGAGCACATCCGTGGACGTCCGCCACTTGCAGCATCGGGTTGCTACGTTAGTGCAAGAGCACTAGCACCAGCTTGAGCTCTAGCATTGGGTCTACCTGTAGCTCTGCATCCTGTGTAGCTGGGTCTGCTCTAATTCTGCTCCTGACCCCACCTGCGTCAATGACGGGCAAGCACGTGCTCCAGCTCTTGCTGTAGCTCTTGCTCTGGTCTTGCCTCTCGATCCAGCTTAAGGCTGGGTCCAGCGCTACCTCTTCCTCTATGCCTCGTTGCAAGTCAAGCTCTGCCTCCACTGGTCCTGTTGATTCTACCACAGCGTTCACGTCTCCTGGTTCCGATCTCCGCCTCCTACTGCGCACCGACACATTTCGCGGTGTTCCAGCGCCAGAACTATCAAATGGGGACCAATGCACAATAAAAGGAGGTCGTGTTGATGAGGCACAGATAAACAGAAGCCGGGGCTCATACCCTTAAACGCGTCCACAAAAATCGTCAGGGCTTCGACGTTGTTGAGCACAAAATGCACGTCGGCAAGTTCATTGGCATCGGGCACTTGCATTGTAAACAAATCATCATCGTCGATGCCGCTGGACAATTCCAAAGGCAGGGCGGCGTGCACCGACTCACCGTCTGTCGTCCGCGGCGCATATACCGTTTGTGTCTTGTTGCGCTTGAGGTACAGGCCTGAGAATATGCAGGGGGTATATCCAGTGGGGGAAAGCAAGGGCCGACCCCCACCTCCAATGGCACAGAAGTTCGCATCGGGGCATATTCCTCTTCTATAACCGAAACGAGCGACGGCAGAAGGAAAAGGGTCGCACTTGTTTTGCCCTGACTGGGTACTCCTCTTATATCAAAATTGCTTCCAGGTCATTGATTTGTGATGGAAGGGCAACGCAAAAACGTGATGTTTCCAGCCTGAACAAGTCCCTGAATGCCACCGCATCCGGGGCCATGGTACCTGGCCATTGGCTTCGTCTTGTGTCTTCCAGAGACATGTCCATGGGACATCGGCCTCGCATCCCTTTCCCTGTCCACCCACAGGCACTGCCTGCCTCCCTCAAACCCGCACACCTCTGCAGCGGTATTATCTGCCCTCACCCTCCCCCGTTCCCCTCCTCCCCACCCACCCACCCACCCGCCACTTACAGAGGCACAGGTAGTGTGCGGGAAAATGCAGGCGGGAGAATGTGAAGTAGAGTCGACAGGCACATAGGAGTCACATGACCACTGCCGCCCTTGCGTACCTGAGGCCTCGTGCTTCAGTCGCATCGGCGTGGACGGTGTCAAAGCCACGTCATCTGAATCCAAGGGGCACAGCAGAAACAAAGTGGCTTTGCTCTTGGCACACTCATCGCGCGTTGACATGGTCAACTGCACGCCGTCCACTACAGTCAGATAGGCACTGCTTGCCACATGCCGCAACCGATATGGCACCCGGAACTTGACCACTCCTCCGCGTCGCGGATTTGTGTTCTCCAAGATCCACATCAAATTGGGCGGGCACGGATTTGGGTCGGGCTTTCGCGCCATGTACACCTGCAGCCGGACACAGGGTGCAAAAACATGACGGGCAAGGTGCAGATTGAAATCAAAGGGGATACACAGCACAGCACACCAAGCAGAGCACAACACACCCACCACACCACACCACACTGTACCACACCATACCACACCACACCACACCACACGCTGAGGACTCCCCAGCCCTACCCACGGGCTGGGTGCGGGGTGCAAAGCCCCCCCACGACGCAGCCCGGGCACCGCCCTCTGGGCAGTGTACTGACAGTGTCAGATGTACGCACGCTTTGGTGCTAAGCACCAACCCCGGGATCCCGCGGCCCCCTAGTACCAGCCGCATAGGCCTCAGGAACGGGTCAGTGTCCCCCTAGGGACGCCGACCCCACTGGCCTCCCCTACTCCCCTACCGCACACGGCCTACACCCCTGCAGCCCCTTTTCCCTCCTCTCACCTGCCCACCCAACATCCCCCTGTTACAGGATTGGCAGCCGACATTGTAGAGGCCCGCGTATGGGGCTTCACCGGCGGTATGGGAGCCCAAGTCTGAGAAAGGGTGGGAAGACAGGGGGCCAGGTTACACAGGTCAAGGGTTGGAACGGCAGGGCCCATGCCCCCCCGCCCCCCTTTTAAACACGGCAACAGGAGGGGAGGGCCACGTTCGGGGGGTAAACGAAAAACCCCCCATGTGTATTGGAACGGCGGTACACAGGGGAGGGGTCCACGAATGCGTGGTGGGGCACCGCTCCCCTATACTGCCCCTGCCGTGCCGACCTCAACCTAGCCAAGGGGGCCCCCATGTGCCCAGGTGGTTACGGTTGTGAAGTAAGGGGTGGACCCCCTCCTAGTGAGGCTTGGATGTGCACCTTGAACATCCACGGAGGGGAGCGGTCCACGAATGCGTGGTGGGGCACCGCTCCCCTACAAGCTCCCATGCTCGCTGTCGGCGGGCGCCTAGCATGTGCCACCCTCACCCCCGGTAAGGTATTCAAAAAAATTGACGTGAGTAAGGTATAAGGCCATTAACCCAGCCACCAACCCCAACAACCCGCAGCACAGAAGGGCGTTGGGCCGGGTAACAACCCCGGACCCCCTAGAAGGAGCCCCGTCCCGTCCGGCCACCTCGGATGGGGCTCTTCTTGGGGTAAATCCAACAACCAGCACACCCAAAAGTAATAACTTACACCTCCATGGGCCCCGGTGCCCCTTCTCCTTCATTTACACCTCCCAGCCGCGGAACATTTGCACATTGGCCTGAGAACTTCGGTGACGGCCGTGCAGACACCCTGGCCATCCCAGCCAGGGTTAGACCGCTGCTGTGGCACCAGGCCGGTCCACTTTCCCCAGGCAGTCCTGCCACCGGTTCCTCACCTCCCCAACAATAGGAGTTAAATCCCACCCACACTAGTCTGGGCCCATAGCCCATAGCCCAAAGCCCACTACTCCCCAGTAGTGAGACAGTGAGGTGAAGGAGCCCCACTACCAAGTGCTTCCCAGCAGTGAGGTAGTGTACAGAAGCCCCCCCACAGCCCGCCCCCCGCCCCCCTTTTCAACGCCTCCCGACACCACAATGCAGCCAGGGGGGCCCACACAGCACAACAACGGTGCCCTTGCGCCGGGTGTACAGACTCCGCCCCAAGCCGCCTGCTTTTTCCCGGTGTGTAACCCATACCCTTTTCCTACCCAGGCTGGGTGTGCGGGGGGCCAAACGTGCAACCACCGGGAGGGTAGGACACCCCGCCCCCTCAGCTAGTGACACCGCGCCATTAGGGTGCTACCACCCCCCGCAAGTGCCACACAGGTAGCGACAACTGGCATGGCGGGACACTCCATCCCCCCGGCCTGTGGTCCCGCGCCTTTGGGGGGACAGCCATCCCCAGCAAGTGCCCCACAGGTTTCAAGCACCGGCACGGCAGGACACTTCGTCCCCCCGGCTCGTGACCCTGCACCTTTTGGGGGACAACCATCCCGCACAAGCGCCCCACACGTTGCGATCACTGGCGCAGCGGGACACTTCGTTCCCCAGGCCTCTGAACCCGCTGCTTTTGGGGGCTAGCATCAACTGCCCTTCAACGGTGTGGCAGTGCACTGAAGGAGTTCCTCTACCCATTGCTCCCCAGCAGTGTACCGCTGCATTGAAGGAGACCCACTGCCCATTGCTCCCCAGCAGTGTGGCAGTGCAGAGAGGGAGTCCCAAGTCTGGGGGGGGGGGGGTTGGAGGGGGGGTTCTGGGAGAGTCAATGGGGGGGGGTCTGGGGGGGGCTTTGGGGGGGTCCCGGGAGGGTCGGTTGGGGTGGGGAGGGTCCAGGTGGGGCAATTTGGGGGGGCACATGCCCCCAAGGCCAAGCGGTCTATCACAGGCTCCCCTTACCGCCCCTTGCTCTCACTCTCACCATACCATCACCCTGAACCTAACCCTAAGCTTTGTAGCGAGCTGGATGGGCCATGCTAGCCATGTTGAAGAAGTTGAACAAAATCCCCCAAATTTCCATTTTGGGCCCCAACACTAACTTTGACCCTTGCCTGGGGTTAGAGCTAGGTTTAGGGTTAGGGTTCGGGCTAGGGCTAGGGCTAGGGGTAGGGGTGGGTGTTGGGTTAGGACTAGGTTGAGAGTTGGGGTGGGCATTAGGGTCAGGGTTGGGTTGAAGGATAGTGCTAGCGTGCAAAGTGGACAAAGTTTTCATTCAGGCGCCTTTGGTGCCCATGGAGCGCCGGGCGCATTCTGCGCCCATGGACTCCTGAGGGTGGCAGCGTTGGCAACAAGCTGTTGGCCAGAGGCCCCCTAAGGAGGGGAGCGGGGGGGGGGGGGGTTTTGGCGTCCTAGGACACGCGGAGTCGCCCCCCCCCCCCTAGGGTCCCCTACCCCCCGCTCCCCGAGCAGTGTGGCTGTGCAATGAAGGAGTCTCCCTGCCCACTGCTCCCTAATAGTGTGGCAACGCCTTGAAGGAGTCCCAGTGCCCACCGCTCCCCAACAGTGTGTCGGTGCACAAAAGGAGTTCCACTGCCCAATGCTCCCCAACAGTGTGTCATGCACTGAAAGAGTCCCACTGCCCGCTACTCCCTCACAGTGTGGCCGTACCTTGAAGGAGTCCCATAGCCCGCTGCTGCCCACCCTTGTGGCAGTGCAGAGAAGGAGTCCCATTGCCCGCAGCTCCCGAACAGTGTGGCAGGGCAATGGGGGAGTCCCACTGCCCACTGCTCCCCAAAAGTGTGGCAATGAACTGAAGGAGTCCCACTGCCCACCGCGCCCGAGCCTCATGGTAGTACCCTTAAGGAGTCCACCGCCCGCTGCTCCCAAATAGTGTGGCACTGCACTGAAGGAGTCTTACTACCAACCGCTCCCCGGCAGTGTGGCGGTGCACTGAAGGAGTCCAACTGCCTGCTGCTCCACGGCAGTGTAGCAGTGCATAGAAGGAGCCCCACTGCGCATGGCTCCCTAGCACTGTCGCGCGCGGGAGTTCCCCTAGTGGTTGTGCAACCGGGGCGCCAAGGTGAGAAACCAGTCGCTTGGCTCAGCGGCGTCGTGGTTCCCCTTGTGGGGGCAACTGCAACGGAATGGCACCGTGCAGTGTCATCCCCTTGGGAGGAGCGGGGGTGGGGAAACGGAGTGCAACAAAGGAACTTCCAGGGAGGATCGGGGAGCCCACCTCCTACCTCCCGGCCATGCAATAACATGGCTCTTTTCCGTCCCCTTGGTCACGTGTGCGAGCTTGAGCGGTTTTTCCCAGGCGTCGTGCGATCCCCAGCCTGGATACCCCCGCACGTGACGCCGTGTGGCCATGGACGGCTGTGGGCCCAGGCTCTGCCATGCGGCAGCGATAGGACACTGGGTGTGCACCGTGGGAAGTTCAGGGATGTACAGCGCTGAGCTCCAGTGGTCGTGGAGCTTGGGGCTTGTATCAGCACCAACGGCGACCTGAAGACGACCACTGGGGACGACACCGTTGTCTAGACCGCTGACTGGTGGGGACGAGACCATTGCCAGCAGCGCGTGAACCGGTTTGGCGAGGAGACTATGGCGGCTACATTTGGGGACCCGACAAAGCGTTGGGTGTGTGTCCATGCAGGGATTATAGCTTTTGGCAAAAGTGGAGGCATTGTGCGTGTGTCCAAGCAGAATTTGTTGCTTTTGGCATATGTGAAGGCATTGGGTGTGTGCCCATGCAGCATTTTATTGCTTTGGCAGAACCGGAGGCACTGGGCGTGTGCACAAGCAGAATTTATTGCCTTGGCACAACTGGAGGCATTGGTCTCGTGCCGATGCAGAATTTTATTGCTTTGGCCGAACTGAAAGCATTGGGCGTGTGCCCAAGCAAAATATATTGCTTTGGCACAACTGAAGGCATTGGGTGTGTGCCCGTGCGGAATTTATTGCTTTCGTAGAATTGAAAACATTGGACGTGTGCCCATGCAGAATTTTATTGCTGTGGTAGAACTGAAGGCATTGGGCGTGTGCCCATGTACAATTTTATTGCTTTGGCAAAATTGGAGGCGTTGGACGTGTGCCCATGCAAAGTTTATAACTGTTGGTAGAACCCAAGGCGTTGGGCGTGTGCCCATGCAGAATTTTATTGCTTTGGCAGAACTGAAGGCACTGGGCGTGTGCCCAAGCAGAATTTATTGCCATGGCACAGCTGGAGGCATTGGGCGTGTGCCCATGCAGAATTTTATTGCTTTCGTAGAACTGAAAGCATTGGACGTGTGCCCATGCACAATTTTATTGCTTTGGTAGAACTCAAGGCATTGGGCGTGTGCCCATGTAGAATTGTATTGCTTTTGTAGATCTCAAGGCATTGGGCGTTGCTTTGGCACGACTGGAGGCATTGGGTGTGTGCCCATGCAGAATTTTTTTGCTTCGGCAAAATTGAAGGCCTTCGTCGTGTGCCCATGCAGAATTTTATTGCTTTGGCAAAATTGGAGGCATTGGATGTGTGCCCATCCAAAATTCATAACTTCTGGTAGAACCGAAGGCATTGGGCGTGTGCCCATGCAGAATTTTATTGCTTTGGCACAACTAGAGGCATTGGGTGTGTGCCCATGAAGAATTTTATTGCTTTGGCAGAACTGAAGGCATTGGGCGTGTGCCCAAGCAGAATTTATTGCCTTGGCACAATTGGAGGCATTAGGGCGTGTGCCCATGCAAAATTGTATTGCTTTGGCGGAAATGAAGGCATTGGGGGTGTGCCCATGCAGAATTTTATTGCTTTGGTAGAACTGAAGGCAATGGGCGTGTGCCCATACCAAATTGCATTCCTTTGGCAGAACTGAAATATTGCCTCGCCGATTGGGACAAGGGGTAGTGTAACTCCTTCTATTTACTGCCTCATTGCCCTAGGTTAGTGGTGAATGGGTTTCCGGCTGCCACTAGATTGGTTCACTAGTGACTAGCAGCGGCACCGCTTGGCACACCGCATGCGTAAACTCCCCAACATGACGGTGCTTGCGGAGCACTCCGAGTGGGGAAATGATAAACTTTTTGCGTTGTGCAGCAAGAGCCCGGAGACAGCGCAGCACTTGTGGGAGTGCCACGTACAATCCAATGTGTGGGTGGCGGCCAACCCAACAACGCCTGCATGCGCGGCTAGTGACCCATATGGGGCCCAAGGGACGCCGGTGCAGGGCCAGCCGTGGGACTCAACTCGTGGGCGGCGGCCATCGCAACGCCATCCCTACGAGCAGCATACATGGGGCTGGCGAGGCTGCACCACATGGCAATGGAATTCATTTAGCACGTGTTGAATGAGTCCTAGAAAGTGTCGTTGGCCCACACCAAGGCGCGCTTACGCCTCATCAAGGTTGAAGCTAGGGCCGGAGGAATCATGTCATGGGATCTACGAGAACTTCAACGGCACCTGCAAGTGGTGCGGCACGGCATCCCTAAGGGAGCCCTGAACTCACGTCCGCCTGCTCATGAGGGGGCACCCTCCCCCTTGCCGCAGGTGCATACGGCTTGCGGCTAGCCTTAGGGCATAGGTTCACGGCCCACTCATTTAGCATTTTCCCGTTTGGCATCCCAACCATTGCCATTTGGTAACAGCACCGTTGGCACAACACACCACAACGCACCACCCACACCACAACACATAACATGACACCACTCCTCACTGCACCGCGGGCAGGCAGGAGTACGGGTGCCGCGGCATCCAAGTGAGGGCCGCAAGCGGCTCCTCCCTGGTCGGCGCGTCCACCCAAACGTTGATGGAGGTGATCCAGTAGGAGGGGGTGACCACCACGTTGATCGCAGCTTTTGGGGACAAGCACTCCGCCCCCATGGTGCGGGTGTTTAGGTGGTGTTTCCCATCTCCACACTTCCGTCCTTCCTGGTATGTTGGGAGGGCGCCCACCGCTGACTCCAAATCAGGTATCACCTAGAAGGTGCCTTGCTACGCCGCCAGTTGCCTGACGCAGAGCATGAGGGTCCGGGCCTCTCCTTCTTGGGAAGTCCCTAACCCCGAGGTTGTCACGGTCACGTACTTTCCTAGTGCACTCTCATGCACGATCGCCATTGTCATGCGCGCCGGGGTGGTGGCGGCGTTAGTGGCCACGATGGCCACCCGGATCGCGGCCAGTGGGGGGAGGTCATGGAATCATATACCCGGCTTTGTCCGGGGCTGTAGGTACATGGGAGCTGCCTCCGGGGCCCAATGGGGATAGAGGGTTGCGTGCCCGCAGAAATGCTCCCGCAAGTGTTATTAGAGCACCGGGCCTAGCTCTGATCGCAAGACCCCCAGCGTATGCAGGGCGATGTAGAGCGGGCCCCGATGAGGGTGCCCCTGGCACTTGCGGGTAAGGCACCGGTTGGGGTACTTGAATAGGGCTACCGCCTCGGGGCGGAACTCTATCCGAGGTTCCCGCGGCGGGGTGTGGGTGACTATCAAGACCGTGTGCCGCGCACGAGCCACCCATCTCCAGTAGTGGTTGCCCTGTTGGTGGGAACATAGCTCCTTGCTGCTCGTTTTGTAGGCACACATGCACGGGGGGTTCGGCTTGCATGGTAATGTCCAATAGGCTCACCAACAGTCGGTGGAGGCGGGTATCGCTAGGGAGGTTTTGGCGTGGCTGCTCGCAAACAAGCAACACGGTTGACCATCATATGACCACCATGACGTCCTCCATCGCCGCGGTGACTTTTATGGACCGATCGTGCTGGTACACCAGCCGGTCTCGGGTGGTCTTGGCCTCCCGCCCGTCGATGACCGCGGTGGTGGTGGCCGGCCACCTTGGGGCTGGCGACCATGTCTTGGGGGCCTACTGCCATCGGCGGGCCGGGGCTCCCACTAGGGGCCGTAGCACGGCATCGTGCCGCCGGAGCCATCCCTCGATCACGTCGACCGTGCGGCCCCGGGGCATCCGTGCTTGCAGGTCAATGACACTGCGCAATGTGCCCTTTAGGGTGTAGAAGTCCCCGAGGTGGTGGTACCCTGGTGCTAGGGCTACGGAGAGGACAACCCGGGGCATGTGGACGAGGGTTATTGCGCCATATGCCATGTTGTACGGCTTGACCTCCAGGGGCAGTTGTTGGTGTGGACGCGCCCGGGTTGGCCCTCACTTGGGGGGGTTTGGGGTGAGAGCGATGATGGGGGGCGTCCCTTGGCATTGCCCTAGGAGGCACATGGGCAAGCCCACCTCGTGGACCCCCATTTGTAGCCTCCGCAGCAATGGGGGGCAGTGACGGCGGTGGGACCATTGGACCAGTGCGGGGTGGGGTGTGGTGCAGGGACCAGTGTCAACAAGCTCCGACAGACGTGCAAGAGTGGTTGCAGGAGCAAGCGGCGGCACCTGCACGGGTGCACTACGAGCCCCGCTGGGAGCCCAATTGCCGAGGTTAGGCATGCCCTTGGACTGGTTCAACGGCGACCAACAACGGCACATAGTGGCCCACCGCATGTGTAACCTGCCCACCATGACGGTGTTGGCGGAACGCGCGCAACACTGCAATGCGTAGATGCACGTGCAGTGCCTGCTGTGCGGAAGTGGCAAAAAAACGGCTTGCCTGTTGTGGGAATGCCCGGTGCACACCCACAAGTGGCGCACGGCCGGGCAACGCCTGCACTTGTGGCCCAACATCTACTTCGGGTTGCAGGCCTCGCACGTGTAGGGCCAGCTGTGGGTCGTGGAGCAGTGGGCGGCGGCCATCGCAACGCTGTTCCTGCGCACAGCCCACTTGGGACTGGCGGGACCGCATGACATCGGGACGGAGTTCATCAAGCAAGTGGTGACAGAGTCCTACAAAGTGTGGTTGTCACACGCCAAGGCAAGAGAGGGCCTCCTCAAGGCCCGAGCAGGCCCAAGGGGCACAATGGAGTGGGCCCTGCAGAGTTGCAACTGCACCAACCATCGGAGCGGGACGGCCTTGAACTGAGCCCGCCAAATGCTGAGGAGAACCCGGCTGCTCACAAGTGCGTAACAAAGCGCGCGCGAAGGCACACATCCCTGCCCGTTTTGCTACGCCTGTAAGCAAGACATCTTGGCCACTGCCTTCTGGTAATAGCGCCTTTGGCACACCCCACCGCACCACGCTGTGCCACACCGCACCGCAATACAACGTGAAAAATGCAATTCGTGTACCAAAAAATGTCCGCCCTGTAATTTTGTATTGTGGCAAATTCGAGTAATCCGTTTTTGTCGCAAAGTCGTGTAAATTTTTTTGCGGTAAGGTTGTGTAACTGAAAAAATGAACCACTAACAAAAAATTGTCGATGCGTGTATCTTTTTTCTGCGGACCACAAGGACGAGTAGAATTTTTCCCACAACAATGCCACTATTGCAATGTGTACCCAATATGTAGAATTGCCGGTTCCGTAAGGCACCCCATAGTGGTCTTAACGATGGGACGTTGCGTCCACAAAGCACAAAGTACTTTGTGCGGCCGCCAAGTAATTGGGCCTCGGCCAATGTAAGTATATGGAGGTGTGATGGGGCTTAGGTACCAAAGAGAGGTAGGTAACCAAGACGATCCACCACAAAGGGGCAACTTATACACTGCTACATCAAAACTTACAACTAGGACTGAGCATAGGATATCGCCGTTGAAGAAGAACGGCCTCCGTTAGAGATGGTCTTGCACGTTCAAGATGATTGCCCTTCAAAATGACTAGAAAAACGGGTCATTTTCACCTCAAAATGGACCATTGCATGGCACTACGGCGTGGGAGACGCCTCATGGAACACCCCTTTGCAATCATTTGATAGCCCAATTGCTATGCCAAAAGAACAGCCCTCATTGGAGACACGTGCTTGGCACACTGTTGATCATCCTCAACTTTCAACACCGTCATCCTCAAAAAAAGCAGAAAGTGGTCATTTTTGCACACCAAATCGGCCATAGAACGGGCTAGGCGGCTTACAATCATGCAAAACTTAGTGTAGATGATGCACATTTGTTCTACCATCGTTTTGAGCTACTTGGATGCCGGTTTTGAGCCACAAGTCACCAAAAAGGCTTTTGCCACTGGTTGCTTGCTGATGATGGTGTTGTTGCAACTTGCTTGCTTGATGCTGCGAAAATACGTGGCTCACCCTTGGAGCCGAAGAAGGGTTGTAAAATCTGACCTCAGTAAATATTCAAAGCACACTTATAGACATCACCTTTGGTACACCAAATAAGTGGACGATATATAGGAACACAACAAGCCTATAAAGCGCGCACCTGCTAAAAGTAGTTCCAAAATGCACCTTTGTAGATGAGGTCAATCTTCGTATCAGAGGACTTGGGCTTTGCACCAAGACTGGTGTTCCGCTCACAAGCCTTGAGCTCCATTACTTTGATCCGCCCTTGTGAGTGGTGCTCAAACGGCACGGCTTCACAACCAAGCATCGGGCCTTGGGATTCCAAAAGGATCGTTGGTCTTGTGGTTTTCGGGGATTGTACATCCCAAACTGGTTGGTTGCACATCACGTTTCCTTTGTGGATACTTTCTTTACCCCAATGCCTCCAGGTTTTGTGAGCTATGTATTGAGCATCGTCAATGCCGGTCGCTCCATGCTAGTCATTCAAGCGCCTAGTGATGATTTTGAAAAAGTCACCAAGCTTCCTTGCCCTACTACAATAAACCCTAGCACCCAAGATCAATGCGCACTTTCCGAGACCCAAGAGAGTAAGCCACCCCAACCCCGCTTTAAGGCAAGGATGCCTCCTCTGGGCAAAGCATGGAAGGCTCAATGCCTATTAGGGGCAACCAATGCCCCTCCTGAGCAATGTGGACCCCTAAGAAGGCAGGGGCTATGCACGCATCTTGCCTAGATTTGGGCCATTTCTACCCCCCGTGTCCAGCACTATTTGCGAAATGGACCTGTTGCTGGAGGGGGAATGGTTGACGGACCAGGATATCTTGTGTTGGTTGAACCAGGAGCTCTACAACATGGAAATCGATGTACCATGTGTGTGGACTATTGTTGTTCGTTATAACAGATTAACAGATTGTCAATGCGGATGCAAGCCGTTGAATCTACCTTTGCACTGGACAACATGGTTTGGTGCTATTGCCACATTTTCGTGGTCGCCACCGATGACAAACGACAAGGGTCACATCAGCTCATCAATGAACAGCTGCTAGCGCTCTGACTGGCCACATGCATTTTTTGGGTAGCTATCTGGCCACTCTCCACGGATCAAGACATTCTGACAAATGTCCTCTTGCATGCGAGAAACAATCAAAAGTGACCCTAATCCGGGCAAGATGGCTACATAACCCTTGCCTTCTCAGGGGCCTAATGGCTAGCGCAAAAAAAAAAGTCACAAAGTGGCCGAAAGTTGCACAAGATGGCAACAAAACTCGTACCTTCTAGGGGTCCCCAGTGGCCAGCACGTGGGGGGGGATCAGAAATGGCGCAAATTTGGGGCAAGATGGTTACATAACCCCTACCTTCCTGGGGTCCCCAATGTCCAGCACAGAGAAAGAATCAAAAATGGCGCAAATTTGGGGCAAGATGGCTATTTGGGGCAAGATGGCTTGTAGCCCCAGTGCTCAGCACGGGGAAACTATCAGAAGTGGCTACCCGACCCCTGCTGTACTGCCGTACTAAGGGGCCAAATCTGGGCAACATGGCTACATGACCCTTGCCTTCTCAGGGGCCCCAGTGCCCCACACGGGAAAGACATTAGAAGTGGCCCAAATCTGGGCACGATGGCGGCATAACCCCTCCCACTTCGGGGGTACCCGGTACCGTAAATAGGGAAAAAATAAGAGGCGTCCCAAATCTGGGGAAGATGACTACATAACCCCTACCTTCTCGAAGGTCCCCAATGCCATGCACGAGGAAAAAACAAAAGAGGACCCAAATCTGGGCAAGATGGGTACATAAACCCTACCTTCACCGGGCTCCCTAGTGCTGAGCACGGGGAAAAAAGCAGAACTGGCCCGAATTTGGGCAGGATGGCTACATAACCCCTGCCTTCTCCGGGGCCCCCAATGCCCTGCATGGGGAAAACATCAGCAGTGGCTACTTCACCCCTGCCTTCTTGGGGGGCCACATATAGGCGGAATGGTTACATAACCCCTGCCTTTTAGGGGGTCTGCAACGCGTAAACAAAAATGGCCAGCATCAGGCCGCTGGAAAAATGGCCTTAAGAGCCATCCTGATCAAAAAAGGAAAACTCCATAAGGATTGCCCTGCTTGGGGGTCCCTAAAGCGGGGACAAAATCAGCAGTGGCTAGTGGCCACCAATTTTCGTTTCATTGTAAGTGCGCGTAACTTTTTTTGCCGTAAACGCGAGTACAAAAAAAATCATACCATTGTGTAACTTTTTTTGCGGTAACTGCGAGTGCCTGGTTTTGCCGTACTCGGCACACGGGGGGGGGCACACGGGGCATGTCTTCGGGGCACACGGGGCATGTCTTCGGCGCACATGGGCGCCAATACAATTATTTCGTACTCGCATTTACTGCAAAAAAAAAAAACACACGGCGGGAGGACTTTTTTGGTACACACATTTACTGCAAAAAAAAAAAAGTACACAACTTACACCACACCGCACCAATCCGCACCACACTGCACTACACCACACCACACCACACCACACCACACCACACCGCACCAATCCGCACCACACCACACCACACCACACCACACCACACCACACCACACCACACCACACCACACCACACCACACCACACCACACCACACCACACCACACCACACCACACCACACCACACCACACCACACCACACCACACCACACCACACCACACCACACCAAAACACGGTGTGCCATGGCATGCGAGGTCAAAGGACCCTGACCCACCCCTGTGTTATCCAACATGGATCACCTGGACCAAGCCTCTCCTGCAGATCCATGCCCCCTGAGCATGTCCATCTGTACAAAGCACGAAGTCGGCTCAATACTTCAAATGAAATGAGACATTGGCATGTGCAGTTGTTTTTTTCGTAAAATGGGTACAAACCCAGTGTATTCATGTTCAAGTGTCGCCTCCCGCGGTCATCAAGATCTTTCAACGTTGGGTGTTGCAGCCGCTGCAGAATGGTGTTGGACTGCCGTTGGGAAGAGAACCCATCGAACGTCGAAGGCGTGGTCCCTTAATGTCAATTCTGTCTGATGCAGCGTCAGGCATTGCCAGACAGAAACCTCACTATAACAAGTCTCCTTCGGATACATAGTTGTGTTCCGTGGTGAGGGTCCACATTACAAGCCACGTGCGCAGGGGCTCTGGAGCCGCCGCTCCCCCGCAAACCCCTTCCCATGTCAATATACCCCACACTCGCAAGCAAGAATCATGGCCTAGACCAATAACGTCGGGCGGTCACCCACTCCGGACGAATAATCAGAATCAGGGGCGCCATTGCAGTCCGTACCTGTGCTGGACCATTGCCTGCCTCCTGAGCCCCCCCAACAGCGGAAATGTACTCGCCCCACATCTTGCCCACGAGTTTTGCGTCTGGTGTGCCGATGGTGAAGTCATGCGTGGGCGAGAGACTGAGGGAGGGACTGAACAGCACTTCCACCGTGGTACTGTCAAATGTGGTGCTGCCGTCCAGCGTACTGTCCACGGACCTGAGTCGGCCGGGCGTCGAGAACCCGTAGTGCCTGTGGGGCATGGCGCTGGAGGTGCCGCAAACCTCCAAAGGCGCCGGGTACTGCACTACGTCGTTGTAATTGATCGTTTCGTCGCGGTCAACTGACGTTTGGTTGGGAGAAAAGTTGGAGGCAGTTAAAGATGTGCTCAATGAGCCACTGCTCTCCGCAAACTGGGCTCTTGCGGACGTCGACAGCCTCCAGACTCGATTGGAAAAGGCCGGGGACTCGTCATCGTCGTCAGACATGAGGTCCCCAAAGCTCTCGGTCCGTGTGAACGGGACGCGGAAAGACACGCCCTTTGGCCCTTTGGTGGAAAACGACATGGCCCCACGGGCAAAGGCCGACAGTTGACTGCGTGGCGATGAGTTAGTGTCCTCCAGCACAACGGATGGCGTGCTGCTACGGGAACTGGGCCCAGAGCTGGAGTGGTCCTGGTCCTGGCCGGCCAATAGGGGGACTTCCAAGAGTGCATCTGACTGCCCCGAAAGGGACAATTTAGTTGGGAGCGGTCCACCGCTGACGCCAGATCTGAAGCTCAGATTGACATCCTGCAATGATGTGAGCTTCTTCATGGAGGACGGCTGCAACTTGGCCTCCAGACTCTCAGGCAGCAGGGCGTCCACAGGGGTCTGAAGGGATGAAAGGCACTAGGGTCACATGCTTGGAGCGGCAAGCGGGCATATGCCCACCCACAAGTACGTGCTCCCAGCAACAACTAACTTGCACTCACCTACACACATGCATACCTTGCCCCCCCCCCCACACAAATGCACTACCACACCCCTCATACCCCTATGCATACACATACCTGTAAATGTGGACATACACAGACATACACAATACACATACGCATACACATAGGAATACGAATAGGACTGATCAATTATCACGCCGTCTACTAGTGTTTCCTGCGACCATGCCCAAGCAGGTGATCCCAACCCTGACGCGGTGCCCTGGGTCCCAGGGCTGCCTGAGATTGTCCACAGCTTGACGGAGGACCCCGAAGTCCAGGGATAAGGTCGTCTAGGATTTGGGGGCAGTTGGGGGCGCGGGGGCGGGGGGGGGGGGGATTGATGATTTAATCAATTTTTGAACTTTTTCCGCCCAGAAGTACGCGGTATGGCAATTTTATCGATACACTAAATGGGGGGAAACCAACCTACTGTGATGCGTGAGGGGTATTGGAGGTGTACATTGGTGAAAGTGGATATGGGGCGCCATTAGAAAGTACAATCGCATAAAGGTTCCTTGCATGTTGCCTTTTCAAGTGTGTGGTACAACATTTTTAGCCCATGCAGGTCTTCTCCGGCATGGGTGCTATCAATTCCTGGTGGCATTTGGGTGGTTGTTGTTAATTCTTGGTGGCAACCACATGGTTGCTATGAATTTCTGGTTGCAACTGGGTGGGTATTGTTTGCTCTTGGTGGTATTCGAATGGTTACTATGGCATCTGGACGGTTGCTATTCATTCATGGTGCCATCTAAATGTTTGCTTATTAATTCCTAGTGGCATCTGGATGGTTGTTGTTCATTCAAGGGGTATAGGGAAGTGACAAGAGGCAACAAAAAAGGCTCACACAAGCAATGAACAATGAAAGGAACAATGAGACAGGAAGGCTAGTGCATGAAATACAGTGTGGTGTAGTGCTAGCTAGCCTTTGTGAAATATGTGTGCAAACCATGATGAAGGTGATGATTCTTCGGAGTCATCGAACATGCATGCATGCATAGGATGATCTCAAAAGCACGAAACTTGACCTAGTTGGGTCCCATTGTTGCTTATGTACTACTCTAGGAAATCCCTAAGAATGAACACTCAAGTCGTACCACTTTTACCATTTCTTGGGCATCCTGGTACGAGGTATGACATGATCAGGTTGAGTCTAAGTAGTCCCTCCCCCCCGCCCCGGGCAGTGGCAACTGCGAAGCGTTAGCATAATTCATGCCGGCATGGAAGGGGGGGTAGCTTGTTAGCGCACCAGGGGGGGGGGGGGGTAGCAGAGCAGCATCATGGCTACAAGCAAGAGCAAGGCCCATGGGGTGACAACACACCAAAAAAAAGAAAGCAACAAGTGCAACAAACTCCGGCACAAATGGTGACCATCGCTTGAACCATTGTCAACCCCGCATCAAGCCACGCCATGTTATAGGTGCTCCCCCCCTTCCTTGCCCCCTTACTTCCTCCCTGCCATGTCCAACAAGAAGAACTTCTCACATGCGCTAGGGTTTCACACCAGCTCCAACCTCACTTGGCCTTGGGCCATCATTGTCCAGTGTCCATAGTGCGGCATAGTGCGGCAATCGCTGTGTTGGGTATACACGATAAGGCCTCAAGTTCGCCCACCACATATGACGTAGACACCCTACTTACAGCATTTGCCTTCATGATTACTAGCACGGACCTCGTTGGTTTGTGTGTCTTATGTGTCACCACCTTGATCTAACCATCCACTCCCCATCACTCTGCTTGTCTTCTCGCACCCCACTGTCAACCTACCACACACTCCTATGTACACCACCTTGATTCTAGCACACCACTTCACCGCACCTCGTCAATCGTCAATAGGTCAACTATGGTACAAAGCCCTTAGGCGCCCTTTGTTGGCCACGCCTCGACCCCTCTTAGTTCCTCCTAGGGCCAGGACTTGAGTCCACGGGTCCTCTGCCTTTTCTTTGGATTCGGGGTCGTTGTCGGGAGTTTGAGCGGCGGAATCAAGGGCCATGCCATTGTCACCAGCACCATTCGTAGCCTCTAGCGCCACGGTTTAGTCATTTTCCATGGAAAACAAACAACTGGATGCACAGTTACAGGCTCCCTAATGTGCAATTTAGAGTTAGAGGCTCTTGCTGCTGCCCAATATGACCACAGACATGTGTGGTACAACCACAAATGTTAATGAAAATCGGAGTAAAAAGGCGGTAAATAAAGCGGAAATGGACCACTATATGGTGTTGGGCACAAGGGTTGCAAGTGAAGGTTCAAAATCAAATTAAGAATGATTGGATCCGCCTGGTGCATAAAAAAAACAAGTGTTCCTCAATGGAAACGGCGCCTTTGATTTGCCCAGGGAGCTTTGGGACGTCCTCTCAGTCTTTATCATTGAGGTCACAACCATTATTAGCCTCCTGAATCATAAGCAGTGTTGCTTTCAGAGGTCGCACAAGTCTTGCTCGCTGAGGAACTGGAACGTGAGGAAGTGCCACCACACAAACCTCCTGAAGACTCTGAGGATGACTAGGAAGAGGTCTCACCGGATCCATTCAAACTACCATGGGTAGAAGACTGATTGGATTGGTCTGTTGACAATGCAGAGGAGGATGACCCAGGTGCTGCTCGTGGGGATCTAGGGCGAGGCACGCGTTTTGCGGGTAATTTGGATGCAAAATTGGAACAAGTTTACACCGGGCTGGGCAACCACAAGCAGAGCTGGCGGTGGAGGCACAAGCACACCGTCAAGCTACTCTTGTAAATTGGGTGCCCGTTTCGGCTTCCGTTTTTTGGCCCTTGGTTTAGCTAGACTCTTTGGAAGTTGTACTTTTTGTTGCAATTGTGTTTCACTTCGTTGAACTGTTGCCAAAAACACCAATTTCAAGGTCCTCCTTGACCCCAAGAACCACTCAAAGGTGCTGTTACATCCCTAGTTACATCTGCCATTGAGAGATGTACTCTGCGTGGATATTCAATGGACAGTGCCAAAGAAAAACATTATCGCGGAAGACCCGCGGTGTCTAAAGGAGTTTGCTGATTAAATTTGGCAGGGACGTAAAAAAAACAAAATGGAGGCCCGTCGGGAGCACCAAAATTTTTATCCTCTGCCCCACAAGCAAATGGCAGGGTTTTTGCATTGCAAGCATCAAAAAGCAATTGTATACGCTAGCGAAAATTACTAATGACAAATTGAGGGATTTTCCCCTGCTATTTATTAACCTCTTCCCCCCTCCTTCCCCCTAGTCGGGCAAGCTCGTCGCTGAATTCAGCGGCCGACTTGACGTTTTTGTGGTTCAACAATCATCACGTCACTATAGAAAGCATTGCCTCCCACATTTCTGCAAAGAACATTGAAGCTAGGGAGTCATGCGTGGGGGTCCACAACCCGGCTGCAAGTACCAAGGAACAAATGTACTCCTAGCTTGTACCGTTTACATTAACCAACCCCTGCAAGCACACACGGAAAGCCAAGAAGCTCTCAATGACTTTTTTGGCCTCACAGCCCGTTCCTGCAATGGTATGCTTCCAATGACAATGTCTAACCGCAATGCCAATTCCAATTATTGCACGCACGTAATCAGCCACAAGAGTATGCAATGCATTCACAAATTTGTTACTTTCACCAGATCCCGTGAAAATCGTAGTCATATTCGTGCAAGGGTCGGCCGCGAGATAGAAACCAAGAACCAATTGGTCGTGTTTGCCAAGTTTCGAAAACTCAAAGACCTGAGTGTCTTTGGGTTTCGAAAGAAAGAGGCGTAGGATATAATTGCAACAAATGGGGGAAATGTCTTGTGGAGAGAGTATGCACGACATTTATATCCGTGCCAAACGGCCTAACACAATGGAAACAAGTTAAAGCACTACCTCAAACCGACCCTAGAGACCTACGTTAAATCCTATATGTTATATTTTCAATTTTAATTTTTGAAAGGCGTTAAATGTTAAACCGGTAAATTGTAACACGTTAAACGAGAATACCTAGAATTTTCTGGATTTTGAACTATTTGCAATGGCAATTGCATGTGCATGCTGGGGTCTCGAGGGGGTTTTATGTGGTAGAATGTTGCACAATGGGTTTGTAAAGATGTTGGATTCCCTAGGGGTTGGGGGACCAACGCCGAGTCCTTTTCTTTGGGTCCACCTCCAACCCCACTCCACACCCCCTTTTCTCTTGTGTAGCACTTGTTATGCCTTTCTCTCGGGACACCATTCTCGAGCTTAGTATGACGCTTGTTTGAGTGGAGCGAAGAGTTTGCGGGACCCTTTGGTCTCCCAACTCCTTCGTGAGTGGGTGGCTTCATCTCCCTTCGCCAAGGGCTGATGGGCGGAGGCCACAAACATTGGCTACCCCTCCCTTATTCGTACTAAGCAAGTGGAGGCGGTGAAGCAATACACCTCCTTCCTTTTTCCCACTCCCGGGTTTATTGGGCTACTCATGGACCTCAATGTCACAAAGACGGGGTTCTGCCACCTCTCCGAGTTCATGACCCAGGGATTGACTATACGGCTGCTGCAAGCCACACTTTCCCGCGACCCATCCCAACGCGGAACGCCTTCTTGGACACGTGGAAGGATATGGCTAAGCCGCTAGAGTTGCGCCCCCCCATGACCGTGGACGACCCACCCGCTAGTGGCCGCAGTTGGCCCGTGCACGCATGGGCCCGCTACATTCAATCGCATCCACCACTAGTGGACACCATTGATTGGGGCCGGCCCCTCACCTTTATCGTGCGCGGGGATGCGTACCAGGATTGTGTATAAAGTCTGATGTCTGATGTCTGATAAGGGATGTTGTGTGTGCGGTCTGTCCAAGAAGATGTCTGATATTCTTATCTACTGGAGGTGGGTCTAGGGGTCTAATGCCCAGAGGAAATTGGGAGAAACTATGCCTAAATCTAAATCAACCCCCCCCCCCCAAATGAAAAAAACAAAAAGGGAGGACACAATTGAAAAATCATTGGGGAACCACCTTGGACAATCAGAAACATGGCAATACAAAAGTAAAAAAGACTTTGAACACCAAAATGGGAAAATGGGGAAAATGTGTCAGCAAGGAAAGTGGCAAACAAAAAGGTGCCCATAGGCCCCCATAGGCCCCCATGGGCCCCCAAAGGTGCCCATAGGTCCCCAAAGGTGCCAATAGGTCCCCAAAAGGCCCCATAGGCCCCCAAAGGTGCCCATGGGTCCCCAGAGGTGCCCATAGGTCGCCCTAGATGCCAATGAGTCCCCATCGGCCCCCATAGGTCCCCATAAGTCCCCAAAGGTGCCCATAGGTCCCCAAAGGTCCCCACACGCCCCCATAGGCCTCCACAAGCCCCCATAGGTCCCCATAGGTCCCCATAGGCCCCCATAGGCCCCAATAGGCCCCCATAGACCCCCAAAGGTGCCCATAGGCCCCCATAGGCCCCAATAGGTCCCCAAAGGTCCCCATAGGCCCCCATAGGTCCCCAAAGGCCCCCACAGGTCCCCATAGAGCCCCATAGGACCCCATAGGCCCCCATAGGCCCCCAAAGGTCCCCATAGGTCCCCATAGGTCCCCATAGGTCCCAATGGCCCCCATAGGCCCCCAAAGGTCCCCACAAGCCCCCATAGGTCCCCATAGGTCCCCATAGGTCCCCATTGGTCCGCATAGACCCCCATATGCCGCCATAGGCCCGCATAGGTCCCCACAAGCCCCCACAGGTCCCCATAGGTCCCCATATGCCCCCATAGGTCCCCATAGGCCCCCATAGGCCCCCATAGGCCCCCAAAGGTCCCCATAGGCCCCCATAGGCCCCTAAAGGTCCCCATAGGCCCCCAAGGGTCCCCATAGGCCCCCATAGGTCCCCATAGGCCCCCATAGGTCCCCAAAGGTCCCCATAGGCCCCCAAAGGTCCCCATAGGCCCCCATAGGCCCCCATAGGCCCCCATAGGCCCCCAAAGGTCCCCATAGGCCCCCAAAGGTCCCCATAGGCCCCTATAGGTCCCCATAGGCTGCCATAGGCCCCCATAGGTCCCCATAGGTCCCCATAGGCCCCCAAAGGTCCCCATAGGCCCCCAAAGGCCCCCAAAGGTCCCCATAGGCCCCCAAAGGTCCCCATAGGCCCCCAAAGGTCCCCATAGGCCCCCAAAGGCCCCCAAAGGTCCCCATAGGCCCCCAAAGGTCCCCATAGGTCCCCATAGGTCCCCATAGGTCCCAATGGCCCCCATAGGCCCCCAAAGGTCCCCACAAGCCCCCATAGGTCCCCATAGGTCCCCATAGGTCCCCATTGGTCCGCGTAGACCCCCATATGCCGCCATAGGCCCGCATAGGTCCCCACAAGCCCCCACAGGTCCCCATAGGTCCCCATATGCCCCCATAGGTCCCCATAGGCCCCCATAGGCCCCCATAGGTCCCCAAAGGTCCCCAAAGGCCCCATAGGCCCCTAAAGGTCCCCATAGGCCCCCATAGGTCCCCATAGGTCCCCATAGGCCCCCATAGGCCCCCATAGGCCCCCAAAGGTCCCCATAGGCCCCCATAGGCCCCTAAAGGTCCCCATAGGCCCCCAAGGGTCCCCATAGGCCCCCATAGGTCCCCATAGGCCCCCATAGGTCCCCAAAGGTCCCCATAGGCCCCCAAAGGTCCCCATAGGCCCCCATAGGCCCCCATAGGCCCCCCTAGGCCCCCAAAGGTCCCCATAGGCCCCCAAAGGTCCCCATAGGCCCCTATAGGTCCCCATAGGCCGCCATAGGCCCCCATAGGTCCCCATAGGTCCCCATAGGCCCCCAAAGGTCCCCATAGGCCCCCAAAGGCCCCCAAAGGTCCCCATAGGCCCCCAAAGGTCCCCATAGGCCCCCAAAGGTCCCCATAGGCCCCTATAGGTCCCCATAGGCCGCCATAGGCCCCCAAAGGTCCCCATAGGTCCCCATAGGTCCCAATGGCCCCCATAGGCCCCCATAGGCCCCCATAGGCCCCCAAAGGTCCCCATAGGCCCCCAAAGGTCCCCATAGGCCCCTATAGATCCCCATAGGCCCCCATAGGCCCCCATAGGCGCCCCTTGGCCCCCATAGGTCCCCAAAGGTGCCAATAGGCCCCCATAGGCCCCCAAAGGTCCCCATAGGCCACCATAGGCCGCCATAGGCCCCATAGGCCCCCAAAGGCCCCCATAGGCCCCCATTGGTCCCCATAGGCCCCCATAGGTCCCCATAAGTCCCCAAAGGTGCCCATAGGTCCCCAAAGGTCCCCACACGCCCCCATAGGCCTCCACAAGCCCTCATAGGTCCCCATAGGTCCCCATAGGCCCCCATAGGCCCCAATAGGCCCCCATAGACCCCCAAAGGTGCCCATAGGCCCCCATAGGCCCCAATAGGTCCCCAAAGGTCCCCATAGGCCCCCAAAGGTCCCCAAAGGCCCCCATAGGTCCCCATAGAGCCCCATAGGACCCCATAGGCCCCCATAGGCCCCCAAAGGTCCCCATAGGTCCCCATAGGTCCCCATAGGTCCCAATGGCCCCCATAGGCCCCCAAAGGTCCCCACAAGCCCCCATAGGTCCCCATAGGTCCCCATAGGTCCCCATTGGTCCGCATAGACCCCCATATGCCGCCATAGGCCCGCATAGGTCCCCACAAGCCCCCACAGTTCCCCATAGGTCCCCATATGCCCCCATAGGTCCCCATAGGCCCCCATAGGCCCCCATAGGCCCCCAAAGGTCCCCATAGGCCCCCATAGGCCCCTAAAGGTCCCCATAGGCCCCCAAGGGTCCCCATAGGCCCCCATAGGTCCCCATAGGCCCCCATAGGTCCCCAAAGGTCCCCATAGGCCCCCAAAGGTCCCCATAGGCCCCCATAGGCCCCCATAGGCCCCCATAGGCCCCCAAAGGTCCCCATAGGCCCCCAAAGGTCCCCATAGGCCCCTATAGGTCCCCATAGGCCGCCATAGGCCCCCATAGGTCCCCATAGGTCCCCATAGGCCCCCAAAGGTCCCCATAGGCCCCCAAAGGCCCCCAAAGGTCCCCATAGGCCCCCAAAGGTCCCCATAGGCCCCCAAAGGTCCCCATAGGCCCCCAAAGGCCCCCAAAGGTCCCCATAGGCCCCCAAAGGTCCCCATAGGTCCCCATAGGTCCCAATGGCCCCCATAGGCCCCCAAAGGTCCCCACAAGCCCCCATAGGTCCCCATAGGTCCCCATAGGTCCCCATTGGTCCGCATAGACCCCCATATGCCGCCATAGGCCCGCATAGGTCCCCAGAATCCCCCACAGGTCCCCATAGGTCCCCATATGCCCCCATAGGTCCCCATAGGCCCCCATAGGCCCCCATAGGCCCCCAAAGGTCCCCATAGGCCCCCATAGGCCCCTAAAGGTCCCCATAGGCCCCCAAGGGTCCCCATAGGCCCCCATAGGTCCCCATAGGCCCCCATAGGCCCCTAAAGGTCCCCATAGGCCCCCATAGGCCCCTAAAGGTCCCCATAGGCCCCCAAAGGTCCCCATAGGCCCCCATAGGTCCCCATAGGCCCCCATAGGTCCCCAAAGGTCCCCATAGGCCCCCAAAGGTCCCCATAGGCCCCCATAGGCCCCCATAGGCCCCCATAGGCCCCCAAAGGTCCCCATAGGCCCCCAAAGGTCCCCATAGGCCCCTATAGGTCCCCATAGGCCGCCATAGGCCCCCATAGGTCCCCATAGGTCCCCATAGGCCCCCAAAGGTCCCCATAGGCCCCCAAAGGCCCCCAAAGGTCCCCATAGGCCCCCAAAGGTCCCCATAGGCCCCCAAAGGTCCCCATAGGCCCCCAAAGGTCCCCATAGGCCCCTATAGATCCCCATAGGCCCCCATAGGCCCCCATAGGCGCCCCTTGGCCCCCATAGGTCCCCAAAGGTGCCAATAGGCCCCCATAGGCCCCCAAAGGTCCCCATAGGCCACCATAGGCCGCCATAGGCCCCATAGGCCCCCATAGGCCCCCATAGGCCCCCATTGGTCCCCATAGGCCCCCATAGGTCCCCATAGGTCCCCATAAGTCCCCACGTGCCCCCATAGGCCCCCAAAGGTCCCCATAGGCCCCCAAAAGTCCCCATAGGCCCCTATAGGTCCCCATAGGCCGCCATAGGCCCCCATAGGTCCCCATACGTCCCCATAGACCCCCAAAGGTCCCCATAGGCCCCCATAGGTCCCCATAGGTCCCCATAGGTCCCCACGTGCCCCCATAAGCCCCCAAAGGTCCCCATAGGCCCCCAAAAGTCCCCATAGGCCCCTATAGGTCCCCATAGAGCCCCATAGGCCCCCATAGGCCCCCATAGGCCCCCATAGTCCCCCATAGGCCCCCATAGGTCCCCATAGAGCCCCATAGGCCCCTATAGGCCCCCATAGGCCCCCATAGTCCCCCATAGGCCCCCAAAGGTCCCCATAGGCCCCCAAAGGCCCCCATAGGCCCCTATAGATCCCCATAGGCCCCCATAGGCCCCCATAGGCGCCCCTTGGCCCCCATAGGCCACCATAGGCCCCCATAGGCCCCCATAGGCCCCCATAGGTCCCCATAGGCCCCCATAGGTCCCCATAGGTCCCCACGTGCCCCCATAGGCCCCCATAGGCCCCCAAAGGTCCCCATAGGTCCCCAAAGGTCCCCATAGGCCCCCAAAGGTCCCCATAGGCCCCTATAGGTCCCCATAGGCCCCCATAGGCCCCCATAGGCCCCCATTCGCCCCCATAGGTCCCCATAGGTGCCCAAAGGTGCCAATAGGCCCCCATAGGTCCCCATAGACCCCCATAGGCCACCATAGGTCCCCATAGACCCCCATAGGCCCCTATAGGTCCCCATAGGCCCCCATAGGTCCCCATAGGCCCCCATAGGTCCCCAAAGGTCGCCAAAGGTCCCCATAGGTCCCCATAGGCCCCCATAGGCCCCCATAGGCCCCCATAGGTCCCCATAGAGCCCCATAGGGCCCCATAGGCCCCCATAGGCCCCCAAAGGTCCCCATAGGCCCCCAAAGGTCCCCATAGGCCCCTATAGGTCCCCATAGGCCCCTATAGGCCCCCATAGGCCCCCATTCGCCCCCATAGGTCCCCATAGGTGCCCAAAGGTGCCAAAAGGCCCCCATAGGTCCCCATAGACCCCCATAGGCCACCATAGGTCCCCATAGACCCCCATAGGCCCCTATAGGTCCCCATAGGCCCCCATAGGACCCCATAGGCCCCCATAGGTCCCCAAAGGTCGCCAAAGGTCCCCATAGGTCCCCATAGGCCCCCATAGGCCCCCATAGGCCCCCGTAGGTCCCCATAGGCCCCCATAGGCCCCCATAGGCCCCTATAGGTCCCCAGAGGCCCCCATAGGTCCCCATGGGCCCCCATAGGTCCCCAAAGGTCGCCAAAGGTCCCCATAGGCCCCCATAGGCCCCCATAGGCCCCCAAAGGTCCCCATACGCCCCGGATGGGGTTCCGTCAAATATTTGGGGGCTGTACACCCCAAAAATATTTGACAGATGGGGTTCCGTCAAATATTTGGGGGGTCTACACCCCCATAATATTTGACGGATGGGGTTCCGTCAAATATTTGGGGGCTATAGGCCCCAAAATATTTGACGGATGGGGTTCCGTCAAATATTTGAGGGCTGTACACCCCCAAAATATTTCACGGATGTGGTTCCGTGAAATATTTTGGGGGTGTACAGCCCCCAAATATTTGACGGATGGGGTTCCGTCAAATATTTGGGGGGTCTACACCCCCAAAATATTTGACGGATGGGGTTCCGTCAAATATTTGGGGGCTGTACACCCCGAATATATATTTCACGGAACCACATCCGTGAAATATTTTGGGGGTGTAGACCCCCAAAATATTTCACTGATGGGGTTCCGTCAAATATTTGGGGGCTGTACACCCCCAAAATATTTGACGGATGGGGTTCCGTCAAATATTTGGGGGCTGTACACCCCCAAAACATTTGACGGATGGGGTTCCGTCAAATATTTGGGGGCTGTAGACCCCCAAAATATTTCACGGATGGGGTTCCGTCAAATATTTGGGGTGCCTACAGCCCCCAAATATTTCACGGAAGGGGTTCCGTCAAATATTTGGGGGGTCTACAGCCCCCAAATATTTCACGGAACCACATCCGTGAAATATTCTGGGGGTGTAGACCCCCGAAATGTTTCACGGATGGGGTTCCGTGAAATATTTGGGGGGTCTACAGCCCCCAAATATTTGACGGATGGGGTTCCGTCAAATATTTGCGGGTCTGCAGCCCCCAAATATTTCACGGAACCACATCCGTGAAATATTTTGGGGGTGTAGACCCCCAAAATATTTGACGGATGGGGTTCCGTCAAATATTTGGGGGATGTACACCCCAAAAATATTTGACGGATGGGGTTCCGTCAAATATTTGGGGGGTCTACAGCCCCCAAATATTTCACGGAACCACATCCGTGAAATATTTTGGGGGTGTAGACCCCCAAAATATTTTACTGATGGGGTTCCGTCAAATATTTGGGGGCTGTACACCCCCAAAATATTTGACGGATGGGGTTCCGTCAAATATTTGGGGGCTGTACACCCCCAAAATATTTGACGGATGGGGTTCCGTCAAATATTTGGGGGCTGTAGACCCCCAAAAAATTTCACGGATGGGGTTCCGTCAAATATTTGGGGGGTCTACAGCCCCCAAATATTTCACGGAAGGGGTTCCGTCAAATATTTGGGGGGTCTACAGCCCCCAAATATTTCATGGAACCACATCCGTGAAATATTCTGGGGGTGTAGACCCCCAAAATGTTTCACGGATGGGGTTCCGTGAAATATTTGGGGGTTCTACAGCCCCCAAATATTTGACGGATGGGCTTCCATCAAATATTTGGGGGTCTACAGCCCCCAAATATTTCACGGAACCACATCCGTGAAATATTTTGGGGGTGTAGACCCCCAAAATATTTGACGGATGGGGTTCCGTCAAATATTTGGGGGATGTACACCCCAAAAATATTTGACGGATGGGGTTCCGTCAAATATTTGGGGGGTCTACAGCCCCCAAATATTTCACGGAACCACATCCGTGGAATGTTTTGGGGGTGTAGACCCCCCAAATATTGGACGGATGGGGTTCCGTGAAATATTTGGGGGGTCTACAGCCCCCAAATATTTGACGGATGGGGTTCCGTCAAATATTTGGGGGCTGTACACCCCCAAAATATTTCACACAACCACAGCCGTGAAATATTTTGGGGGTGTAGACCCTCAAAATATTTCACGGATGGGGTTCCGTCAAATATTTGGGGGCTGTACACCCCCAAAATATTTGACGGATGGGGTTCCGTCAAATATTTGGGGGCTGTAGACCCCCGATATATTTGACGGATGGGGTTCCGTCAAATATTTGGGGGCTGTAGACCCCCAAATTATTTGACGGATGGGGTTCTGTCAAATATTTGGGGGCTGTACACCCCCAAAATATTAGACAGATGGGGTTCCGTCAAATATTTGGGGGCTGTAGACCCCCAAAATATTTGACGGATGGGGTTCCGTCAAATATTTTGGGGGTGTACAGCCCCCAAATATTTGACGGATGGGGTTCCGTCAAATATTTGGGGGCTGTACAGCCCAAAAATATTTGACGGATGGGGTTCCGTCAAATATTTGGGGGCTGTACACCCCCAAAATATTTCACGGAACCACATCCGTGAAATATTTCCGGGGTGGAGACCCCCAAAATATTTCACGGATGGGGTTCCGTCAAATATTTGGGGGCTGTACACCCCCAAAATATTTGACGGATGGGGTTCCGTCAAATATTTGGGGGCTGTACACCCCCAAAATATTTGACGGATGGGGTTCCGTCAAATATTTGGGGGCTGTAGACCCCCAAAATATTTCACGGATGGGGTTCCGTCAAATATTTGGGGGGTCTACAGCCCCCAAATATTTGACGGATGGGGTTCCGTCAAATATTTGGGGGGTCTACAGCCCCCAAATATTTCACGGAACCACATCCGTGAAATATTTCGGGGGTGTGGACCCCCAAAATATTTGACGGATGGGGTTCCGTCAAATGTTTGGGGGCTGTACACCCCAAAAATATTTGACGGATGGGGTTTCGTCAAATATTTGGGGGCTGTAGACCCCCAAAATATTTGACAGAACCAAATCCGTGGAATATTTTGGGGGTGTAGACCCCCAAAATATTTCACGGATGGGGTTCCGTCAAATATTTGGGGGATGTACACCCCCAAAATATTTGACGGATGGGTTTCCGTCAAATATTTGGGGGCTGTACACCCCCAAAATATTTGACGGATGGGGTTCCGTCAAATATTTGGGGGGTCTACAGCCCCCAAATATTTCACGGAAGGGGTTCCGTCAAATATTTGGGGGGCGTACAGCCCCCAAATATTTGACGGATGGGGTTCCGTCAAATATTTGGGGGATGTACACCCCAAAAATATTTGACGGATGGGGTTCCGTCAAATATTTGGGGGCTGTACACCCCAAAAATATTTGACGGATGGGGTTCCGTCAAATATTTGGGGGGTCTACACCCCCAAAATATTTGACGGATGGGGTTCCGTCAAATATTTGGGGGCTGTAGACCCCCAAAATATTTCACGGAACCACATCCGTGAAATATTTTGGGGGTGTAAAGCCTCCAAATATTTGACGGATGGGGTTCCGTCAAATATTTGGGGGCTGTACACCCCAAAAATATTTGACGGATGGGGTTCCGTCAAATATTTGGGGGGTCTACACCCCCAAAATATTTGACGGATGGGGTTCCGTCAAATATTTGGGGGCTGTAGACCCCCAAAATATTTCACGGAACCACATCCGTGAAATATTTTGGGTGTGTAAAGCCTCCAAATATTTGACGGAACCCTATCCGTCAAATATTTTGGGGGTGTACAGCCCCCAAATATTTCACGGAACCCCATCCGTGAAATATTTTGGGGGTGTACAGCCCCCAAATATTTGACGGAACCCCATCCGTCAAATATTTTGGGGGTGTAGACCCCCCAAATATTTGACGGAACCCCATCCCTCAAATATTTTTGGGGTGTACACTTTCACGGATGGGGTTCCGTCAAATATTTGGGGGCTGTACACCCCAAAAATATTTGAAGGATGGGGTTCCGTCAAATATTTGGGGGGTCTACACCCCCAAAATATTTGACGGATGGGGTTCCGTCAAATATTTGGGGGCTGTAGACCCCCAAAATATTTCACGGAACCACATCCGTGAAATATTTCAGGGGTGTAAAGCCTCCAAATATTTGACGGAACCCTATCCGTCAAATATTTTGGGGGTGTACAGCCCCCAAATATTTCACGGATGCGGTTCCGTGAAATATTTTGGGGGTCTACAGCCCCCAAATATTTGACGGAACCCCATCCGTCAAATATTTTGGGGGTGTAGACCCCCAAAATATTTGACGGAACCCCATCCCTCAAATATTTTTGGGGTGTACACTTTCACGGATGGGGTTCCGTCAAATATTTGGGGGCTGTACACCCCCAAAATATTTGACGCATGGGGTTCCGTCAAATATTTGGGGGCTGTAGACCCCCAAAATATTTGACGGATGGGGTTCCGTCAAATATTTGGGGGCTGTACACCCCAAAAATATTTGACGGATGGGGTTCCGTCAAATATTTGGGGGGTCTACACCCCCAAAATATTTGACGGATGGGGTTCCGTCAAATATTTGGGGGCTGTAGACCCCCAAAATATTTCACGGAACCACATCCGTGAAATATTTTGGGGGTGTAAAGCCTCCAAATATTTGACGGAACCCTATCCGTCAAATATTTTGGGGGTGTACAGCCCCCAAATATTTCACGGATGCGGTTCCGTGAAATATTTTGGCGGTCTACAGCCCCCAAATATTTGACGGAAACCCCATCCGTCAAATATTTTGGGGGTGTAGACCCCCCAAATATTTGACGGAACCCCATCCCTCAAATATTTTTGGGGTGGACACTTTCACGGATGGGGTTCCGTCAAATATTTGGGGGATGTACACCCCCAAAATATTTGACGCATGGAGTTCCGTCAAATATTTGGGGGCTGTAGACCCCCAAAATATTTCACGGATGGGGTTCCGTCAAATATTTGGGGGGTCTACAGCCCCCAAATATTTCACGGAAGGGGTTCCGTCAAATATTTGGGGGGTCTACAGCCCCCAAATATTTCACGGAACCACATCGGTGAAATATTTTGGGGGTGTAGACCCCCAAAATATTTCACGGATGGGGTTCCGTCAAATATTTGGGGGCTATACACCCCCAAAATATTTCACGGAACCACATCCGTCAAATATTTGGGGGCTGTACACCCCCAAAATATTTGACGGATGGGGTTCCGTCAAATATTTGGGGGGTCTACAGCCCCCAAATAATTCACGGAAGGGCTTCCGTCAAATATTTGGGGGGTCTACAGCCCCCAAAGATTTCACGGAACCACATCCGTGAAATATTTCCGGGGTGGAGACCCCCAAAATATTTGACGGATGGGGTTCCGTCAAATATTTGGGGGCTGTACACCCCAAAAATATTTGACGGATGGGGTTCCGTCAAATATTTGGGGGCTGTAGACCCCCAAAATGTTTGACGGAACCACATCGGTGAAATATTTTGGGGGTGTAGACCCCCAAAATATTTCACGGATGGGGTTCCGTCAAATATTTGGGGGCTGTACACCCCCAAAATGTTTGACGGATGGGGTTCCGTCAAATATTTGGGGGCTGTAGACCCCCAAAATATTTGACGGATGGGGTTCCGTCAAATATTTGGAGGGTCTACGGTCCCCAAATATTTCACGGAAGGGGTTCCGTCAAATATTTGGGGGGTGTACAGCCCCCAAAATATTTGACGGATGGGGTTCCGTCAAATATTTGGGGGCTGTACACCCCCAAAATATTTCACGGAACCACATCCGTGAAATATTTTGGGGGTGTAGACCCCCAAAATATTTGACGGATGGGGTTCCGTCAAATATTTGGGGAGTGTACACCCCAAAATATTTGACGGATGGGGTTCCGTCAAATATTTGGGGGCTGTACACCCCAAAAATATTTCACGGAACCACATCCGTGAAATATTTTGGGGGTGTAGACCCCCAAAATATTTCACGGATGGGGTTCCGTCAAATATTTGGGGGCTGTACGGCCCAAAAATATTTGACGGATGGGGTTCTGTCAAATATTTGGGGGCTGTACACCCCACAAATATTTGACGGATGGGGTTCCGTCAAATATTTGGGGGGTCTACAGCCCCCAAATATTTCACGGAACCATATCCGTGAAATGTTTTGGGCGTGTAGACCCCCGAAATATTTCACGGATGGGGTTCCGTGAAATATTTGGGGGGTCTACATCCCCCAAATATTTGACGGATGGGGTTCCGTAAAATATTTGGGGGGTCTACACCCCCAAAATATTTCACGGATGGGGTTCCGTCAAATATTTGGGGGCTATACACCCCCAAAATATTTGACAGTTGGGGTTCCGTCAAATATTTGGGGGCTGTAGACCCCCAAAATATTTGACGGATGGGGTTCCGTCAAATATTTGGGGGCTGTAGACCCCAAAAATATTTCACGGATGGGGTTCCGTCAAATATTTGGGGGCTGTCAACCCCCAAAATATTTGACAGATGGGGTTCCGTCAAATATTTGGGGGCTGTAGACCCCCAAAATATTTGACGGATGGGGTTCCGTCAAATATTTGGGGGCTTTACACCCCACAAATATTTGACGGATGGGGTTCCGTCAAATATTTGGGGGGTCTACAGCCCCCAAATATTTCACGGAACCATATCCATGAAATATTTTGGGGGTGTAGACCCCCAAAATATTTCACGGATGGGGTTCCGTCAAATATTTGGGGGCTGTACACCCCCAAAATATTTGACGGATGGGGTTCAGTCAAATATTTGGGGGCTGGAGACCCCGAAAATATTTGACGGATGGGGTTCCGTGAAATATTTGGGGGGTCTACAGCCCCAAAATATTTGACGGATGGGGTTCCGTCAAATATTTGGGGGCTGTACACCCCCAAAATATTTGACGGATGGGGTTCCGTCAAATATTTGGGGGCTGTAAACCCCCAAAATATTTCACGGATGGGGTTCCGTCAAATATTTGGGGGGTCTACAGCCCCCAAATATTTCACGGAAGGGGTTCCGTCAAATATTTTGGGGGTATACAGCCCCCAAATATTTCACGGAACCACATCCGTGAAATATTTGGGGGCTGTACACCCCAAAAATATTTGACGGATGGGGTTCCGTCAAATATTTGGGGGCTGTACACCCCCAAAATATTTGACGGAACCACATCCGTGGAATATTTTGGAGATGTAGACCCCCAAAATATCTCACGGATGGGCTTCCGTCAAATATTTGGGGGCTGTACACCCCCAAAATATTTGACGGATGGGGTTCCGTTCAATATTTGGGGGCTGTAGACCCCCAAAATATTTGACGGATGGGGTTCCGTCAAATATTTGGGGGCTGTAAACCCCCAAAATATTTCACGGATGGGGTTCCGTCAAATATTTGGGGGCTGTACACCCCCAAAATATTTGACGGATGGGGTTCCGTCAAATATTTGGGGGCTGTACACCCCCGAAATATTTCACGGAACCACATCCCTGAAATATTTTGGGGGTGTAGACCCCCAAAATATTTCACGGATGGGGTTCCGTCAAATATTTGGGGGCTGTACACCCCCAAAATATTTGACGGATGGGGTTCCGTCAAATATTCGGGGGCTGTAGACCCCCAAAATATTTCAAGGATGGGGTTCCGTCAAATATTTGGGGGGTCTACAGCCCCCAAATATTTCACGGAAGGGGTTCCGTCAAATATTTGGGGGGTCTACAGCCCCCAAATATTTCACGGAACCACATCCGTGAAATATTTCGGGGGTGTAGACCCCCAAAATATTTGACGGATGGGGTTCCGTCAAATATTTGGGGGCTGTACACCCCCAAAATATTTGACGGATGGGGTTCCGTCAAATATTTGGGGGCTGTACACCCCCAAAATATTTCACGGAACCACATCGGTGAAATATTTTGGGGGTGTAGACCCCCAAAATATTTCACGGATGGGGTTCCGTCAAATATTTGGGGGCTATACACCCCCAAAATATTTCACGGAACCACATCCGTCAAATATTTGGGGGCTGTACACCCCCAAAATATTTGACGGATGGGGTTCCGTCAAATATTTGGGGGGTCTACAGCCCCCAAATAATTCACGGAAGGGGTTCCGTCAAATATTTGGGGGGTCTACAGCCCCCAAAAATTTCACGGAACCACATCCGTGAAATATTTCCGGGATGGAGACCCCCAAAATATTTGACGGATGGGGTTCCGTCAAATATTTGGGGGCTGTACACCCCCAAAATATTTGAGGGATGGGGTTCCGTCAAATATTTGGGGGCTGTAGACCCCCAAAATGTTTGACGGAACCACATCGGTGAAATATTTTGGGGGGGTAGACCCCCAAAATATTTCACGGATGGGGTTCCGTCAAATATTTGGGGGCTGTACACCCCCAAAATGTTTGACGGATGGGGTTCCGTCAAATATTTGGGGGCTGTAAACCCCCAAAATATTTGACGGATGGGGTTCCGTCAAATATTTGGAGGGTCTACGGTCCCCAAATATTTCACGGAAGGGGTTCCGTCAAATATTTGGGGGGTGTACAGCCCCCAAAATATTTGACGGATGGGGTTCCGTCAAATATTGGGGGGCTGTACACCCCCAAAATATTTCACGGAACCACATCCGTGAAATATTTTGGGGGTGTAGACCCCCAAAATATTTGACGGATGGGGTTCCGTCAAATATTTGGGGAGTGTACACCCCAAAATATTTGACGGATGGGGTTCCGTCAAATATTTGGGGGCTGTACACCCCAAAAATATTTCACGGAACCACATCCGTGAAATATTTTGGGGGTGTAGACCCCCAAAATATTTCACGGATGGGGTTCCGTCAAATATTTGGGGGCTGTACGGCCCAAAAATATTTGACGGATGGGGTTCCGTCAAATATTTGGGGGCTGTACACCCCACAAATATTTGACGGATGGGGTTCCGTCAAATATTTGGGGGGTCTACAGCCCCCAAATATTTCACGGAACCATATCCGTGAAATGTTTTGGGCGTGTAGACCCCCGAAATATTTCACGGATGGGGTTCCGTGAAATATTTGGGGGGTCTACATCCCCCAAATATTTGACGGATGGGGTTCCGTAAAATATTTGGGGGGTCTACACCCCCAAAATATTTCACGGATGGGGTTCCGTCAAATATTTGGGGGCTGTAGACCCCCAAAATATTTGACGGATGGGGTTCCGTCAAATATTTGGGGGCTGTAGACCCCAAAAATATTTCACGGATGGGGTTCCGTCAAATATTTGGGGGCTGTAAACCCCCAAAATATTTGACAGATGGGGTTCCGTCAAATATTTGGGGGCTGTAGACCCCCAAAATATTTGACGGATGGGGTTCCGTCAAATATTTGGGGGGTCTACAGCCCCCAAATATTTCACGGAACCATATCCGTGAAATATTTTGGGGGTGTAGACCCCCAAAATATTTGACGGATGGGGTTCCGTCAAATATTTGGGGGCTGTACACCCCCAAAATATTTGACGGATGGGGTTCCGTCAAATATTTGGGGGCTGGAGACCCCCAAAATATTTGACGGATGGGGTTCCGTGAAATATTTGGGGGGTCTACAGCCCCAAAAAATTTGACGGATGGGGTTCCGTCAAATATTTGGGGGCTGTACACCCCCAAAATATTTGACGGATGGGGTTCCGTCAAATATTTGGGGGCTGTAAACCCCCAAAATATTTGACGGATGGGGTTCCGTCAAATATTTGGGGGCTGGAGACCCCCAAAATATTTGACGGATGGGGTTCCGTCAAATATTTGGGGGCTGTACACCCCCAAAATATTTGACGGATGGGGTTCCGTCAAAGATTTGGGGGCTGTAAACCCCCAAAATATTTCACGGATGGGGTTCCGTCAAATACTTGGGGGCTGTACACCCCCAAAATATTTGACGGATGGGGTTCCGTCAAATATTTGGGGGCTGTACACCCCCGAAATATTTCACGGAACCACATCCCTGAAATATTTTGGGGGTGTGAACCCCCAAAATATTTCACGGATGGGGATCCGTCAAATATTTGGGGGCTGTACACCCGCAAAATATTTGACGGATGGGGTTCCGTCAAATATTTGGGGGCTGTAGACCCCCAAAATATTTGACGGATGGGGTTCCGTCAAATATTCGGGGGCTGTAGACCCCCAAAATATTTCACGGATGGGGTTCCGTCAAATATTTGGGGGCTGTACACCCCCAAAATATTTGACGGATGGGGTTCCGTCAAATATTTGGGGGCTGGAGACCCCCAAAATATTTGACGGATGGGGTTCCGTCAAATATTTGGGGGGTCTACAGCCCCCAAATATTTCACGGAAGGGGTTCCGTCAAATATTTGGGGGGTCTACAGCCCCCAAATATTTCACGGAACCACATCCGTGAAATATTTCGGAGGTGTAGACCCCCAAAATATTCGACGGATGGGGTTCCGTCAAATATTTGGGGGCTGTACACCCCCAAAATATTTGACGGATGGGGTTGCGTCAAATATTTGGGGGCTGTAGACCCCCAAAATATTTCACGGAACCACATCCGTGAAATATTTTGGGGGTGTAGACCCCCAAAATATTTCACAGATGGGGTTCCGTCAAATATTTGGGGGCTATACACCCCCAAAATATTTCACGGAACCACATCCGTCAAATATTTGGGGGCTGTACACCCCCAAAATATTTGACGGATGGGGTTCCGTCAAATATTTGGGGGGTCTACAGCCCCCAAATAATTCACGGAAGGGGTTCCGTCAAATATTTGGGGGGTCTACAGCCCCCAAATATTTCACGGAACCACATCCGTGAAATATTTCGGGGGTGTAGACCCCCAAAATATTTGACGGATGGGGTTCCGTCAAATATTTGGGGGCTGTACACCCCAAAAATATTTGACGGATGGGGTTCCGTCAAATATTTGGGGGCTGTAGACCCCCAAAATGTTTGACGGAACCACATCGGTGAAATATTTTGGGGGTGTAGACCCCCAAAATATTTCACGGATGGGGTTCCGTCAAATATTTGGGGGCTGTACACCCCCAAAATGTTTGACGGATGGGGTTCCGTCAAATATTTGGGGGCTGTAGACCCCCAAAATATTTGACGGATGGGGTTCCGTCAAATATTTGGAGGGTCTACGGTCCCCAAATATTTCACGGAAGGGGTTCCGTCAAATATTTGGGGGGTGTACAGCCCCCAAAATATTTCACGGAACCACATCCGTGAAATATTTTGGGGGTGTAGACCCCCAAAATATTTGACGGATGGGGTTCCATCAAATATTTGGGGAGTGTACACCCCAAAATATTTGACGGATGGGGTTCCGTCAAATATTTGGGGGCTGTACACCCCAAAAATATTTGACGGATGGGGTTCCGTCAAATATTTGGGGGGTCTACAGCCCCAAAATATTTCACGCAACCATATCCGTGAAATGGTTTGGGGGTGTAGACCCCCCAAATATTTCACGGATGGGGTTCCATGAAATATTTGGGGGGTCTACAGCCCCCAAATATTTCACGGATGGGGTTCCGTCAAATATTTGGGGGGTCTACAGCCCCAAAATATTTCACGGATGGGGTTCCGTCAAATATTTTGGGGCTGTACGGCCCCAAAATATTTGACGGATGGGGTTCCGTCAAATATTTGGGGGCTGTACACCCCAAAAATATTTCACGCAACCACATCCGTGAAATATTTTGGGGGTGTAGACCCCCAAAATATTTCACGGATGGGGTTCCGTCAAATATTTGGGGGCTGTACACCCCCAAAATATTTGACGGATGGGGTTTCGTCAAATATTTGGGGGCTGTAGACCCCCAAAATATTTGACGGATGGGGTTCCGTCAAATATTTGGGGGCTGTAGACCCCCAAAATATTTCACGGAAGGGGTTCCGTCAAATATTTGGGAGTTGTACACCCCAAAAATATTTGACGGATGGGGTTCCATCAAATATTTGGGGGCTGTACACCCCCAAAATATTTCACGGAACCACATCCGTCAAATATTTGGGAGTTGTACACCCCCAAAATATTTCACGGATGGGGTTCCGTCAAATATTTGGGGGGTCTACAGCCCCCAAATATTTCACGGAAGGGGTTCCGTCAAATATTTGGGGGGTCTACAGCCCCCAAATATTTCACGGAACCACATCTGTGAAATATTTCGGGGGTGTAGACCCCCAAAATATTTGACGGATGGGGTTCCGTCAAATATTTGGGGGCTGTACACCCCAAAAATATTTGACGGATGGGGTTCCGTCAAATATTTGGGGGCTGTACACCCCCAAAATATTTGACGGATGGGGTTCCGTCAAATATTTGGGGGGTCTAAAGCCCCCAAATATTTCACGGAAGGGGTTCCGTCAAATATTTGGGGGGTGTACAGCCCCCAAATATTTGACGGATGGGGTTCCGTCAAAATTTTGGGGAGTGTACACCCCCAAAATACTTTACGGATGGGGTTCCGTCAAATATTTGGGGGCTGTACGCCCCCAAAATATTTGACGGATGGGGTTCCGTCAAATATTTGGGGCCTGTAGACCCCCAAAATATTTGACGGATGGGGTTCCGTCAAATATTTGGGGGGTCTACACCCCCAAAATATTTGACGGAAGGGGTTCCGTCAAATATTTGGGGGGTCTACAGCCCCCAAATATTTCACGGAACCACATCCGTGAAATATTTTGGGGCTGTACACCCCCAAAATATTTGACGGATGGGGTTCCGTCAAATATTTGGGGGCTGTACACCTCTAAAATATTTCACAGATGTGGTTCCGTGAAATATTTTGGGGGTGTAGACCCCCAAAATATTTCACGGATGGGGTTCCGTCAAATATTTGGGGGCTGTACACCCCAAAAATATTTGACAGATGGGGTTCCGTCAAATATGCGGGGGGTCTACAGCCCCCAAATATTTCACGGATGGGGTTCCGTCATATATATGGGGGGTCTCATAAAGAAACGGCATATGATCAATCGTCATGGTTCAAAAACGGAAAAAGAAACTTGCAAATGTGCGGGCAACTACGGTCCACCGTTCGATCAGTGCCGTGACACGCTGTCACCGGCACCTCATAAAGAAACGGCATATGATCAATTGTCATGTTTCAAAAACGGACAAAGAAACTTGCAAATGTGGGGGCAACTACGGTCCACCATGACCCCACCATGATCCACCACATCCACCATGACACGCTGTCAGCGGCAACCCATAAAGAAACGGCATATGATCAATCGTCATCGTTCAAACCTGAAAAAGAAAAACAGGCATACCCTCCCTAACCATGGTTCGAAAATGGACAAAGAAACTTGCAAATGTGGGGGCAACTACGGTCCACCATTTGATCAGTGCCGTGACACGCTGTCAGTGGCACCTCATAAAGAAACGGCATATGATCAATCGTCATGGTTCAAAAACGGACAAAGAAACTTGCAAATGTGGGGGCAACTACGGTCCACCGTTCGATCAGTGCCGTGACACGCTGTCACCGGCAACCCATAAAGAAACGGCATATGATCAATCGCCATGGTTCAAACCTGAAAAAGAAAAACAGGCATACCCTCCCTAACCTCAACCACACAAGCAGGGAAATGACAGGGTGGGAGGGAGGGAGGGAGGGGAGGGAGGGAGGGAGGGAGAGGGAGGCTCTCTTGGGCGGCCGTAGGGGCTGTGTTGTGCTGTGTTGTGCTGTAATATGCTGTGCTATGCTGTATGTTGTGCTGTGCTGTGGTATGCTGTGATGTGCTGTGATGTGCTGTGCTGTGCCGTGTTGTGCTGTGCCGTGCTCGAAACCCACTACCCCCCCTCTCCACAGTTCCGGCTCAACCCGATGAACCCCCACCCACCCACCCCACCAGCAAAGCTGACCCGATTAGCTCAGGTGAGGTTGCTTGGGCCAGACATCAGGATTGTGTTCCCACTTGTCTTCAGTCACATATGAGCCCCCCGATCGGTTTGAGTGAGAGAGATGGGGTGGGGTGGGGTGGGGTGGGGGGGGGGGGATGGCACGTACCATCATTGAAGGGGTTGCAAGCACTGGTTGGGTTTCACACGCTAGGGTCGAGACCACAACCCACTTCTACACCTCAAGGGTGTGGTGACAATGGGACAAGTTTGATATTGGGGGGACACGGGGGGGGGGCGAAGTCTGACACGGGGGGGGGGGGGTAGAAAGGGTGTTGGGGTGGGGGGGGGGGGGTTGGGAGTGATGGTCCATAAAAGTCTGATGTCTGATGTCTGATAGCCGACTAGGTCGCTATACACAATCTTGATGCGTACCCATGCGCGGGCGGGAGTTGGAACCGGTTGTCCATTGGGCTCCTCAACCACGACAAACGGGGCAGCACACCCGCCTACTTGTGGGTCGGCGACAAAGACATGGCCACTTTGGCCACTTTTTGGGCCGAGAACCTTCAAGTACTTGGTGCTTTTGTGTTGCATTGAATTTGGGCTCGTTTCATTTCCAAGTTCCTTGTTTAAAAACAAAAATTCGTTTAAAACTTAAAACCGAACGAAATTTTAAGCTAAAATTTAAATGAAAAAATTCGGCTCCGGATATCAATGCACACACTCTTTTGTAGGTGTTGCAGTCGATTCACGGGTGCAAAAGTTTCTGTTGGGCAACCCAATGGGTGCCGGCTGCGCTGGTCCTTGGGGGTGACCAGCCGTTTGTTCGCCGCCTTATTGGGGTGTCCACGTCGCCCCAAGTGGGGTCTATTTAAAATATGGGGGTGTGGTACAAGGCAGCGGCGACATGATTGCGGGTGGATATGAGCCGGACTTTGGACAACGAGGCGGCCGCCCGTCGCCAAAATCAGGTAACGGGTCGGAGCTTGGATAATGGGGGGTGCATAGCGGAACCTCACATCGTGGTTGACCGGTGTTGGGTTTTCCGATGCATCCTCCATTGTTGCATGGCCATCGGCCGCCTTCAGGTCGCTTTTGTTGAGGCGCGCCTGAAGGCACTCCCCAAGGAGAATGCCGAGGCCATGCAACGGTTGTTGTACCGGGCACACACGGGGGTGAAGTTGGGCGTCTCCGTTGCACCCGACGGGGAGGAGGCTAGAGCCCTCTTCCTTGCTTTTTTTTTCTTTTCCGGCGCCACATAAGTTCGAAGTTCAAAGTCTCAGTATGAACAAAGAAGGGGCACACATAGGCAGGTAGCCTAGCATCAATCCAGCCGTTGTAACTATAGCCACAGGCTTCATGCGGGTTATGCACATCCATCGAGGATGCCTGTGGGGACAATTTATCCCACAAGTCGGCTGACAGTGGTGTGCAAATCTGCTCTGCCACGGGCATTGGCCGCCCAGTCCCTCTTCCTTGCGTGGGAGGAGATGGGCCCACTATTGGCCCATGCACCGGAGGACCCCGAATGGCAAGCCGTTGTTGCCATGAGGGATCTACTTCCGGATTTGTACAGTGTCACGCCCCCTCTCATTGACCGGGGGGCGTCGACTGTCGCGCGGGACTACCGCCCACATTGTTGCAAGGCCGTCTGCCAGTCCAACTACCTCCTCTACCTGGAGGAGGATGTGGCCACGGCGGTGGCTAATGCGGCACGTTTGGGGGTGGGGTTGGGGGCGGTGTTTGCCGATGTGGTAGAAAGTCTAAATGCCATCTTGAAATGGGCCTACAACGATCACACGGCCCGGGGGGGGGGGGATGCCGGGGGCCACATACCGAGAAAAGGAGGCGGACGTTGTTTTGCAAGTATGGGAGTGGTGGTTTTTGAAATTTGATCTCCCCCTTCGGACCCTAGGAACCCCCCATGTGGCCCCACGTTTAATGGCCACGCTCATGTCTACCCACAGCCACCCACCCATGTCCCTTTCCCTTGCACCCCCAAGCTCTTGTCAGCCCGATCCATGGAACCTGCCACGATGGAGGCGTTGATGAAAAAAATGATGGAGAAAATGACCAACAAAGTGGTATGGGCTTGCGTGTGTGTGTTTTTGCTTGCCCCTAAAGCACATTTTTTGTCCGTGTTTTTCCTTTAAACTTTAACAGGGGTGGCGCTGTTTTTGGTTGAATTTTAACGTCCGCGGTCGTTTAATATCTAAAATTTAAACTAAAAATGAAGCATTAAAAATTAAACGAAAGATTTGAACCCCAGGTCATTTTTGCATCTGTTTTTTGTTCTCAGATGGCAAAAGTGGAGGACCGCCTACAGCAGGCCGGAGCACCCCCTAGGGGAGTCCTCCAGCTCTAGCTTCAGCTCCTCCAGTTGCAGCAGCCAGCGGTTCCCCACCCCTGGAGGGGGAGGGGGGGGCTCTGCCGTCGGTCGCCGCCTCCTCTGCAAGCCGCCGCAAAGTGAAGGAGGAAAGGCGGCGTGAAAAAGAGGAGCGGCGCAAGGAGAGGGAGGACAGGAGGAGGGCAAAGGAGGAGAAGAGGGCCAGCCAGGGACAGGGGGGGGGGGGTCGAGGGGAAGGGGGAGGAGGGGAAGGTGATGGTGCCAGAGGGTGAGGATTGGCATGGGCATAAGGTCCGGTGGGTAAGGTTTGGCACCGGCCACTACGTGTGTGCCTGCATCATTTGGAAGCCCTTGGCTGGTGCCAACAGTGGCGGCAGGGCAAATCGGTGCACTTTGCACCGGTCTGCCCTACCCTGCACGCCCTGCCCACCCGCCCCTATGATCCCAGGGCCCAACACACCTACGAGGGGCTGGTGCCTGGGTCCCGGACGACCCGCAAGTTGGCCGCCGTCACTGGGACGGCACCCCGTCGCCGCCGCCGCCGACCCCGTGGAGGCCCCCACCGCGGCCTCCAACTTCCTATTGGCGATGGGGTCCTGCATGCCCAAGGGTGTGCAAAATAGCACAAGGTATGTGTGTATGTGTGTGTGCTTGCATGTGTTTTTCGGACGCTTTCTTTTAAAACTTTTGGTTTAATTTTTAAATTTTCGATCAGCGCGGCAAAAATTAAAAATCAACGTTAAAAATTTAAGGAAAAATTTAAAAAAGTTGTCTGAAAAATTTAGTTTCTGCCCCACACCACGGCCTCCACCTGTTTTGTTGCAGATGAAGGATGTCCTAGTGTGCGGGGACGATGTTTGCCCCATCCGTGTCGTGCGGAGCGACAATAATGGGAAGAAGAGCGTGGGGTTGGGGAGCTTGCACAAGGTCCTCGCCCAAGACCCGGCGCTTGGGTTGGCCGGGCTCCGCGGCCTGAAGGAGTGGGAGCACGGCCGCATGTGCTCCAAGTTGTGGAGCCCATGGAGGCCCTACAAGCCAAGTCAATGGGTACACTTGGCAGAGGTGGGGTGGTTGGGATGTGAGGATGGTAGGATTTGGCGGGAGATGGGAGGTGGGGAGGCAAAGGGGGTGAAGGAGGAAAGGGAGGGGGCAAGCACCACCACCACCCCAACCCCCCCCCCCCCTCCAAGCCCAACCCCGCCCCCACCCCCCAAGACAAGCAAGGGTGGCAAAGCCACCACCGGGAAGAAGAGGAAGAAGTTGTTCGAGTCGGACTTGGACGACGAGTCCGAACACCCCGCCTCTTCCTCTTCGTCCTCCTCCGGCGAGGACTCCCACCCCCCAAAGAAGAAAGCCCCCACCCCCCCCGCCCGCCCAAAGACAAAGGCCGTCCCCACCCTGAAAGAGAGGGGGGGGGGGGGGAAGAAGGGGGAGGGGGGTGGGAAAGAAGCGGGGGGGGAGAAGAAGGAGGAGGGAGGGGGGGAACCCAACGATCCCCTCGTGGGGACCACCACCCACGTCCCATACGGGGGCGGGGTAGAGGTGGGCACCGTCACCGGCGTCCACACCCGCAACAGCGGGGTTGTTTGGGTGAAACACCCGAGCAACCCCAACCTCTATGAGGTGGAGTGCCACCTCATCTTCGGCACGGCAGAAGCCGCGGAGGCGCACCTCCAAAAGGTCCGCAAGGGCAAGACCCCCACCACCAACCCCCCCCCCCCCACCCCCAACGAAGCCCGCTAACCCCTCGACACACCCCCAAGAAAACTTGCAACCCAACCAAAATACCCCCACCAACCCACCTAACCCCCCAACCACAACCCAAGGTACCCCGGACTATGGGACCCGGAAACGGGCTCCCGAGAGGTGTAACACACGTGAACAATGGCCCGAATGGCCAAGGACATGAGCCGCCAAGGCTAATGGGTATGTACTATGTGTTTTTGTGCTTGTCTAGGGAGGTTTCATTTTTGGAAAATTGGTTTAAATTTTCTAGGTTTAATTTTGCATCCCGGCGACGCATAATATTCAAAATCTGCAAAATTTAAACAAAAAATTAATCTCAAATTTTAAAGCCGAGGGCCATTTTAATATTTTTACACACATGGTGCTGGGACGCACAGCATAGAAGGTAAAAAATGGTAGGAAAATGCTGAGCATATTGCTCAGGATATTTGGGGATGCTCAGCATTCATGCTCAGCAAATGGGACTCATATTGCAGGGTTCATCTCGGAAGTCCCAGCCAAAATTTCTTCCCAGCTCCCCCGGCACAGTCGGCTGGGAAGCCCATGGAACATTCCTACCGATATCGGTTGCGTTTTGGGACCCGATCTCGCTGCCAAAACTTCCGAGCATCTTTCCGAGGGATTTCAAAAACTTCCAGGCGTTTTTCCATCGGTTTTTTGTACAATGACCTACACCGTTCTTGTTTCCCAAATCCCACACCTCAGCAAAGAAACACACAAAAAAACAAGCATGACCGTTCACTTACGCTTGAAATGTGAATGCTCAGTGCCTTGCCTGTTCATTTCAGCTTGAACTGTGAATGCTGTACTCTCCTTCGCTGAGCATCTGCACAGGACAGCCATCGCTTGACATGGCATCCACATCCACCACCACACGGCGATACTTCTTGGGTTGAGGTTGGGGTTCAGGGTTGTCACTGGATGATGAGGAAGAATCTGAGGCACTTACTGTGGAGGCACCAGATAGGTGCACAGCATCATCATCCGAATCATTATCCTCGGGACTGCTACTGCTCCCACTGCCTTGACTACCAGACATGTCTGTTGCAGGTGACAAAAAGTGTTCTGGGCACAAAAAGGGAATACATTAGTGAGTCTACTCAAAGGGGCCTAGGTGAGAAAGCGACACACATGCAAAAAGAAAACCACAAAAGCAGGCACAAAGCATCACAAGGCACAAAGGGCAAACATTCATAAGCTTGAGTACAGTGTTCTCGATGCAAGTTTGTAGGCAAAGCAGCCACCAAGGATCAAACTGGCGTTGCACATGTCAAACGCAAAAGTCCAAATTCACAAAGGAGCACAAAGGGGAAGCAATCATAAGCTTGAGCACAGTGTTCTCCATGCAGTTTTGTAGGCAAAGCAGACAAAGGGTAGACAAACATTAGCTTCAACGTGCTGTTCTCCATGGCATCTTGCAGGCAAGGTAGGCACCAAGCATCCAACCAAAATTCCACCGGGTTCGGGCTGAAAAATTTCTTCCGAGCTCCCCCGGCACGGTCGGCTGGGAAGCCCATGGAACATTCCTACCGATATTGGTTGCGTTTTGGGACCCGATCTGGCTGCCAAAACTTCCGAGCATCTTTCCACCAAGCATCCAACCAAAATTCCACTGGGTTCGGGCTGAAAAATTTCTTCCGAGCTCCCCCGGCACGGTCGGCTGGGAAGCCCATGGAACATTCCTACTGATATCGGTTGCGTTTTGGGGGGCCAATCTGGCTGCCAAAACTTCCGAGCATCTTTCCAAGGGTTTTCGAAAACTTCCAAGCGACGGACCGAAGCATATCGCATGCACGTCGGTACAGATTTCCTAAAATTGCCACCGGTAACCGGACAATATTGGTCTCTCTTTCAATGTTCTGTGCTGGGCACCGGTGGTACATGTGACGTCAACGCGGATGGACCCCCCCCACACCACCACCCATGGGGTAAAATGGTGGACAAACACACAAGGCAGCCCATGGGGGTGAAAATTTTCCCAAGCGACGCCCCTAACCCCCCGTAAAAAGCGGCGACTTTGGTTTAATCAATTAATTTTTGGCCCAAAAATGAAATGTATTGGATTTAATTTGGGTCTCTAGGGGAGATCCGAGGTGCTGCGGCCATAAATAACATTCACAATGCGGCAATAGATCTTCACATTGACATTCACTGCCATATGGGTACTGTGAAGACTAGCACATACATGAGCCATTTTGTAAGCGAGCCTATCAAACCAATGCTTTCCTAGATGTTATGTGGGAACATCAAGTAGGGACTCCGGGCACCCGTACCACCCGCTGTCTCACAATGTTCAGCGGGGCACTTAGGTGGCAGTGTTGGTACCCATTTGGTCAAAAACAGGGCTAGCAAGTGCCATGCACATACTCGCACCAAATTTACAATGTGCTCCACACTCAACAATACTTTCATCGGTTCCAACAAACAAACTTCTTTTTTCCTCTATTCCTCTTACGGGTGCCTTTTTGTGACTCCATATCACATGGTCACCTACTGAATTTACAATAGTTCGTTTAGCACGATCCGGTAAAATGCACTGCATTGCTTGTATCATCGTTTGTTGATTGTATGCCTCGTCCTTTTCTCTGCGCTTACTTCATCTAAAATGGTTCGTGTACCCAGATGCGTCAACGATGAAACCAACTCTAGTACTTGCGTCATTGTGTCTTGGTATCATCTAGGTCCTTTACCATCAAACACTGACACATAGATTTTGAAATATTGACTTTGGGGGACAAAGTCATTATGTGATTAGCCGGATCTGGTGAAATGGATTGCGAGTGCGTGGCACACATAATCGACCACAGAGGCAGGGTCCTACTATGGGAGGTGATCACCTTTACAGCCGTCTCCCTGTCTACGCATATAGTAGAAGCAACCATGATGGGGGTGGGGCTAATGGTGTTGGCGGAGTGGTGCAGGGAACATGGGGTCCAACTAGAATATGTGGCACTCTGCTCCGATTACCTGGGGGCAGTGCAGAGTTTACAGGAGGGCATGCTTAGTGAAAGGGCGGGCAGCGTGATGGATCGAATCATAGCGCATGTACACACACACGAGGGGTCCCGACACGGTGGATATGGGTACAAGCACAGCATGACTCCAAAAGAGGTGACTGGCTGTCCAGAATCAACCGCGTGGCGGATGAGGGGGCCAAGAAAGGGGGGGAGGGAGGGGGGGAGACGTGGGACATGGCGGAAGTATGGATGGAAGAGGAGGGGGTATACCTCACCAACCAGGGGGCAGTGATTTTGCAACCCAAAAAAATACCTCATGCACCAGCACACACCCCACCTGAGGGTTTACCGGGACCGGGGGGTAGAGCCACAACGATGGGAATGGCCCCATGAGTTCCAATAAAAAAAGGAGGCCACACGGGGGTGGAACAGGGTGCAGCCACTGAGGGCTAACAAGTGGATACCCCTGAGGGTGTGGGCCACATACCCCAAGATGCCGACATGGGAAACAGCGGCTGGGGATATGCAATGCGACCAGTGTGGAATGTGGGTGCAACAACCCCGCATACATGCCATGCATGAGTTTGCGGCCTTGCACTGTTGCATCCTGCACTGGGAAAGGTATGTCAGGGACCAGCTAATACAGGCAGGAGTGCCAGAGCGACAGGTGAAAAAAAGGTTGGGGGGGGGGGCTACAGGTTGCTAATACGCTGCGCATAGTGTGGTGCCACCCAGCACGGGTCGCCCAGCAGTGGTATCAAGCGACGCCGCAGACGCCGGTATGGCTGGTAGTCTTGGGATTGGGACCCCAACAAGGGTTAATAGTGGCACTACACAGGGCGGGGGTACGAGAGCCCAGGGAACTCATAATCAAGACACGATGTTAGAACAGGCACACATGTGGGTATACAATGGGTTCGGGGAGCATCCGGCGACAGTGGCCCGACCGCACATCAGCAGCCCGTGGGAGATGGCGGTCAGCAACACGCTACTGATAGGACAGACTGACCACCCCCCAAGGGCGGGCAAGCGCGTGGACCCGGTACACATTTGAAGGGCGGTGGGTGCGACGAGACCGGGACAACAGCAACACGTGGCCCACATCATATACACGGAGAGGGGGGTGTACCTGACCAGCTAGAATGACAAGGTGCCGAGGGTATGGGTGGCATGGTGGGAGGGGGATCTCAGGGAGGCCCTCACACAAGCGGTGACGCGCCTATACCGAGGATTGGGGGTGAATTGGATCCTCTTTGTCCCGGGGAGAGCAACCGCTAAGGATGTGGGGGGAATCAGAGTGGAACACGTGGGGCTGGGAAGATACGGTGTGGCCCTCCTCACCTCCGGCGACCAAGGTATACACGGGGTCCCCCCTTCCCACTTCGCACGTATCATGCAGGACCGATGAGCGAAGCCCGTCAACACAGCGTCAAGGGAGCGGGCAAGACGGGCAAAGCGGGTGGCAAGGGCAAAGGGTACCCACCTCGAGGCCCGCAGTACCATCCGACGGGGCCGTACTATCCGCCTAACCACTACCCACAGCAGTGGAGCCGTTGGCCACGTCGTTGACGGGGCGTGGGATGCATGATGGTCGATACAGAATAACACTGAGACAGTGCAGGACATCGTGGATGCAAAAACAGGAGTTTTGCATGTCCCAAGGTGCCCAGGAGAAGGGCAAGGATTGGGATTGGGATTGTATTGGGGAGGTACACGGAGAGCAATACAATCAACGAGGCGGGCCACCGCCGGTAGGACAAGGGAAAAGAAGTGGACAAAAGTAGGGGTACGAAAGATGGTGGGGGACAGGACCTACAGGACAAGAAGACTACACACTGAAGGGGCACATCACAAAAAGCAAGGGAGAAAGAGAGAGAAACCCAAAAAGGTAGCGTACGGTACATCTCCGGGAAGCGAGCATACCCCTGGGAGGAACTAGTTCATGGGGACCTAGAACGAAACCCACACATCCAATCCAATCTAATCAAATCCTGTGTGTAAATGCGTATGTGTATGTGCGTGTGCATGTGTCGCACGAAGTCGCCCCCCCCCCCTACCTTGGAGGTAGGGGGGGGTGTAGGGGGGGTGTAGGGGGGGGGTTGGGGGGGAGGTAGGGGGGGGGAGGTAGGGGGGGGTCGAGAAGGTAGGGGGGGGTAGGGGGGGGTGGGGGCGGTTGGGGGGGAGGGGAGGGGTAGGATCATACACACAGGCAAGGCGGTGCACACACAAGGCGGGGCATACACAAAGCGGTGCACACACAAGGCGGTCTGTGGCCACCGCAGGAGTCATGTTATTTAAGGGGCCACAGGCAAGGCGGTACACACAGAAGGCGAGTGCACACACAAGGCGGAACACACAAAAGGCGGCCTATGGCCACCGCAAGAGTCATGTTATTTAAGGGGCCACACACGGGGGGGCCGTCTCCTCGCTTTTGTACGCGACTCCCCCCCCCGTAGAAGTTGGCCGAAGGCCCCTTGGGGGGTTGGGGGGGGGGGGGGGGGGGGGGATTGGATGGGGGGGTTCAGGGAGGGGCGATGGGGGGGGGGGTCGGGAGGGTCGGTTGGGGGGGGGGTCCCAGGTGGGGCAATTTCGGGGTGGTGGTGGGAGGGGGGGGGCACAGGCTCCCGTTACCTCCCCTTGCCCTCCCTCTGGGGTGAGAGCTAGGGCTACGGTTAGGGCTAGGGTCACCGAGCTGGTGGAACCAGTCTTGGTTTTATAACCCTTTTTAGTGTCTAGGGTGGACCTACCAGGTTTAGCAAGCAAGCAGCAAGCAGCAAGCAGCAAGCAAGCAGCAAGCAACAAGCAGCACGCGCGAAATGGGCCAAGATCAGAACTCCGTCGTGGTGCTTCGGATTCGGGTGAAATTTTGGTGGATGATACCTATGGGTGTGAAGTACAATCACACAAAGTTTGAGCAAGAAACTCAACGGTGGCGGCCGGGAACGGGATTCGCAAGTGGTGGACCTCAGTTTCAAAAACTGCAGTTTAGGGCCAAAAACAGCCATTTTTGGGCTTAAAAAGCCCTGGAACACATTCAAAACGGCCAAACAAAGGGAAACGGTGGGTACACTCCACGTGCGGCTTGACTTCCCCATGTCAACGAGCTCTTTGCAGCCCTCTAACTCCATGATATGTCGTGGAAACGGCCCAAAAAGGCCCCCAGAAGCTCCAAATGCCGACAGCCACAAACCAAGAATAGGCCATATCTTTGGCTACATGGCTCAAAATGCGATTCCGAGGGCACCTACTCCACCCGCAACCCCCCACTTTTTGTGGTTTCCACCCCTCAAAATTGCCCAAATGGACGTCTAGACCCCCATACCTAGGCCCACTAGGTTGCGGCAAGCTGCGAGCTCAAGCCCAAACAGGTGGGTGCCCAAATGGGTCAACAGGGTCCAGTAGGGGCAAAAAGATGACTTTTCTCAAAAATGATCCTCGACCATGTGCGACGCTAAAACAAGTGTTTTTGGACCGTTTTGAGCTTGTGGTGGCCCATTTTGGTCCTCCGAAAATCCCAAAATGCCTTGGAAATGGGCTGTTTTGGGACCAAAAATGGGTAAAAAATGGGTCAAAAACGCATTTTTCCAAACCTCATCCTAGACCATTTGGGGTGCACAAACGGGTGAAATGAGCCCATTTTGAGCCCATTTTGGGGTATTTTGGCCCCTCAGAAGTCCAAAAAGCCTTGAAAGTGGGCCTCGTGGTGATGGGGTTCACTTGCAAGCCGATTCCACTTTGTCAAGAGCCATCAATGTGTGAATCATTCTTGATGTCCCTCACCAGTCATAGCTGATGTTCCCTCCCCCACCAGCTCGGTCCCAATATTCAGTCTTGATTAGGGCTAGGGTTAGGGTTAGGGTCATGGGTAGGGTTAGGTGTAGGGTTAGGAGCAGGCTGAGGGTTGGGGTGGGTGTTAGAGTCAAGGTTGGGTTCAAGTATAGCGTTGGGGTGCTCCACCGCCTGGGCGGGGAGGGATGCTACGTTGGCAAGGGGAATGAAAAAAAATTTTCGGGCGCCTTCGGCGCCACCATATGTATGGCCGGTAGCTATTGACCCTTGGTAACTAAGTGGGCCCGGAGGGCAGGGAGGGGGGGGGGGGGGGGTCGCGTACCGGAACCGAGGAGACGGGCCCCCCGTGGGGCCACAGGCAAGGCGGTGCAGACAGAAGGCGGGGCACACACAAGGCGGAACACACAAAAGGCGGCCTGTGGCCACCGCAGGAGTCTTGTTATTTAAGGGGCCGCAGGCAAGGCAGTACACACAGAAGGCGGTGCACACACAAGGCGGAACACACAAAAGGCGGCCTGTGGCCACCGCAGGAGTCATGTTATTTAAGGGGCCACAGGCAAGGCGGTACACACAGAAGGCGAGTGCACACACAAGGCGGAACACACAAAAGGCGGTCTGTAGCCACCGCAGGAGTCTTGTTATTTAAGGGGCCACGGGCAAGGCGGTACACAGAGAAGGCGGTACATGCACAAGGTGGTGCGCACAAAAGGCGGTCTGTAGCCACCGCAAGAGTCTTGTTATTTAAGGGGCCACAGGCAACGCGGTGCAAACACAAGGCGGTGCACACACAAGGCGAAACACACAAAAGGCGGCCTGTGGCCACCGCAGGAGTCTTGTTATTTAAGGGGCCACAGGCAAGGCGGTGCAGACAGAAGGCGGGGCACACACAAGGCGGAACACACAAAAGGCGGCCTGTGGCCACCGCAGGAGTCTTGTTATTTAAGGGGCCACAGGCAAGGCGGTGCGGACAGAAGGCGGGGCACACACAAGGCGGAACACACAAAAGGCGGCCTGTGGCCACCGCAGGAGTCATGTTATTTAAGGGGCCACAGGCACCGCGGTACACACAGAAGGCGGTGCACACACAAGGCGGTGCACACAAAAGGCGGTCTGTGGCCACCGCTGGAGTCATGTTATTTAAAGGGGGGTGCGCGGGCTGGCCCCCGCGTCGAGCGAAGCGACCCGTCTGTCGAGCGAAGCGAGCTGAAGGTAGGGGGGGGAGGTAGGGGGGGGGAGGTAGGGGGCGGAGGTAGGGGGGGGGGGTAGGTAGGGGGGGGAGGTAGGGGGGGGCGACTTCGTGCACACTATCATATGTGTATGTGTATGTGTATGTGTATGGGCATGTGTATGTGTATGTGCATGTGCATGTGTGTGTGTATGTGTATGTGTATGTGTATGTGTATGTGTATGTGTATGTGTATGTGTATGTGTATGTGTATGTGTATGTGTATGTGTATGTGTATGTGTATGTCAACCAGGCTATTGCTTAAGGAGGGGGGTGGGAGTGTCAGAGGCCAAAAAAAGTTTGCGTACCCAACATCGGCCTCAAATTTCTTGCACCTTTGACAAATTTCATTTTTTGCCTCTGTCAAACTTTTCTGGTGTGGTTGGGTGGGTGGGTTGGGCGGGGCTGGCCAGGGCCCCAAACAACCTGTCCCCCCACCCCCCGAGGGTCTTTAAGCAATAGCTTGGCTAGAACATCCTGCAAAGTACCAGACCCCGGCATGCCGGGCACAACGGGCACAACATTCGCCACAGCAATAGAGTTTCCAATCGAAGACGCGCGGTAGGTATCAAAAGCGGACAGACACAACTGCTCTGGTGCTCCCTATGTTGCCTGTGATGTGACAGTTGAGGCTGTGCCACTGGTACCCCCCATGATGAAGCACATTTAAAGGGTTCTCTTAACCCACCCCCCAACGCCTTTATGGCACACAACCCAAGAGACCACTTGGGGATCAGCTACCATCTCCTTTTGTTTGGCTGCCCTTCTGCCTCATACAGCATGGCGTCTAGAAAGCTACTCGTGCAGTGGGAGTACAATGATTGAGTCAAACAACCCCTGGATTGTGCATAGCAGGACCTCCAAGCGAGGAGATGAACCCGGGTTGTCCACATCAACCACATCAATGTGTCCCTGCCGATCGGTGGAGGACCACTCAACGCTGCAAGCCCCCCGCAATACCTCTCCAGGGGCCGGAGGATCAAGTTGGACCTGAAGAGGTGCGCTTGATACCGCTTGTCCACAGGAAGGGGCGATATGAGGTGTCAAGTCAATGCCCCATGCAGTTATCTGTCGGCATGTGAGTTTGTGTATGGCATGCATCTATTTGTGGAGTTGCATGCAGGGTAAGCTGTGTGTATGTGTACGTGCATGTGTATACACACACACACACACACACACATACACATACAAATACACATACACATACACATACACATACAAACACACATACACATACACATAGGCTCATGGCTCTCAAGGAGGGCACTTGAAAGCCTCTGCCACACCGCGCTTTCAGGCCTTTCACTCAGACGAAAATGCTGGCTTTCGCCGCTTACCCAACACACACCTTGCCCTTATACTAATACACCCATACACATACACCCTCCCCTGCATGCACCCAGGCATGGCGCAACCCCCCCCCCCCCCACGAAGGGGAGGAGGAGACATTGCATATACCTACACATACACAGACCTTTCGCTGCATAGACCTCTAACCACACATGCATCACCCTGCATACACATACCCTGTGTACCCCTACACATATACCACAAACACAATTTAGTGTGCCGACATCTACAACTACACACGCCTCACCTTGCATACAACTGCACCGTACCCACACAAGCAATCACACCATGTACACAGGTCCTCTGCTTTCACTCTCAGCAGCCACAAAGAGCTTGAGCTCTTGGTGATACAGCAGCAAAGCCTTTCCCGCCCGAATACTTGAAGCATCCGCATGGGTGTCGTCATAAATTTGCAGCTTCCAGGCAAACAGCCCCGGAGCACAATTTACTTCGTAGGATAGGGTTGTTCGGGTTCGCGTTCTTTCAACTGCGCTAAGGGACCTTACGTGTGTCGTTTGGAAAGAAAATATGACCTGCAACAGAATGATGGACCATGGCTGAGTCATTCATTACCTCATGGCGTGTGGTGGTGGGTGTGGCATCAGGGCACTGGTGTGTCCCTCTTTCTGCTCAACTACTGGGACTGGGGATGGGAGCCTTTCCATGCTACGGCATAAGCTGGGTTGGTTGCTCAGGCTCCGGCTTGTGCATTCCCCAAGCATGCATGGTTCTGCATGGCATCATCAAAAGCGCCTGTCTGGTTTTTGGGCTCAGGCAACGCAAGTGCATGCAGCACCCCTAATGGTCATTGTAGTAGGAGCAAACCGCTTCGTCCGCTTTTTTGGGGGGGAGGCATGGAGTAGGGGACTAGTACCCCACCATTGCACAAAGCGATATACAACGGAACAATTATCCCTCCACAAGACCTCACCAGAAAATGCAAGAAATGGCCCTCATTGTTCTTGCGTGACGAATACTTGCAATTCGCCGGCATCGGGAGTGCACAACAACGGTGCATTCTCCGTTGTGGTGTCCTGCTGTGAGACCAAATTCAATCACAAAGCAATCCGGGGAGGGGAATGCCAATCGCTAGAGGTCAATGTGTCATCCTTCGAAGACAACATGAGCAATTTCAGGGCTGTGGCGTTAGTGTGGACATTGGTGGCGGGGTCTGGGAAGCTTAAACTCATCGAATGATGCTAAGAGGTTTGTGAAAAACCCTAATCTGCACAGACTCTGTGACCTTGACGTGCTTTTTGGCATCCTTCCCTGAAGGCTAAACCTGTACTGCACCAAAGATAACCTCCAGCAAAATATTCACAGCCCTGGGCTCGTACGGCATCAGACAGCGTCAGTTTCATGCCTGTATACTGACCAGTCGCCCGCGCTTTCTGCCCTGTATTTGGGCCCGTTTGGGTCATCCGTGCTCTAAAAGCTCCACGACAGAAAGGTCCGGATCCCAAGACATCGCCCTGTCTCGAAAGCCGCTTGGTATTCCAGCGAAATTCAAGCAAAAAGATACCTTTTCAGCGGCTGCACCGCACTACAGGGGGGGCTTCGGCTCAGCACGCTTTTTGCAGTGGCTGCAGAAAATAAAGGAGCAAAAGGGACTCATTCGGCTCAGTCTGTGTCGGAGGACCAGCGAAAAAAAAACACCCGGGCCCAGTTCAGCAGGAGCCCAACGAGATGACTGCTCATGCCATTCAAACGAGTACGCAGGGCACCAGCAGTATGGAGTAGTTGACAGTAGAACACACAGTAATTATCTCACTATGTGCCATGCAATCAACTTCTACTCAGTACCATATTTACGTGTTGCAACATCACAAAATAGATGCCCCATGCGGTGCTACACGGCATGGCCCAGCGATATCTGAACGACAAAGAGGATGGATCCAATTTATCGTGACACAGGGGACAGGTCGAGGCAATATGCGGGGGGGGGGGGGGCTGGATGCGAAGCATGATATGCCAGTTCATCGAGAAAATGATGGCAAGGGAGGCTTGTGCGACCAGAACCCAAGATTGGACGGATATTGTGGTTCGGGGGTGGAATTTCAGAACATTTTTTTGCGCGCGGAAACGAGTGCTCTCGTCATTAGAGCTAGCTTAAGTCAATATCAGTCACCCATTAGCAACTTGGGATGGGACGAATACCGGGTCCTTCAAACGAATGCGCTCCCCTGTCTTTCGGATCTGGTACTTCGGCAGGATTTGGAAGCACGACGGCTGCTGACCCTCGGCAAATCCAACCATGAACCCATTGGGGACCACCTCCGAGGGCAAATTGGTGCGCACCGCAACGAAACGGCCCGTGAGGACGTGCTGCAGCTGGAAGTAGTCTCCATATTCCACATACTTCTTGTCCGGAGCCGGCTTCTGCTCGTCCAGGAAGATGTCTGCTTCAATGGGCGCGCTTCCTGAGCGGGAGTCGGAAAATGCAACCCTCTCAGACCCAGCCCCCGCCTTCTATTGCTGACACCAGGTTCTGACCCGCTGAAACCGTCCAAACCCTCCATAGCCCTGCACAACCATCTCCAACCCTCGCCCATGGGCCAATGGATGGTTGCAGACACTAAGAATTGGTGATGCCCCTGGGCAAATGGTCTCAAAATTACCACCCTCTTCCCTCCGTAGACAACCACAGTGTCGGCCGGGTGTACCAAAAGAGCACAGCAGCGAGTTTTCAACCAAGAGATCGGTAATCTGATAGTTTGAGGGTGCCAAATGCGACGGAAGTGTCTCAAGACCAACCCAAAGCCGTAGACATGGTTGGTTTCGGCAAGGACGGAACATAGCGTCAAACGTCTGGAGACTTTGACAGCTCTTTTCCACCACCAGCAACCATCAACAACCTCATCCAGCGTTCTATGGCCATCCCCAACAACCCGCGAAAAGCTCCACCTGAACAGCCTGCAATGCTCTTCAATACGCTCAAGAACCCTTACTAGCGTTCAGCAATCCTCGAAAATCCTCAGTCACCTCCATCATCCTTTTGCCTTGGACGCCAAGCAACTTTAACAATACTCTCCAGCGCCCCACAAACCCTCTTCGTTGCTGAACATCCCTCTGCAGATGCCACAACCTTTTACAACCCTGGGCAACCCTCAAGAGTCGTCTACCGCAGCAGCTCAGTCTGTCAACCCTGCACAGCAGCAGCGGCTGCAGTCAGGTATGTCAAGAGGTGTATGGTCTGATAGAAGATGGAATTGTACCATAGAGAGTACAGTATGATTGCTGGGTTATAAAGCTGCACAGCGTTGCCCGGTGTGCACAGCGGTTGGCAGTTGAGGACGTTGTGGGTGTTGCCGGCGCCTCTTGGAGTCACAAAGGAAGTAGCAGTCATCCTGTTGCAAACCCTTATGTCGGCATCCCTGAGCAGAGAACAATACCTGAAGCCCTTGGCGACGCAGGACCGTCTATATATGAGGGTAGTGCAGAGCTTCGGGTTGTGGAGTCCAGTAGATTTTCCCATTTCCGCGAAAGCGGTGAGTGGGACCCTTTTGGCAGCTTTTTCGTAAGTTTGCTCCAATAACTGCCAAACGAGGTCCAGAGACTGCCTGAAAATGCATGAGGAACGGCTGGGTGAGGAAGGATTTGCCACATGGCATGGTCCGCATTTTTCGGTGCAAATCTTGAAGGATTATTGGCGGGCCTCCTGGAGGACTTTGAGCTCAATGCCACTGCCCATCCCTGTACGTGGACTGCGAAGACACCCCCCACAGATACTCAAACAAATGAAACAAAAAAAGAAATGTGCCAACAATTGATCTACACTGATTTACCACTGACGACACTCTCACCACTAGCTACCAACTGAGCCGAGCTCCCGGAGCAGTGCTAGCACTCCAAGAGCGGTTCCAGCACTCCAAGAGCAGTTCGAGCGAAATACACACAAACGAACATGCTCACACCAATATCAAGGCAAGTGAGGCCACTCACATGTTTGCCACCATCACCTCTCCAAAGAGAGATCACCACAACATTGCAACATGAAGGTGGTGGTATCATTGGTTTGGGGACACAGAGAGGGTGACACTGCTCTCCGCTTTATCATGGTGGTGCGTGGTGTCTTTGTACATGACGGTCGCGGAACTGCATGCGCTCATGTTGACAGACCAACACTTTTTGCATAAGCACTTCTTTCGTCTTCATTTCGGTTCATAACGACCCCCAAGAAGGGGGTGGCAGGCCGTCTGGCATGGACAATCCAATGCAACACAACCTGTGCGAGCTGGTGAGGGTGTTGCATGCCATTCTGTTGGGGAGCTGCAAGGCAGCACAAGTACATGAGTACATGAGCTGGTTTTTGGAGGGCTGCCTGCTGGGACCTGTCCTTATACACGCCATCAGGGGACATTTGGTTCGAAAAGTAAGCGGTGATGTGATGGTGGATGCTTGCAAGCATGTAGCGTTACACCTGGTTGCCAGGGTCCGTTCACTGCCACCAACATCAGTGCAGAGTGATTGAGCAAGTGGGTGGAAAATCTTGTCCTAGCAATGAGCACTCCCCCCTGCCCGACAACGGTACCTGGGAAATTTTAGCCGTGTCACTGTAACTTATGGGTGAAATGCGTGTCCTCCATGAGTCCCTTTGGTTCCCTTCTGCCAGCTCATACCCATGAGTGAAAACGACACTGACAATGTCCAGTTGGAATTGGTTGATGTCATGCAACCAACAACTGCATGCAATGGTTATGGACGATTGAGTATGTTCACGTATCTTTTTTTAAGGTGGTGGAATGTGGGCTTGTCCACAGGGACCCCCACTGTGTGCATGTCTCTGTGCGTGAACCGTGTCGCTTATGGCAACCGTTTCAGTTGACAGTTGTTTCACCTCCCTAAAGGTAAATCCACCATGTCCATTTCAAATAAGAGAACCCTCCGCTTCAGTCTCCAATGCCAAAAAAGAAGGGCCCGTCGAGGAGGGGGCGTGGAGGGCCACAGCAGCCCCCCCCACCCCCACCCACCACCACCACCACCATAACCCACAGAGTTTGCCCTTTGCCTACACCCGCAGGCCCAATCAGTTACTATGAGCTGAGGCACACCCAGGTGCTCATGGCCCGTCCCATCCCAAGCGGAAGGGTGCGTGAGGGCAAGACAAGTCAATTGAAGTGTTGGCGCTGGAGAGTGGGGACAACACACTTGAGGAAGATATCTTGGAAACATTGAGGTGTTGCTCTTCCGTATGCACAGCCTCAGCGGTCCAAAGGGGTCGTTCAAGAGTGACCGTAGCAGAGGCTCGTGGTGGCAAATTCAACTTGTTCACAGGGACAAGTGACCACACACACCTAGCAGCCAGGGTATGAGGATGCCTCCCGGGAGCAAAACCTGGGCTATGATATGCAGCAACACACCCAGAAAATGCTGCAAGATCAGCTTGAGGAGTGGCACTTGAACATGGCTACGTGCTAAGGAGGTTGAATTTGTGGTGCATGCGCAGGGTGTGCAAACAGCGCTCATACAAGGCCCATAGTCTCTGACATGCAAAAGACCTCCGCACAGGGGTTGGGCTATGGGATGGTGTTTGGCATCTATGAGCCATTGCCCCGGAGTGACACACACCGCAACCTCATTTCCGATGGCACTGGGGAGGGTGGGTTTGTACGAAACGTGCATTATGTACATTTTCAAAGGCGATATTGTCTGTAGAAAAGGCGGCCCGCTGAAAAAATTGTGATTCCCACCGGGCTGACAGCCATGCTTCGTGCGAGGTTTTGTCGAATTAGGAAATGACCTTAAAACAATATGCCTCCATGGAAGGCTTGAGAGTACCCCACTCTCAAAGCGAATTTGTCTTGATCACCGACACTAGCGATGTGGGTGGTGGGGGCAAGCTAGTATGTCACTTCCATGTCCGGTGCGCTCTTGTAGAGTAAGATAATGCGGTGGAGAGTCAAACCCATTGAGCAAGCAAATCCTTAGTCATGATCGGTCATAGGCCGTGAGAGTGCAGTGAGAGTTTTGGAGAAAAAAAACAACTTCGAGTGACGCAATTATGTGATGGGAGCGTGGTGTTTATGAGTGTTATATGTTAGCTGGAGTTTGCGTGTGTCGCACACGTCCAACATGACTAAAATCGCGACTACTTGAATGTGTAGTTTTGCGAAGTGAAGTCATGCAAGATAGATAAACTCAAAGGTTAGACCCTTGGTTTGGGGTTAGTCGGAATCGATTAAGGGAATTCTACTACGATAGATACTATGCCCCTTCAGGGACAAGACTATTACATGTTATGGATCGCCCTTACACACCGCCCTCAATCCCCACTCGTGTCACTTTCGATATCGTTTTGGTACCGCGTTCACAGAGGAGCACGCAACAGGCGATAACAAATGCCACAAAGCACTTGGTATGCAAGAAGTCTTGCAAGGTACCAGGGAATCCAAGGAAGAATAGGGCATTTTGGGTTGACAAAAACATTTTCTACATGAATGGCTCGTGTCAATGTGCAAATCATAGTGTGGTAGGTAATCCGCGGATCACTGATCCGCAGGGGTCCAAAAACCCCCCCTCCCCCCCCCCACAAAATGATCCACGGATCACGGATCACCTACCCCATAAATCCCCCCCCCCACTGCCTAGCAAAATGATCCACGATTTCCCGGACCATCGATGCAGACACGTGATGATCCAACGGGTAGTAATAGTAACACATAGTGCAAGTACAAAGCACCATATTGATCAACCAATTTGTGTAAAAAAAAGATCCAAAAATGTAAGTTCCAAAAAAGAAATGACACAAATTGGTGGATCATTTCTTTTTTGGAACTTGCATTTTTGGATCACATTTTTTCCACACAAATTGGTGGATCATTTCTTTTTTAGAACTTGCATTTTTGGATCATTTTTGTCTCACTAAGTTCCAAAAAAGAAATGATCCACCCATTTGTGTGGAAAAAATGTGATCCAAAAATGTAAGTTCCAAAAAAGAAATGATCCACCCATTCATGTTCACAAAAATGATCCAAAAACGTAACTTCCAAACATAAGTGTGACATAGTGCAAGTGCAAAGCAACATATTGAACCAACAATGTGTGTTGTAAATGATCCAAAAATGTAAATTCACTTGTTCCAACAATTTGGCTTCCAAAAAATGATGCACAAGTCCACAAGACCATTGGCACAGAGTTGAAAGTACAGTGAGCAAAATGGTCGAAAATGGTCCAAGAATGATCCAAAAGTGATCCACGGATCACCTACCCCATAACCCCCCCCCCCCCCCTCCCCACTGCCTAGTGTTTGGATCAAAAATGATCCGGATCACCCACCCCATAAACCCCCCCCCCCCCCTGCCTGCCGCACATAGTATTTATCCATGCGGCACGTTGTGCACTGTTTGGGTAATCAGTACCTTTCAATCGAAGGTTGTTGCCCTATTTGTCGGTAACCCTTATGTGCGTTACAATCGACGGCGTCAAGTGGAGTGTGACCAACGCCGGGTTGAAGGTAATCGCTGGGTAACCGGCAATAGTTGGAGCGTGACCGACGCTAGGTTGAGGGTAACCACAGACTGTTGTGGGGAAACCGACGGGAGCGCACTTCTAGTTGTCGGCCATTTCATAACCCCCAGTCCCAAGAGACCAACTACCATGCGACACACAACGTTCGGACGTGACCACACTGGCACCTCTCAAACTGGCTTGGGACTTCATCGTGTGCGACGGCTTCCAATTGTACATTGTTCGATGCACATGAAGAACTCCCTGTACAAAGGAATCCATCGAGTCCAACGATGCTGATTTGGCTATTATATTGCAAATAGCGGTCATCACCTTCGAACGCATGAAAAGCATAATCGGAAAATGGTATAGCTCCGCGCCGACGCATGGCAAGTACTCCTCTCTGTTGTTACAGTAGACCTCCATTAATAGCACAGGATAACATTGAGGTCCATCTTTTACGGCTACATGGTATTGATGACATCAACACACATAGTGCGGCTCAACAAGGAACAAATCTAGGAAATGATGCGATGGGGTGTTGTTGAGATGGTGAGGGTATGCTAACGCCAACCCATGAATTCACGGGAAATTGAGAAAACATCAAGTTATTGCAAAAGCGGTCAAAAAGGGTTTCGGAAGGTGAGAGGTTGACAACGTTTTTAAATTACTACCTCCGTGGTGGTTGTGTGTTCATCTAAGCTCTTCATTCCGTCACGGAATGGTTCTAGACCTCTTTTGTTGGACACTTGTGCCCTTGCTTGTCGAAGGAGGGGACCTTTCCCGTTCACCTTACCTTGGAGCTTACCCATGTCACGACACGTGTCGCGGCACAACCGATGACCCCCTCCCCCCCTCCGTGTCATGGTGGCGTAGCCGGCACAGGTGTGACAGGTGACACAAGTGTCACTCATCCTAGTACACGAACCATCGCGCACCGTGCCACGACACAGCCCAAGTGGCGGCCCCGTGACACGACACAGCCCAAGATCCCCCCCCTCCATGGCCGGGGAAGCTCCCTTGTCTTTGTCTTAAGTTTCCAAGGTTGAAGTTCTGTTTTTTTGTGAGCTTGGTATGCGGGCAGAGAGAGTGCAACTGTGGGGGGGGGGGCGAGTTTGATAGGCATGTTGGGGCACAAAGTTGGGGATGCAAAGCAACCCCCATACACCGAGGCACAAACGAAGAGAAAGTGGTACTTAGGAGGGCAACCCACACACTAAACTCAAGGTATTCCGAGAGCCCACAAACCACCGTGCTTGAAGGGACATTGATGGTGTGTGTCCCAAGGTTGTCCAAATAGAGAGGCTCATACGTCATATCATGAATCAATATACAAGCATTTGCCCTCGGAAAGAACGAGCCACAACAAAGTAAATAGTAAACCCCCCGCCTCCCTGACGTGCTTCACAGCTTCCCTTGTAGGATGTTGAAATCGCACTGGTGGGGGCTCACCCCCGGATGCGCATTTTGTTGTTGCAAGAGGACAAGTGTGCGATCTCTTTAGTGGCATGCATAGCGGAGCACCAAAGCATTGCCAAACACATCACAATGGAGAGTTGCGCAGTGCATGTCGCGGAGTGCAACGAGATGGTCCTTTACACAAAGATGGTGTTACGTAGCTAAATTGGGCGACAAAGGTGAACTCTTCAGTTGGGCTTACAACGAGCACGGCGAAGCATGCATAAGAATGTTGCCAATAGATCTGCAAGACAGTGCATACAATTTTTTCTTTCGTTCACAAATTGTCATTTGGGCCCAATTCTATGCACAATAAAAACGCAATGCATTGCAGTGTGTCCCAGAAGGCCCCATATGGGGCCTGTGGTGTACTAACTGATTGTGTTTCGTGTGTGCATTGTACGTGCTATGGTGGGCAGTGACTGTCCATAGAGGGGTCAGTGCTCATTTAGGATGTTACTCCTCAATGTTAGCAAGTGCTGTGGGTCCCTGTTTACCCATTTCGGGCTCAGTGGATTGAACGGCATGGTAGTCAGCGCCTTCAGTGCATATGGTTTCCACCAGGATAGCGGGTAACCCTTTGCGCTGAGCTCAGTGCATACACGATGCACATTTTTCATTGCAATTTCGAGGGAGGAGCAGTATATGACTGTTTTCTGGAATAGCGCACCTGCAAGTGAGCGGAGGACCCATTTTGCGTTGGGTGAGTGTCAATCTGGGAACCTCAAGAGTTGTTGGTCCTGGGTCTTTTGTACCTCCCTTCTGCCGGGAGGTGTCGCGCGCACTGCATAAGGCCAAATACCTAGGCCGGCATCGATTTGTGACTTTCGTTGACCGATGGATCGAGATTTTGCGAAAATTGAATGCAAAATGTTGTTCACGACACAGTGAGAATAATTTTGACTTTTTGAATCCATTTTTAATGTTCAAGAAAGCATATTCCCATTGCTGTAGTATCAGAATTTTGGTAAGTGTGACGGCTTGCGGTATTCGTCAAAATAATGTTTTTTATATTGCATAGAATTTCCAACTTCCTACCACCCATAACGGTATCATGCGGCGCTGATACTTTTTATGGCTCCGGTTCGAATCCCAGCAGGCACCTGGTGCCGCCACTTGGTGCCGCCCGCCTTAAAACTATCACACAACACCCCCCTTTTCATCAGCCCAGCATGAAATGCAAGTGCAGGCTCGCATGGCCGTCTGACGAGGTTTTTTGCGCTGTTTGCTTCGTGTACTGCTTATTAATAAGAGTGCTCGGTTCACTTTGATCCATCCTTCCAACATTTCACCTGTCTCCAAACGCAACAAAATTGCAATTTTTATTGCCCACCCGCCGGTGAAAGAAAACTACCCCCATTGGGGTTTGAACCGAGGATTCCAAAACAAACGTCGGACTAGGTAATCACTATAGTATGGCCAGTTTCGAATCCCGCTTGTTGCAGATTTATTATAGTCTAAACAAATAAATCAGCACTGCCGCTTACCATCAGCCACAAATGCTTGGGCCACACTTGAAAATTGTCCTGAGTAGGTTAGAATATCATATGACACCGTTTTGGGAACCCTACGGGACCCCTCTCGAGAGTTTCCATTTTTGGTTTGCGTGGTGTCCATGTCTAAGGGAATGACTGGATGAGCTACCAACGAATGAAAATGAACAAGCGCAGTGGCTAATTGCTAAAAGATGGGGTTCCGTCATCAGTTGCTCCAGCGGTCATCAAATGAGACTCGGAGGCTCGGTCGCTCCGCAACAACCCTTTGGAGATAGGCTACCTCTCTTACTGCCGGCTGTACCTTTTTTTTACTGGCGGTCGGCGGGTCGCCCTGTCACATACAGAATTGGTCGACCTATTTTACCAATTTTGGTTATTACAATTATTATTGGCATTCGAATCTTTGATTTTTCACTATTACGGAATTTTTGAGACCTTCGCTGGAAATTCTAGTCCTTGGCGTTACTGTAAAAAGTTGAAAGGGGGTTAATAGCCCCCTTTTTTTTGGCAGAAAAACGGGTTAACCTGTCCACAGTTTTGGTAGGGGGTTAACCCGTTTTACTGGCAGTAAAACGGGCTATTAACCCGTTTTTCTGGGCTAGGTGACCCGTTTTACTGCCAGTAAAACGGGTCAACCTGGCGTTTCATAGGGGTGTGACATGTTTTCCGAACCACTGTGAGACACTTGTGCCAATGCCTTCCCAATGTGGGACAAGTGCAAAACCCGGCGGAAGGGGTAGAGGAGCCCCCCCTTCCCATTGCTCCCGTGCCCGAGTCCGAATCAAGCCCTGCAAAGGTTAGTGTGACCTCCTCCCAATCTGCTGTCTCCGTTGACTTGCTTGCCGATTGCAAAAGCGAGTCTAGTGCCTCGGAGTGGGACTACGAGGAGCGCCCGTTGACGCAAATGTCCTTGAAACGGGGTTTGGATGAGGCTCGCGAACAGTATAGGAATGCGGCCTGAGCTGCCTGTCCCACAACTAGTTCAGCAATGCACGCAGGCACCGACTCCTCAGCCAATAACAATATTGCTCATGGTAGGGTCTGAACAAGAGTGTGTGCACTGTCCGTACCACTGTGTGCAGAAATTTATTTTCACATGAGTACACCATAAAATTTCCACTGCATACACAACCTGCCCAGCCCACCCACCCTTTCGTGGCGCTGCAAAAATGTTGCTTCAAACATGTTATTCACATAGGGTGCACGAGGATTTGATGTGGCTGGGTTGATTCACCTACTTGGGAGCAAAAAAACTGCAGCAACACACCAGCTAATGCGCCCATTTCGCAAGATTTGCACCAATGCCCTTCCCAAAGATGCGGCGGCCCAAATACCCACCTAGGCATGTGGCTTCTGAGTTCATTTGCTATAAGTGCTATAAGTGCTCCCGGGTTGCAAGGGCGAGCAAAACACGTACAAGAACTCCTCAGACAGACATGATCATATCCATGAGGCTAGTGCAAAGAGTGAGCAGCACAGTGGCGATGGTCAAGTTGATCCGGGTCGGATAAGCACACGCACATGCATGCCACATGGTCTCCTGACGGTGGTATACCCTGCGTTTGCAACCGCGGCATACTTAACTCTTCGTCCCCTCACGCCCTATCATCAACGCTGTGCTGTCACCCACACACACCAACCCGCCTTTCGTTCTCGTGAGATCAGTGTGTGGCGTGTTCCCTTTGCGAGGGAAGCACCGTGATTTTGTGTGACGTGCAATGCTCCCTACCACGAATCTTGCATGGGTGAGGGTGCCAAGAATGGTTCCATGCGCGGCCCTTGTTGCCCAAGTGAGTAATGATAATATTTTGTCCGGATTCGGATTCACCCTCTCTCATGTCTCTCTTTGTGCACTCGGATTCAGAGGACAAATGCAACAAAAGTAACTTTATAAATATATATAAATGCTAATCAAAGGTGACTTGTCGAAACTATCTTGTATAATGTATGTACGGTGGAGGCTTTTTTCCCCATGCCGGCGGCAGGGTTTTTACTCATGTCATCCAATATTTCATTTCTTCCGCTTTGCTTTTGCTTTGCCTCTTGCAATGTGTCAAGGGAAACAACTGCCTTAACGTCGGTCTTGCACAGCCCTCATTCGGACCGGCTCGCACAGGTGCGAACGCCGGCCCTCACTCGGACGGTGCAAGTTTCTTTTGTCTTTTGTCTTTTGTTTTTTAAGTGGAGTGGTCGGGTGAAGCTATGGTACCCGGCGCCTTGGGTTGGCAACACCAATGTGCCACACTCTGCTGAGCGTAAGGGGGAGCTTGCTTGTGTTTCGCGATTCCTGACATATGTTATGGCCTCGTCCCGCATGGGTGACCATGGGAGGACCCATAAAGGGCAGGCGAATGAGATATGTGCCCGTGGGGTGCGGATTTTTTGCCGCTGCATGCGACCCCCAAAGTCGTGATGTTAGCGGGTTGGGCTTTGTCACGGTGGCATCACGAACGGGCTCCCAACCTCTCGCTATACTCTTGGTTGAAAGTAGAGTGCACATAGTGCCGTAAACTAAAATGGTTAACCCGTTTTTGTGCCAAAAAAAAACGGGCTATAATAACCCCCTTTTGAAAAAAACGGGCTATTAATCCGTTTTACCGGCAGTAAAACGGGTTAATAGCCCGTTTTACATCTAAAAACAATATCTTAATGGTTTCCCAAAAGGCTTTACTTATTACTTACCCGTCTTTTTATCAAATCCTGAAGCTATAGCTTCAGAAGGAGGGGGGGGGTTGGGGGCTGGCTTCACAGCTGGAGAATTTGTTGCATTCCCAATTTCGGTCCTGATTTGGGGCCTGTGCTGGCGGCGCGCTCACAGCAGGCCAGCCCATGGACGGCCTTAACATCGATGCTACCAGTGTTAGTTCTATCCAGGCCCCAATTACGACACGATTTGGAAACGACAGTTCATTGGATGTCTACTCCCTCCCCCCCGACTGTAGACCCGGGTCTTATAATTTTTTCCCCCTGAGCCATGTCGGGTGGGTCTTATATACTGGTCTTTTTGAAGTGGGTCTTATACTTCTTTGATACGGAGCACACTGTGACCTGTTTTCTCAGCCACCAAAGAATGCCAATTTCGGTGACGCAACTTTTATCCGTTTTTATTTTTCAACCGAAAAAAGCAGGTTTTGGGTGCAATGACATCATCATTATGTCACCACACGTTTTCACATGATGAATCGAAACATTGATGTATGAAGAATTTTGAGGTTCAACAATCTTGGTACAATTCCACAAAAATTTTATTCATTTTATTTTTCTCGGTGTCATTATTATGAGTGAATCCGATGCACACATTCAAGATCCACATGATGAAGAAGGTTTGGAAGAAGAGGATCCATTTATTCATCCCTTGTGTTTGATATGCCCCCACGGCATGTGGTGTATTAATGTGTGATACTCTCGTCTCGCAAGCATTTGAGGCCAACTTGGCAAGTCACATGACACCATCCCAGGGAGCCTGAGGCAAGCAGAGTTTGTTGAGATTTGTATTGTTTCGTGCATGCACTAGGGTTAAACACATGACACCATCCCATCACTCAAAGCATCCAATGAATGTTTTTTGTCATTTTTTGGGGTTGGGGGTGAGGTTGAGGACAATTTTGCTTCATTTCCTTGTGCTCCGCAAAATTTTCCCGGGTGGGTCTTATATAGAGGTCTTTTTGAAGTGGGTCTTATAGCTGTCTTTGCCGAGGAGGGGCCCAAAAAAGGGGTGGGTCTTATAAATGGGGGTTTCCTGGTGGGTCTACAGTCGGGGGGGAGGGAGTAATGTTGTTTCCGATCTTTGAGGTGACTCCGTCGCAAATGATCAATGACGTCACACTTTGGTGTCCATTAATGCTTCAATTGCTTGTGTTTTCTTTGTAAGTTCCAAGAAGGAGGGCGTTCTAAGTGCAACACTGGTTATTAAAGGAATAGGCAAAGCTGGTGCGCAGTCATTTGCAGATTTGGTTGGGCGGCTTCAGCCTGGGGGGGGGGGGTCTTGGACTTCTGAAGCTACAGCTTCAGGATCTGAAAAAAAGACGGGTTAAATACTTATTACTTTTTTTCTGTAATTCATCCAGTCTAAGAGGCGTCCTTCCTTATTACTTATTTTTTAATGGTCTCGATTGTCCCTTACTTAATATGACACATACAAGCAGCAAGACAAGAGCACAACAAAACATGGTCCCATCTGATTGCCGAATCGATGTGCCGAAGAGTGCTAAGTGTACTCAACGGGGACCTTTGTCTGCCGCCCTCCCCGAGTGGTGTAGGTGTTGATATGGAAGCATCCTCACCCTCCTCATCTCGATCAGGTTCCTCTTCCTCTTCAGCCACCTCCAACTCTCTTAGCATGTCATCATACATGGGGTCATTCTCATCCTCTCCCGATCCCTGAGACGCATCAGACTCATCATCATCGTAAACATCATTATCCTCAGAGCGAGAGGCCTTGCGCGCACGAGCAGGGTTAAGAACTGTCTGGTAAGGATTCCATCAACTACAGAACTACTGTGTTGCGCACAATATGCACGTTAAACTAAATTGCTTACCTATCTAGCCCATTCTCCGTCTTTGGTCTTCTCACACGTTCCACGAACGGGGGGGGGGGAGTGCCCTGAAACTATTCGGTGATTGTTCCATGGTGGAGCATGATGGAGGGTTAGCATCCAGGATTTCATGCAGAACGGAATGGAACGGCGTACCCAACATCCTCCTGAAACAAGTTTTGTGTGATTTCGAGGTGTGTAGCCGGTTTTATAGCCGGTTTGGTGACCATTTTCAAGAGGGCGGTGCCTCACAGAGAGGGAGGTGCACTGTCTTTGGTACATTGTTTATTGTTCTTTGCTTGCAACTTTGTGCCTCCGTTGACGGGAACCTTGAGAGCGGCGTACAAGACAGTAGGAGTTGATACCACAGAGGATGCTGCCTGTGTTCAGCCTTTTCAGCAGAGGCAAGAAAGCCAAATGCGTTGTGTTGCTCTCTACCATCCCTCCACTCTCCGGTGCTAATACCCCAATACCCCAATGCCCACATCTTACACAGCTTCAACGGTGCGAACATTTGTGCCCCCAAAATGTCTTGGGCAGTATGACTTGTCGAACACCGGCGAGCCAGAATGTTTCGTTCGGCACGACGCAAGACCTTGCCAAGTTTCTCCGGCCGGATCCCCCATCGGTGAATCAACCGGACAAATTCATCAGTCATTTGACGGAAGTCCGCAACCAGAAGTTGGTAGATGAATGTGGCTCCTTGTACCTGTCACGTGGCGGATTTGAGCCACCCCAGAGCCCGGCTCAACGCTCCCCTCACCACACTACAACAGCAAAAATCGGGCACAAGCGGTTTGCCAACTTTGATGACGACATTTGTGAAATATTGCAAGTAGTACAGAACATGAAGAAGCATCGGGACTGCGGGCTGGGGAACCACTTTCCAGGAGGCACACCAGAGCGGGGTGGCCATGCCAAATTGCATCCGCCTCGTACCCTTGCCCCGTGTTCTCGCCTTACACAACGTAAAATGACCCGTTCACAGCTCATATTGGCGCAAATCGAGGAGGATGCCAAGAACCCCGAAAAAGTGGCGGAGTTGAACAGACGCTTGCAGCGGTACAAAAGAGAGCAAAGAGAGAAATATGCTGAAAAGGCTGAGTTCTCGCACCGAAACTCCACGCGGTTGGAGCAGATCATCGTGCCAAGGGGCAGTCAGGGGGCATACCCTGCGGGCTGTGGGATAGCTGCCGCGCGGCACCAAAACCTTGAAAACACCAACTGGCGGCAGGGTTCTCGGGGTCAATCCACTTCTGCACGACCAGCGCGTCAAGTTTCAAGGCCGTTGGTGCGGTTTTCTTCGGCGCAACCCGCACGCGTCCAGACCACTGTGGAGATGGAGGGCTCGCATGACAAATGCTATGGACTGTCTGCAGCCACACCTATCAGTCCTTTGGAGGAAAGTTGCACATCGCAGTCAATCTCCTCCGTGCTCGTGGATTCCATGTACCTTCCAGAGGTGGTATCCTCTGTGGCTGAGGGCTTGGCCTCCACGCAGCCTGAGGCAGCCGAAGATGAGGCTGACTCAGCGTCGCAATACAGCTCCCATACCTCTGATAGTGATGACGATGACGTTTTCATCGGCCGTTCGCCGCTGCATGTAGTGTCTAGTATGCTCAATCTGGAGGCAGTTGTAACAGCAACAGAGTCTGGACTAGCCACCCCGACTTCTTCTCAGCTGGGCTCCATGCCACTCACGCTCGGCAGAATGACATCATTCCTAACCCCGCATGCAGCCTGTGATACTGTTGCATCAAGCAACTCTTCAATTACTGCTCAGGGTCAGGACCAGCGCGCAGCAACTGCTGCGGCAGTGGCTGCACTTGTCTTGGCAGCTACAGCTGGGATCCTTCCTGCAAGCCGCGACATTGGGTCACCGGTTGAGCTACTCCCATCAGAGCCTGTCTGGAATCAGGCACTCGGGGTGGCAGCTATGGAAGATCATGTTGGCAGCGTGGGTCTGCATGAGCCGCTTGGTTGGGGCTTGGATGGGGAATCCGCGAACGCACACAGCACACTTCAGGGCGAGCAGGCTGCACAGTCCCAGCACCGACAGCGCAAGCAGCGCACCATCGCCTCCTCCAATGCCCGACAGGGCTCATCCAGCAAGCCGGGAACAAGGCGGCGTGCTCGCAGTGCTGGGGTAGCAAGCGCTGCGGTTCACCGGAAGCGTGAACCGCTACGTGATGGATCCAGCAGGTCGCATGCGCAAAAGCGAGCGCGTTCAGCACGGCAACGACGTGGTTACAAACTGAACATCACCGAAGAACAGATCGAACAGATGCCAATGTGGCTGGTGAGGTTGTTGTGCATGCGGCATTGGATCTGCTGGTTCGGCCTTGCTGTCATGATGGGATGAAGTCAACCCTGGTCAGTGCGGTGGAATACCTTTACCAAAAAGGAAAAATAAAACGGCCAACAATGATTTTTTTTCTAAAAGTTATTGGCCTCATGACATGTAATTTGACCCCCCCCCAGCCCCCCCACCCCCCTAAAATGGGGTACCCGGCTATTGGGGGGGGGTAGGGGGGTCAACATCCCAAAGCTTTATTGGGGGATCATTTTCTGTCCAAAAATGATGCATTTACAAGGGGTTAGACGTCTAATACCATAGCTTGGTGTATGCTATGTGAACGACCCCAAAAAGGGGGGTATACGACACCTATGCCTGCGCTTGATCTAACAACCTCTCTTCGAGGTGATTTTTAGCAACCTCAAACACCTACCTTTTGCCATTTGGTAATTGTGTGCTTTGTATGGCATGGCCAAGATGCTTAAATCATGCCGTCTGCAAATACCCGACAAATATGCGTGAACGAGCCTACTCCTTTTGGACACACAATGAACCAAGGGGATTTGAACGGCCAAAGTGCCACTGGGGCTGTGTGTAGAATGGGACCCGGGTCCTGAATTGCTTTTTTCTTGCTTTTGGACCCCCCAACCCATGGCTGGGGTCCCGGGCCCAAAATCTGGGAACCCACAGTCCCCCCCCCCCCCCCACAAGCAGGTTGTGCCCCAGCCCCTTCGAAGCCGCCTCACCACCCCTCCAAACACCCAAATAGGATGAAAAACACATGAAGAGGGTCTTGAACATGCTTTACACAGGATATTTGATCATTATGAAGGGCTAAAATATAAAAGATCGGGTTTGCAAATTTCCGTTTTGGAGCAGCCGAGGGTGGAAAACTGCACGAGCAGGTTGTGCCCCAGCCTCTTGCCCTCATCCAAACAACAAAATAGGGTGAAAAACACAAAAAGAGTGTCTAAAACATGCTTCACATAGGATATTTGATCATTGTGAATGGTCAGAATATCAAAAAAAATCAAAAAATTCCATTTTTGAGCTGTAGGGGGTGGTAAGTTGCTTATTCATTTTGTGCGCACATCAGTTGCCATTAAACAGCTAGCCTACAAACAGCAATATTGGGGGGTTCAGGGGGCCCATGGCCCTGGCTAGATGGGCCTAGTAGCCACTACATGGGCCCCCGTGGGTGCTAGAGTACCCATATTGTCACCAAATGATCACCCAAACCCATATCAGGGGCGACGGAAGGGTTTCGGAAAAATTCGAATTTTATAAAATTTTATCACGCGCCACTAAGCAATCTATCCGGCGCCAAAACTGCCGAGTCCTCACCAACAAGGGCCCATAAGGGGAGTATTTGCGCCCTGCGCGCACCGCACACTACTTTTACAGCGTGTTGTCCCGGAACAGCCCAGGCTTCCCCGCCTCCTAAAACGGCCCCAACAGAAAGAAGGCCCCCAGGTGGTAAGCACGTGTGCTTGGTCAAGATAGGTGGCCTATCTCCACACCGCGCAAGCGCCGCGTCAAGTGCTTCCCCTCAAAAATGGAAAGTTTTGAAACCGTTTTTTTTTACCTTTCACACTGATCAATTATCCTATGTAAAGAATGTTTTAGACCCTCAGCCCCCGGCTGCCCCCAAGGAGAAGGAGAAGCACAGCAGGGCCCATCCCAAGGCCCCCCCGGGAGGTGACGCAGCAGCGGCGGCCCGCCCCGCGGGGGCCGCCCACTGCACGCACGTGCAGGTGGTTGCGGCGCCGGGGCGATAGGGGAAAGGCCCCGAGGCAATCCAGCCATGGGGGCCACCCTGCAGGCAATGCTACCCGACACCACCACCGCTCAGCCCCGTGTATGTACCAGGGTGCCGCGCTGTGGGCCTCGGGCCTAGTACAATTAAGTCATGCCGGGCCGACTGCCAGCGGAGTGGCACCAGCCGTAGCGCCCCAACACCTAGCAGCGTGTGGGGCTTGTGGGCTGCACCACCCACGTGGCCAACCTCGCGGCCTCCACGGTGTTCACCACGCACGAACACACGGGCACAGTCACCGCAGTTGTGTAGGTACGTGGGGGCAACCGCGCCTCCCCTATGCAGCTGTGCAGTTGCACACCCTGCGCCGCTCCCGCGATGGCTTGCGGATCCCAAGAGTTGCCCTGCAGTGCGGGGGGGCCAATGAGCGCCTACCATGGGAATTCACCGACCCGGCGGTGGTGGACCTTGCTCCCCTAGGCCACATCTTTTAGGTTTGATGGACCGGACCTGTTGAGGACTTTGAGGGCCACCCTAAGGACCTGCCGGACTTGGACCCGCCTCCCCTGGCGGATGACCATCCGGCCACCGCGTACGTGGTCTGCATGCTGGATTTGGCGGCTCTTGCGGACACCAATGCTGACGGGCTTAATGTCCGGCGATGGGGCCGAGAGGAGCATGGCGGTACGAGGCTCGAACGGAGCGTGAATCTTAGTCGTGAACCAAAGGGAATTTGAGAGTATTTTGTTGACGAACCGAAGAGCATACAATTTCAACACATTAACAATAGGTACATTTCTGTCAAAAAAGTGCAAGAAACACAAACGATGGCACCAAGTAGCGGGCAAAACAAGGCAAAAAAAATCATATTGGTATCATATTGGTGACGCATTCGCGGCTTCAAACGGCCGGTTCACGAAGGGTACAAGGCTATGTCGCCGCACTGTGCGAGCAGCGCATGTCCGCGCGCTACGCAGCAGAGCGCGCACCACACCCTGTCAGCAACAGACAAGGGCAGGAGAGGGGGGAAGGGTTCCTTGCGGCCGACACGGAACAATTCACGAGGGGCAGAATGAGGGGTGCGCGGGGGGTCTTCCTCTGGCGCTCTGTCACCACGCACCCTGTGCTACTCACCGCACCCGAACCGCAATGAGAGAAGGCCTAATTTGTGGCCAACTCCTTCTACGCCTCCGGTAGGCGGCCACAGTTATCCGGTGACCGTTTGAAGTGTGGGACGTGGTCCGGGGGAGGGTAGTCCTCACTGGACGTGGCCCGGGGGCGGTATAGCACCTCACACATGCGGCCGCTGTCACATAGGGCCATAGGGATCAGGTCCACATAGAGGTCCGGCGAAACAAGCACCCATGCCCCATGGCGGCCCGTTATTGAGGGCAGGCACTAGAGCTATTGCAGAATCACGCCTACAAATTTGGCCGAAGTTCGTACGAAATTTTGTACTAGGTTCGCACAAAATTTCCACCAACCTACAATGTTTTCTTCTTGTTCTTAACTTTGGTGCCTATTTTTTGGGCATGTTGCAAACTCTCTCGCGGCTTGCCTTCTTGCAGTCATGTCCTGACCCCCTGCAAGCGCAAATGTGGGGTACCAGGGCATCCTACCCCAACACCACGTCATGGAGGAGGCGTCGCACAATTCCGAGGAGTTGGACGTGGAGTCGGTGGTGGCCTGCCAGCCCCCCCCCACCCCTGAGGTCATACACGTTGACCTCCGCTTCCCCTCCCCGCAACGCCTCCTTTTGGGGCGAGGGGGTGGTCAACGGAGTTGTGGAGGGCACTCCGTGCCGACGTTCCCTCACTACGGATGATGCGCCTCCTCTCCTCCCCCGCCACCATTGACCGGCTCCTGGGCCTCATGCAGTCTAAACCCTTTGGGAAGACCAAGGACGCCCCCCCCCCCCCCGCTGTCGGCTAGACAGATACATAAGATTGGTGGTATGGGTCAATACCAAGTAGGATACCTTAGTGCAACGTGCAAGTACATCAGCACATACATTGTGGGACACCAAGCATCGTCGCCAAGTTGGCATATGGTTTGATGATTTCAGGTGTTATAGATTATGGGTTGACCCCAATAGACCTGATCTAACTTTGAATTGCACTGCTGCTACGGTTTTGCAGACCACCACTCTTACACCATACCCCGGTCTCCCAGAGCCGGCAGAAATTGAGGCTGGGGTGCCTCAGGTTTCTGGTGACATCTTTCAATTACGGAATCCACTTTTTGATCTTATGGATGTTACTAACAGGGTCGTTAAGAGAGTATGGCTGCGTGCTTCCCTAGACATTGCACGTAAAGATATACGCTCCTTCAGCTGGACACCCTTTGTTCTCTCTGAGTTGCGGTGTGGCACCCATAAGGAACTGTTGCAGCTTGTTTGCGATTTGCGATACGTTGAGCACCACACAAGGCACTGTGTACCACTCCTTGTGGATATGGAAATACACTTTGCATTGCTCAAGGTTTAATACGGTGTAGCCTACGTCCCCTAGAATGTCCCACAACTTCTTTTGGGCTTTCGTCTAATGTATGGTGTATGGCACAATTCTAAGCATGATGTGCAGGCTGTATATAAGTCTTTCCTGCCTTTCATCAAATTCTTGGAACAGGGGAGGAGCCTACAATTTGGCACCAATGTACCCTTTGTGAACGGCCTTAAATGGAACTTTTGAATGAGAATGCGAATTTGCGCGAAAATCGGCGAAACTCGCGCGAATTTGCCAAATTCGCGCGAAGTTCGCGCGAATGCGAATGCGCACGAGGATGCGAATGTGAATGCGAATCTATTTTTTTTTTGCGAATTTAGCCTAAATTAGGCCAAAATCGAGTTACAGGTCGCGTCTTTTGAATTTTTACGATTTTTTGGCCAAGTAAGCATAGCAAACGGGCACAAAGACAAGGTACCACGGGCTAAACGGGCAAAAAATGAACAAAGTGAGCGTACTCATTCAAAAGTTCCATTCACAGGGGGTGCAAATATGCCCCCAAAAGCCAAGGTTATCCATATTGAAAACACAGTGCTTGCTTACCACATCATCTAATAAGGTGAGATTGGATGAGCGTGTCACTACTTTGCTCAACAACCAACGTGACTTAACTGCCATTTAGCGGAAGGGACTGTGTATGCTGCTAGCCTTGAAGACACCGTTGTACACATACTGCCCAGCTGTATTCACTATTCGTACGCTGGTTAGGGAGCGCAACCAGGAGGACCGGAAGGCTGGTACTGGGAAGGTTGCAAAGAAGGCACTTGACATGTCATTGTTATCTAAATGTTCTAAAACCGGAAGAGTAATTAATCATGGAGTATGTTTTAAAACCACCTCCGTTGCTTTTTTGTTGTTGTTTTTTGTTGTTGTTTTTTGTTGTTGTTTTGGACGGAGTCGCATTCTTTCTCCTTGGGACGCCTCCAATCAGAGGAAATAGGTAACTCCCTGCCCAGTTGACTATCAGCTCACTGTCAACGTAATGGTGATTGTACAACGGTACAACACTCCTCAGATCTGTTCTTGATTCTCCCCCCTGTGCAACCTGGTGAGAAGACTCTGCGTGGTGTGCTCACTGAGCGGTCAGTGCGATTTTTCTGTGGTAACGTAACACAATTCATTTGACAGTAACACAATTCATTTGACAGCACATACAGTGACCACGTGGATATGCATTCTGATCCCAGACCACAAAGTGGAAGTTGAAAGACTTGATAGCGTTGAGGATTTGGCATTCCCCGGAACGATGTCTAGGACAAAGGTAACTGGAAGAGGAAAGGCTGGCAGTCATACTTTTCCACTGTGTGCTGCGCATTGCCAAACCTTTGTGTGTATAAAATAACTACTCCGAAAGCTAGCAGGAATTTTGGCCCGTCCCTTGGATATTGGGTGTGGGGGACTGTCTTTGTCCCAGATACATGTGTCCGGCATAAATTTGTGCCGGCTTCGAAGGGAACGCATCTTAACATCGTGCATTGGCCGGCATGCAAGGTTTGGCAGAAATTTCTTCCAGCCCAAGTCAATGATCGTCAAAAAGCGTCATTTTGGGGTGTTTTAGAGGTTATGGCCCAAAGTATTATAGGTTTACTGGACATGTGTCCATCGCTTTCCTTGTTTCAGTTTTACTTTTTGATGGCTGAACCAGCACCTGAGTCACAACAGGTGGCTACAGAGGCCCCTGCAGAGGCCCCTGCTGAGAATGGGCAGTTAGGTGCCACTGTTGGCACTTAGGATTCCAAGGAGGCCACATAGGGGTTACAAAAGGAGGCCAAGGCGGTACCAAAAAAGAAATCAGTGGCAAAAGTGCAACTTTCAGACTGGATACCAACGAAATACAATCCAATTGTGATCGATCATGATAGAGTGTATGGACAGGTACACAAAAGATCAGATGATAGGGTACCCACATGGCTATGAGGATTTGAAGGCTGCTCCACCAGTGGATTACATCGAGGACCTTCTTTTCTATAAAGTGACGCGTTTATTTATTCATACCGTTCTTCCATTTTGATTTCGATTTTGTTTTCACTTCGCTGAGCTGAAAATCTGAAGCCCATGACATGTCATTGAAAACCCTTTTTTCAAGTAAATCTGGTTCACTGCTGTAGCGCTCTTTTATGAGATGATTTCCCAAATCTGTGCACCTAAAAATATGTTTCTGTGGCCAGTGCTGAACACCAATACTGAAAGTGCATTAGCCGATAGGTCATCCAGCGATCTGCAGTTGGCGTTGCTGGACGCGGGTTGATTTCAAGGGCCCTACTCGCCGTTGCAGACCCTTGCTTGAGGCTATCTGGGCAAGTTTTCAGTCCCAACAAGTCTCGACATCCGCTGAAATCATGACAACAAAGAATTTGACTGGTTGTTTTATCCAGAGTGTCACAAACAGCATTTTGGACGTCATTTGTGATCATTTCAACCTCATTTCACCCATGCTGATGCTGATTTCGCTTTTCTGGGCTTACAAACGTGCAATCATCAATGAAAAAAATCGCTACCTTGAGTTCTTCAGGGTGCGCTACAACACCTACGACACCTCTGTTTACACACTGAGAGAGCGAAGAGCAGCGGAATGCTGCTGCAAGTGCAGAGGACATATTCTTGCTGACGTCAACTGCATCACGAGAGAAGTAAGGGTTCCGTTCTTTCCACTGTGCTCAATGCAATCCAATGTCCCTGCTGCTGCACAGTCAGGTAAGTATTCCTGATAGCCCCAGCAGGTGTGCCTCCCAGCTTCTTCTCTTCAGGCGCATTGTGGCGAGTTTGGAGGAGATCAGGCCCGAGCACTACTCACTGCTGCTGCGTCTCAGCGAGGATGATGTGAAGCAGCGAAATGCCACTGCCTCACAACTTGCAGGCTTGAGCCAAGTGGAAGCCACCCTCAGCCATGAGCAGCACGATTGTGTGGTCTGTATGGAGTCATTTGAGGCAGGGCAGACCCTGATCCAACTGCCCAACTGTGGGCATGAGTTCCATTCGGAGTGCATTATGCAGTATTTTGGGAAGTATGACAGCTGCTGCCCCTTGTGCAAGACTGCCCTGTAAGGGGTCTGTCTGCAAGCTGTATGTGAATGGATATGCAGTTAGTGACGCAGTGGGCAGTTGCTGTTTACTTGGTTGTTGCAGCCGGCTTTGCTTGCTCTGAATAATTGAGCCAGTTGACCTGTCGCCCAGGGGGAGACACACAAAGGGTATTCTGGCACCATCGCCAAGTGCGGTTTTCTTGTGATGCTTGTGATCAGCAAGGAGAGGCACAGAGCGCACACATCTAGCTGCTATTGTAATGCCCTGAAACCAAATGCCATACGTCCAAGTGAAGAGATTTTTAAACCCAGGACCATTAAGCATTTGGCTGGCTTTGAAGGGCTACATTTCTGCACTCTGCACACCGTGGATTGTGAGGCGCACAGTTGTGCAGTGCAATCTGCGACCGCGCCGCCCTTTCCTGGCAGAGCCTGACGTCACGCTTGTAGGCAACCCACCCCCTGAAGCCATAAAGAATGCGTCCCTTGACCCCCAAGCACCAACGGTTGAAGCATGCCGCAGCATGCCGCAGCACACTGAAAATTGGGTTGGGGTTTTTTTTGGGAAAAAATGTCGGACCAAAATATCAATTCCATCCCTGTGCAGTTATTTGTCAGAGATGGACAGTGCTCCAGTGGTCAAATGGGGCATCTGTGATTGAGAGGTATCTGGTGCAATTCCTGGGAGTGGCAATCTGCAACAACCCTGGCAGGGGCAGGAGCACATAGCCCAACCTGGTGTTTTTTTTTTTTGCCGTGCTGTACTTTGGCAGATCATTGTTTTCTTCGCTTTGTCTTCTGATGTCTACTGTTGAACCCACTGAGGAGGAGACAACACAACCCAAGAGGTACAAGGAGACAACCAGGAGTACTACAGACTACTTGCAGTGGGCAATTGGAGAAGGCATCGGGCAGTACCTATGTTGTACAGACACCCAGGGTGAAGGTCAAAATGGGAAATTGTATTGTACTTTATGTTCAGTTTGGCTGTCATCAAAGGGTGTCATCTTGAAGGACCATGTTTTGGGTTAAAACAAGAAACAATCAGATGGTTCCTATGCCCACTAGCCTCAGGTTAGGGTTAGGTTTTAGCCTCTGGAAATTTTGGGTACCCCCCGCCTACGGCCTCAAGCATGCCGCGGCTTGCATGCTTGAAGCATGCAGCATGCTGCAGCACAGCAAATTTTTCTTGGGGGCCGTTGGTGCTTGCTTGACCCCGAAGCAAGACAAGTTTTTGAAAATATTTGAAAATTTCGACCCTAACCAGAAAATTCACGTCTGCTTTGCACCTGTGGGTGTCTTTCTTTTTACCTTGTGTGGTCAAAATGCTCAGTATTTGATGGGGATTAAGGAACCCCCCACGCCGTGGGGCATGTATGGTGCTGCAGAGTTGCCTGTTTTCAGTGGTGCCTATTCATACGGTGATGTGCAAGCCCTCAATCTGTGCACATGCTTTGCCACTGGTGGCGTCTATTCTCAATGGTCCTGCCAGCGACTCCCTCCCTGTTACAGTTCACAAGGGAACAAGTGACGGCATACACACAAAAACAATTCGCTCCGTTCCTGTGCCGGCGCTCGCTGCACCTGCACACACAAATCCGAGGAGCGGTACGCGGTTTGTCCAGCTGATTCGCTCAGAATTGAATGGGAATGCGAACATCTCCCTGACCACATGACCCGATTTCTCAATGAGGAGGGTGTCAGGGGAGTACAACCCCATTTCTGAATACCAGAGGATATGTATCCAGGAAATTGGGGCCAAATAAGCCCCCCTCTTTCCTTTTTTTCTCGTGAAGATTTCTGGCATCATCATCATCATCATCACTGCTACACGAGGAGGGGGGGGTGGCTGGGGCGCTTGCCTGCCCCTTGCTAGCCACGCGTTGCCCCTCTATGTGTATGGGCCCATTTGTCATCAGTTGTCCCCGGGTGTGCTTTCCAGCATCAAGCAAATTTGGCAGTGTGGGGCTACCCAGTCCATCCAGGGATTTTGTGCTGCTAGGCAGTACTGTGTGGTGTTTGTGATGTTCTGCAGCCCATCCAACGATGCTTGGCCTTTTTGGCATGGTGTGTGCATGTTGTACGTCGATTTTTTTTGCGCTGTGCGATGTGAATAAAAAGAAGCAACGCAATCTGAGATACTGTATTTTGCAAGTAACTTTTTCTCGGTGTTCTTTTATGAGTGCATTGCGAGTACCTTTTTTCTGCGCTGTATTGCGAGTACTTTAACAAGACAGTACTTGCTTTACCATGGAAAAAATTTACTGGCATAGCGAGGAAAAGAAGAGCTCACAATACAGGTGGAAGAAAGGTGCCCACAAAACAAATGTAGCCCTGTGGGAACCGTCGCTTCATCATTTTCCCAGGATTGGGAATTTTCAAACTTTTTTGGGGAAATTTCAAGGGGAAGGGGGGAGGGCAATGTGGTAGTGAGCAGCATATGTTGATGCTTAGTAGGTCTTTTCTCACTTGGCAGTGAGAAAATATTGTGATGTCGGTTTGAATGTAGCGTTGCAAGCCCTGGCCACTTCTTTTTGGCGTGTAGCTTGCCATTTCCTCGGTGCTTATTATTCACATACGGCTCCTGCTCACCATACCGTACAGGCGACTGCCATCACCCAGCCCCATGTCAGCACCCCATTTGACCACCCACGTGACTCCTGACCACCCATGTGCAACTCCTAGTTGGAGTATGTGGGACTTCATAGGCTTGTGCCTTCTGAAAAATCATGTATGCCACGCCTTTTCATAACAATCCATGGACACTTCAGATTGCTGTGGGGCGGCCCTCTTACCTGCGTGCTCTGCTTCGTCCCGCACACACACATACACCAAGCTAACCCCGTGGACCCACGCAGACCTTCCTCAATAATATGTTGTTTTCCCAGACACACATACACCACAGACACACACACGCGCGCGCGCATTTGTTCACCAGTGAGAAGCAGGGTTCCGGAAGACAAGTGGCGAACATTGTACTGTCTGTGGCTGCTGTGCAGTGATGCCAGAATGGTCGGGGAGTGCATATCACCACCAGCCAAACTGGTAAATACCAAAAAAACCCCCACTTTGTACCAAACCCCGCCCCCCCCAGCTACAATGTACCAACCCCCCCCCCCCCCGAAACGTACCAAAACCCCCCCCGCATTTTTTGGGGGTTTTTTGGTACATTTTGGGGTGTTTTTTGGTACATTTCGGGTTTTTTTTGGTACTTTTGGGGGGGGTTTACGGTACAATTAGGGGGATTTTGCGCTGCAACTGGGGGTTTATGGTACAATTCAGGGGGTTTCAAGTACACATCTGGGAATTTCAGTACATTTTGTTGGGTCAGTTTCTGGGTTTTTTTTAATACCCTCCGGGAGTGAGTGGGGTGTGGGAGCCCACGCAGGGTGTTAGGTGCATCCTCAGAACTGTTAGCCCCCCCAAATCGTATGCCCAGGTCTAGGTCTGCTTGTGGTGCATGTTGCTGGTCCCTTCAGGCAGATTTCAGGCATGGAGGTAGGAGAGGGAATGGAAAGTCATCCGAATGTACCAAAAAACTCCCCGTTTGTACCAAAAAAAACCCCTCTTGATGTTGCTGGAATAGACCCCCACAAATCCTATAGCAATCACCAAAAACACCCTTTCTAACTTGTTGTGGAACCCGGGGTGAGACCAATGCCGGCTCCTCTAAGCGGACACTGACTATCTACACGAAGGAAATGAGTTAAGAGTTGGCTCGTAGGCGAAAATTTGATGGATGTGGTACTACAACAATTCTTCAAAGTATGATATCCAAATGAATAAATGGAATAATCAAATGACTCATGGTGTGTGTGGGTGTGTGTGTTGTATGTGTAGTGTGCTCAGGGTGGGAATGTGCGAAAGAAATCCAATTAGGATTGTCATTCATCTGATGGTCTGGAGAAACAGCGGGATAGAGAATATAATGTTGTTGACTGCGGACACTCAATTGAGCACTCTCAAAGCCGGTAATTGAGGCAGTACCGGGCGATCTAGTGAAAGTTAACGAAGCGGAACGTACCCGAAGTGGTTCGGTATCAAATTTGAGGATAAACCAGCTCTTTAGACCAAATGGCCTAGGTCAATGATCGCGTTGTGTGGAAAAGAGATTCATTCTTCACACATTGCAGTACTCCATCAAAAGTTGCGTGCATACGAATTGATTGTTCGTCGCTGCGATCCAAAACTCGGGGTCTATTGAGCAAAAGGTGCTCATAGAACACCGTAGGGCAGATCAATTACGGACAATATTGCATGTTGAGCGTTGTGCAAGCCCCTGCAAGAGGGAAGTAATGTAATACGCATGAAATGTAAGATTTGCAAAGTGAAATGCAATGAATGAGTGACTTGACCGAACGAAATGAGTGAAATGCAATCCGAATGGAGAGCAAAATACGTCATTAATCAAACGCTTGCGTTGACGGCCATGCAGTGAAGGATGAGATGCATGGTAGAGTGAAATGAGGACAAATCACTTCTTAGCTCAACTGCAATTGCGCTCAAATGAAACAATGGATGATTGAATACACACAGCTTGCCAAAATTCCAAGGCTGAGGGTTGCAGGGCAACCGTAGGCCGTACAAGCTCAGCACATCTTAATGCAACACAGGGCATCCGTGAGCCGTTTGTCTACGTGGGCAGGCGGTGGGTTGCTTAGGGCAACCGTGGGCCGTAATCATTACCTAGCACTCACTTCAGGTCAACCATAAGGAGATGAAAATCAGTCTAATGGCATCGCACGCTAACATTCCGGCCTGCACCTATTGGAATGGCTACCTCTATTACAGTACCCGCTTTGCGGCACTTATCCTCACCACCCTGCCCTACAAGGGGAGGACCGGAGACATTAGGTTGACTACTCAACCGTTAGCACTAGGGTTATAATACCATAAAAGTCAATGCATCTCCTTCACTAGCCAGTTAGCTAGCTAGCTAGCTGAAGTAAGTAAATAAGAGTGAATAAGTGTTGCAAGCTTCTTTCGCGGCCATATACCACCACCAACCTCTCTCATCGGAGGATGGTCACAAGGACCCCGAAAGAGGTCAATGCCAATGGTTTGGTCGAGTGCGGTCTTTTAATGTTTCACTTGGGTGCTCTTACATTGAATCTTCTTTCCGCCTTCCGCTCAAACCCGTCTTTCTCCACCCTCGTCCTCGGTGCTCCGCTTTGCTGCGCTTTACTGCATGAACCAAGAACATGAGCGGTATAAGGGTGGGTATGCATCATATGTAGGAAAAATGACTGAGTGGATGCACCCTCGATCAGCCGTGCTCTTTCCGTTCAGGTTCAGGGGTAATATTGTGGGGGTTGCTTGGGGGGATGTGCAATTGTCTGCCATACATGGATATTTCAGTGCAGTTTATGAGCTGGAACTACAGATGGAAGGGGAATGGGACAAGCTCCCCAAGCTGGAGGCGAGGCTGAGCCGGTGTAAAGAGACCGGTACCATGGGGCTTCGCCTCAACCGACGGGCGGAAGGCCCTACAGACGAGTACCGCAGTATTATCAGGTATGTTGACTGGTACAGTACCAATGCCAAAATTGTGCTCAAAAGTCTGGTGCCAGCGTTGGGGGGCAAGTGTGTATATTATGCGATGTCCCACACAGATGTGGCAGTCAGTGTGAGAGGAGTAATGAGAGAACAACTCCGCAAGGGGTACCCACGCTGAGATACGGTTTACGTCGCTGGGGGGTCCCAGACAGTTTGGTGCAGGCTGAACTGATCCTCACACACACACAACACACCAAGTGTAGAACATATTTGCCTATTTTTTCATGTGCCTTTAGCTACAAGTTCAGTGTCCGTCGACACTGCCACGTGCACGGCAACCACCGGGGCCCCACCAACAGGGGGGCCCATGCCGGAGAGGTGCACGGTTCTTAATTGTAGTTGAAGTTACATGAAATGTGAAAGTCCAAAAATGTGGTGTGAAACACTATGGTTGGTATGCGCTGAACAAATGTCCTTTCTTTGTTGTACTGCAGCCCCATTGTATTCATGGCTGTCTGAAGAGGATTTTTGCGTTGTGCTTCGTGTGCTGCTAATCAATAAACAAGCTTAACTCCGCCATCTATCTCTACTGTAAGGGGGAGCCTTAAGCGCAGTGCGTGCGCAGTGCAACTATTTGGGCGTCTGGCCGTACTAGAGACCCATACTTTGTGATACTAGGGGCCCCTAGGGGCATCATGGTGACCCGTAGCGTACGTTTTGACTTCTGATTTTGTCCCCCTTTTTTGGGGACCCCCGAGAATGCAAGGGTGACGTAGCATTTCCGCCCTCTTTTGGCCCCCAACCTTCCGGTGCTATTGAGGAAACCGGGACAATCTTTGAATCCACGCTTTGTTGCGTGGTGCATCATGGTGACCCCTGGCGTTGGTTTTGACTTCTGATTTTGTTCCCCTTCTTTTGGGGACCCCCGAGAATGCAAGGGTGACGTAGCATTTCCGCCCTCTTTTGGCCCCCAACCTTCCGGTGCTATTGAGGAAACCGGGACAATCTTTGAATCCAAAGTTACGGTTGCCATTGACAGCTTGGGCAACATCGTTTGGATTCGTCCGTTGGCCCCGGGGACATCGGCGGATGTTCTCATTTGGGATTGCGAAGGGCCGAAAAGGAGCAAGGGGCATTATATTGATTAAGAGATTGGCTCCATGGATGGTGCATACAAGGGGCGCCTCCATGTGGCATGGCCATTTATCGGTCGAAAGACGTTGACCGAGCGGCAAAAGGAGTACAACGATGTTCATGGTTTCTATAGGGCACGCATTGAGCACTTGTTTGCACGCATGTGGCACTGGGGCATCGTAAGGAACATATGGAGGGGATCCGGTACAGAGTTGCATGAGTACGTGCGTGTACTCTTGCATTTGCAGCAATTTTTGATTCCAAGACAGGTACGGTACCCTCCATATGGTCCATGGGAACACGTACCTGCACATGTATGGACCGCACCTACACAGGAGGACAATGATGATGAGGATGTTGTGGGTGATGATGGGGATGTTTGTGCCCTTTGTTGCACCAAGTTTGACCCTGAAAAGATGTCCATGTGTGACAAGTGTGAATTGCAATATTGTACGGATTGCATTGACGCGCACACATGTGACAGTGTGACATTTCTTTGATTCTGCAACCGTGTCATGTTGTGCACACAAGTTGCGTATTCTCAATGTGTACTTAGTTGACAATGGACCAAAAAGACAGTTGTGTGTTCTTGAGGGTGGCGACCAATGCGCTGTTCATGGCCTTTCCAGATGTGCATGATGTGTGTTATGTGAAGGGAAGGTGGTTTGCAACTTTCTTGAGCTGGGGCAGTTTGGGTCACCTAATTCTAAGGGCGTTTCCAAGGGGTGTGCTTGGGGGCTCTTCGGGGGGAACATAGTCTAAAAGTAGCGCGCAGTGCGCGCGCAGTGCAAAGATTCCCCCTAAGACAAGCGGTCTATCCGCCTGCATGGAAAGAAGTGTATCTACCCGCGTGAGGGTAGAAGCCCATGGCCGTAGGCATTCACAACCTTATCGATAATCCTTTTCAATGAGCCTGCCGTAGTGCATTGTTGGTCTTAATGGCTACCAACGTAGGGCTCTTCACCAATACACCTTGGAATGCATTGGCTAAGTCAAAGGCACAGTGACCAATCTTCGACCCGTTTAGTTGTGTTACTCAACAAAGATGTGGCGAAATGAGACCAATGCAAGCTCCCCATAGCGGGCACCAGAAGGGCCTGTTCCGGTCAGTGGGGGGGAGGTGGGGGGGGGGCTCTAGACATCGAGCCACGCAGCCACCTAGCTAGCCGCCCAACCCCCCAGCCACCCAACCACCTAGCCACCTAGCCACCATATTGTGTTGGGCCTTGCATTTTGCCTGCTATCAAGATCACATGACGATGATGATGTGTCCAACAACAATTTTTTTTTCAACGGAAAACTTTTTGTTCAACACAACAATTTCATGTTGAAAATTTTTTTTCAACACAACAACTTTTGTGTTCAAAAATTTTGTTTTCAAAAATTTTGTGTGTTGAAAAACTTTGTGTTGAAATTTTTTTTGTGTTGAAGTATGCCACATTGTGTGTCTTCAGCTGCACCTGATTCAGAAGTTGAGCATGGGAGGGAGGGGGCGTCATTTTGCACTTCAAAAGAGGCCACACAACCTAGTTGCCCCAAATGCACTGGCATACATAGCCACCAATCAAAAGGGGATGGGTTGCACCCCTAGGGACCACAAGTGTGGCCGTTTTTTCTTCATTTTCCTTGATTTTGGCCATACTCCCCCATTTTTGGCCAGCCGCGGCCAGCCAAGGGCGGGGGCGGGGGGGGGCGGGGGGAAGGGGGGGGGTCAACCAACCCAGCCGCGGCTTGGAACACCCCCATCTATCTAAACGAAGGAAGTGACGTAGAAATTTGGCTCGTAGACAAAAGTCTGATGGAAGTGGTACTACAGCAATTCCTCAGAGTGTGATATCCAAATGATGACATTGAACAATCGAATGAATGGGGCCTCGTGTGTGTTGTATGACTAGTGTGCTGAGGGAGGGAATATCTGCAAAATCCAACTTGGTTCATCATTAAGTGCTGTATCATGAAGGGAGATGGTTTGGGGGAATAAAGGATGTAATGTTGATGATTGAAGACATTCATTGAGCACTCTCATGGCCACCAATTGAGTCTGTACGAGGCGATTTAGCGAAATTTAACGAAGCGGAACCTAGCCGAAGTGGTTTCGGTAAGCAAATTTGAGGATAAACCAGCTCTTTAGACCAAATGACCTAGGTCAATGAGCGCGAGGTTTGGAAATGAGATTCGTTCCTCACACCCCACCACTTGTTAACGCACCTTTGATTTTAACCATCAAAAGTTCCCTAAATTATGAAAAATACAAAACCAAGAGAAATCAAACGTTTTGGACAAGGACAGCTTTTGTTTTGGATCCGGCAACAATCAACAATATTACAAAAACGTCATCAAAATCAGATACCTATGTTGTGTTGAACAACAGATGTTTGCGCAATTAAAGAATCAAATGAGAAAGTAACGTGCATGCTCAATCACCGGCCATGTGGCAAGTCTTGATTTGACTCAAAGGGAAAACGGTGTCATCACCAAATTGCACACGTAGTGTGCCACTGCGTGGCCCTTCCTTGACCAAACCTTCACACCAACCATCCTTGAAACCGCAATGTATTGTAATGGCAGGTGTGGCATGAAAACGCTAATTTCCCACAGTGTCACAATTTGTTGACTACTTTCCGGTGCTTAAAATTGGTGGTGGTTCTCACTATTGTGATTGTGGCTGTGTTGTTTATCGTTGTGCCACGGCCAGTCCCGTGTTCGAGAAAATTCATCCTTCCTTGGCACACGAATGGACAAAAACGTTGCCCGTGCCACACGCATTTCTGGACCCCCGGTGTTGGCGGTCATGGGCTCAACGTCTACTAGTAAGTCTTCAAAGACAATACATGGATCCTGCCTAGGAAGTAGTGAACCATTACTTGTGAGTACTACTTCCATTGGTATGATATGACAGGACAATAGCCCAAGGGCCCAATGATGGTGGGGCACTATGACTCCTTGAAGAGGAACCACAAGTGCTTTGCATAGATGAACATGCTGAACCACTTGCAGATGCATCAGTACTGAAAATCATGAAATTCACGGTCCCTATGGGAAGGCGGGGTCCTATAACATCATAGCATTGAATCCTTACACCCATAACCAAGCCCTTGATGAAAGACATTGATGGACGCACAACAATTGGAATGGTGAAGTCCACAAACAATGTGATGGATGCCAATGGCTATGATATTCTCAATAGGGCATTTTCAATCACTTGTCTATTGTCAAGCAAAGATTGAGACATTCAATGTTGTACATGACCGAAGCCGGGGAACGTTGCCTCAAGGGTTGCTTTCGTGCAACATTTGATACAAGCATGGGATCAAATGGTTCCCGACAAATGAGGCATGCACACAAGTGTCATAGTCCCCCCCAATGCATCTTGGAAACGGGCACCACGCCCGATGCCACCAACACACGGAGAGCATCCAAGACTTTGGCCCATCATGTCCAACATCTCTCTATTTTGGTCAAGGCACATAAGGAGCACATAAAAGGTGAAAGCACATAGGAGGAACCTCTTCATCTCTAATGGTGTATGTTACCTTGGGCCCATAGCTGCCGACCTTGATGAAGATAAGGGAAAAAGTGAAATGACATGCACATGTAGTGAGGTGCAATGAGATGTAGGATTCGAACGAAATTTACAAGCGAAATTTTCAAGGTAATTTTCAACGAAATTTTCAACGAAAGTTAAGTTTATCTTTCAAACGAAAATTTCAATGAAATTTTGCCGCTCCTTCTTTTTTTGTAGACAACATGAAAAACAAGAACTTGAGCACCTGGGGACACTTTACCCTAGTGGAGCATACTTTTCAAAAAAAATAGAAAATTTCACGAATTTTTCATGTTATTTTTCACCTGAAATTTAAAATCCTCATTTTTCACGAAAATTTTCAATCCTAGTGAGATGTTGCGACATGCACGATTGACGATTGTGAATTGCAAATATAGCAAATTTTGAATCAGCCATAAAGCAAGGAAATAGCGTTGTGAATGCAATATGCCAATCAAGGTGCATCCACTACCTCTGAGGCAAAAGGGTCACAAATGACTTGTGCTCAGTGTTGTGCAAATTGCATGCAAATATCCAGGCTAGCTAAGAAATCCAAATTGTTAGGTCTTCCCCTTGTTTCCTCTCTCCCTTGCCAAAAACGCCAATACTCGATGCTAGCAAAGAAATATTTTCTACGAGCCAATGGCCCTCACTCATCATTTGGTTGTGGTGGCACATTCCTATGGTCAAATGTCCATCACCTACCACCTACTTGGTGCACCAATTTGTTTTGGCAGCGGCCAACCCCAACATCTTCGGTTTTGCCGAATGCTGGCCAAAACGTGTGTCCTATGTACATGATGCCAGTGCAATGCAACCTTACTTTGTGTGTTGTTGTGTCGTGTCACGTGGCGCACGGGTCCATTTGGCGTGGGCCAAAGGGGAGTAGGAAGGGGCAGGGGGGTTATTTCACTGACCCCGATCAATGATTTGGACTATTTTGGGGGGGGGGGGGGCTTCCACAACCCCAGTCCATGCCGATCCATTTTCAATGCATTGATCCATTTCTGCTCTATGTTTGCTCATTGGTGGTGTACATGGTTACTATTATTGGCTTTGCCTCCTTTTGTTTTAGGATGAACTGCTTTGTTTTTTGTAACGTCTTTTTTTGGATCAGGAATTAAGTTTGCTGCAAATTATGGATCAATAACTTTGTTGTGACTCTGTGTGATGTTAGAATTTGTTTGGTTTGCAATTATGTGCCCCAAGCTATGTAACTTGCCATATGTGCATCATTTCTAGCACAGACAAAAAGTTTGTCCCCATGGACAAAAAGTCCACTCCCACATACCAAAAAATCTATCACCATAGACCAAAGGTCTGTCACCATAGACAAAAAGTCTATTCCCATGGATAAATGTAACCCGCCATATTAGGGCGGGTATGCGTCATTTTGGTACAAAAAAAGTCCGTGCTGTCTGTGGTGACAAACTTTTTGTTCGCGGAAATAAACATTTTGTCAAGAAGTTTTGTTGTCCAACAACAATCTTCTCACGTACTTGATTTTCTTACTTGGTTGCAAATGAAGAAGGTACATGCCTTGTCTTAGTATGGCGACCTTGGCTAACTGTCGTTTGTTCCACCCCAGTTTTTGTGGTCATGAAAGCAAGAGGCTATGACTTATGAGCGGGTTGTTGAGTAGTTGTTTCTGCAACACAACATTGTGCTTGAGACCGCTACTCATTTCGACGTGATTTTCAGCGAATGTTGCTGCAACGGGGACAAACTTCCCATGAATTGCTTGCCTTTGGGTTGTGGCCTTGTCTAAGCACAGGAATCGGGTCTGCCTGGCGGTTTTTTTCCCTGAGTTCGGCCGTGGTTTGCGCATGGGGCACGCTATTGCAATCTTCCACTGTGTGTGCCTAACCCAGCCTGCTCCAACCTGTGACGCACTGTTCCCACCTGCACATCCCAGTCCTCTGGCATGCCATGGCCACCGGGGCTCAATTTCCGGCGCTCCCGGACGGATGGCAGTACAAACTCATGTCCACGGGCAAATACCTCTATTGGGAGGAGGAATCCTCCACTGGGACGTACCAGCACCCGGTTACTGGGATGCAGTATTCGGAGGTTGGCATGTTGAGTGTGGATGGCAGCCAACTGCAGCCTAAGCACGACGTGCCATTCCCTCCATTGCCCGAGGGATGGAGCTATGCAACCCGTGACACCACGTATTTTTTCTTTAACACTGTGACGGGGGCAGGGCACACGAGGCATCCGGTGACGGGGTGCGAGTACCACACCGCACGGCCCAAGCCCAAGCCCAAGCCCAAAGGGAAGGTCAGTCGGTCTCCGCCGCCCTCGAACCGAACTACAGCTCAGACCTCCGGACTGCGCGAGGCCGCTTCTCAAAGGCCGTCGTCAAAGCCCGTTGCCACGGCCGTGGCAAGGCCGTCCTCAAAGCCCGTGCCCAAAGCGGTGAACTCTCCTTCCAAGCCCAAGCCTCGGCCACGCGTTCAGACCGTGGGAGCACACCCTCCCAAGCCGCAGGTCCCGGCGTCGCAGCAGCGTGCGAACGCCGGCGATTACATGCAGCCCCGTTACAAGCCCGCGGCCAAGCCTGCCGTGCCATATGCAGGCGCGGGGAGGGCTTCGCCCAACGTCCGACGCAAGCTGCAGGTTGCAGACGGGGCCGAGGTCGCGCCGCCAGTGACCAACCAGCCCCCAATGGCAGTGCCGGGTGCGGGGCCGGGGGCGCTGGCGGGGAGCTGGTCCAGCAGCTTCCATGAGATGCAGAGCCCCGCAGGTGGGGGCATGCAGGGGTATGCCCCTTTGCGTGGAAGGGACGACCTGCGCACCGCCAGTTTCCACGAGGACCAAATCAGTGCGGAGTTTCGCGATGCGATCCCTCAGGGCGTCTCCCGGCCGCCGCTTATGAGGGAGGTGCCGCGCGCTGGCAGCTTCCATGAGGATCGCCCCAGCAGTGCGCGCTTGGGTATGTGCTCTTGCTGCGGGACCACCCAGCTGCTCTGTGCTGCTGTTGCACGCCTTCCGCAGAAACAATGTTTTTTAAGCTACGGGGTTTCTTTCGCTCCTTTTTGTTGACACCCTCGGCCGCAACCAACCAAACACCGGTTGTAGCCACCTCCAACCGCCAGCGGTTGTGCATCAGCGAGCGTGGGGTAACATTGGACATCGTCTGTTAACCGTCAGTCGCGGTCGGTTCACGCCATCGCTTTCAATTGACACGCTTTGTCACCCATTTTTTCTGGGCAGTGCTCATGCGCCAGGCAGCTGTAATATTTTTTCCAAGAACGGTGCGGCTGCTGTTCCACCTCTCCGGGTGAAAATACATCATCAACCTACGGTGCATTGCCTCAGGGCACTGCAATGAGGACGTGCCCACTGATCCCGTTCGCACGAGTACAGAGGGCACGCACAAGCCACGCAGGCGGCAAACAAGCGGCACCCAGATGTGCCCTGGGTCCTCTGCATGCCCCTGTCATGTGCTCCGTGTGTGCCCATTTCGTGCCCTAAGTATACCCGCTGCGGCGCACAGATGGTGCACAGAGGGGCACACACAAAGGGCAATCCAGGGGCCAGGCCACAGGAGCATGCAGTGGCACACAGCGGACAAGCAGGGGGCATACATACGTGGCACAGGCAGCGCTCAGGGGCACACAAGGGGCACGCAGATGACACACAGCCAGACCGGGGGCATCAGGGTTGCATTCGATCGTGATGCACGCTATGGTGCGAGCTCCGGCTCGTGCATGCACCGCGGCACTGCGATGTGCACTGCCATGCGGACTGAGACCTGGAGTTGGATTTGCCGTGGGGTGCGCCCTATAATACGCAGTGCGGAAGATGTAGGGATGTGTACAAAGACGTGGGTTGTGATGTACCCTGTGACAGTGCACTGTGAAATGCAAGACGCTGTGTGCTGTCAGGCACACAGGCGATACACAGGGGCTCCAGAACAGACACAGGAGCTACAATTATGTGCCTGATGCATGATATCCATGCCTTCTCTTGTGGCTCTTTCGAGTGCCTGTTGCTCCCTCTTCTTATTCGCTGTGCTTCTGCCGTGGTCTCAGGTTTGGGTAGTTTCCGGTCTGCCAGCAGTCCACCTGAGCCGCTGCTTGTGCGCAAGCGTAGTACCTCGGTGGACAGCAGTTTCAGAGCCGACATGCCCCATGGGTCTCAAAGGGTTGCCCGCCATGTGCTTGAGAGACGCCCCTCGTACGCCCTGCGCCGATTGGCCCAGCCTCCATCAGAAGCTGACATCCGGTTTACAGAGTCTGACTATCCTCCTCGTCCCAGCCCTCGGATGTTGACGCGAGACGTGCCAGAGCCACAGCCACCATCAGAAACACAACAGGTTGCTGCAGACCCCCGGGGGCCGCCGCAGCAACATTTGTATCAGCAGCAGTTGCCCTCGTTATGGCAAAAGGCAGAGTGGCAAGACCCAGAACCAAATCCAGCACCGCAGTGGCAAGAGATTCCGGAGGAGTGGAAAGAGGAATGGGCTCAGCAGCAGCAGCAGCTCCAGCAGCTCCAGCAGCTCCAGGAGCACGAGCACCAGCAGTGTGAGCAGCAGCAGCAGCAGCAGCAGCAGCAGCAGCAACACCAACAGCATGTGCATGAGCACCAGCAACATGAGCACCAGCAACACGACCAGCACGAGCACCATCATATGCACCATGAGCACGACCACCAGCACCAGCACCAGCATCGTTACCAGCAACACCACCAGCAACACGAGCAGCAGCAGCAGCAGCAGCAGCGAGAGCACCAACAGGAGCATAACTCACAGTCTCAGCAGCAGCAGCCACCTGACCCCATGCAACATCTACCATCACCACGGGAGCAACAGCAGTCGCTTTACCGGCAGCAGACACAGCAGCCATCAACACAGACGAAAGAGGGGCCCCCACAAGATTCGTCACCACACCAACAGCAGGTATCATCAATGCAGCAACCGCAGCAGCCTTCGCCAGAGGAACGGCAGCTGCAACAGCATTGGCACACACAGGTGTCACAGCCACCATCACAGCAATTGCACCTCCCACAACATCAGCAGAAGCAGCAACAGCAACACCAACACCAACAGCAACAGCAGCACCAGCAGCACCAGCAGATGCAACAGAAACCAACAGAGGCACTAGGAGAACAGCAGCAACAGCCGCTGCCACAAGTGCTGCAACAGCTACAGCTAGGGGAGCCACAGCAGCCTCAAGAGCAGCAACAGCAGCTCTGCAAACAGCACACCGGGCAGCCGCAGCCGCAGCTGCAGCCCAGGCGTCCTTCACAGCCAATGTACGATTCCACCAGTGTGTCTAGGGATGCATCCGAGGCCAAAGCCGTAAAATATGGACTTGGTCAGTCTACTGCAGAAGCCCCCCCAGTTGTGATGGCAGCTGCACCACTACCCTCCCCCGTCATGAACCCCCCTGTCCCGCAACCCACACCCAGAGCCGCATCGTCTTCCCCCTCCATCTTGTTGAGGCCGAACCCACAAGCTTCTCCCGCAGCGTCACCCATGACTCCTGATGCCCTGAACGTCCAGCGCAGCTTTCGCCAGGTGCTAGAGTCCCCTGACACACCCGCATCCGGCCCCCCAACGCAGAGTTGGCGTGATGATGCTGTAGCAGAGGATGCGGCAGCAGCGCTGCTGAGCCCTGCTCTGGATATTGATATGGATTCCGAAGTCCGAGCGTACGCTGCAGGTCTTGAGGTGGTTGAGTATTCCAATGCGGATTACACTGACACTTACAATAGGGAGTCCGCCAGTCTCTACGATGCCAAGTCTACAAATGCAGCCAAGGCCGAGTTGTACAGTCCCTCTGGCGCTGAGCACACCTTCAGCAGCGTGTCACCTGCCTCCATCCAGCAGCCAGCAGGCACTACTGGGGTGCAGCCTCCTCAGGAGGGACTGGCCCCTGCTGCAGGAATGCATGCAAGCAAGGCAGCCCCAGCCTTGGCCTTGCACAGCGCAGGCCTCACTCCTGCAGGCCCTGTGGAGGATGTCGCTTCTGTCAAACCTTCTGGGTTCCTTGGGCCTACCGGCCCCGCTGCTGCCAGTGCCCAGGAGCTGGCTGGACCTGCGGCACCCCCTGCAGAGCCCCCTGCAGTGTCCACGGGGGCTGCTGATGCAGTAGCTGATGCAGCAGTGCCTGCCTCATATTCCCTGGAGTGGCCTGATCCCGCCCCACACTTGCAGGAAGGTGTCTCTGCTGCAGCACCAGGGCCCAGAGTCAACCCAAAGCCTGCCCCAGGTACCTTGGGGGGCAGCTGCATGACGTTCCAGCCGCCTCCGCACCGTTCAGGGCAAGCTCAGTCGCCCCCAAAAGGGGAGGTGGTGACCGTGTACCACTATAACTACAGATTCGCGAAGTGGACGCAGAGCACAGCCCGGGTGCGCTTGGATGCTTACCCTTTCCAGGAGGTGTGCCGTGTGCGTGTCTCAATGATCCCTTTAATCGTGTGTCCAGGAGAGCCGGAAGGGTGCTGTACTGGAGATGAGCATTGGTCCTGAGGTACCTGACAAGACAGAGAGAGGAGGGAACTGCGTGACACGGACTGTGCGTTTGAGGGTTTCGATTGAAGCCGGAACCATTCATTGGTGTGTGCAATCACCAGTTTGTTTGGCGTTTGAAGGTGCGGAGTATTAAATATCTTACTGCACTGTTGCTCCACATCACTCAAGCAGTTTGAGGAAACTGGGATTCATTTTTTGTTCATTTTCTATGCCAATGGAGCCTGCCAAGCTACACGGGCCTTCCACCGCGGCTGCACGTATGGAATACGACAGATAGGGTGCCGGGGCATGGTCACATCATTTTGATCATTCCAAAAGTTATGTAAATCGCTTGAGGTTGTTGGGGGAGCTAGGGGTCGCAGGCGGTCGCAGGCGGTCGCAAGCGCTTGAGATGCCCCCCTTTTTTTACCAAAAACCCCCTTTTGAGGGCTCTACATGAGCGGACTATGGGTTGTGACCTCTCTACATACATATTTTCTTGTGCTCTTTGACATGAAAGTACTTTTGGCACCATTTTATTTTTAACCGAAAAAACCGTTTTCCTACCTAAAAGTAACCGTTTCATAGGCAAATGACATCATGACTATGAAAAAGGTGATTATTAATTCCCTTTGTTTCCTTGGGGTGTGAAAAAAGATCCAAATGTCATGTTTTTTTGTGCATTTATTTCTTTTTTATCCATTTCTTTCTTTTTTTTGTTTCATGGATGGTGCCTATAGTGGTCGCCCACATGTTGTTGCACCTGCTCGCAAACCTGCAGGAAAAGAGTTTGCTCGCACAACATCCATATACAACGACACGCATGCATTCTTCCGTTCTCGTGTGGAGCAATTGTATGCTATTTTTTGGACTTTTGCCATTGTATGCGCTCCCGGGCGTGGACATGGTGAGGCGGGGATGGAAAAGTTGTTCCGGCGAATGAAGGTGCTTATTGATTTGGTAGCATTTTATTTGCGTCGCTTCCAGAAGTATGAGCTTGTGGGTCCTTAGCGTCACGACCCACACATTAAGGAGAAACCAAGGGCACCTAAGCCCGCGGCTTCCCCCTTCAACGCAAGCTCTAGTTCAAGCTCTACCTCAAGTGCACCTCACAACAATAATGTGCAGGATTCAGAGATTGTTGTATCGGATGGTGAGGTAAGTGTTGATAGTGACTACATGTCAGATCCAGTGGAGGCTAACAAGGTGCATGTTGAGCGTGCCAAGCGGCGAAGGGCCAAGGCTCCTTGCCTCCAACCACTTGTGCTGACAAGGAGGCAACAAGCCATTGCCAATGCTATTGTTTAGTGCAAGAGACATTTGGGATACGTCTTTCCATCAATGGGTTCATGTGTTGCGGCCTTGTGGGGAAGGAGGGAGCGAGGGAAGAGGGAGGGAAGGCGGGCCCGAGGGAGTGAGGGAGGGAGTGCATGGGTTATGCTAGTGCTAGACATGTACGAAAATTTTCTCAAGGGTCGCAGGCGGTCGCAAGCGGTCGCAGGCGGTGGGCTCCCCCGCTGTATGCCGACCGCCATTAAATGGTTTGACCGCAGATATGCCTTAGGGACATCCTTCGGCTGAATGGTGGGCTGCATTTTCATAGCTCTGAAAGGGTGAAAGGGTTGCAAAACGGTCCAAGCACCAAGTAGGCCTCGGGATTGGGGATAATTCGTCATTATTCGATGCAGTTCATCGTTTTTCAGAAAATGTGTGTGGCACATTTTTCACATGGCTATGTGTCCCTTGCACTCCGCCTCAGTATGTCTTGCCAAGGGTTCCCACCAATTTGTACACGATTGACAACCCCCCCTTGAAATCTCTGCCAGAGGGGGATTTCCAAAGCAAGCTGATTTCTAGGTGAAGCAACGCCGACGTTGATAAAAGGTGGAACGGCTGTCCATGAGTCAATGAAGGTGACCAGGTGATTGTGTGCCCAAGAGTTGAAGGCCCTGGTAGCATTGGCAGAGGTGGTGTATCTGGACCACTATTGGAGAACGTGCCAATGTTTTATCCGGTCGAGTTTGCTATGTTGGAAACACATGGGGTGGAGACTGGTGGTGAACTCTAGCAAACTATGGGGCTGTTTGGGACGGATGCACAGGTGAATTTAGTGCGCAGAGCGTTGGGGAAAACTAGCAAGTGGCACACGGAGGGGCTTTTCAGGTGTCCACAAAAAACAACATGCCACATTGGGGAATCACAGCAGAAGTGGGGCGAGAAGATTATCTGATTTGGGCCGTTAATCTTGTTGTCCTCCACTGTGCTGATCACAGTAGGGGAGTATTCTACGTAACCAATGTTCCTGGCATCACATCGGGATGTGCATTACGTGTGTATGAGGGGTGGTATACCAGGGTTCCGGGGGTATATGACAAGCAGGAGGCTTAGGTGTGCTGTTTTCTGTGGATCGTGGATTGATGGTCAATGAGGATTGGTAAGTGTGAATCTTCTACAGGTTTGAAAGTCCTTGCGCATCGTCAATCACCCTTGAAAATTCCCGAAGTAATTTATTGTGGACGTGAACCGCTGGAAGAAAGCAAGTCAAACACAAACAGACCACTTTTGATGTATGGACAGCAACAGTGCTACATAAACGAGGGGTTTTCTACAGCGGACGCAGGACTCCGAAGAAGGGTTGGGTTAACAACCTGGCACTCAGGAGCACAAATTTTGACATGACCTACTCAGGAAGGGTTTCTCAAAATTTGGGATGGCAGGGGACGGAGGAGGTCTTGAACTGCTGGGCATGAGGTCCACGTGCAGCCATCTGACCAGTTGTGCACCCCCAAAGCCCCACAAAAGAGACCTGACAAGCTTCCCCAGTTCACTCCTCTGCAAGTCTCCTTGAGGAATTTCTGCTCCTCCCGGGGGCACTATCTTCAAATAAGAGGTAACGGTGGGTGGCCACCTACTTGGACTGGACCTTGTGCCACAAATGACGGAATTGGGTGTTTGCCCGGTGCCTCACTCCTGGATCAATAATCAGCAGGTATGCCACAGCTTGGTGAGTGTGCTATGCCACAGCCGCATGTCTCCGTTTCTGTTGTTTTTTTCCCTTTGCGTGCCAAGGTGTGTAGTTTAGAGCGCCTTTTTTGTTCTCACAAAGGTATCTTTACCATCACCACCCAAGTGGTTCTTTCTTGGGCAACAAGCACAAGGCAACCCCGGAAACAGACCTTTATACGAAATCAGTGGTTACCCTGCTCCCGCACTGTGCCCGCGTGTCCTGTGCACGGCACCCGTGTCCTTCACATTGTGCCCTTGTCCCTTAGGGGGCCCTTCGGTACGTCTATTTCATGAAGGACCTGTCCAAACCCCAAGGCCCTGCGCAGGACTTTGTGATGAAGCTGAGCAAGAACGTCCGTGAGCCGCGCCAGGAGTACTTCTTAGAGTGCCGCATGCAGGCCACTGCCGCGTGGTACGCAGAGCAGTACAACAAGTGTCAGCCCCCCACAAAAGTCCGATACCTCGAGGCGGCAGTCATTGAGTGCCACGAGCGCGTGGGGCCCGATGGCAATCCCGCGGTATTTGCTATAGAACAGTACGTTCACGGTGGCTTTGCGAAGTACAACAACAATTTCGGGTGGATCAACCCCAAGTTCGCGCATGTTGTCGGGCCTCAGGCATTCAGCCACTTCACCCACACTGTGTCGCGTGGTGCTTTGATAGTTGTGGATGTTCAAGGGTTCCAGGACTTCCGGGGATGCCCCCAGGAGCTGTATACAGACCCTCAGATCAACAGTATGCCGCCGGAGAAGCCGTTCGGGAAGGCCGACATGCGGCAGAAGGGGATTGACAAGTTTTTCTCTACGCATCGGTGCAATGAGGTGTGCCACCACTGGGATCGATGGCTGAAGCAAGGAGGCGCTGTAGATACATGCCCAGCGGCGCTGCCCGCAGCGGACGTTCCTCCAGTGCTATCCCAGGCAGGTGCCATGCCCAGCAGCCAGTGGGCACAAGCCCCGTCTTACATGATAAACCCTGCATTGCAGGGGCTGCAGGGCGCGTCTGGACAGCCGACAGGGCTCCCGGCAACGCCGGGCTATCAGCAGGTCGCAGGTCTCAGGTATCAGCAAGCGCCCTCTTACGCTCACCCCGGCTATGGGCTCGGTGCTGCAGCTACGAGTACTTCGCCACCGCCGAGCTCCCCGGCCGTATCCCAGGGGCCCGCTGCAGCTGCAAGCACCTCCGCACCCCCCAGCCCCCAGCCTGTGGGCCTGGGATTGGGTACTGCAGCCGCAAACCCTTCCCCACCGCCCAGTCCCCAGCTCATGCGCTATGGGCTCGGGGATGCAAATAGTGCCTCACAGCCCAGCCCCCAGCCCAGTCCTCAGCGAACAGGCCGTAGCCAGGCATCCACGGAGAGCCTGAGGATGCATGAGCAACCGACTGTCGGATACGGTCAGGCGTATGCATGGTCTCAGGCCCCAAGTCCCCAAAAACCTCTCGGGTCCTCTCACGGTCAGCACATGGCCTTCCAGGGACAGTCCTCATATGCCCAGCAAGCCTCTGCGGTGCTGGGGTCCAACAACACCGCCCTGAGTGCTGGACTTCCTGGGTACAGCGGCAATCTGACCAGTATGGGATCTCCAGGTGGAGGGTATGGTCTCCTTGGTCAGGCTGTTCCAGGGTACGGCAGCCCGATGGCTTTTGGGGGGGTGCCCGGTGGGGGAACGTTTAGTCCTGGTTAGGCTGCCCTATCAGCCTCGTTAAAGGGCCCCTAGAGGGCGGGTTGCCTTGATTGGTTCAGAAATCTCAGGTGTACTGGTTTGCACGAGAATGCAGGAGGGTGCCGGGGCAGCGTCACTTGGTGACGGTCTTGGGACGGGGACCCCAGAGCTGGAGGGGGGGGGGAGGTGAGCCTGATGTGGGGCGAGACTGAACGTGATTCAGTAGAAGTGCTTGAAGTTCTGGCAGAGGCTCATCTCTCCAGGTGCCTTGGCGCACGCCAAGTAGCAGTGGCAGGACGTCGGATCAGTGATAACACAAATTTAGACACCCCCTGTGCCGCCTGCCATGGACTGGCAATCAACTCTGGAGGCACTTCTACAGGAAACAGCTGGTCAAGGACAAGGTTGATAGGGCAGAAATTCAGAAGGAGAGCAACTGCATAGGGCACAAATACAAAGACCCAACATTGCAATATACCGCAAAGTGAAAGAGCTCAGCACCACCAAACAAATCAATGGTTTGTATGCATCTGCCATGTAATGCCCAGTGGTCCTCACAAAAGAAAGCTGTGGCGGTGACTTGCACCATCAATCGCGGTTGTTGACTGATGCACGCAGGAGGGCAGTGCGTTGCTTTGATCGGGGGGCTTTTATTGGTGCACGCAACATTTTCAAGGTGAATGTTGGGATTGGTTTCGGATGCTTTCGAGGTACCTGGACAAGAATGTTTCCTCCTACATGTATAGGGCTGTGGCAGTTTCGCAAGCTCCTGCGCTCCCCTCTGTACGCCTATATGAACAACTGGTTATGTTCCGCACCATCAAATGGGGTGTTTACCTTCACACAGTGGCGGTGGCCATTAGAGAGGGGCTGTATATTGGACTGCATCCGCTGCCACGTGCGCTTTCTTTGGGTGTTTCTTCACTGAGAAAATGTGCGGTTATCCACAACACCCCACACTTGGTACATTCTGCAAGCATTTCCCTCATTTATGTACAAATTTGCTGATGGGTAAAGTTGAGCAAAGGCCTGTCTGTACCAACAGATGGATCACCGTTAAGAATTGTTGATCTCAGGCTCGTCATTTTTACCATCTCTATCGATCTGAGGCTTTCAGGGATGGCACTAGTGTGATACCAGGCCCTGGTCCAGGATGCACATCATAACATCAGCTTCATGAGCCTGACCTCGAGGGTGTGAATCAGTCAGCACTTATTTGTTCCCTTCTTTCCCACCATCCAATTGTCTTAACCCGATATTGTACAACAGTGGTGTAACTCAGCTCGATTTATTGCAGAGCGTCAAGGTACAATCAGACACAGTGTGCAAACGTGGTCGTGGGTATCCATTTTGCAGAATAACCTGTGTATCCCCATATCCCTAGCCGCAAACAGGGCCCACGTGGGCAAAAGAAGCAGGCACCAGTAGATCAATCATTCGATCCCCAGTCTTGCCTGTCCTCCTTGTACCAATGCATCTGTCCATATGGGAAGGGCATCCTCCCACCTGCTTGTCTGATGTAAAGCCTTGTCTCAGGTGCAACAGGTGTTTGTTTGTATCAATTTGGTACCACATTAGCTTCCAGTGCGACATGGGTTTCGAGATTACCATCCTTGGGTGGCAGTGCCTACAGTGTTGTGGTGTACATTGATGGCTGGGGGATGATGTATCTCCATTTTGCTGCGCAGTTGGATCATGGAACTGGATGCATTCAAGACACAGTTGTGTCGAAGTTACAGTAGGTGTGCATGCTGTAATACCTTGGAACCTGGGTGTCCGACACAAGGCCCCTGGGGTTTACAAGGCCCCTGGGGCAGCCATCTTTCACCAATCTGTCCATCAGTCCCGTACTGTGGAGTGCTGCAAGCTATGCCCTTGTGCACTGCATTAATAAAGCGCTGCCAAACTGCCCCTCCGCTACCCCCCAAAATCCCCCTGGCTCTGCTGAGGTGCAGAAACGAGGGTGTTGGGTGGTGAGGACCCACCCACTGTCCTTTGTTATCCCCCACCAATGGATCACTCTGGCACCCCCCTCGAAAAAAATCTTGGCAGATTTCTCGCCTCTGCCTTTTTCAGCATGGACCACAAGCCTTGCACATTGACAAATTGGTTGCAATTAGTCACATTAGACAACATGGAGGGATGATGTCATTACATAACCATGGAGAGGAGTGATGTATCTTCATAACTCTCGCCCTATTGGACTACAAGGAGGATTGGTACAGCCCTTTTTGTATCAGGGCCAATGTCAACAAGAGTTTGTACACCTATCAACATCCCATCCTGAGGGGTCCATGTATGGGCCATCAGGATGGTGCTTGATCGCGGTCTTCGCCTATATTCTTTTATGAAAGCAAAACTAAATCAACTCGAAGAGAGGTTGTTAGATCAAGCGCAGGCGCAGACACCATACATCCCCCTTTTGGGAGGTCATCTGCGTAGCATACCCCAAGGCATGATATTGGATGTCCAACCCCTTGTAGAATCATTATTTTGCCCAACGAAACAATCACCCAATGGATTTTTTGATTTTGAGGCCTCTATCCCCATGAAACTGGACGCCCTTTTCTTGGGGTGGGGGGTTTTCGGGGGGGGGGGGGGTCAAAAGTTTGTGGTTGGAAGGGTTTGAACCACGGTTGAGTAGAAAAAAGGGTTGAGGGCCCGATCGGCCGAGCAAGCGCTCGACCGATCCCGCTGGCCGGTTTTCGAACCGACACCGGGCGGTTTGTTTGCCGAGTGTTTAACCACTCGACAACCGATTGTTCCTGCACACCAGGCGTTCCCCAATGTTTGGGATCGTAACTAAAGTCTGCAACCAAATAGAAAGCCAAATTGTGTGTTTCTGCTTGCTTGTCTGCCCGCCTGCTTGCCCGACTGACTACCTGCCTTGCTTGAGTGCTTGCGTGGCTGACTGGCTAGTTAGCCAACTGTCGGCCTCTCTTTGAGGTGCCTTGCCGAAGGCAATAGGGGGAACGTTAGCGCGCCGGGCGTGCGCCGGGCATCTTTTGTGACCCGTGCCCTACCGGTGGACTGTTGCTGTTGATATGTTGGGCAACATTATATGGATTTGCCCCTTGGCCCCCGGGACATCAGCAGATGTTTTGATTTGGGATGGGTATGGACCTTCTCGTACCCGTGGTGATTTCTTTGATTTTGAAGTTGGGGGCCATGATGGTGCTTATAAAGGGGGAGCCTTAAGCGCAGTGCGCGCACAGTGCAACTATTTGGCCGTACTAGAGACCCATACTTTGAGATACTAGGGGCACCGAGGGGTATCTTGGTGACCCCTAGCGGAGGTTTTGACTTCTGATTTTTCCATAACATGCTTGCGTGGAGGTTTGCTCTTTTATGTCCAGATTTATAATGCCTGCTGGATGTATTTTGGATATCACCGAGGTTATGTCGCTAGTTTTGGGCTACTGGATTGGTGAGTTTGGGTCACCTGATTCTGAGGGCGTTTCCAAGGGGTGTGCCTGGGGGCTCTTCGGGGGGAACATAGTCTAAAAGTAGCGCGCCGGGCGCGCGCCGGGCATACATTCCCCCATAGAATGTAAGGAACTAATTTTCCTTTTGCCACAGCTGTGCAGGCGAGACGAACCAGAGTATGTATAGTACATGTAGTACATGTCATGGAATCACGTAAATCCCATATCTGCATTGTGTGACGCACCTATTTCACATCTTTTGTCCATATCTCCACTCAGTTTGATGTCAATTCCCTCAACTTGAACCATCTTCATGGTTTCTAATCTCCAGCCACGTTCTTCAAAAAGGTGCAAGGTGGCTTTTGGGGCAAATGTGGAGTTGCCTCCTATGGAGCATGAGCATGAGCATGAGCAGTTTAAGGGTTGGATTTCATGGAGGACCACTACAACTCCCGTCCCGTTAGCCTTTCTCACGACAGAAGAAAAAGGGGAGGTTGGCAGCCAAATACCATACACACCTTCTGACGGATGGCCTTGACATGAGCGTTGTGGATGCTGTGTTGCGTTGGGCACTAGGTCAGCTTGAGGCGCCTATTGCTTTGTTGTACCTCTCCTTATACGAGCAACACATTCGCACGTGCTTTGGTGTTGCTGACGCGACTTGGGTCATTATCACTGCCCGTGGCAAGATGGGCCATATATCGCACGAAGTCGCCCCCCCCCCTACCTTGGCGGTAGGGGGGGGTGTAGTAGGGGGGGGGGTTAGGGGGGGTAGGGGGGAGGTAGGGGGGGTAGGGGGGGAGGTAGGGGGGAGGTAGGGGGGGGTCGAGAAGGTAGGGGGGGGTAGGGGGGGGATGGGGTGGGTTGGGGGGGAGGGGGGGGGTAGGATCATACACACAGAAGGCGGTACACACACAAGGTGGGGGATACACAAAGCGGTGCACACGCAAGGCGGTCTGTAGCCACCGAAGGAGTCATGTTATTTAAGGGGGCACAGGCAAGGCGGTACACACAGAAGGCCGTGCACACACAAGGCGGAACACACAAAAGGCGGCATGTGGCCACCGCAGGAGTCATGTTATTTAAGGGGCCACAGGCAACGCGGTACACACAGAAGGCGGTGCACACACAAGGCACACACAAAAGGTGGCCTGTGGCCACCGCAGGAGTCTTGTTATTTAAGGGGGCACAGGCAAGGCGGTACACACAGAAGGCCGTGCACACACAAGGCGGAACACACAAAAGGCGGTCTGTAGCCACCGCAGGAGTCATGTTATTTAAGGGGCCACAGGCAACGCGGTACACACAGAAGGCGGTGCACACACAAGGCGGTGCACACAAAAGGCGGTCTGTGGCCACCGAAGGAGTCATGTTATTTAAGGGGGCACAGGCAAGGCGGTACACACAGAAGGCCGTGCACACACAAGGCGGAACACACAAAAGGCGGTCTGTGGCCACCGCAGGAGTCATGTTATTTAAGGGGCCACAGGCAACGCGGTACACACAGAAGGCGGGGCACACACAAGGCACACACAAAAGGCGGCCTGTGGCCACCGCAGGAGTCTTGTTATTTAAGGGGGCACAGGCAAGGCGGTACACACAGAAGGCCGTGCACACACAAGGCAGAACACACAAAAGGCGGTCTGTAGCCACCGCAGGAGTCATGTTATTTAAGGGGCCACAGGCAACGCGGTACACACAGAAGGCCGTGCACACACAAGGCGGTGCACACAAAAGGCGGCCTGTGGCCACCGAAGGAGTCATGTTATTTAAGGGGGCACAGGCAAGGCGGTACACACAGAAGGCCGTGCACACACAAGGCGGAACACACAAAAGGCGGTCTGTGGCCACCGCAGGAGTCATGTTATTTAAGGGGCCACAAGCAACGCAGTACACACAGAAGGCGGTGCACACACAAGGCTGTGCACACAAAAGGCGGTCTGTGGCCACCGCAGGAGTCATGTTATTTAAGGGGGGTGCAGGGGCTGGCCGCCGCGTTGAGCAAAGCGAGCCGTCTGTCGAGCGAAGCGAGCCGAAGCTAGGGAGGGAGGTAGGGGGGGAGGTAGGGGGGGGGATTTGATTTGATTTGATTTGAGGGCCGATTTTGAGGCTCACAGGCCGCTTGGGGGGCGCTCGATGGCTGTTCCGACGACTCTGCATCGGCCGGCCATGCATGCAGTGCACACCCGGCCGCGGACGCGGCCGGGGGGGGCAGGCCTGGCGCCGTGCCGCGGGCTGGGTGAGGAGGGGGTGGGGGGTGGGAGGCACGCGCATCCCGCCGGGGGGGGGGGCAGGCAGGGGGGAGGGAGGGGAGGCGGGGGGGGGAGGCCTCGGTGGGGCACAGGGCGGAGGGCAGGTTCCCAGCCCCTGTGCGCTCGGGGCACCTGACGGAGGGCACGTTCCCCGTCCGATGCGCTCTGGGCACAGGGCGGAGGGCAGGTTCCCAGCCCCTGTGCGCTCGGGGCACAGGGTGGAGGGCAGGTTCCCCGCCCCTGTGCGCTCGGGGCACAGGGTGGAGGGCAGGTTCCCCGCCCCTGTGCGCTCTGGGCACAGGGTGGAGGGCAGGTTCCCTGCCCATGTGCGCTCTGGGCACAGGGCGGAGGGCAGGTGCCCCGCCCATGTGCGCCCTGGGCACAGGGCGGAGGGTAGGTTCCCCTCCCCTGTGCGCTCGTGGCACAGGGCGGAGGGCAGGTTCCCCTCCCCTGTGCGCTCTGGGCACAGGGTGGAGGGCAGGTTCCCCTCCCCTGTGCTCTGGGCACAGGGCGGAGGGCGGATGGCTGGTTCCCTGCCCATGTGCACTCTGGGCACAAGGCGGAGGGCAGGTTCCCCTCCCCTGTGCGCTTGGAGCACACGGCGGAGGGCGGGTTCCCCGCCCCTGTGCGCTCGGCGCCCAGGGTGGAGGGCAGGTTCCCCGCCCCTGTGCGCTCGGGGCACAGGGTGGAGGGCAGGTTCCCTGCCCATGTGCGCTCTGGGCACAGGGCGGAGGGCAGGTGCCCCGCCCCTGCGCGCCCTTGGCACAGGGCGGACGGCAGGTTCCCCTCCCCTGTGCGCTCGTGGCACAAGGCGGAGGGCTGGTTCCCCGCCCCTGTGCGCTCTGGGCACAGGGCGGAGGGCAGGTTCCCCTCCCCTGTGCGCTCGTGGCACAAGGCGGAGGGCTGGTTCCCCGCCCCTGTGCGCTCTGGGCACAGGGCGGAGGGCAGGTTCCCCTCCCCTGTGCGCTCGGGGCACAAGGCGGAGGGCTGGTTCCCCGCCCCTGTGCGCTCTGGGCACAGGGCGGAGGGCAGGTGCCCCGCCCTTGTGCGCTCGGCGCACAGAGCGGAGGGCAGGTTCCCCGCCCCTGTGCGCTCGGCGCACAGAGCGGAGGGCAGGTTCCCCTCCCCTGTGCGCTCGGAGCACAAGGCAGAGGGCGGGTTCCCCGCCCCTGTGCGCTCGGCGCACAGGGTGGAGGGCAGGTTCCCCGCCCTTGTGCGCCCGGGGCACAGGGTGGAGGGCAGGTTCCCCGCCCCTGTGCGCTCTGGGCACAGGGCGGAGGGCAGGTGCCCTGCCCTTGTGCGCTCGGCGCACAGAGCGGAGGGCAGGTTCCCCTCCCCTGTGCGCTCGGGGCACAGGGTGGAGGGCAGGTGCCCCACCCCTGTGAGGTAGGGGGGGGGGGTAGGGTAGGGGGGGGGGGTAGGTAGGGGGGGGCGACTTCGTGCATACTATCAATGGGCAATACCCAAGAGCAATGTGAGCCGTTGAATGCTGCAATGTGGAATAGGAGATTGATGCCTCGGCATTGTTTGACCAAGACCGCGCCCCTCGTTTAACAAGGCGCACGGGGGGGGGGGGGGGGTTGGCGCTAACGAGGCGCACGGGGGGGGGGGGGGAGTTTGGCGCTAATGAGGCGCACGGGGGGGGGGGGGTTGTGAACGAGGCGCGCGGGGGCGTTTGGCGCTAACGAGGTGCGCAGGGGGGGGGATGGGCGCGCTAACGAGGTGCACGGGGGGGGGGGGGTTGGCACTCACGAGACGCGTAGTCCACATCCAAGTCGGTGCAATGACAAGGCGGTGCACACACAAGGCGGTGCACACAAAAGGCGGTTTGTAGCCACCGCAAGAGTCTTGTTATTTAAGGGGCCACAAGCACGGTGGCACACATAGAAGGCGGTACACACACAAGGTGGTGCACACAAAAGGCGGCCTATGGCCACCGTAGGAGTCTTGTTATTTCAGGGGCCACATGCAAGGCGATGTATACACAAGGCAATGTAGATTCAAGGCGGTGCATACACAAGGCGGTGCACACAAAAGGCAGTCTGTAGCCACCGCAGAAGGCTAGTTATTTAAGGGGGGTGCAGGGGTGTCCCCCGCATGGAGCGAAGCGAGCCGAAGTTGAGGGAGGTCCACATACAAGGCGGTGCACAGGTGGGGGGGGGTTTGGCGCGCTAACGAGGCGCACGGGGGGGGGGGGGTTGGTTTTCGCGCGCTAGCGAGGCGCACGGGGGGGGGGGGGGTTTGGCGCTAACGAGGCGCACGGGGGGGGGGGGGGTTGGCGCTAACGAGGCGCACGGGGGGGGGGGGGTTGGCGCTAGCGAGGCACACAGGGGGGGGGCGAGTTTGGCGCTAACGAGGTGCACGGGGGGGGGGGGGAGTTTGGCGCTAACGAGGCGCACGGGGGGGGGGGGGGGTTGGCGCTAACGAGGCGTACGGGGGGGGGGGGGGGTTGGCGCTAACGAGGTGCACGTGGGGGGGGGGGGGGATGGCGCTAACGAGGCGCGCGCTGAGCCCGATTTGCGCCTCGTACAACGAGGCGCGCAGTTTCAGCCAAACACTCGTATTGGCCCCCTGCTTTGAGTTTCGCAATGCGACATGCACGCGGCTCTGCTTTGCTATGGCAAGTCGGACGCAGCGACCGCCCCTAAAACGGGCCGAAGTTTGGCACAAGCCATCTGCCGGATCCTCTGGAAAGCACGCAGAAGGCGACATATGGTATGGAGACGGGAGTGAACTAACTCGGGAAGTAGGAGGAAGAACAATATACAAAGCAGGAGGAGCCATCACTTGCGGTCAATTGCATGTCAGTACCCGAGTGACGCGACCACAAACCTCATATAGGGTAGAACTACAAAGTTTTGCGGTTAATTCAGCTTTGGCTAGCACAAATCACGAACTCACTTACGACAACAAAGCAGTTGTGGACCACGCCCTACACCCCCCCCCCCCATAGGGAGTGTTCCGATGTGGATTTACGTCTCACCATCCTGCAGGAAACACAGAACAAGCCCCTCCGGTCGAAGTGGGTCCCAAGCCACAGGGATATAGCCAAGGCCAAAACCGAGGAAGAGCGAACAGAAATGAGACGTAACGATGAGGTCGACCGTTTGGCTAAAATGGCAATTGGCCTACCTCTCTCTGAATACACACCTACCCACCCAGCTGACATCACTGTCAATGGGGGTCCTGCGCCTACCGCAACCAAAAAATGGGTCATAGAGAGGAGACACTATGACCTTTTTTCAGGTACACACTGGGTGTCTTGGCTCCCGCTCAAAGGAATCCGCTGGATGACATGGGTTAAATGGCTTTGGGGAAATCAGCGGTGGGATGGATGTGGCGCGCCATGGGATCATAATGTTGTGAAGTGCCCCATATGCAATACCAGGCATGGCACTACCGTGCACAAGCGGCTGATTCAATGGCCCAAATCGGCTCCCTCCTTCAGGAAGGCATGGACACAATCATGGGGCACATGGGCTGAATACGCAGAGCAATGGTACGATAACATATCCCCAGAAGACATGCACCATGTTGCGTGCCTAAGAGTTCTTTCTATGACCAACTGCCCTAGGGATATGGACCCCACTTCCGGGAGCACGTGGCACATCACCAACACATGATGCTTCACATTGTCTACCGGCTAAGAAAGGAGTTCACCATGCCCCCGCGGGGCAATGAAGCAACACACCCCAGTCAGTTTGTTACCACCCAAGCACAACTCCTCTGGTCTATTCCTATTTTTTTGACATTTATCATCTTTTCGAAGTTCAAAAGTCACCACGTGGGCAGAACACAGGGGTACAACGGCAACACTAGTAGTGTCTCTTTGTTGAAATACTTTTCAGGAGGGGCTGACTCGAAGTGTTCATGAGTACTCAAGATAGTTCTTGGAAGCTGGGTGACGCAAGTATATGATACCTTGGTAGACAGGGTACAGGACGAAGATAGCTCGTATACATGAACTCAGGAGGCGCTCTCCAGTAGTGTCCCCTTGCTAAAATACGCTGATGTTCCTTGCTTGCCTTAGCGATTATTTCGGGAGTTCGGCACCCGTGGACATGACTAAAAAGGGAAAGGATGGGACATAGATGCAACAAAGATGGATACAGGTGCACACGCCACTCGTGTCAACCACAAAGGAGCGCCCGCCACCCGCGAAGCGCACGCCACCCACAACCATCAAGGAGTGCGCCATGCACACACGCCACCCTCAGGGTGGTGGAGTGCTTGCGCCCCACGCACAGGCCAACGTGCTGGGGAGGCACATGGTGGACCACCACGACGCTGGATGGAGGGGTGGAAGTGTTGGGCCGCACGCACAAGGAAACACGGTGAGGCGTGTGGAGGACTACCTGAGTGCGGACCGGAGTGGGCAGCAAAAACTGTAAAACGATCCCCACACTGACCCCCACACCAGCCAGCACAACCCCAGCCAACTACTGGGCTCCGCTGACGCGGAAACAACACCAGCAGGAACACAGGCTGCAGCAGCCATCAGAAACAGCGACCTGACGTAGCACGCGAAGGGAAGAATGGGTGACTGTCCAGGGCCCCGTGAAGAAAAAGCAACCCGAAGGACCACAGGTCCGCAGCAACACAGCGAGGCAGGTGGTGGACAGCCAGAATGTAGAGGGGAGTGGGCAGCAAAGGCCCAGAAACGACCGCGCAGCAATTAGCACAACCCCAGTACGTCAACTACTGGGCTCTACCACCGTGAAAACGACACCAGCAGGAACACATTCCGCAGCGGCCGACAGAACGCAGCAACCCGACGCATCACACGAAGGGAAGAACGGGTGACTGTCCAGGGCCCCGTAAAGAAACAGCAACCGGACAGAATGTCACACAGGGGGGGGGGGGGATTACACAATGAATCTTCACGCACATGTTTTCCCCTTGAAAATTATCCCTCGCAAAATTTGGCCCCCATTGGTAGGTGCATGAGAGTGGGAAGTGACTGCAACCTGCTATGGGTAGCTTGGACTTGACTTGGCAATGTGCTTATCGTTTGAGCACACAACGACGGATTTACGTGTGCTTTGGGGTGCAGGGGCTTCCCTGCCGAGACAACACAACAACTGTCACCCAGGGACAGCCGCAGGTAAAGAACCAATGCAGGGTATGCTTGTGCTTGTGCTTGTCCCACTGCCTATACTCTTGTTCTACAGATGCCTTTTCCAGCAGCTGGGCTCCTTGTTAAGTTGCAAAACCATTGAGGGGCCGTTTTCTTTCAATTTGTGCATCAGAGTTGCCGTTCTATAATGAACACCTGACGCCCTGTGGTTTTACCATTCTTTGTCCATTCTGAGAAAGGGTCATTTGTGCATGTTGAACTTGTCCCACACTCACTCAGTGCGTTTCCTGGGGTGCGAATTGACTAATAAAGTTGGACATTGTGACACGCATGTTTGTTTTCTTGACCCACAAATACAGAACTCCTAGATTTGTGCAGGGTTGAACTGGTGCTTAAGGGTGAATCCGGTCGCCGGATTTCACTTCTTGAGGAAAATCCCTGGTATGAACACCTGGCTACATGATCAATTGCAAACAGCAATGAAAATAATTTGACCCAATAGGTGCAATAGGGAAAAGACCACCAGCAGGGCTGTGCTTCAAGGGGAGGGAGGCTGAAGCGAGATTTCACGAGCGGCTGCAACAGCGATTGCTGGCGACTGGAAAGCGGTTTCAATGGCCATGTGTCACAAAACGGTGAGAGGCAATTGGGGGGTCGGACAGAAGCGGTTGGGACTGAACTGACAGTCATCCCTGACGGCATATCTTTGGTATTGAGCTGAGGGGTAGGATGGTTTTGCACCGTTTTGTCCCCTTCAGTCTTGAATGCTGCATTTGTGAGCAATTTGCTGCCTGGACCTGTGCTCCCGTGGCCCACACCCCAGCTGCCAGATATAATTTTTTGCAATAAATCGATTGGTTCTGTTGAAGCCACTGGTGGCCCAACTCCCGTGCTACGACATAAGCAAAGAAAAGAATTTGTGCATCAAGTGTGTGTTGTTGGGCCACAAGCAACCCAAGCTTTGACCAACATGGGGCATGGGAGGGCATGCCATGGTGCATGTATAGATGCTCTGCATATATGTTGGCAAGACCACCCACCCCCTCCTTCAGCGTCTCCGCAAACAACACCACACAACAGCAATGGCGTGCGCCGAGGACTCGTCTTTCCATGACCTGCTCCGTGTCACAAGACTTGCTGCATGGACCCCTTGTACCCCTCCAATTCACCACAGATGAAAACTTGGCGTGTTTCCTTGAGAGAGACTGGTAGTACAGGCTCAAACGATCGGCTATCAATGAATGTGCCCCTGCCGCCCCTGCAGACCATACATCCCCTGCACCACCGCCTCAACACAACAAACGAATTCATGCACTCACACGACAACTACAAATTGCCACACAAGACAGGGACTATGCTCGCAAATCAGCCATTTCAAAAGAACTACAATCCCTGGCTGCACAATTCCAGATACCACTCGCACACAAAACAGCGGTACAAGTTCCGTACCTCACTGGCATACAAACCTCAGCCATCACACATATAACTAGACTGGTCCAGTCCATGCCAGCCACTAGGGCCCAAGGACAAGCTGTACGTGCGCGGATAGTTATTGTCCGCACCATCCCTTTAAATGTACGTTGTGCTTTCGAAACGCACAGTGACAAATCATCTGGCCTCCTAGGGCGCCCCCCTTGCACCTGCAATGGTCTTACATACCCAATGTGGGCGCACGCAGGGCCTGTACAGACAGTTGATGGTCACTTTTGCCTGCTTCCGGTTACCATTGACTACCAGGGATCCCTTTGCAGCACAGACCCCCTCCCCTGCAGAGGGCACAAGTCCCGCCAGGCAACCCTAAAGAGCCTGACAAACCTGGCACAGGCCCTGCATGTTCCACCCCTCCCTGATGACTTCCTCGCCTCCCTCCTGCCCCCCTCCTTATTCTCCGACGACAGCTGTCTTCGTCGTCGTGTCCAAGATATAGCCCGAACCATCTCAGAACACGCTATACTACGAGTAGTCGACAAAGGCCTAGGACTACTCTCGGGGTTCTGCTGGGCCTAGGCATGGGATGCCTTGCACACCTTCTTGCGGGCCAGGAATATTGCAAGGAAACGGTAACCACCCAGTCCATTCTACACACCCTGCAGTCCCAGGCACAAGGTAATGGTTGGCCTGTTAACGCTGAAGCAAGACTGGCGCTTCTCTACCTCATAGGTAAGGCCAAATCCCGCATACATATTGAAATTCTATGGCCCCCCATTGCAGCTGCTCCTTCCCCTATTATAGCCCGTTCCTGTCTGAGAGTCGCAGCTCGTGCCTACACCTGTTTCGTCCGCACCCTTGTTGCTAAACTCCCTACAGCCTTCCCGGTCTTAAACCTATTGGACATGGGTGCCTGGGTACAGCAACTACACTGCTAGTCCCCTGACTGCATAGGTGAAGCCGACTACAAAGACCAGTTCAACCACATCCCCCCCTCCCTCGTCATTCAGCACATGAAAGAAGCCGCTGCTTGGTTAAAAGCACGCCGCCGCTCGCGTGCATCCACGTTGGGCTGGAGCTTTCACAAGGAAAATGGCCAATTAGACCGGGCCGGACCAGCCAGGAAGGGTGCTTTTCACTTCATGCCTATGGATGAACTGATCTCCCTTGTGGAATTTTCACTAACACGAGAGAACGTGGTCCTGGCCGCGGGAGAACCCTGGCGCCGCTCCTACCCGCCACAGTGCAATGTATGTCGTATGCATGATTATGGAGTCCATTTGGAACCTACGGGTACTGTGCCCATGCAGAGACAAAAATCCTGATCTGGTATGTCACGGTGAGTGTATGACAAATCAGGTGCACTGCATGGGAGTGTCGATCTTCGCCCCACCCTCCTGCACCCTTGCATACGCACACCCAAATGCGCTGGATTCCGTGTGGCGCCCGAAACATGGGGCACCTTTGCAAAGTCACTGGGCCGCAACCACCCGTCGGACAACCAATGTGTTCCTCTCCGCCTTGTCCAACACCCTTCCCTTTATCCACACCTGGGGCTCCTTTTTACTGTCCTGTGCCGCATGGATGCAATTGGCTGCTTTATCCGGACATCCAGCTTCGTCAGTGCGCGCGTCCATCACGGCAACGGTGCATCGCATTGTAGCAAAGACGCAATGGGATGTGCCATTGGCAGTTTGCTAGGTCTCTTTTCTTTCACCCCGGCTACTGCAATCACTGTCGGACACTGTAAACGGCCTGTTAGTCTGGCTCTCTCGATTAGCCGCCTGGCATCGGTCATCATATGCCTCGTGGCACATCCCCCACGAGGGCGCCTGTAGAGCGTTCTGCAGTGACTGGTCCACAAATCTCCTAACACTCTAGGGGCTATTGCATTCCCTGTGTGCTGAACCGCGGGTGGACTGGGACGTCCACCGGGGGAGGGGGGACTACTACTGAGACGCTGTGAATATATGTCCGGACTTTTGCTGCCATAGTCCACCAGATTGATAGTTCATAGGGCTTTAGGTGCAGTAAGTGATTGTACTCCATGTGCCGTCGTCATCTTTACTGCAGTGAAAGGCGCCTATGACATGTCACTGAAGAGCTTCTTTCTTCAGCTTTCGCTTTGCACTCCTGCTTTGTTCTGAACAGTGCCGGTCGTGCGCACGCATCTGTATCCCATAGCGGGGAGGGGGTGCAGTGTCTGGGACTATGGCTGTGTGTGAGGCGGTATCAGACCCCCCGGCCCCAGCCCCACCCCCTGTTGTGGCCTCTGAGGTCAACTCGCCCAGGAGGGAAGGAGGGAGTATGGTACACTACTTAGCGCACTCAGCGCGGCCAAGGGCCATCATCTTGCCCCCAAGGGGCCTACAAAAGCTGTTGCTGTGAAGTGCATGGAGTTTGATTTATCGCTGGGTAGGGCAGGGCAGGGCAGGGCTGTACAATCACATGCCAAAACCTTCGTATGCAATGGGACCAAATTTGCAAAGTCTGCCGCAAAAATCCCTATGCCCCACCAGTCCTACTGATGCCAGCCATTTCCACTTCCATGAGCACACCATGTAAAGCACAAACAATGAAGACTGGAAACACGTCCTAACTAGGTGGGTGGATACATGCAGACTGAGCAAACAGGCTCAAACATTGTGCGAAGCACTAGTGGCCAACAAGCAGAAGGTGAAGGAACAGGTCACCAAGAGCCTTTGCAAGGGAAACCCAAATTTCTAAAATGGCAGATCGAGCAATTGCTCTGATAGCCACAGCTGCAGCATTTCTTCCTCCTCCTCATCTTTATCCTCTGGCCGCTCACGTGTCTGCTCTTTCATAGTGCAACAGCCTCATGCGTCCAGTGTAGCCCCTGACACGCCTGGGTAACCATCAGATACACCTGGTTACACCTTTGAGTGCGTTATGTTCGGGGTCATATCTGTTGTACTCATGCACCTACTGGCAGTCCCCACATTTTGTTTCTGAGATCCATGCACGCACCAGACAACACATGCTATCATAGGAATGCCGATCCTCTTGCCCTTTTGCGACCTCCATGGGAAGTTTTTCCGTACCCTTGCAGATTTGTGTTGTCCACCTCGTCTGTCTGTGGGGCAGCCAGGGTGAACTCTTTCTAGGTGCGCACCCCCTCAGGGCTCATGTACCCCTTCCTCCCGTTTGTCATCCCCCACCTTCTGCCGTTCCCCAGTGGGACTGGGGGACCCTCACCGTGCCAAGCCAAAAAAAGCTTCTGGGCTGGGGTGATTGGAGGGTATTGTGTTGTACCACTGCTTTTGTTGCATGCCCCCTGTACATACCCTAGCAAGGCATTTTGAATCACTTTCTCTGCAATGGAACTGAATAGCACAACCATGGTTCCTCCTGGGACAAAATAAAACACAGGTTTATACCGCATGTAGGGACATTCCTGAAGACACATGGGTATCCAAAGGCCTGCCAAGCCTCCTGCCAAAAGGGCCATACCGCCACCGAAAGCTACCCAAAGCATTCCTCATGTATGGTGGTGGTGCTGTTTGCTGGGGGGTAGCGGGGGACCTTCACCATCGAGGAGGCAGGGGACCATTGTACCACTGGGGGCGGGGTGGGGGGGTGGGGGCCACTCAAACCTGTGTCCCCATGCCTTTGTGGCATGTCCGTTTGAAACCTGCCCCTTGTGCCCCGTTCCTGCAGTCATGCTTTGGCGCCGCATGTGCGGCGTTGCTACGCGCGGTGTGCCTCCTTGCCATCGCAGCACCACCCGTGACCGTTCCATTTTCTTGCATGCCAGACCTCGGTGCCAGCAGGCGCACCAGGTACTTGGTGTGCAGCGTAGCGCAACCTCCGAGCAGGTGCGTGCAGCATTCCTGAATCTGGCGAAGAAGTACCACCCAGACGTCAACCCTGATGACCCTGAAGCGCATGAAAATTTCGTGAAAGTCCAGGCGGCCTACCGTGAGATGTCTAACAGTCGTTCTGGGAGCTCGGGACCGGGGCCAAGCGGGACTGCAGAGCCTCAGAAGGGTACACCGTCTTGGAATGGAGGGGCCTGGTCGCACCAGCAGCAGCACCAACAGCAGAAGCGAGACTGGGAGGACATTTATGAGGATTTCGAGGACTGGGAGGACTTCGACTTTGAGGAATTTGAGGGTTTTCGGGAACCGCGCGTGCGTGCACGTCAACGGCGGCGTAAGGCTGCCAAGGAGCGCAAGAAGCAGCGGACAGAATGGCAAGAGGAGGTTTGGGACGAAGACGATGATGAGAACCATGACCCACCCAAGAGAGGACGGCAGCCCATCAAGGTGGCTTGACTCCCGGCCCACTCTTTGCATGGAGTTGTATTATGTTGCAGTTGAGCAAATGATTGGCTGAGGGCAGGAATGTAAGAAGGCCCAGGGCTGCTAACGCAGCAGCAAACTGAAGAGGATTTTGGTGGGGTGTGCGAAGCGTGGCTTATGTGAGCAAGAACAATGCAGCGCAGTGCTCACATACCCACACTTGCATCACAATCCTACATGCGGTCACTCATACATAGGGGACGTTTGCACGCAGGGCGCACATGTGGCAAGTATTTTGCTGCCTTTTATGGCCTTTCATGCTCTCTACTGTGACCAATCCTATGTTTCCCGTGAAGCAGCGGAATGCACTGGGAGTTATGGAGCCAATTTTTCACACAAGCACCAGTGTTTCGCTGGAACCGCGTACCTGGTACACCAGGCGTAAACCACCCCCAGACGCATGCACAAGCCTGGTGAATGCATGTCTGCACTGCCATAGAACCTGCGGGGCACTCTGCCATGGCGGAGTGGCTGCACTTCGCACTGAAGATTATTTGCTGAGTGGATCTTTAATATGTTGGTGCCACAACCTGCCAGCATGGAGAACCCGAACAAGGGGGGCGGCCATTTCGAATCTTGACGGCCCCCCACCCTCCAGACCCCCAAAGTTTTCGAACTCGTCTTTATCCAACTTGAGATTTTGGGGAAAACCAGCGGCGCCACAGGCGCTGAAGAATATTTTCCGGGCATATGGTATGGAATAAAACTCAAAATGCTCAGCTCACATTGGGGATTACAAGAGCAGTGCATAGTATGCTTAGTTGAAACCACTTTGATCTATCCCCACAACAGGGACCCCCCGGGTGATGTAGCCATACTGATCTCCCCCCACTTGCCCCCCCCCCCCCCCGTTAGCACCTGCCCCCTCTAGGCCCAAAAGTTTTCACACCTGGTTGGGTGTCAAGATTCGAATAGGCTGCCCCCCTTGAAACCGAAATGGTGGTTGTGAGTGGTGACAACCTGATTGACACCGCCAACTGCCAATAGAGCAGCAACATCTTAGGCGTAGCCATCATGCAAAAGACCTTCAGGGAGCCCCGGATTTGGTTCTCGGGCTCCCACTCAAAAGCCATGGCTGCTCCCGGCATGCCCCTCAAGAAGGACCTGGGCTTTTCTAGGCTCGGCAGTTTACGCGGTTGGGCTTTGTAGGCTATTTTCCCATTGAACTTCCGCATGTTGATGAGCATGGCGCATTTGTTTGTGGTCTTGTACTTCATGAACACCCGGGTGTCGGCCTGCTTGTCTCTGCACCTCACCAGTCCTTGTCCATCTTATGTGTACATTAGGGCCGTGGTATTGGGGCAGGTTGAGGGTGTTTGTACCGTACTGGTGAAGGTGCGAGCCAAAGCTATATCCGTGAAGTGGTGCTAGCCAAAGCAAAGTGAGGGTCGGAGAGTAGGCGTTGGACCTTGGAAAGGCCGGGAGACCTTGAGGGTGTGGCGGCAGATGCGGAGCTAATCACCTGCAACTTGCAGCACCTTACCACTAATAGAACCCCGCATGACGTGTCCACGCCGCACCTGCTGACTGGAGATGCCGTCACTGTGGAGCTCACCGCCCGTGGGCCACACGATGCTAGGAGTGTCACAGTGCCGGGTACATTATGCAATGAGTGGGTGCCTACCACATCTGCAAGAGCGCGAGCACGTGTTTTATCACCACGAAACTTATGGGTAGCCCTGCACCCTTATAGATACTCACTCACTGTGTCCCACACCATGTTGGTGGGTGTGCCCTGTGTTGATCGCGCCGAAGGCGCAGGTTTAGGCATCAGCCAGGGCAAGTACTATGCACGAGCCTGTGCGCGTTGACCACATATGTGCACCACAGGCCATATGAGAATTTGTCATGTCCATCGGGCTGGGTGCCACCCTTGGTATAGGTTCGGGACTTGATTTCAGAACAAGGCTGGGGCATAAATCCAAAAGGGAGAAGGTGTGTGTTGCACACAATTGCAAAAGCCAAGAGCTTGGCTAAGGGCACTATGCTCTGGCGCCCGATAGCTGCACATCCTCGGCCGCTGATTCCAAAGAAGCGTTTACTTACGCATCGCAGCTAGAGCAATGACGCCATTTTTGCGGTATATAATAGACGAGATTCCCAATGCCTTTCAATGTTCGCGGATAATTGACGTGTTGAAGTGGTTAACTTTCATCAACACGTTACAGCTCATAGCCATCACAGAGTTGGACTGCAAGGAGTAGTTCAATAACATTAATCCCCAGTGGATACAAAAACACATGACAGAGGGGGCCGAATACTTCACACACAAGCGGCGCAGGTGCATGGGAGAGGTAGTGTGGAGTGTTCATGTGTCCTACGGTGCATTAGATAGGGCTAGCAAGGGAACCATCCGCAACTTCCGGTATCTTACCCGTGCAAAATTGGAGGAGTTGGTTGATTTTGAGTCGACACAAAGCAACCACTGTTCTGGCAAGGAACCCTATCCACAATCCTGTGCGTACACCATCCCCAACGCGCCACGGTCACATCCACACGCGCATGACGCACTGTCTGCACATTTGCTCAGGTCATGCTGCAGCTGACATTTCAAGAGGCCATTTTGGGCTGTGAGAAGACTATCGATGTGCCCCTACCCCATCAGAGGCACGCTGCAAAGGTCCCTCCCTGCACAGGGTTAGGTTTGGATTTACGGACAAGCAGGGCCGCTGTTGATTCCGTAAGGAGCATCTCCACTTTGAGCTGATTGTCCTGATCCCCCTTTGAGCCTGACCCTTGATGTTCCAGCACCCTATCAGCCTTTGCCCTACTCTCCTTGCACACCCTCTCAGCCTCCTTGCTGCCCTCAGGCTGCTCATTACCTCCTCCTGATTCACGTCAGCAAAATCTTTTCTAAAGCACCCACTGCCACAGTCTGGGTTTGTCACAGAACTACGTGCTTCCTCCGAATCCTCCGCTGTTTGGAACATGCCCTTGTCTATGCAACCTGCATCCCATCTTGCCCCACAGATTCAGGTTTCCATAGAGCCTGGCACTTGCACCAATGACGAGTTCCGCTTGGCTATGCACCGGAGCCGTAAGTTCAGAGATGTGCTCGTTCAGGTCATAGTCCAAAACGCCGACATATTCAAATGGCATGGAGACCTTGATGTGCACGTGGAAATCCCGATATCCATCAGCCAGGCTGTGTTTGGAGACCAGGTACACCTTGAGCGGGATTGCATACCTTCTGACGCAGACATGCACTCTAGTCTGCGAGTCCTTTCGAGGGCACAGGGATCACCGGGTGCCCAAAATCAGCGATGCGGCGTTTTGGATGCAGGATAGTCTTTTCGCACACCTGCTGCGTCCCATTTGCTCAGGAGGGGCACGCCCCAGTAGGGCACTTGTGATCGTGGGCATGCACACAAACATGCTTTCCAAAGTGTCTGCTCTGGGGCCAGGAAGCGGGCGGAAGTAGGCACTGCGTAAAAGACCCGATAATGTAAACATCACTGAACATGCCAACGCCGGTTAGTACAGTACTGTGTGCGTGCAGGGGCGGTACAAAGGCCGTGCAGGGCATGGGCAGGGGCGGTGCTGGAGCTGTGCAGGGAATGTACAGGGCTGCAGGGATTGTTCAGTGGCTGTCTCATGGTTGTGTGCGCAGGGGTGCGCGTGCGCGCCACTGTGCAGGGACTGTGCAGAGGCGGCCCTCCCCACATTCTCTTCGGCAGGTGCATGTGCCTATGCTCACGGGGTCTACAGCACCGGTCAACATTCCTCCAGGCACGAACACGGGGGAAACCACTTGCCTGAAGGGGATGGGGCTACGTCTGCCGGGGCAAAAACGCCGTGTTGGGGACATGCAGGTGACCTGGCATGTGCAGATCCCCACGAAGCTGACCTCACGACAGAGGGCCGCTCTGCATGAGTTTGCTTTGGATGATAAAGTGGACAACGCACCCAAAACACACAGGCCTCAGCGTCCCAAGAGGCCGAAGAAGCGTAAGCCGCATGAACGCGTCCGCCGCTGGGGGCAGACCTGAGAACGATGTGCAGCGGAGTAACAAGGTCCGGACCCACGGTCTCTCTTGTCTTGATCTGTGCAACGGACTATTGAGCTGTGCCGAGAGGAGCGTGAGCAGATGGGTAGGGGTGATGGCACGATAAAGCCCACTTCAATATGTCTGATCCACTTCCACTCCGGCGCCCACGAGCTGGACGACGCTGTTGCTACCCCTGATGAGGCTACGGTGGCCAGTACCCCGCGGTCGTCCGCCACCAGGCCGCTCCGGCCGAGGGTATCGCCGTCAGGCGTGATCTCCATGGCACCGTCTGAGACAAGGAGGACCCCCCCCCCCTCGTACTCGCGGGGGAGGCGCACCGACTCATCGACGACCTCCATGTGCACCTCGCGCAGAGCAATGCGGGACGCCCCCCGCCCCCCCCCCCAACCGGAACCTCCCGGCCCTGTGCTACAGCCGACATTGGAGTGGAGAGCAGCCTCCGAACCGTATGTCTGGAGCAGTGTGAGTCCCCAATCAGTGGCTGTATTGAGCACCGGGGGTGCCGAGCAGTGGTAGTAACCGTGAGTGGCCCTACGCAGCAGTGGCTGCTCTGCCCGTAGCGGTTGGCTGGATGTGGGCCATACATGGCCGTTTACAATGGCAATGGCAATGACGATGGGCCGTTTGTGCATTTGCAGGGAAAGCAGGGGACTCAGCCAAGTTTTGCGACCTTTTGGTGCTCGCTACAGTGGACCACTACCACTATGCCTCCAGAAGTGCCATCACAGCGGTCATTTCCTCCTCCGATGTTTCTGCGTCCTTGGCTTGGACAGGCTCCTGCCCTTGAGTTGAAAGCCGCAGAGGAAGCCGCAGAGCCTGCGGTGCAGTCGGTTGGGCAGCAAATCGTGCAACCGAAGTTCAAAACCCGACTGGCACCGAAGGCTGGGACTGTGGTGGGGTTCCTGTCCGCCGGTCCATCGACGACCAAGGAGAACCCAGGAGCGGCTGCTCCGAGGGGACCCAGTGATGGACCAGAGGACCGCGAGGGCACGCTGCTACCCTGAAGCAAAAAGGTGGACGCACTCCTTAACATGATGCTTCTTGGGCCCAAGCATCGGTTGACATGGCCAGGCCATTGCTTAGTGGACAAAATACCGTACCCTACGGAGGTGGGTGGGTAGGTGGGTTGGCCCCAAATTCTTGCATTTTGGGCCACCAGGCACCCCCCCCCCCCCGCCCGGGGGGTGGGGGTGTCCCTTTTTTGGGTCTTGGGTTTGCGAAGGGTTCTGAGATTGGTAGTAACCATTGGCTGTACTTTGTGAACTGGATGCCCTCTGTTCAGGGCTGTTGTTGTTTTCCTACTGTGGGCAGAATTTCATTTTCCAACTCTGTCATTGTTTTCTTGCACCATGCCACTCAAATGCCAACAAATCATTCTGGGGTATAGGGGACAACAAGTACCCGAATGGCGTGGTGTCATTCCTCCGAAGTACAGCCAATGGGGTGTGGGTGGCTGAGCTGTGGGGGACTGTGGGTGTGGGTGGCTGAGCCCTGGACGAGGCCCAAAATAACCCCCCTTCCCTCCCCCCAGGGTCACTAAGCAATGGCCTGGACATGGCGCTTGCACCCACTCCACACACCTCAGTGCCCAGTGCGCAATACTCCTGCGGTATCCCGGAAGATGTGGGACGGATGCACAGGCCGAGTTGCATGAGATTGCTGGATTGCTGTGCCTTCTAAAGACAGCAGAAGAGGCAGGCTATGAAGTGGCTTTTTTGCGCATCTTTGGGAATGTTCTGTTTCTGCAATTTTGTTTGCCACCAAAAAATGTGTGCGTCTGGCTCTTTGGATCCGGGGGATATTTGCCGGTTGCCCTACCACCACCACTTTTCTTCTGTGTGCCTTCCTTTGAGCACTCCACATATATTACAAGGGGTGGTCTGCCTGCCTCCAATGGAAAGAATTGAGCCGCGTTTCCGGTTCGTTTTCTTTTGAACCACTTGTGCGGCACGCAGCTGTCAGATCTGAGTGACCTTGTCCTGACGCCTCGCAGCCTGGGCCTTTCTGCCGTTTGTAGGGCCAAATGGGCACCCGTGTCAGGGGCCCTTTCTGCCAGGGTACCCCCAGCCCCCCTTTTTCTTGAATGCTGACCTGACCCCCGAGTCTGGGTCTCTATTTGCAAAAGGAACTGCAAATGAGATAGTTGGGTGGCTGGTGGGAAGGGATTGGGAGCCGTCCCCAGGGCTTCGGGAGCATGGGGAATGCTTAATGGCTGTGTCGGGAAATGTGTCTGCTGAGAATGGATGCCCCTGATCCCTGCTACCCTCTGAGCACCGTTGATAGTGCAGAGAGGTCTGCATGGTGCCGATGTCATGAGGGTGGTGCAGAGAGAGACGAGGGCAACACGACGGGATTGGCACGACAAGTTTCTGAGATGCACACGGATTTGACCGGTGCGTGGATACTCGAGGGCAGTGCACCGAGTTCCTGGGTGTTGGGGGAGGTTCTATCAGCAGGTGGATGCCCACGTTTACCGCTGTGGCTGAGAAATTCCCAGGGGAGTGAAGGATGTTTTCCATGCAACTGGTTGCATGGCAAGGTCTCGTTGATTGCATATTTTAGAAAGCGATCTTTGCTAAGAAGGGCGTTTTGTTTCATTTGCAGTGCATGTGTGGCACATTTGTAAACAGAACACAACAGAAGCATAGAACAGAAGTATTTGAATGACTTCCACCCATCAGCAACAGGTCAAACGCAACAAGGAATGGCAAAGAAAAGGAACCTTGATTGCAGCCATCACGTGTTTAGTTACAGTCTTCCCTGCATGATACTCACCCTTTTGGAGCTATTGAAAACCCGTCTGGTCCACAGGGATGATTCTTCAGGAGTCGGGTGGGGATCAGACGGTGCAACGTCAGCCTTCAATTAGCTTTACCCAAATTTGCAGTCTAGCCCTCGCTGTCCCGTGTGTGATAACCCTTGCCATGGCTCTTCCTAGAGTGGGTCCTGTATTTTTTTTTTAGATGCGGATTATTTTTTTTAGAGGTTGTATGTTTTTTTTAGCTGAAACGGAATAATCCGCATTAAAAAAAATATTCTGCGCTAAAAAAAAATATTCTGCGCTAAAAAAATATTCCGCGCTAAAAAAATATTCCGCGCTAAAAAAAAATACTCAGACTTTTTTTCTGTGCGGAGTATTTTTTTTTAGCGCGAATGCCACAAATTTTAGAAGTGGTCAAAAAAGTGTTATGGGCGATTCCCTGGGCACCTGTGGGGGAACGTGGTGTGTGCGGGGACCCCATGACGGCACGGGTGATGAAGCAAGTTTGATTTTGACCCCCCCCCCCCCCCGCTTGGATTTACACCCTGTTTCACCCATTTCTAACTTTTTGCGCATTCCCACCACATCCACTCTTTTTCTGGGTTGATTGCTCCCCACCCACGGGGGGCGCTGACCTCTGAGGCTTGACACCAACCCCCCCCCCCACCCCACCCCCCTCTAGACCCCCTCTGGAGCGCCAGATTAGCAAGACGAGGCGCTATACAAATGTCGTTTGTTGCGCAGATATGTTAAATGCAATCGTCAGCCCGCGGAGCAGGGGGACCTATGCAGAGAGTTCATCGCAGAGGATCACACGTACTATCTGAATTTTGTGAAGTAGGGTACTCAGCCACCTTGGCCAGATCCCGTGTGCACAGTTTCATCTGCTCAGAGAACAGGGGTCTTCCTTCGTTGGGGGACCTATGCGGAGAGGTCATTTGAACGGATCATGTGAAGTAGGGTACTCAGCCACCTTGGCTAGAGCCCAGGGGCACAATTTCAAGGGTTATTTGCATTGGGGTAAGGTGCTTGCAGTGGAGGGCTCTGAGGGGGCATTTTTGCGCGCTGTGCCCGTGCTGTGCACAAAGTTGGTACAGGATCATGCCCAACCTGCATAGCAGTGCCTAGTACCCGTAACAATGAGCCTTGTTATGCATTTATATGAGTTGCATGCATGCTTTGCCCTCATTTCTAGTGCATTGGTATGTGTTGTTGTGCATCTTTTCCTATAGGTTCGTGGTATCTTTTTCGACTTTTTCAACTTTTGTTTGCACTTCCACACTTAGGTAGTTTTTCTGTCTTCTCCCGCCCGCCCAGCCCCTTCACCGGTGGTGGAACAGGTCCCTGCAAGAGTGCCTCACCGTGGAGCTGCCCTCCCTTTTGAAACCGGCCTGCCCGCGTGTCACAGGGCTGGCCTAACCGTGTTGCAGCGATTCTTCCTGGGTTTTGGTTGCGGGTCTGATTGTGTGGGGTCCCGCATGCTTGCGGAGAGGAAGTTACCGCACCCGTCCATACTACTACCGGTTCGCCCGGTCTTGGCGACACTGAGTCACTGCTGTCCCAAGTTCTGTTGCAGTATTCTTGTCCTCCGCCTTTGCAAACATCAGGCTGTCCAACGTTGTGGGGGTGTAGTATGGTTTGTATAGGCAAGAATATTGCCAATTGTAGCAAAACCCCCCGATTTCTTCCTGTCATGTGCGTGCTGTGCCTGCGCTGTGCGCGCACTGTGCACACACGCCCCCTGAGTGCACGATCAAGTGGCAGACAGAAAAGAAAGCCAGTTCCCATTCTATTACAGATGTGTTTCTTACTGCTTTTCATAGCATTCCAAGTTCGGATAGTGCATCAGAGGCCCCTTTGTATCCGGAGTCTGACCACGAAGCTACTGACCGAAAGACATCCCTACGCTCAGCTGCTCAGCAGAATACCCAGACGCAGAGTGATCCAGCCAAGCTTTTTCTGCTCATTTCTTCTGCAGTACAACGTGCCACCCACGTGCCTGTGCTGCAGTGTCTGACAGCCATAGTGATCAACTCCTTAGAACCCTGTATCCCAACACATCAATTCGTGCATCAAATGCTCATTTTCTGCGGCTTTCGCAGTCTGCCCAGTCAGTCCCAAGTTCCAGATTCCTTGCTCAGACTTTGTTCAGAGGCATTATTCGGTGCACAAAGACGAGTGTTTTCCCTCTGAGAGGTGGTTTTCAAGCACTACTCAGTGGGTGCACAATTTTGCCGATAATTTCATGCTCAAGTGTTGCTCTTTCCAAATGTCTTCAGATGGTGGGTCAACATAGGCCGACCAGGGTGCACACAGGGAGGGATGCTGGTTCTGTATTTGTTTGGGTCATGTCCCCAAATCCATGGCACTCCAGCCCTTGTCCACAACGAAGGCGTCTTGTGCATCAGTTGCACAGTGGCAGGTTCCTACGCCATCAAGTGGGTTGCATTATCCATCATCCTCACGTAATGTAAAGTGTACTGCAACAGCACGTTCGGAAAGTGCATCTGGCATCAGGCAATCTTGTTGGCAGTAAAACAAAGTTTCATGAGTCGCAACGAAGTGAAAAGTACAGCAAACAAGTTTGATATTTGAGAAATATTTATTCATTATTGAAAGATAATGAAGCTAATCATGGGGCAGCATTCTCACAAAATTCTCTTCTCTGCCTTTGTAGAGCTTAGTAGGGCACTGGGTAAGAGTTTAAGCATTTAATAAATGGTGATCCGGGGTAACAAAGGCGTGATTGCTGCAAGGGCCTGTAGCCCTGTCCTAGTTGCCTTTGCTGCCCATTACAACTTGATAAAGGGCTTATCATTGACTAATGAAGCTAGTTCTAACAATCTTTGCTGCCCAGACAGGGCAGTGGTGTGAGCCCGCTGAATACTTTTTCTGGCTCATTGAAGAGGTGATGGATTTGATCAGGCTTCAAATCAGCAAAAAGGTGCTTTATTCTTGCCATCCTACCTCTCATGCTCAGATCAGTATCAATCTTTGGCTGAAGCGATTGCAACATGTCAAAGAAGTGTCGAGTCATCTGGCGCGTTTCAAACATCTTTCCGCTTCGAGTTTGACGTCCGGTTTTTTGTTGCCTTGGATGACATGGTCCTCCAAGGAGGGACCTAATGCCTTCGCATCTACACTGTGCCCCAACTATAGTTGTTTTTGAAACTTATAATGGCATTAGGCGCCCAACAGGCCTTGACAGCATAGGTGCTCAATTCACGATCTCTTTTGGTCAGGTCCGCGGTGCCGCCACACCGAACATACATAGGATCCAAAGCCGGTACCAATGCAAACGTGGTATGAAAATATGAAGCTCCAAACCGCCATGCACCCAGAGCAGCGAGAGCGCACATGCCCCACAAATGGCGAAAGTTGACATAAATGGTGCAGAACAAACATAGACTGTGCACATGTCTCCCCAAAATTCATATATTCTTTGAACAACTCTAACGCGATTCGAAGTTCAACATTATGCCCAGAAGTAATGTGCATACATGTTTGTAAGTAACTTACTTTACGTAGCGGTTTTTTTTAATTTCCGATTTACGCCCATTGACGGCGGCATAGAAGCCTGTGTTTGCCCCATTGTTTTGACCTTTTTGTCGTATCCTGCGGGCAACGACTGATGTTCTTTTGGAACTCCGAGTTTTTTCAATCACCGTAAACTGGCACAACTTAGGACTGTCCAAAAGATGCGCTGCAAAGTTTTAGCATTCTTTGCTCAAATGCTCATGCATTGTGCTGCTTCTGTTATCATCAAGTTTTTAGGTCACCATGACAAAATGCATTGACTCCTGTAGGTTCGATTGGCAAAGCAAGTTTCCAAATGAAGTCAATTCTGCCCCCCAACCCCCCCTTCGTTTTTCAGAAATTGGCATCGCCAAAGCAATCGCTAGAGTGACAACAAAGTTAGAGAGATCAGTTTTTGGTTTGATTCTACAGAATTGGGAAATTGTTTTACGTATCTTGTATTATCAAAAGTCGAAGGCAATGAGTCATTCCTGTTACGACAGCATCCTGTTGTTGAGTGCATTGTTTGCGATGTTCACTTTATTCTTAGTTCTCCTCTCTATGCAAATATTGGGTAAAACAAGGATGCGTTCAAAGTACAATGCTGCATGCGACACTAGCATCAAGGACATGAAGGCCCGTGCAGTGCATTGGCAGTGATCAAGACCCAGATGTACATGTCCAGCATTGTATAAGTATGCAAAAGTGAAAATGAAGGAGACCAACACGAAAAGCCAACACCAGGCTGATGAATGGGCTTGTAAGGCGGGCCATAGGGGCGGCGCCGAACATGCGGACAGCGCCAGCCAACACACAGCTTGTCCGGGAGAGCATGTCTGGCTACTTAGCGGGTATTTTGATTATGAAAACATTGCTTGGGATGGTGAAAGTCCCCAGTGGCATATTACACATCACTCCTCTATTGGTCACAATGCAACCCCGGACCCGTCAGCTCCGTTGGCAGATATGCGTGTAGTGTTCACTGTCCACAGACTCATTCTGACCGCTTGGTATATGTCAAGCATTTGGCTAGTTTTTCATCTACTACTTTGCCATGGAGACAAACAATCACATTGGCATGTGTAGCAACTACACACATTTTTTCTTGTGAGGCAAAATGACCAGTTATGAGGTCAAAGATTTAGCGATGGGCCCGGCGGCTGTGTCATATTGCTCAAGCTCTTGAGGGCAAGTAAGGAAAGGGTGTTCCCCAACGCCACAATCCCACAAAGACAAGGAAGACGTAACACAGCCTTGCAGCTTGTGTCAGTGTGTGGGTGCTTCATGGCAAGGTAAAAATGCAAGGAAGACATTGTGCAGAGCCAAGAAACATATTTCAAAAAAAAAAAGCAAGGTTTTTGCGTGATTTGTGTTGTTTTTCTGTCTATTTTTGATAAATGGGTCAACTGGACCCACAACTGGTCACTGGACTGAAAACTGGTCGTTTTGCCTTATTGATAAAGTAAAAGTGAATGCTCTAGGCATTATGGAAATGGCACGTGCAATTTGAAATTCATGTTTTTAACCCGGTTAGATGCTATACACCACTTGGAAATGTGTCATTTTATCCTTATTATGATTCACATCAAGAATGCTGTATACAACCACATTTGACAAAGTACATGATACGTCATGATGCATTGCTTTATGCTACTATGTTATGGATGCATTGCCACTTTCTAGCTAAAATTGTACATTGTGCAGTATGTCCTCTTATTGCTTATCAAGTAAAAAAACGTGTGAAATGCCAACTTCTTAACTTGGCCTATCATGGCGGCTTGAAGATACATGGACCTGGGTGACAATTAGACTTACCAAGTAAAATAAGTCCGTGTGGAGCAACGATGCGTCGCGCATTGAGTATCGAGCTTATATGTAAGTAGTCAAAGCAAGTAGCCGTGAAACATTTCGAATGGTTGGCGAAGCTTAGGCCTTAGGCAAAATTGTCTTTCGTGGATTTTATGAGGTTTTGAAAAAGTTGAAAAACACCGAGTACAGACACAAACAAAAGTGTTATATAAAATCTTCACGCAAAATGCCGCCAAGCAAGGCGCTAGAACTTGGTGCTAAAGATTACCGCAAAGTGGCAACGAGGAGCACCACAAAATAGTGCTTCAAAGCGCTGCAAAAGTGGGCTGGCGAATAGCGCTGTTAAGAGCCGTATAAAAAGAGTGAAGAAGATATGCTGCAGATGCTTGAAGGGGGCGGTGGATACACTTGGCGGCATATAGCCTTGAAAAGAAATGCCGAAAGCGCGTTGGATCTGCAAGAACCATGAATTCCTTCAAGCACCACCGAGGGCGCCTAAAAGGCCGAGGACCCAAAGTAGCCGATGATTTCTTTCATGCGCCAATGAGGGCTGTTGAAGCCATAGGAGCTGTGCATCGCCGCAAAGAACGGGCGCAGAAAGGAGGGGCACAGCATCCAACTAAACGGGTGAGCAAAGCGCTAAATGAATGGGGCAGCAGGCACAACTTCTAGCAAGAAAGTGCGGTGTTCAACGAAGTGCGGAAGAAGCCACCAGAGGGGCACGCTGCCGAAGGCGAGTTCAGTCGCCGAGATGAATATTAGGAGTGGTATGTGTAATATAGATTCAAATGAGTTGCATCCAGAAATTGACTTTTCTCTTCGCTCTTTTGGGTGGCCGGTTCTTTGCTTTTACACCCATCTCCTTGGCCCAAACAGCCTTGCCGGAAATTTCTGCAGGGGTAAGTTGGCGAGAAAAAGCTTTCAAGCAAAGTCCACGTCTGCTGAGCAATAGGCCCCACTACCCCTTTTTTGTATTTGTGTTAGACAGCAAAATATGCAGTTTTGTAAAAGTGCGTGGTGGGCCACATTGTATGTCGAGCATCCTGTGTGGCACAAGGTTTGACGGGCGCAAGAATTGTTCGAGCTGGCTGGGTGCCTGTTTTGGGTTGTGTGTCGCTGCTTGGCAGCTGAGAGCATTGGCGTTGCGTGTCTCCATGTCAAGTAGTGTTGGTCAATGTTTGGTGAAGTTGGAGGTGTGGCAAGCCTCTTCAAGTTCTATCAGAATACCGGTTTATCATAGGGGATAAAGCAAGGGCCGCATGTCCTCCTTTGTACATAATGGGCCAATGTGCTTGGCATGGGTTGCGACCATTGGACAGCCATGAAGCATTGACAGATCCTCCACCCCCCGATGACGCCCCCCCAACGGAACGAGGACATTTTCCGCTATGGTCTATGCATCAATGTTTATGAATATGCACGTGGAGTGGTCCTGTTGAGATGGGTCTCCATTTTTGCATGTCCCTAACATACATAATTATGCAATAGTTGTGTTGCCCAAAATATTGGTATTTGCCTTTGTATCACACCTTCAGTATCACACATACTACTACGCCAAGGTGCTTGTCTCTGGACAAAAAGAATAGGGTAGAAACAAAGTTTCAATGGTATGAGCATATCCTAGGGACCACAGGGACACCTTGTGCTCATCTTTAGGAGGGTAGGGGGGGGGGGGGGCTACAAGGCAAAAACCATCTCAACCACCAGTGTTCTTCATCTTGCACCCCATCAACGAATGGACGGATCGCATTTGTTCCTAGCTATGCATGTAGGACAAAGATGCAACATGATTCCATGTCCAAAAAAGGGCCAAAGAGCCCCTTGACAACTGACAGCATGCTTCTTAAAGTCCTAAGCTAAAAGTCATACAGCAAGAGTTCTGTTTTGAATTACATGCTGCCATATTCAGGGATTGTCAGCTCGACCACGCCAGTAAGGGCCGTTGCTTGGAAAACCATATGTTGCACTTGCTTTATAGTTTCTGTATCACCCTGCGACGACCAATCCATTACGTCCCTCACTTGCTCTGCTTTGCGCTGCACCTGTCTCTCACCAACCTTAAGTTTGTTTGGCTCAGTTGCAGGCATGAATGTCCTTGGTGGGTCAGCAGCGGGCACTTTGAGGCATGTTGATCCATGGTAGTTGACCACATGCCTCTTAACGAACACACTGAAAGCTTTGTCCTCTTCGACAGATAATGGTCCCTTCTTTGCATTCTTTGACACTAGAAAGGTGTGCTGTCTAGTTGATGACACCCAGCCCACCACCTCTTTGTATCTCAGCTACTTGCCGAAACCATGCCCTAAACTGATCCATGAGATCGCGGTACTCCTCCATGAGTTGGGGCATAGGAGATGGTGATTTCTGACGATCTTCGTTGTTCGCCACATAAAGTGAAGGCTTGACACGGGCCAATGCAAAAGGCAACAGTGGTTTCTTTGGTAGTGAAAGGTGATCCATTTTGGTGTAGGCACGCAGACGCTTGCACTGCAGCTGCGTGTTCCAACACTTGGTTGAATTCAGCGGCTCAACTGTGTTCAATAATTCGGTGCAGGGCACCTTGTTTTTGCGAATGTGGCGGGCACTGACAACGCATTATGGTAGCTAAAGTTCTTTTCGCGCACAGTGAGTGGCCCAGCAATGCGGCTGTTGTGGCCCCGTCGGTGTCTGACACAGTCCATGTGCGTGCCATTTTCCAATGCCTCAATTTCGCGATCCATGCACCACAGATGGCAACAGCTGCCACAGATCTACGTTGCAACGAAACACGACCAATGAAGGGCACAGATCCTTTGAATTTATGTTGCAACTAGCTACTCGACCACGACTGGCGTGCACTCGATGGTTGGTAAAATCGAAAAAGTCGAAAATGCAATATCAGAATGAATATGGACCCCGACTGTACGCAATATGCTCGATTCTATCGGTTCGATACTTCAAAACGGCCAACTTCGCAGTCGTATCGCAGAAAACTTAATGTCGGCCTGGTATGCAGAGGCCGGAATATATAGGTCGCGATCTCATAGTTCTTGAATGAATCCTGGCATATATGCTGACTGTGCTGACCATTCTGAATTCAAAAGTGTCAGGACCCTGCAGAAACCATGCACGGGACCAAAGGGGTACTATAAAAGTGCGGTTCATACGATCACTTGGCGAAGTCATCTTTTACGAAGGAACACAATGGACGTGGTGATGTGAGTCGGGTAGCCACCTCCAACGGCTTTGCGGTTTCACAGAAATCTTAACCTGCACTCTAAGCAGTTACTTTTTAACATGTGTCCTCACTGCAAGTCAGGGGATTACAATAAGAGGGCAGCTCATATAGAAGGCGTATAGGCATAGGTATAGATAGGTATACGCATATAGGCGTTCATGTAGAATGACGTAGCCGTGGCTCTTGCTGCAGAGTGAAAGCCTACTCTGGTTACTGCGAAGCGTCCAGTAGCCTCAAGGCTGTGCTTTTGCTCGCTTGATTTGGGTATTGCCGTACTTACCACAGACCACAGTGCAGTCCACGGCACTTTGCATCGGAGACATGCTATAGCTTCTGTTATGTGCAACTGCAGTTGATCTTCCAGAATTCCGTGAATTTGACATAAAGCACCAGATCCGAATTCTCCAACCTCGGTAGATTATAACGGGATCTGCGGTCCGCAACCTTTCAAGCAGTCGGTTACATCCGCCATCCGCCATCTGCACCTCAGCGTGAGGCTGCCCCTTTGCATAATATTTAAGGTGACAAGGCTCCTTCAAGTGGCCCCACAACAATTGCGGACACTAACGCATTTGAATGGTCGTGCCCACGCGCAGACATGGGCTGCGGCGCTTCACAAGCATGCTGAGTTCATGTGTGTGCAGATACGGCATATCTGCCGCGCAAACTTGAACTGCTGAGCGAATTCTAAGATTACGCCGGCTGGTTGCAGCTTCCTGGTTGCAGCACCGCAAGAAAACACGTTGGACTGTCCTCGTCGTGCTTACAACCCCGGAGAGGTGCATGGCATGTTCACCCCGGTCAAGCCACTTGTGCAACGGTGTTTACGCGAGCATGATGCTATGGTGCAGCAGTAGTGACAAGATGCACATGTGCCTGCAGCACCCCTTCTTCCCCGCGCCAGGAACAGCTTCGGTTTGCAGAGCGCCGGCCATAGAGTAGTGGGTGCTTTGCTCGCGGAGGGGAACCGAGATGCGCGCGCCTGAGTCTGTCAGTCTGTAAATTGGAACAGAAACCCTAAGGGATTAGTGCTGACGGTGATATGGAAAGCCGCTGTATTTTCCTTCTGTGCTTCACCTGACATCGGTTCAGTATTGCTGCTCGGCAAGACCTTTGTGGGTCGAAATTGATGCCTGGCCATACTGGTGCGCTGAGGCACCATGCGACTGGCGCGCTCCAGCTCTCTCCCGAAATCCGCTGCCTGTACTTCTGAGATCTTGGACAACATGTCATTTGGGAGCGAGGAGGGGCTCGAAGTGCCAGGTATGTACAGTGGTTGCCCACGATAGTGTGTGTGGTTATTGCAGCAGACATCGCTTGGTTATGTATGGGACGGGGCTCCCCACCTTCCAGTTAAGTTTTGACTGACGTTGAGAAAGGTGATTGGGTGGATCGTTTATTTGGTTGTTCAGTACACTTTGGCAAACCGTCGTGATGCCTGCGGCTTTCCAGGACCCCAAGGGCGAGGGCGTGGACCGAACCGGAACACAAGTCCCCTACGCAACAAACCGAGTCCTTCAACGAAGTCCAATTTTGGTACCGCTGTATCGTTCTCTCCGCACTCCGGCAGTCCTGGGGGCTCAAGTCGACGGAACTCGGGGACTGTGCTGAATTTAAACCGCAACCAACAAAAGCCTTCGCCAGTACGCTCTCCACAACCCATCGGCACGATTTTGAGTTCCGTGTACAACGACCGCCGGGAAAGCCTTTGGCCAGGTAAATCCGGCTGCGCAGTCTCAAGCGAAGGGGTCCACATTCCAGTCCTCCAATACCTTCGTAACCTGAACCTATCCTCAGGCAGGAGAATAAAGGCAACACTTTCAGCCTGCGGGGCGCCCGATGGGCACGAGACCATGTGAAAGGGGGAAAGTTCTGTGGTTTAGTCCAGGGGCAACGCACTCAGCAGCAGACCGTGCACCTGAACATGTAGTTTGCTTGTGAGGATAAACCTCGCAAGCTGAGCACACAGAGTGAGAGCACAGAGTGATGTAGAGTGACCATGCGCGTCGAACTCACGATGGGACCATGTACGACAAGTATCCCAACGGTATTCATCATGGTTTCCTCTCTTATTGTAGGGTATGGTGTTTCTTAGCGAGGGCTGTGTGTTGTAAGAGAGACATTCCTGGCCCGTAGCACACGCGGCACGCAAAGTACCCCCCAGTGTGTGTTCGGCGATACAGTAACACTGGTCTGACACCGTACCACATCCAAATTAGCACCAAAGCAAAGACCGTCAATGGGCAGTCTTTGGCGTGTAGCTGGTGTATCACCACCAACCACGTGGACCAGTTGGTTCATGCAAACTTTGTAAGGGCGCACGTGCCATTTTTGTGAGGGCACACGTGCCATTCTTGCAGGTGCGGACGAGCCTCAGGATGAGGAATTGTGCCGAGCTCCGGACAAAGACTGTGACTGGGAGCTGAGTCTGTTGCCAAAACATAAGCTGAAACCAAAATCTGGTGGGCAAGCTCTGCTGCAGGCGCTGATCCCAAGGGCTTCCAACGACGGTGCGGATGGTGTGGGGGAGGAGACTGGTTTGGAGGAGAAGGATTACAAGTCGAAGCTGCACAAAGCCGTTTCAAAGATCAACGCTGTAGGAAAGCTGATGCAGTTCAAGGACGATAAGATTGTCAACCACATGCAGAGGGAGGAGCAGCATGTCAAAAAGCTGCGTACTCGCATCGAAGTGTGCTGTTCTCTCCCACATTAAAAAAACCTCCCACACTGTCCAGGTCAATCTGGTCTGAATGAACCACCAAAACCCCTGCTCATCTCAATGGTGTAGATGGTGGTAAGCATGGTTCAGATGCATGGGGTGCATGTTTATGACAGGTGGTGCCTAATGTTCTTTCCAGGCAGGAATGTCCATGCCTCCTTAGGGAACGACGCAAAACCATGCAGACATTGAGAGAAGAGACAAAAAAAATTGATGAATGTCAAACAAAGAATGATTCGCATCATTTGCCAACATGCAAAGGAACATCGCACTCACGGATCCATCATCCAGAGGATAAACCTGCAGCAATCTGCAACAGCTCTGTTCAATCCTCACAACATCCACAGCATATTTACAACGCCTCGCAATCCCCCATGATCTTGAGCCCCTGTGGTGAACCTTAAAAACATGACATCATGCTCCAAGCTTCGATGAAAAAATTTTTGTGATGGGCAGGGGATGGGTGTTTTATGGTGCTGCTGCCTGATGCCTGCTGCAAAACACATGATGGCTTTTGGCCATGCCAAATTGCAACCTAAGCCAACCCCAGTTTTTGCAACTCCTTTGCCAATTTTCACGTCTCTCGTCTCCTGATGGCAGGTTGGCAACGTGTAGGGCAACCAGTAGCAGGGCAGCAAACAGCAGTCAGAGATTTAAAGGCAGCAGTTAGAAATAATCTCACAGCAGATCTGCTCCCAGTGTCCCATCCAATGCCCCATCTGTGCACATCAGGTTTTGGAGGGGCAGCTCACACAGAAAGACCAGGTTGCTCTGAGCCTGAGGTTGAAGCTCCAGAATCGTGAGTCAGAAGTAGAGGACATCACCCAGAAGTTGAAACTCGCTTTGATACAAGTGTGCCTGTGCCCATTGTGAGCAGCTGATACGATGCGACGCGATGAAAATTTTGTCATTTCATTGTCACCCGCCACCTCAGTATTTTCTAGCGTCCTTTGACAACCCCGGGCACATTTGGCGCAGACTTGGTTGATCATTTGGTGACAATGGAAATACATATAAACCTGTGGGGAGCCATGTAGCACCAACTAGGCCCTCCTAGTGGTGCTTCTTGGCAATGGTGGTCAGCAAAATTTGCTTGGTGTGTTGTTCCAGACCATTCCACTTTTTCTTCCAACTGAACCCCCGAACCAATGGCTGGGGTGCCAGGCTCTTTCTCTCGGCACCCCCGATCCGCCCCCCTATGGGGCCCCACGCCGGTGAGAGCTTAGCCATTTTCTGGTCAGCATGGGTTGGTTGAAAAATCAGGATTTTGGGGTGACCTCTCATAACCCCTGGAAACCCTTAGGCCAGCAGGCTTAGGTCATCATTTGGTGACAATGGAAGTACATGGAAACCGATGGGGAACCATGTAGCACCAAATAAGACCCTCCAACATCACAGGGTCTAAAAGATGCTTTACAAAGTGTTTGATCATTGTGAATGGTCAGAATATCAAAGAAATCGGTTTTGGACACATGGAAATTTCCATTTGGCAGCTGTGGAGGGTGGAAAACTGCATCGGCACATTGTGTCACCAAATGATCACCCCAACCCATTCCAGGGGCGACAGAAGGGTTTCAGAAATTGTGCAGGCAGAGAGCGACCTCCGCCTGCACATCAAGCAGCACCGGGTGGCATGGCTCGAGCTCTAATCAAGGCATTTTTTGCCGCCTTTTTGAGGCCGCAAACCCCTCCCTGGCTTGCGTTGCACCACGCTCAAGGCCGGGCGGGCCTTGCCGAATGCCGTCGTGCCGGCCACCGGAGCTGCCAGTGCTCCAGGACACCACTAGAGCGCAGCCGGTTGGCCCCACTGCCTACCCTAGGAGTGGAGTGCTCAATGGGGGAGCATTGAAGTCTGCCTGAGAACCCTAACCTTACTCTAGGGCAGGGGCTTGTGGAGGTGCACAGGGCACAGGAGCGCTGAGGAACCCCCACCCCCTACCTCTCCCCCCCAGGCAGTGGCAGGGGGAAGATCACAAATACCAGGGCTGCGAATAAGAATGGCGCCATTTGGGGGGTGGGGGTGGGGGGAGGGGGTTGGCCAACCATGGACTTGTCCCAGGTTGATGTCCATAGTCTGTCCATGGTTGACTGTCACGCTGTGGACATGGATGCTGTTCGTTGTTGTTGTGTAGTCCCTGCTGTACCCCGTTTTTCTGGAAAGATGGTGTGCCTCCTGTTGTTCCTTGTGTTTTCAGACAGCGCCATGCCAGGAAAAAAATGGTCTGAAGATTGTTCCCCCCCCCCATTATCATGGGGCTTGCAAGAACGCTGAGGCCTGTTGCAAGCGGCGGTGGCGCGAGGGCACTCAGCGCCGGAAGCGTGCTGCTGCTGCTACTGCTGCCGTGTTGATTGGCACTGCATTTAGTGTGGCCGGTCTGCTTGCCGCCGCTGTGCTGCCTGCCCCCGCAACACCTGCAGACCCTGTTGCTGTTCCCGCAGCCCCCCCCCCCCCGCCCAATCTTGCAACAGTTGCCCAGTTTTGCAACAGGATACAGGATACAGGTGACTGATGGGCAAGCCTCCCTGGGCAGTGGAATACGATAAAGCTGTGGAGGCCCAAAAAAAAATTTTGGACGCACTGTTGCAACAATTCCAGAAAAGGCTACAGAATCCTGCATGTGCTTTTTTACAGGCAGTGGATTTCAGGCGTGGTCTGATGCCAAGGCATCAGACAAAGAGATTGAACAGGTTGTTTCAACTGAAAAGGCATTCCAGCGGCAGACCCACAGATTGCAGGCGCACACGGGTTTTTTGCTAAGGCCAAGGAACGGTTTTTCAAGATGTCTGCAGAGGAACGGGCTGGCATGCGAGAAAACAGTGCTTTTGTTAAATTCTGGCAGGGTGTTGTTGCTAACACGAACCTGCCCTTGGCGCTACGCCATTATGCAGTGGCCATTTTGCTCTCCTACCCCTCATCCTGTGATGCAGAACGTGCCATCAGCATGTTAAACAGGGTAGTCACTGCCCTCCGCGATAGTATGTCATGGTCTAACATTAGGATGCACCTCATTGGAGCGGAGGATATAAACCCTGACAGTGACAGTGGCACTGACAGTGATCCGGACAGTGACAGCGAATGAAAATCAGATCTCAACACAAGGATCTGCACATGATTTGTGGATGAGTTCAATGTCTCCCTGAGTTCCTCATGCATGTGTGCACAAGAGGTATGGGGTAAACTTCATGGCGGTCTGAATTTGCGGACTTGTAGGCCCATGGACCCAACCATGCACAGACGGACCATGGACTGGACAAGAGGGGGGGGGGGGGGACCGAGGGAGACCAACCCCCCCCCCTCTGTTCGCACCCCTAACAAATACCCCCTGCTACCCATGCAACGATGCCCCGACAGCGGGGCCCTGGAAGAGGCCAGAGCCCCGCCCCACCCAAGGTTGGGAAGCAGGGCAATCGTTGGGGTGCTCGTGGAGGGAAGGGAAAAAAAGTTAGGGGTGGTTAGGGTTCTGCTGGTGGTAAAAGTAGGGCTCCTGCAGGGGTTCCACAAGAGGGAGAGGGGGCATCAGCTTGCAAGGCCGAATAAGTCGAGAGGCGCTCATGGGAGCGCCACAGGGAGGATGGAGTGGTGCATGGGGCGTCAGCAGGGGTGCCAAAGCCGCTTGTGGTAAGTGGGGCTCCTGCACAGGTGCCACAAGAGGGACGGGGGCATCAACAGGCAAGCCTCAGCAAGCCTGGCGTCAAAGCACGTTTGGGGTGCACCGGAGTGGCAGTCTGGGGAGTACGGAGAGGGCCCATGGGGCTGTCAAGGAAGGGATGGAGGGCACCCAGGTGTACGGGAGGGCAAATATGGAAAAGATTTAGTCCCAACCAGCTCGTCCCTCTGTGCTGCCGTACTCCATAGGTGGGGGGTAGCAACGGGGAGCCTGAACTGATGCATGGCCCACCAACCCAGCCCTTTGACCTCTGTATATAGGCCTATGGGCTGCAAAAGTAAACACGTCTTCTTTCTGTGTTTTCACCCATTTGGCCTTTGGATGCTGGACTGGGGTCATTTCCAGGGGATTGGTGCATGACCTGCCCATGCACTCTTCAGCCTTGAAAGCTCAAAACTTGAAATTTCCGAGACCACCCACAAGAATCAAATATCCCATAGGAAGCATGCTTTAGACCCATGGGGAGCCAGCCACATGGCGGCTGCCTATCTATCCAAGGCCATGGGCCCTTCAAAGGTACATGCCCCCCACCCTCCCAAGGTGCTGTGCGCAAGGCAATAGAATTTTCCAATCGTCGCTTTCCACACAGGTGGACACACTGCAGGCGCAAATTAAAAAGGGAAGAGACGATGGAAACATGGCCAGTGCCCAGCAAATGGAGCAAATTGCTAATTATTATGAGAAGAAGTGCAAACAGTTGCAACAGCGGCTGCTCGTTCTTGGTGTGACAGGGTTGCAGGTGCATGGTCGCTGGACCTTTGGGATTGGAGTTTCCCTGGGGCATGATGGTTTTCTCAGAGGGCAGGCAGGCTATTATAGCCATGGCCATTGTCCACTGCTATGAATGCTCTCTACTCCCCAAGTAGGCAAGGCCGATGCAGATTGAACATGGGTCTGGAAAGGGGTAATGAAGAACAGTGTGACGTACAACAGGTAAAAGGAGTGTCAACAGCCATGGTAGGTAGGGTGGTGTGTTGAAAAATACCCCATATTTGCCTCAACAAAAACAAAGCACCTTGAATTCCAACAGTGACGGAAACAGTGCTTCATGATGTTTGGGCAGGGGGGGGGGGGGTTGCCAGAAAGGCCGAGTAAGTGTACTGGTTGGTTCTTGGTGTATGCACTGTTTGGAGTTCTTCGGAGGGAATTGTCAGCAACATGCTTGTCCTAGGCAACTGTGGGAAAGCGTTTTTGGTAGGTGAGAGTGGGACCGTTGTGCCTCTGCTCATGAGTGCTGCTTCTGCCTCTTGGCATCCCCCCCATGCCAGCGCCAGCATGTTGCACATCAGTCATTCTCATGACAGCGAAATCACCTTGGCACAGGCGCGGACGCCATACACCCCCCCTTTTTGAGGGTCGTTCGCATAGCATACCCCAAGGCATAATATTGGATGTCTAACCCTTTGTAAAATCACAGTCATTATTCTGCAAGACAAAATGATCCCCCAATGAATTTTTCAATTTTGAGCCCTCTACCCCCCGTACTTGGGTACCACTTTTTTCGGGTTTGTGCTTAGTGGGATTCGAACCCGGGTCTGCAAAACAGCTGAGGGGCAAACCATCACGCGGTCGGCGATCTGGTTCGGGATTCCAACCTATGCTCGGCTGACCGTCCGCTGACTGTTTGTGCACTCAACCACCGTCTTTGCCGGCACAGATAAGGTTCACCATTGCTTGTAGATGTAGGTGTTTCTGCCTGCATGCCTGCCAGCCTCACTGACTGTCAGCCTAAATTGAGTGACTCTACTAATCTCGCACTCTCTTCGAGGTGCCTTGCCGGAGGCAACAGAATTTGCAGAGGGGGAGGGGGGCTACCAGCCTAGGCCCACTGTTGTTGGAGGATTTTCCCCATCACTGCTATGCCCCTAACCCCGTCAATTTACCACCCAGATCTCAGCCTAGTGCAGCTCGCTGAACACTCCAAGACCTGTGGACCGCTAGTTCCAGCTGCCAGTGGTGGCTGGTGCAGCAAATCCGCCCGCTCGTCCCCTTGTGAAGATCTTCTGGGCCATCCCGTTGGGGGGGGGGGGGGGGGGGTAAACTAAGACTGTCAAACAGGGTCAGCCTGCCAGAAGTCCCGTCCACACTGTCCTCCTGCTTGCCTAATGCATTCTAGCCTGACTTGAGGACTGATTCTGTGTGTTTGCCAGGTGGCTTGCCTTCGAGGCATTTATTCGTCATGTTGCATTTGTGCCAAGTGCCATCACCCTCGCAATGATGATTGTGTGGAACTGCTACCATCATCTTATCTGTGTTACTCTCGGAGGAATTGCCATCAGTCATCTCCTTGCGTAAGCACTGCCTTGTCCAAGCATGAGAGCCCGTCTGACCGTTATTTTCCTGACCCCTCCTTTCGGTTTCCTCTTGTGGGCATTGCCTTGTCTAAGCACAGGAATCCGTCTGACCCTTGTTTTCCTGATTTTCAGCGTGCTTGCGCAAGGGGGCGGGGGGTATGGGTTGTCTGCCCACATGAGACAACAATTTAACACTCCGCGCAACTCATCACCTATGTGATTGTAGGTTGCTTTTGCCTCTCATCTACTTTGATAGTGGCGCTATGGAGGAGAAGATGGCCTATTTCCGCAATGTTTGGTCTTTTTTCCACTGTCTATGCCATTGGAAAGAAGATTGCCTCTAGTTTTTTGGTGGGAGTAGGGGAGACCCAGATGACGAATTATCAATTGGCTTCAGAGGGAATGAGGAAACTTGATGTCGTTGTGATTCAGCTGTTCCATGGGTTGCTCAGGTAAACTGCGTACTTGACAACAGCAAATCAGTAGGAATCAGAAAAGTTTGCGAAGCGGGGACGGGATTCTGTGGGACCATTGGTCCATTGAATTGTAGAACAAAATGGTGCTTGCGATCAGGACCAGTGGCAAATGATTGCAGCAATCTTGATTTTGTGGTTTTGTGGGATTCGTGCAGAAGTGTCAACACGGGGCTGTTTGTGGCATGCAAAGTCCCATTTTTACAAAGTGTCTCACAGCTGTCAGTCCATCCTTTTTTTTGGCAGGTGAGAGGGCTGGCATGAGATATGCACCACTGTGGAATGCAGCACAGCGTCTGGCCCAGGAGCATCGGTCACTGCAGGAGTCTGTTAGGACCACATTGCAAAACACTCTTCAGGTGTGCACCCTCTTGTGCTGGGGGTGTGATGGTCAATGTTGCCTTGGCTATGGGTGCCTGCCAGTGCCTCATGGGCTTCAGGGAAAATTTTCAGTGTGGCATGGGCTTTTGGGGTGGCGGGCAGTGTGTTATGGGTTGGGAGTGACTGTCAGTGTGGCATGGGATTTGGGGTTATTGGCAGCACCATGGGAGCGGGATTGATCAGTGTGGCATGGGCTTGGGGGTCATTCCTAGTGCAGTCTGAGGAAAAGCCATGGCGGTCGGACCATCACCCGAAATTCCATACCACGCGAACTGATCATTCCTGCAACCAGGATGTGGTCTTTGCCATGAACAACGTTCCGCTGCCAGAACTTCCAGAGCCTCCGCCAATTGTAATCGAACCTCCGCCCTCACCACCATCACCGCCTTCAGTCCCCAAAACGCCTGCCATCCCTCGAGAAAAATTGCTGGAGCTGGAGAAGTTGATACAGGCCTTCTCCAATAGCCTGAAGAGGATGCAGAAGGATGTACATATTGAGGACATGGAGGACCCAGCTCACAAGCTGCAGAGCCCAAGCAACGAAGGGGAGGGAGAGGATGCCCTGGCCCGGTTTGATCGTGCACTCAATGTGCTAAGAGATTTTGATATGCAGTTGCAAGATTGTAGCAACCAGGTGACGGCAAGGCTGCTGGCCATAGACGTGGAGAGGTTTGCATGTTAATTTGCTGGATGTTGTGGTGTGGATAATGCTTATTGCAACGAGTCCTGCCGCACTGAATATGGCACTGATGTGATTGTGTTGGCACTGAACATCACACTGGTATTCGGTGCCAGACATGGCACCGAATATGGCATCATTTCGGAACCTTTGCACAGTTTTCAGTCTAAATTGAAATTTTTGAACAGATGTGCATCTCGGTAGGTTCGAGCAATCAATATGTGGACACCTGTGCAGAGCACACAATTGTCTTCAGCTTTGAGGATGGCCACCCCAAGTTTCGGAACCCTGGGGCTGTGATTTGCATGCCAGATGTTTGTCCTGGAGGCGGTGTGTTCATGTTTTGTGCTGGTGATACCCCAACAGCAGAGATTCACTTTTTGCAGGCCACTATCTCCAAATCACCTCGAAGAGGGTTGCTAGATCAAGTGCAGGCACAGACGCCATATCCCCCCCCCCCCCTGTTGGGGTCATTCGCACGGGATACCGCAAAGGTATGGTACTGGATGTTAGCCCGTTGTAAAATCATCATTTTGGGAGAGAAAATGATCCCCCAATGAATTCTTTGATTTTGAACCCCCTACCCCCCCTGTACCTGGGTACCCCATTTTGGGGGGTAGGTGTGGGGGGGGGGATTCTTTGCTTATTGCGGTTCTTGTGTGTGTATTCAGACCTAGGTCCTGAGAACTTTTCTTGTATATGGACCCCCTACCCCATGGTGGGCCTCCCGGGTCCCAACTCCGTATACTCACAGTCGCCCCCCCCCCCCCCCCATATGGCCCCTTGCCAGTGAGGACGTTTTCACACTGGTTAGGCTGTTCAGTGGCACCTGAAAATGTTTGAGAATTCGAGTTTTTCTGAAACCTGTCTGTGGGCCCTGGGATGGGCATTTGGTGACAATATGTACTTGAGCACCACGGGGGCCGATCCTGGTCAGGACCCAACCGCAAGGGGGGGGGGGGTACCCCCCCCCCCCCTCTACAGACCCCAACATGGTTGTACAGAACAATGGGTTTTGTGGGCGCCAGAGGTTTTGTTTTAGGCATACGGCAGGGGGAAATTTTTTTGTTCGACCCTATGTGTCTGTACTCAAAATACTCAGAATTTTGTGGCGAATTCAAAAATGGCTGAAAAGCACAAAAAAGGATTTTGACCCCGACCTGGCCTCCGGGTCGGACCTTGGCTGATGGGAGCCTGAGTTGATGGGCAAATTTTTTTTGAAAAATTTTTTACCCCACTTGTGCATATTCAAAATTATCAGCGTGTCATGGGGATCATTTTGAGGTATGTATGTTGGGGTACCCACCGACCCCCTCGGGGAGCCTGGCGGCTGACCGCCCAACCCGCCGACCCAAGGTTTGGGTCAACCAAGGGGGGGGGGGTTCCCCCCCCTACAGCTCCCAAAATGGTTGCACACCCCTCAGGGTCACACATTGGCTGGCGGCCGCCCCCTTGTTGAGCACCTATGGGGACCTACGTAGTGGCCACTGGGCCCAGGTAGCTCGGGCTCTATTTTTGCGGAATCTCCAGCGTTGTCGCTGTGCTGGACCTGGTTGTAAATCACGTTTTGGCTATGCCTTGATGCGCTCCAGCGACCTCGAACTTTCGATTAGCTTTTGATTGTAAGACTTTCAACCAATCCCAGCACAGGCACAAGGCCCCCCAAAAGCCCCAAAATTGGTTTTGCTTAGGCTATTTAGTGGCACTTCAAAAATTTTTCAAACTTCAATTTTTTCGAAAACCCTTCTGTCGCCCCTGGGATGGGTTTGGGTGATCATTTGGTGAAAATACGGGTAGTTGAACAACCACGTCATGGCCGCTGGGTCCATGTAGCCCAAGCCATGGGCCCCCCAAAAGCCTCAAAATTGCTGTTTGTAGGTGGTTCAGTGGCATTTGGTGTGTGCACAAACTGCATGAGCAGATTTCCGCTCTCTGTAGCTCAAAAATGGAAGGTTTTCAAATATTTCATATATCAATTTCATATATTTTGATACTCTGACCATTCACAATGATAAAATATCCTAGTATGTTTCAGGCCCTCTTTGTGTGTGTTTTCACCCTATTTGGGTGTTTTTTTGGGGGGGGGGGCAAGGGGCTGGCTTGCCAATAGGCAATAGAATGGAAAGTGCTTGTTTTGTGTTGAGTGGCTAGAGGATCCATTTGGGAAGCCAAGAGTGCAGAATTTGCATGACTGGGCTGTAGCGTTGTGGGGTCCCTGTCTCGGTCACATTTTGACTGTTCAGCTAACTCGGCTTTGAAGAGCTGGTTACACAAACGGCAGTCTTGCGCTTCGTACACTGTCAAACCCAATTTTTCTGCTTCTCTTCCAAACAGCAATGCACGACAGCTGGAAGAATTGGAGGGCCAGAATGGGAAGATGCAGGCAGAGATCCTTGGCCTCGTGGAACAGCTGAATGAGCACAAGACCATGCTGCAGGCTGCCCAGACAGCGGCTGAGCAACGCCCCCCAACACCCCCTCCACCACCAGAAACAACACCAGCACCTGAGTCCATCGAAATCGGTGTTGATCCTTTCATAGATTTCACCAAAGACTGGGACGGGTGTGTTTGAGCTCTGTGCTTGTGCTGGTAGATGTTGGGATGGCAGGATTGGACTGATGCCTCTGTTGCACGTACTGTCAATGGGACTCTGTCTCTCCACCTCATTTTCTCCCTTTCCCCTTCTCTCCCTTCCTCCGTCTGCCTGCCCCCCCCCCCTTTCTCTCTTATGCCTGACTGTGGAGTGCATTACCTCTGGTTTGCATTTGTCTGTTTTTTAATTAGGCCCCCCCCCCTTTTCTCTCTGCATGCAATTCCCGACGTCATGCTGTTAGCAGTTGGGGCTTCATCAGGGCGACGTCATGGGCGGGCCCTCCAACTGTCACTACACCCCCGTTTTGGCATTCCTTCGTGTATGTCCCTGACAATACTTGCTAATAACACCTACCGTCTGGAACGTCTTGAGACACCTGCCGACACCTGCCAAAACCTTTTGTGAAAGCTGCCGACACCTGCGAGAAATCACCTCGAAGAGAGGTTGTTAGATCAGGCGCAGGGGTCCCTCTGGCGGTCTCTCTCTCTCTCTCTCTCTCTCTCTCTCTCTCTCTCTCTCTGTCACAATTTTGTTCAATGTGTAGTATTCATCTCGTGGAAGATCCCATGGTACCATGCATTTAGAGCCTATACAATCCTCAACTATCCTCGACAACCCGCAACAATTTTGAGCTACACAGTCAATTTTGAGCTACACAATCAATTTTGCCCACACAATCACACATTGGGCCCACACATTAGTCACACAAATTGGGCCCACTGAGTCACACACACTTAGCTGAGTCAATCACACACATTGGGCCTGAGCAGTCACACTCATTGTGCCCAGTGAGTCACACATTGGGCCCAATTGAAGGATTGCACTACCTAGTGCCTTGTGCCCCTTGTAGTGTGGTGGTTTGTTGAACGATTTTCCCTGCCCACTGCTCTGTGCAGTATGGCACTGCATTGGCGTGTCCACTGGCCCGTTGTAGTGCAACGGTGTGTTAAAGGATTTCACCACCCGCTATACCCTGCACTGTGGCAGTGCACAAATAAGGGGTTTCAGTCCCCGCTGCCCCTTGAAGTGTGGTGGTGTACAAAAGGATTCTATTGCCTTTTGCAGTCTGGCAGTGTACCGAAGGAATCCTTTGCCTACCCATTGCCACATGCCACAATGTAGGGCGCACTGGGCAGTGTTCGTGCCCCCGTCCCCCCCCCCCCGCCTTTATGTCCGCACACCTTGTCCATTTTGGCCTGAAAGACATATCTCTTGAGGATGACACTTAGGTTGGGGCAGGGGTGTTGCTTTGAAGTCTGAAGTTGTTGTCTTCTTGTGCCTTCTCAAACAAGCCCCGTGTCCCCGAATGTCCCGCAAAATCCTCTGCCCCTGGGCACACCATGGATGTGTGGTTTGCAAATTGCTTGCCCCATAGCAGTGCAATCCAATGGAAGGAGCTCCTGCCCCGGAACAAAGAAGTGCAAAGGGCCTGCTAAGGGGTGTTGAATTGTGGTTCGGTGTCTTACTTCATCTGGTGATGAATTTTGCACCACCTTTGCAGCTCAAGAATGAGCAATTAGTCCGTGCATGATTCTCGGCGTATTGCTTGCGCATGCGGCACAAGGCAATGCCACTTCCCCAACACATAGCAAAGCAAAGCAACAAAGCAAAGCAATCAAGATACCTGAATGCTGTGGAAAACAGCGGACATCAATATCCAACAGCAACCCCCCCCCCCCCCCCGTTTCGGGGAACCGGTTTGCCCAAAATCTGCCCGAAACGTGAGCCCAAATGAGTGGAATTCTAGCTGTAGTGGCAAAAAAGACCATTTAATGAAGGTGCCTGTGTTGTGGTGAGAAATAACTATGTGCTGAGTTTTCTGCATGTTGCAACCCCCACCCTGTTTTGGGGATCCATTGATTCAGGCTCAACGTTTTGGGCTAGGGGAAATCGACATAAACTAGGGCATGAGGGTGGGGTTTGCTGTCGCCACACTATGTGAAGCCCCCCAAAATTCCTTCCTTTTGGTTATTGTGCACTTACAGTCCCTTGGAAACCCAAAGCGTGTCAGATTTTTTGGAAAAAAATTCACTGCTTAGTCTTTCTGCCATCCATGAGCACTTGTGTATCGCATATGTGCAGTACCCTAATGGTTTGTGTACTTGATTACCATATGAAAGAACAGAATAGCGCCTCAGCAAAACATGAAGTGGGGTGGTAATGTGCCCCAAGATGCTATTTCCCATAACATTTGCAAAACAGTGTTGTTGTTTTACAGCCCATATTTGCGATAATTGTCAACATGTTTGGCAATTGTCACATATTTTGCAACATGCTTCCTCTCACCAGGCTGCTTGGGCTGACCAGGTTTGGTTTTCTTGGCAGCAGTTGTCACATTGCTTTTGTTGGTCCTTGGTGTTGACAAAGTTGCTTTCTTCTTTGCAAAAACTGGTGTTGGTTGAACATACCACTAACAACAACACACCAATTCCGCGGGGGTGGGGGGGGCTGGGGGGGGGGTCGCATACGAGGGTTTTGAGAGATAGTGGGTTGGGGGGCCATGGCCCAATTTTTTCGTGCATGCTTCCTTTCATCGAACCATCCATGCTTTGAGCGCCAGATTAGCAAGATGGGGCGCTATAGAAATGTCGTTTGTTGCAAAGTGAAGATCCTTCATACATACCTCAATACCCCCAAACCCCAGACACCGCCCCCACCTTGAGCCCCCCCCCCCCCCAACACCCTCCAGCCGACCCCCCTCCCCCCAACTGCCCCCCAAGTTTTGACAGATAGCTGGGGGGTTGGGTCGCATCAGGACCGGTTGTAGTCGCCCCCCATCCCCCGTGACAGCAATACATTGGGAGTGGAATCTGATTGAGATCTAATTGGGATAGTTCTCACAATGCGCACATCCACAAAGTACAGGATTATGTACCTCAAACCACGGGGGGGCGGCCGGGCCCGGTCCTTGTATGCGACACCCCCCAGCCCCCCCCCCCCCCCTCCCCCCCCCCCCCCGGGTTTTGAAAGATAGTGGTGCCGGGTCGGCCACCAGCAAGTGTCCCTAGAGAAAACTGTCCGGCGCCGAAGGCGCCATTTTTTTTTTTCATACTATGTGTTTATACTCAAAATGCTCAAAATTTTGTAGAGAATTCATATTTGGGCTATAGGAGGGCTGCAGGCCCTAATAGCAACCCTAACCCTAACCCTAACCCTAACCCTAGGGCTAACCCTAACCCTAGGGCTAACCTTAACCCTTACCTTAACCCCAACCCCAACCCTAATCCCCCCCCTCACCCCATCCGACGCCCCCCTGACCCCCGGTCAGACCCCCCCCCGACCCCCGGCAGGACCCCCCCCCCAGACCCCTGGTAGGACCCCCCCCCAACCCCCAGCCGGACCCCCCCCGACTCCCGGCCGGACCCCCGCCCCCCCCCCCCCGACCCCCGGCCGGACCCCCCCCCCCAACTCTCCCCCCCCCCCCCCCCCCGAGTTTTGACAGATAGCTGGGGGGTATGTCGCATCAGGACCGGTTGTAGTCGCCCCCCCGTGCCTCAAACCGCTGCAGTTTGCACAAGGACCATTGTTGCATTTCTGTTCAGCCACGATGCGGAGACACAGACAGAGGACGCCATGGGGCACACTACATTTTGCACAAAGTGTGCACCAGCCGATTGGACTCCACACTGCAGTCGGTGTGGTGCTGCTGTTACCAAGCAAGGTGAGTCACCGCAACCTACGTTGATGCAAGCCATGAGCACTATCTGCGATGCAATGCCCAAGGTATGCGTAGCAAGGAGCTGCTGGAGATGGGTCAATGTAGCATTCAGGAAGGAGGTGGGTGATCCCCCCTGGAACCATGCCTGAAATCATGTCACAGCGTTTCCTGAAACACGTTGTATCTGTGTGGCCCGCGTACATGGCTGATGAGTCGAGGCCGGCCCACTTAGGCCATAGCTCACAACGTCTGGGCCTCAGTTGGTGGCAGCTTTCTCAGATAAGCTGGGGTGTCATCCAACTTGGACATGCCTGTAGGGTCAGGTAGGGGTATTGGCGTCACAAGGGGTAATGTAACAATCAGCCATGAGGCATGTGGACGAAATCTGTAGCCTACAACTGACCTACAGAGGTCAGGGTTAAAGGTTCATGGTTCCAAGTTGCATTTCTTTTGGGTCATTTCAGTTCACGGTCCCTGCTGGCAGAATGCCATTTGAGCACGTGATTTGACCATGACCTGATTTCAGCACCGTGCAACGGCTGCAATGTATTGTGCTCTGGTCATGTTTTAGACATGGCCACATGCAGGAAAGTCCATGCCCCCCTCCCCCCCCTCCTGTTTGACAGAACTCATCGGATATAGCAGATGAAATGATATAACACCACTGGAGCAGATAACAAAGGAAATCAACACAGCTGCAAAGACAACATGAGGTGACGGGATGCATCATTAATATCAAGAAACATACAACATATCACCATGGGAGTGGGCAGACACTTCCCAGGTTCATGTGCAGGTGGCGGAGCCCGTGCCTGGTGCTCTGTGAAGCAGCCACAAGCGCCACCCTAATTCGGAGCCTTTGTCCGCTGAGAGGGTGTGAGATGTGCAGCAAATGTGCTCAGTGCCCTGTTTGATGTTGGCTGGGACTGTGGGTAGGGTTTGATGCAGCTGGTGGTTTTGGGGGGGCTGGTTTAAGTTATTTACAATTCATGCCAAGAAGGGGAAAGAAATACCTCCGCTGCATCCTGAGCGTGCGACACTCCGAGAAAGGTGAAAGTGTGTCCCAGTTTCCTTTGATCCTTTCATACAGCAGTGTGTCCAGTCTATACCCTGATGTGGGTTGTCAACCTTGTCACATCCCCTTTGCCATACCAAGTTTCTGTCCCTCATATGACCACAGGCCGATGTTATGTTTGCGACGCACAGCACAACGGTCGCCGAAATACGGGGCAAGGTGTCTCCGGACAAGGGGCTAGTCAGCTGAACTGCATTCCTGTCGTGCAGAATATATTCCACAGCCTCAGAATGTAATTCTGGCTGTGGTGCATATTGTGGAAAATGTTTCCTGTTGGTGGAACACGTTGTGTACAGGATTTTCTGACTTTGGAGAATACTTAAGATCATCGCTTCAACGCCAAGTTGCATATGGGAGTAGAGCGATTTTTTCATGCTCAGCCTCTCTCCCTCACCTGCCCACAATTTTCTTAACATGCTGCATTTCTCCTCCCAGCTACGACCCTCTCGCCATGCGCAGCTTCTTTTCTCATCAGGAGGCTGGTGATGAACTGCGGGCGCTGGCTGCTCAGGCAGATGAGTTGATGAAGGAGTCTGATGAACAACCTCCGCACCCCCCACCACCAAAGCCAACGCCAAAGAAGCGCATTAAGGAGAGTGAGAGACATGCCATCGAGGCTCTGCAGCGCTGGCAGCACAAGCGCATGGAGCTCATGCAGCGGCGTCAGAAGATTTTACGTATGAGAGAAAGCATTGTGACGTCCATGTGCATGCGAGAGTGAGAGCGGCTGTCTTTTGGCATCATTTTGCCTCATTTGCGTCATTGCCCACCCTATTCTGTCTCTTCTATTTCTTGCATCCCATTTTGGTCATACCTTTCAGCACACCTCTCTGCCCTCGTGCATTTTTCAATCGCAGGCTGTTGGAGGTTGGTGGATGGCTTGTTGGCTGGTCATTGACAGCAATTCATGGACTGACGTTGAACAGAATGCGGCAGTTTTTTCCCATTCTGTATCATAGACCGCTTAGCCTAGGCAAAGACCTCTGGCAAGTTTGTATCGGAACCAAGGCACAAGTGATATAGACACCAGTTTCTCTCCCTCAGTGGTGGTTGGGGGGGGGGCGATCCCATTATTTGACGTACATGTCACGGGGATTGAAATCGAGTTCTTGAGCCCAAAGCACAAGCCAGGGGGAACGTCTTGCTTCTTGCATCCAGCAGTATCTCCATCCAATCAAAATCACTGGATGAAAATGCGGTCATTAGGTTCGAGGCGGGTCATTCGAGCATTCTGACCGCACAAGACCCTGACCCCAACCAATGGCATGCATCCCAGATGCTGTCTCCCAGTAATCTGGATCAGATCCCCCGTGGGTCCCTCCTGTTGAGGGTTTTAAGGCCAGCAGGGGTTGCTGAGAAATGCATTGTGAGTGTAGAACAGACAACATGAAAATAACCGAATTGAAATATTCAATATTTAAGCCATTTGTGCTGAAACGTGCCCTATTTTTCAGTTCAACTGGTGCTTTCCATGCCTCTCTACAGGCCACAGGCGGACTGAGGCAGTAGGTTGCAAAACATGTTGTTTTGCATTCCATGGTTGCATTATCACAATATCACCAACCCAACCATTTTGGGTGTGGAGGAGGAGGAGGAGGAGGAGGAGGAGCTGTGACTCCTGGTCACTAGGCCAAGGGTGCTGCGCTGTCTGCAGGTCCCAACTCCATCCCCCATATTCTCCACTCAGAGATGGGGCCGGCTGGGGGCTGAAGGATGCACCGGGGATAGACTGGTGAATAGGGGCGTCTGCTCTGGACGTGGTTCGACAACACACAGGGTCCCTGAGCATAAGTATCATCATGTGGCTGCCACTGAGAAACTGAAAAATGCCTGTGCTATGGAATAATGCTGTTCCCTAATGTATTGCTGCATAGGTTGGTATTGCTCTGGCATATACAGTTGCTGGGTACCTGGGAGGCACTTGTAGTTTCGAATAATGTTGTAGCCTGCTGTATTACCACACCAGTTGGTACTGCTATACAGTCACTGGTCGCGTTTTTGATGTATTCTCTTCCCTCGTCGTTGTTGCTGGCATGGAATTCTGTTCAACTCCACTGCATAGTTTCTCTAAAACCAGGCTGTAGATTGTGTATATACAGAGGGGGAGATTCTGCGGCATTCGCCAGCCATGAGGTGCTGTGTGCCCCCCACCCATCCGACTCAAGGGTCTGCCCTTGTGTGTTGGGTAGAAATAGTGCTGCCCCATCCGGGAGCACCTTCCTCAAGAAGGGGTTCCTGCCGTTGACCTATCCAACCCGGACTCTAGGTGGGGGCCGGGGGGGGGGGGGTCCCAAGTGGTCCCAGGTGACAATAGGAGGAAATATGAACCAAACAAGAGGCACATAGCATCAGGTAAGGTCGCCCTATCGGTGCCCATTGGGACCTGAAAGTGCTCTTTTGGGCCGTTCAGCACCATGTTCAGCCAAATACCTCGCCTTTTGTGGCCATTATGCGTCCATCCAGAACTACAAGTGTTTACTTTTATATGAACCCCAACTGGGGGTCTTGGGTCCTATCTTTAGGTAGCCCGATCCTCTAAAGGTTGTTTTCAGGCCGGTATGGGCTGGTTGAAATGGCGCTTGGGGGGGGGGGGGGGGGCAAGGGGGGGCTATGCAACTCCCATGGGGCCTTGGGCCAAGCTTGCTTCATCACTTGGTGATAGTGGGAGATGGAATCACCTTGAAGATGGTTGTTAGATCCAGCGCAAGTGCGGAAGTTGTATAACCCCCCCCTTTTGGGGGGTTATTCGCGTAATATACCCCAAGATATGGTATCGGATTTGTAACCCCGTGTAAAATGATGATTTTGGGAGACAAAATGGTCCCCCGATGAATTTTTTGATTGTGACCCGTACAAGCAAGCCCATTACAAGATGTCTAGATGTGTAAATCTACATCTGATACCATGCAAAGCACTCGGGTTCCTGAATTAACACCGAAATTCTTGCGACTCGATTGCTTGCGCACCCACATCACATGACAATGAAAAAGCTGACACATCGAGGAAGAATTTACAAAGTTCATGTCCAACACTCACAATGCTTGACATCCTACATATCTAAATCTATGCCTAATAACATGCAAAGCACTTGGGTTCCTCAATTTACACTGAATTTGCAGAATTTTAAAGAAATTTGCGCCACTTTTTGAGCAATTTACAAAAATTTACGCAATTTACAGCATAAACCGCATTCCCCCCCCCCCCCCTCCCACAGCATTCCCCGGCTTGAGCACACCATTGGTCCTGTGGGCCGTTTCCCAAAGTTCCGGGCGCCGAGATTGGTTGCCGCGTTCCGAGCTGTGCCAAGGCGGGCATTGCCTCCGACACCCGCCGCGCGGCCCGGCCACGCCGAGAGGGCGTGTGCCCTGCTTGTTGTTCATGTGGGGCCAAGTCAGCTGCTCCGGTACCCTTTGTGGCTGCACGGCGCACTAAGCGTTGGGGACACCCCAGACGGCAAGGGTTCTGTAGCCAATTTGCCCATTTGTGGGCCACCGCTGATTTTGTACCACGCTTTGAAGTGTAGGGGACTGGCGTGTGAAGGTTCACTTTCAAGGGTTGCACTAGCAGTAGGCAATTTCTTATTCGTTGTTATTTTATTGCCAGGCGTGCCACCAGCGATGGAACATTTGGGTGGTCGACCCTATGCAAGGACCATGCTGCCGGATTATGCCTTGCGTGCGAGACACTGCAACCACAAAAAGCACCACCTGACACCCTGACACCGGATCAGCAAATCCGCTTGGACTGTGGGATCACATGCTACATGCCCGTGGTCACCACTATGGTGTACCTCCTGCAGCACACCTTGCCCGAGCAACCACCATCCCTGTTCCGCGCAGACCTACCGGTCCCAACCGTCAAGGCAAGAGAGTGCCCCGTACGGGAATGGGTTCACGAGGCTAAGCACCTGCCGCCCGCCAGTGACACAAAAACTGACGTTGCTGGCTTGTCAACCGGGTACAATCGTGGCCGTGTGCCAGCGCTTTGGCGGCATTGCAGCGGTACCTGGTGGTGGTGAGCAAGCAGTTGTATGGCGGTGGGATATGCCTCCCGTGGACACCCCCATTCTGGACCCCCACACAGCTCTGACCTGTGGATGGGGGTGTATGTCTGTCGCTGCGGGCAGGTGTGAAAATGTGCACAGACACACACGACACATTGTTTTGCAGTCAGGATCTCCGCCAGGAAGCCTGCTCCAGAAAGTGTTGCAGATTAGGATCCCTGGTCAGGATGCCCGATCAGGAAGGTGTTGCAGATCAGGATCCCTGATCAAGATGTCTAGTCAGGATGGGGTTGGAGATTAGGAACACGTTGCAGATTGTGGATGATGATTGGGGTTGTTGACCAGGAACAATCGGCAGATTGGGCACTTGTAAATGCGCGCACATCAGATTCCCAATCCCAGTTGGAGTCCCCGCGCTCACTGCGCACACAAAATATTATTCCCTCGCCGTTGTCCAAAGGTTTCCCAAAGTAGACCTGCTTAAACAGGTTCCGCAAAGACTTTGAACAGGCTGTGCAGACGCATCGACAGTCGTGCGCATATTTTATTGTCTGCCACGTGTAGGCCATGTGCAAAGATGTGTCTTGCGGCGGCGTGGTGCAACGCAATGTGCAGGCATAGGTCGGCGCCATGTGCGCGGACCACAAGGTGCGACGCGACCAGAGCGTGGCTGGTGATTTATGACGCGGAACCTGTTATGATCACTCTTCTCATTTCGTGTAAACGGAGGGTTGTACCCCATGTTATTTGGCAGTTGTGGGGTGCCATCTTCGGGATGTCAAACAAGGGGAGGACCGTGTGATGGTGTATTGTCATTCATTTGGAGGCATGGACCCTGGAGTGCAATGGACCTGTCACACCATTTAAATTGTGGTGCAATGCAATGAGTGGACATGTGTTGGTCAGGTGCATTGCGCGTGAGGTTGCTGCCATACAAGCAAGCCACAACGAAAGGGGGAATGAATGGCTGAGAGAAAAGTGGGTGGGCCAATGCCAAAAAGTGCTCCTTAAGGGTCCAGGGGCAGATTGACGCAATGGGTATGCAATGAAGTGACAATATTTGTGTAGAATGGCTGTTTTGATGCGGTGTGGTGCGACACAACGTGCAGGCATAGGTAGGTGCCATGTGCGTGGACATACCACCCCCACCCCCACCCCCACCCCACCCCCTACATGAAATGACCCAATTGGATGTAGTTCACGATGATGGTGAGGATGGGTATTCTGCAGGATGTTCCTAATTAGGAAGTACATTTAGGAACCCCATTCAGGAACACCTTCCCAATCAAGATGTATGGTCGGGAACCCAGTTCAACAACATGTTGCTGAAGATAGTTTCCGGGGGACTTCCTAATCTGCAACACCTTCCTCTTTACCCTTCCTGGCACACTTCCTATCCACAAAGGTTTGAGGTAATAGGTTTTGGGCAATTTTTTTTTTGGGTAATATTTGCTTTGGGTAATTTTTGCGTGTACTGTATGTAAAAACACTTAGTTTTGGGTTCCTAGGCCCGCCCTTCTTCCATGGGCTCAAACGGAATTTTTACCCTGGAAGGTGGGGGGGTTCCTGCTACCCCTTCTTGTGGACACCACATGTGCCCGCTTGCACGGGGGCAGGTGCTGCTCCCCTATGCGTGGCGCCGGCGCAAGGCGTGCCCTGGCGGCAACGTAGGTGCACAGCGGCCTAGGGTGGGGCCGGAGCACAGTAGGGGCGCCCTTTCTAGGACACGGGACGCCGTCTTGTGATAGGTGCCGGCGGATGCTATACTACATCATGTAGTTGCCGCACCGGCGGCGCGAACCATGAGCGACGTGACGTAGCCGCACGCCCCCGGGGGGGGGGGGGTTGGGGAATCAGAATTGGCCACATAACCCTTCCCTTCTCAGGGGGCCCCAAGATGGGCAGAATTGCTACATAACCCCTGCATTCTCGGGTCCCTAGAAAAAGGAACAAAATCAAAAATGGCTACATCAGCCCTGCCTTTTAGGGGGGTGCTTATCCTGCGGCGCATACTGCACCTGTGGCGTGCAATTTGGGTAATTATCTTGGAACAGAGGCAATATAGTAGTACATACACACATGCATTTTTTATGCAACGTGTACCCCTTTACACCTTTTTCCCCTATTTTTGTTACTATTTTTACCTTTTTGGGCCTCAACCCCTGACAAATGGTGCACTTGTTGCCTGTCCCCAATATGGAATGGGCTGTTATGAACTTTGCGTTGTCCCGGCTTTGGGCACTCCTAAGACGGCAAGGGTTAGGTAGCAAGGGTGTGGTTGCCAGCTAGGACGCGACCCCAAGGGGGGATTGCCCCCCCCCCCCCCCCTCTAGGGACCCCAAAATGGTTCTACGGAACAATGCAGTGGAATCATGATTGAGTTCTACGGAACAATGGGTTTTGTGGGCTTCGGAGGTAATCTACTGAACTAAGCTAAATGAAACCTATGGCGGCGTGTAAGAGTGCTTTGAGCGCTAGATCGTGCAAGACGAGGCACTGTACAACTGTCGTTTGTTGCTCATTGAAGATCCGGCCCTCGAGCTCAGCCCCGGCTCGATGTGGCAGTGCCGTAGTCTCTCCCGTGTAGAGAGCGATGGTGTCAACAGATCAACGTGCGCGGAACTTTTTTGTTCCGGTGTATACATTTCCTAGACAATGCACACTTGTACACTGAAGCTAGTACACTGAAGCTAATTACCCTCGCAGTAAGCGCTCCCTAGGTTTCAACCGGCTTGTCCCTCTCGGCCGCTGTACTCCATAGGAGCGGAGCCTGCGTTGGGGGTGGGGGGGGACGGGGCTAAACTCTGATCGGCGCCCTTCCTCCGCTCCTCTTCCTCTGTACATAGGCCTAAGGACATTTAAAGGAGTTGTACCCAAAATTGTTGTTGTTTAGGGAAACAAAACATACTGGTGCACATATGTTTGCGAATGCACCATGCATCACATCATACCCACCCAACTATGAAACCACATGTGCGAGCAACGTTCGCAAACTGCATGGTGCACAGCGTAGGACGGCGAGGAAATGACTTTATGCACGCACATCACCACCATGTACAAAACATGCTACAACATTTTGAGTGGATATGACTTCAGAACGTGGTCAAACAATCGTACAAACAGGAAAGAAACAACGTACCTGTATGCAACCAAAACACTATACCTCATACGCAAATGAGTACGGGAGGATCGCAACCCCACTTTGTGGGAGATACCACTGCAACCCCTGCCCAGACGACACAAGGCGCACTGGGATCCAACAGAGTGGGAAATCCGCATCCACAAGCCCACGCCGACATCAACGGGAAACCATGGGGAACCAGCCCAAGGCCGAATTCCGTATGCGCACCCTAGCACTGCCGAAATCTGTACTCAGCAATATCACTGCCCCTGCGGCTCCTGGCACTATGAGTTTGGCCTATTTGATAAAAAAAATTGGTGTTGTTTGGGCTAAATAGTGGCACCTGAAAATTTTCGAAAATTTGACTTGTTCCAAAGCCCTTCTGTTGCCCCTGGGATGTGTTTGGGTGATCAATTGGTGATATTACGGGTACTTCAGCACCCATGGGGACAGCCTGATTTACACCTCTTTAGCATGCTGTTCACCGATTTTAGTTGCTGAGAGTTGGGGGAGGGGGGCGATTGAGATCAGGTTTGCACCATAGCTCATCATTAGAACCCAGCGCCAGGCTGGGGTCAAGGTTAGGGGGAAGGGAAACAGGGGTCTCTTCAAGGTGGTTTGCCAAAGGCAAGAAAGCTTGTTCTGATGCACATCTCCACAATGATGTCATTTACTTGGTACGCATATGCTGTGATGCTTTTCTTTGCCCACACTTTGGCATGCTGCCCGACAACTTTGTGGATTGTTTCTCAGTGAGCGGACGCCACATTATTCGAAGCTGGATGATGGATGGTACTCGCAACATCGCCGCAGCCCCTGTGCAAGCCCCTCAACGCAGCCCCAGCGATCCCTCTGTGGAATTTCGACCTACAACCCCTCCTCAACCCAATAACCTTTCTCATGGCAGTCACTTTGGTCTTCCTGTGCACACGGTCACATCATCCCAGTTCGCCCAACATATGCACCATGGGCACCATGCGCACCATGCACCCAATGCAGTGCACCAGCGCACGAGCGGAGACCGTGGCCGCTCCAAGTCGACCGAATCCAACCGACAAGGGCCCTGGGTTCTGTCACAGAACAGCGGTGGCAACAGCGCTGCACGCGTCCACGTCAGCTCCTTACATTTCGGCACAACCCACGGCTCTCGTGCTGCCACCCCCGTCGCAGAACGCGGTGGAAGCAGCGAGGGATTCAGGTCTTTAACTGGCACAAGCCACGGCTCCCGTGCTGCCACCCCTGTTGCAGATCGTAGCCTCAGCAGCGAGGGGCTAATGTCTTTGGCCGTGAACGTCAGCAACAGCTCACGGCCTAGAAGCCCGCAACCACACACCGGTGGGGCACCCCATGGATCCCCAGGGCACGTCAACTCTCCTGGACCCCGCAGCCCCCCACGGAGCCCGCATGCTCAGCAGCGGGGTAAGGTACAGGAGATGTCTGCACGAGAGTTTGCGATTATCAATGCAGGTACTGGTGCCCTTCCGCCCTTGCCTGGCCCGGCAGGACGCCAGAAAGTGCGCCATGGGTAGCTACGATGAGCTCAGGTTTGCCATAGTGTCTGCACCACGGTCAATATCAGGTGGAGCTGGGTCCTACTGAGCCATGTACTGGATGCAGCGGGTTTTGACGTCCGGAGTGTTGGATGTGCATGGGGGGGAGCGGGTAATACTGAGCAGCACTTGGTGCAGTGCTGCTTCCTCTCGAGACTCGGTTTCCCGGCCGGACACGGATGGCATGCCCCAACAAGCTTTGATGCTTTGCCTGACCTGGATTTCGGTCATTGGGGGATGGGGACATGGATGGACAGAGCAATGAATGGAGGCAGGGAGGGATGGGGCGAATTTCGCATACCGGCTGTGCATGGAAGGCTAGGGGGTCTCCCTGCCATTTCATGACACACGAGGTGTGGTGTGTCCATGGCGTTTGTATCAAGTCACCCAAGCAAGGCCTTTTCTTGGCCCCGAACCTGCCAAACCGAACATATCCAAAACTCTGTGCGGATTCCACTGCTGCAGCAGTGGATGGGGTACTGAAATGCAAGGCCGTGCTTATGTTGCATCTGGAAAATGACCGGCTTTTCACTCTCCACCACCCTGACTGTTTCTTTGACACATTCACTCGCCAAATCTAACCAACAGTACCCTGGCTTCTTGTCGGATTTTTTTGTGCAGTCCCTTTCAGTGGTTTTTGCCACGAAGGGTCTGCTGGTAGCTACCCAATTTTTTTTTCCAACCAAGGACCGCTTTTGTTACTGCTCATTGGTCCTTTTATTCGCCCTGTTTTGCACCTGAAGCAAACGCCTGGTTGATTCATGACCCCATACAACGAAACGCACTCCTGTGTAACAAGCCTGTCAAAGGCATTTTCGGATCATGGTGGGACCACGAAACACCAGCCCTTTGCGCACGGCAACAAGTGTGTCTTGTCTTGCTGTGGATGTGTCGTCCAGCAAAATATGACGCCCGTTTCCAAATTTGCAGTCGTACGTGAACCGTTGTCGTTGAAAAAACAGGATATTGGAGCCCATGCCAGCTTCCTGCATACTTAATTGCTTGTTGGGGTCAGATTCGTACCCCACACAGTTGTACATACTCCATGTAACAGGGATATGGGACAATTGCATACCCCATACAATGGCGATCGGGGTACAAATGCATATCCCACACATGGTGAGAGTGGCATAGACACGTGCTTCATGCCATGGTGCCTCTACAATGGGTGACAACTTGCTGGTGCATACACACAGCCCAGTTTGGCGGGGGCAGGTGCAGTCTAAGCATCCACTTCCGCAGGTATATGTGTAACCTCACGTCAGGTACAGCTTTATCCTGAAGGTCCACTGGAGCAGACGTGTAACCTCAGGGTGCAATGAGGGAGGTACATATTGTGACTATATTGGCAAGATCCATCATGGCATTGCATGAAAACATCCCAAAACCTATCACAACAGTGCACGGGGTGCCTTACAAGACCTGTTGCAACCCTTTGTGGGTTGCAAGGTGTTGCAACCCTATGGGGTGGGTGCAGGTGTTTTCCATTATAATGGGATGTGTTCGATGAGGTGGGTCCATGTGATGTAAATGAGCGATCCACACGAACGACAGAATCGATCCATTGAACGCACGCAAGGCCACACAGCAGAACCTCAGAACCCAGTGCCATGAGGTGAGCAGAGGTATGAAGCCATCTAACAGTCTGCAGCCTCCAAGTTTCTGTAACTCCCTGACTTCGATGCAGTCATAAGGTCCACAGTTTTGTTGGTCGTCTCTACTGCGCCTGTGAACCTAACCTTCCAAATGGGTGCAGTTCTAGCACTGACAAGGACAGCACGAGGACGCTGAGGACGCTTATGCTTACTGTTGTTGCTCCCGTCCCAGCCGGAAACTTTGGGGGGGGGGGGCTTAATCCATTTCCCTTTGCGAGTGTTTGTCATGGGCAACAATTGTCCCAGTACAGGGTGCTTGATCAAGGAGGGAATGGGTGGAAGGCTGTTGGTTGGCGTTGACAGGGCCTTTTTGCAGAACAGGTGGTGCATGTGTTTGTGCCACCACAGACATGTCTTGTTTGCAGGTGTGGTCAGTCTGTGTCACATTTGCGCAACACACAAAGTTCACAAAGGAGCATTGCAGTTGTCATGCAATACCGTCAAAGGGAATCTTGAACGACCACATGAGGAACACAGCCAGCACTATGACCCACTCATATACTGACTGCTGTCCTGCCATCCAATTTCACCCTTTCTTGTCCTTTGGAGGTGGAGATATTTGCACGGTGTGCTCAATAGCAGGTCATTTTCCCTTCAAATTCAGTGCTTTCACCGTTGTTTCTGCAAGGCCAGGGGGGGGGGTATGTCACCTTTTATGCAATTGCATGCAGGCCTGTGCATAAGAGCAAGGGGGGCAGTCTGATGCAACCCTTGGAGCAGAGCAAGAATCAGATTTTCCTCTCTCGTGCCTCAGTTGGTGTATCAAAGTATTTCTCCATGTGCGTGGTGTCTCAGCGACAAAGATTCCTCATGCTGCTTTAGTTAAGCGTGGAACATTTCAAATTATTGTTTAGGGAACGTCACCAAGGATTTTTTTTTTGGCGCAGATAATTTTTGTCGACCCCGATTCTCTTCTGTTGCACAGCCTTTTTAACTCCCAAATACCCCACAATACGATCCATGAGACAGCAAACGGACCAGTGGTTGGTCATGTTTGTCGAAACCATCCGTACCCATTTGACTTGGTCTCATAGCTTCATAGCTGTTTGTTGTGTTGCCTACTTGCAATGCACCTGCACCATCAGCAGAGTTTGGGTTGTGGTGCTCTCCTGACGAGCACATGTCAATGGTTGTAGTAGGATTTTTGCTGAGGATGTTCTGCACAATGACGCATGAATAATGAGTGTATGTGTTGAAAGTATATTCTTGGCCCTCACCTTACTGTCTGTGCATGAAGGACAGCCTGATCCCCGGATTTGCCTAGTTTTGTTCAAGTTCTGCATTTCTAGCCCCAATTTCTCACGTTGTACCCTCTCCAAAGGATCAGCATGCACCATGCATGCACCATGTGTGCACCGGCGAGCCTGGTCTTCATTTTTTTCCGCCCAAACCTATGTTATGCTCATCCCTGTGCTCTTTCATTCTTCACTTTTCGTCTTCAGGTCCCCATTGGGGACTGCATGTCTGACTGCTCCAAAATCTACTGCTTTTGTCTGGGGGTATCCCTGGGAGGAGTCTCGGGGGGGGGGGGGGCGGTCCTTGTATGCCCCCCCCCCCCCTCCCGAGTTTTGAAAGATAGTTGTGCGGGGGCCATGGCGCCAACGGCGCTGAATTTTTTGTTGCATGCTTGGCTGAAGGGGGTACTATGAGTTTGGTCCTTGTTCTGCCCTCTTTGAAGGGGGTACTATGCCTTTGGTCCTTAAGACCCTTAAGACTTTCTTCCCGGCAAAGACGAGAAAGCGCTATTATCGCATACATACCTCTATACCCCTGTGCCCCCAGACACACATCCCCCTTTGAGGTATGCATGTGGTAGTAGTGGGTCGAGCGCAGGCCCCCTCCCTTGAGACCCCCCCCCCCGGCGGAGCTGCCAATACCCCCCCCAACTTTTGACAGATAGCTGGGGGGTGGGTCGCATCAGGACCAATTGTAGTCGCCCCCTCCCCCCCGTGGGAGGAGTGTATGAATAATTGCGCAAATACAGACAAACGGCATCAGCCGCATCGTCCCCTACACACAACCTGCAGATTTCATCTCAATTCTCTCCGAAGCTGAACCACAGCCAGCAGGGAACCTTGACCGTCAGCTTCCAGGTTATAAACCAAAAATATTGATGCACAGCGTGCACATGCGTAGATCTGCAGGGCCATGGCCAAGCGACATCACAACTGACCTGATGCTGTTGTTGCAGAGCCTCTAACCCTGACTGATGGGTAGGACATCTGGCTCATGCACATGGGGTTGGGTCACAACACTCATCCCAAGAGTCCAGCTCAGGAGTATGCGATCCTTCCCAAACATTGACGCTGTACAACAACATCCTGCATGTCTGCAAAGCGCTCGGGCAGCTGTATCCAAGCGCTTTGCTGCCAAAACATGCAAGGCCTCTCTCAAACATGGTGTGCAACCTGTGGTTTCTGCAGTGCATCCCTTTGGTGCAGAACTGTGCTCGGTGCGAGAGCCCCAACAATGGCGGCAGGCCATGCTGGGCAACCTCACCAAGTATTGCTACAGCACCATACAGGATTATCCCATGGTGCTGTGGTAAGTCCCACGAACCAGGCGGATCAAGGCCATGTTACACAGCACCATGCTCAAGCATGCCATTGCATCATCCAAAGGCACCACACTGTGCATGGTGGCATGGTTTATTATAAAGGGGCTGCAATGATGCAATTAATGGCACCTTGTTGTGGCTTTATACTATGACATTATTCTGAGATGCAAATCTATCCTCAAGCAGTTGCATTGCAGTCTGCCTTCTTGAGAAACTCTTCCTAATGGGCACCACATTGGGTGAGCCAGGTCGGGTCAGAGCCTCCCTTTTTCGGTGGGATGCCCCCACAGCGCGGTGAGCCATGCTTTGGTAATGTTTGTATGAGCAGGAGAGACTCCAACTGCCTCCAGTTACAACAGTCCACCCCCCCCCCCCCCTGCGCAAGTGTATGGTAGTGGACCACCCCAACCAAGAAGAGGACACAACAATGATGCTTCAGTAACACTTGGACTAATGGCTGAACCTTTCAATAGCGGGACATTCAGGCAACCAGAACCAAGCATTGAGCCAGCACAGGCTTGTCCAAAGACGGACGCCCCGCCCGACTGTGCTTTTTTTCGAAGCATGGGTTTCGCGGTACCAGAATGAACGAATCAGCAAGTAGCACTCAAATTTCTCTGCTGCAATTGTATTACGACTTGTTTGTATGCCTGCCTGATAATTTAACCAACACTGCATGCAAGACGAACGAAGATGGTATGTTCAAGAGTTTTGCATGTGGGCAAGGTCTTCTATTCCGAGCGTGTTCTTCCAGCCAAAGAGAAGTGCACATGGAAGCTAATCACACCTCTTTGGTTTATTTCTGGACGGACATGTAGCTGCAGATGTACAGCATAGGGTTTTTGTCTGGGCACGTATGCTTGGGATGTACCACAGCTTATCCAGCTGTGGTGTGTGTGTGGGGGGGGGGGGGTGCGTGTAAGCATGGGCTTGTCTAAAGATGGGGCATTGCAAGAGGCACATGAGGACGGGGGACAAACAGCACACCTGAACACCAATGGGCACTGTGTAGCTGTCTGGTAGTCAGTGGAAAGCATAGTGTCGTTGGGCATGTGTGGCACTTGAGTCCCGGGGGGTGGGGGGGGGCAGGGCGTTGCTTTAATTTTCATTCCGGTAGGGGGGGAGGGGACCCCTCCCCCTTGGACCACCTCCCTCCCTCCCCTGGACCCCCTCCCCCCCTCCCCCCTCCACTCTAATTCACCTGAGAATCAGGGTTTTGGTAACTTTTTTTTCGTTTGGGCCAATTTCCCCCCCCCCGCGCCTTCAGCGCACTGATAGCAGGGTTCTTTGGTCACTCCACCGTATCCTTTCTTCCCTCTGTTGCAAACACCATGTCCCAGCGCCCCATAAGTGTGTTCTTCGGCACCCCGGTCCAACCTTGTCCCCGCGTAAAACGTGACGACGTTCTAAACGCGATCCTCTATTTTCGTTTCCAAGATAGATGGACTGGGAAGAAAAGGCAAGAGGCGCATAATGTGGCACAGAAAGCATGTCCCACACTGTTTCTGAACACTCCAATGGCAACTCTGCATGAGTTTATAACACAAGCAGCCGTGATGGCATGCCAAGACCGCGAGGTGCGCTGCCTGCCGCATGAGTTTTTGCTCATGCAAGTCCAACTCTGATTGATCTTCAGCAAACAATTTGATAACAATGAGCATTCCACTGTGTTTCCTGTTTGTGTTGCTTGGTGGTGTTTAGGTGAGGGCACAATGTATGCACCCAAAAAGATGATTTGATTACCTGTGTTCAGACATCATGGCAAATGTATATATTGAATGGGTCAATGTGGTGGTGGTTAGAAGACCCAACCCAGGGTTCCCTAAAGCACACAAGGGGCACACATGCTGCCCCATGCATGCGAGGCCATTGCAAAGAAACAATCCGAGGGGCAGGCCTAACCTAATAGGTGCGTTGCCACGTGGTCAAATGAAAAAAAAGCCGTTTTTTTGTTTCTTTTATTTCCCCCCCGTTTTCTCCCCGTTTCCCGGCGTTTTTCGGTGTTTTTTTGTGTTTTTTGACTGTTTTTGCGCATGTGCCATCTTTTCCGGCATTCGTTGAAAAATATAATTTTCACAATTTGACAAAATTGTTGTTTTTTGTTCGCATTTGGCACCGGTCTGAACAGGTTCATCGGCTTACCCACGTCGTCCTCCTTCCTTCTTTCATCCCGCCATGCTGCAATATCACGTCTTAGTTACAAAAGGAATAGTCAGTGCAAAACAACAAATGTGCATGAATGGGTGCGTGGCAAGTGCGCTAATGAGAACAATGGTTGACAAATAAGAAGGCTGTTAGTCAACAAAAGGGTCCGGTGGTATTATTCGTTGTCACATGCATTTGCGTTTTGTTTGACCCATGTCTCCATGTTTCCTTTGTTAGTCCATGCCTCCTGTGTGGCTTCGCCCCGAAGCAGGCGGGGAATGGGCCTACTTTCCGTCCGTTGCCGACGCCACCGCTCACCTAAAGGAGCAGGGTATTGAGTTGTTCGCCACCCAAGTCTCCCGTGCGGCCAAGAACTGTAGTTTCCGTAGAAACTGAGTTTAACTCGTTCCCTGGAGCTGTCGTCAGCAGTGTTTCATGCAGTGTGCATTTGTTCCCTTGTTCGCACTTAGTCGATTTTCATACTCAAAATGGAGGGTCCCACCCACCCTCCCTTTGGATAGTATCTATCCCTTGAGACGAGGGACGTGTGGGCCCCGAGTGTACCAGCATATGTTTTGTTTTGCATGCATTGCACTGTGGAAGGGAGTGGAAACGCCAAGACGCGCAATGGCTGGCAGTTCCGTTCTACCTCACCTGATGCGGATGTCCCGTCACCTCCCGCTACCTCCAACGACATGGGACCAGATTCCGGACAACGCCAAGGTGGGGTGTTGACATTCTTTACCCCGGCATCCGAGTTGGCGGCATGTGGCTGCTGTGGGGAGAAGCTCCTCGGCGACATTGTTTCGTGCCCCGGCTGTGGCCAGTAGGTGCATGCACTGTGCACACAAGGGGCCAAATGCTTCCGGTGTGTGTGTCGTGTGTGCAACTCCCCACTAGGGGATGCCATGCGGCCCTGCAAGTCATGCAAGCACCGGGTGCATGTCGCATGCACAGTGCAGGTTCCTTATCGCGTGGAGGTGACCTGCAAGGTGTGTGCTCCGAAACCACGACTGTCACCGCGCCCAAAGAAAAAGCAGGTCAAGCGCCGGTTCAATCCCCAATGGAAGGTGGGCCGCCCCTGGCTGCATTTCAAAAACGGCGCCATGTCGTGCCTCGCTTGTAGAGCCTATCCCCAAATGGGGCTACGGAAGGTTTGGCTAGATGGTACGCCTCAGGTGCGCAAGCGTGCCGTGGTGGCCCACGGAAATTCGGGTGTGCATGCGGTGGCTATGGCGCTGTGGGAAAGCGGTGGTGCATCCGCTACGGTGATTGGTGGTTTGCCCCTACCGGTGCGCCAGGCCATCTTTGGCCTGTTCCATATGGTTTACCGGCTGGTAAAGCGGTACGGGGGAAATAACAATGACCATCAAGAGCGCCCCCGGAAATAACAGTGACCATCTAGAGCGCACCAGGAAATAACAGTGACCATCCAGAGCGCACCAGGAAATAACAGTGACCATCCAGAGCACACCAGGAAATAATAGTGACCATCCACAGCACACCGGGAAATAGCAGTCACTATCCAGAGCACAATAGGAAGGAACAGTAACCATCTAGAGCACACCAGGAAATAACAGTGAGCATCCAAAATGCAACCGGAAATAACAGTGAACTAGGAGATAACGTCCACCCGGCGGTCCTTGGGCAAACCCACCTAAAAAAACACCCTGGCTGCCGCAATACATGAATATGTCAACACACAACTACCAGCAAACACCAAACCAACGATTGAAAATGGTGGGAAAACGCCACTTCGGGTCACAAGGCCGGAGCAACCAATCCGCAACACAGCGTTTTCTTTCTGTTTTGTGTTGTTGTTTGGTTGAGCTGTTGAGTGACACCATCCTGTCAACCTTTAAAAAAAACCTTTGAATTGTCTTGGAAAATGCATTTGAGGTCATAGTGATGTACAAAACAATATTTTCCACAAAAAAAAACACAAAAAAACGCCAAAAAAGTCAAAAAACGGAAAAAAACACCCTTTGTACCAAACTGCTGCCCACCTGCCCACAAAGGTCCGTGGGCGGTGTTTTTACTACCCTTGCCGAGGGGTGGGACGTGGTGTATGTAGACGGATCCAAGTCCGGAACTGAGGGAGTGGAACATGCGGGTTATGTAGTATGGTTTTTAGATGGGGCCTTTCGCAATGTCACGCGGTCGGTGCCAATGCATGGCAGAACTGAGGGCAGCACACTTCAGCACAAGCAACCGGGGGTGCCGCTGCATATCATCACCGATTCACAATTGGTGTTTTTGGGGTTAACCCGCAAATGTGAAAAGTGGCAGAGGCACAAGTGGGTGGGTTCCCAAGATAAGTTGTCTCACAGACACCTGTGGCAAGAATTATGGGAGTCCTGGAAACTGTTTGGTGAGAGTTGTCGGCATCTAGTGGGTGCCGTCGCGCGTGGGCATAGTGGGTAACGAACAAGCAGATAAAGGGGCAGCCAAGGGTCTAAAGTGGTCACTCCAAATACTTGTAGGAACACAAGTGAGTGCATGTCATTTGCAAGGAATTGGGGTTGCAGGAAATGGATGAAGATGTGGTCGTCAGTGACTATGACTCATCACGCAGCTCGTATACCGCTAGCTAGTACCCCCCCACAGATGACAGTGGTGGGAGGAGAGTGACAGTGAGGAAAATGAGGACAGTGAGGATGAGGACAGTGAGGACAGTGATTGTGGCAGTGGTGATCTTAGTTTTGCCGACTCGGTGAGCGTACGGAGTAAATAGCATAGGGGACTGCACGCTTGACTGGGCTCCAAGGAGGGAGGGAAGCGAGCCAACCCAAGTCAGTCTACAAGACGTTCGATAACCTGCGGGTGAACTCAAGGCAACATTCATAATTGGTTTGGAAGGGCTGCAGAGCATACGTAGAGCTCTTGCATAATTGAGTGGTAATGGTCAGGGCTGATGGGATGCACTCGGCGGTCGGAATCCCGCGGCCGTAGATTGTGTATAATGAGAAATGGGATGCACTTAATGTACTGGATGCCCCATTTTGTGTGGGCATGGTTGATGAGTGATGCCTTCATGAGTAGTGCGGCGGAGTGGTGGCTCTACTGCTGGGACTGAGTGTTGTCTCAGCCCTGCCTGCCGTTTAGAAAACAGAGAGAGTGGGGAAGCGTAGAGATAAGCCCCATGGTTCATGGCTAACCGGCACCAATGGGAGGGTGAGAGCTGACCCAGACAACCTAGGAAACATTCAATAGGCACCTCGTGTGGTGAACTCAAGGCAACATTTGGTACTGGTCTAATTTGCGCTGCGGTGCAGCAAGGCAAAACAATGCACAGAGAGAATTGTGGTGAGCTAGCCCACAACCTTATGCCCCCTCTCAATGAGGATGGCGGGTAGTTACCAGGGTACGGTAATGTACTGTCTCAGACCATGTGTCTGAAGTGCCGAACAATCTCGAACAATTGTCGATGGTTTTGGACGAAACAAAGGAAATGCCAAGCACGCAGTGCAAAGTTTTGGATGTCGGCGAATACTCGAACCCTAGTTTCGGCCCCTTTTCACAAGTTTTTGGTTCCGTACCAGGGTTTTTTTTAGCTTCCTAAGCATTTAGGATGTGGCATATTTGAATTGTCAACCATTTTTGCCCATTTTCAACCACCTGCACCTCCCTACTTAGGCAGTTTTTCTGTCAATTTTTTATTCAATGAGTGCCATGGACGGGCATGACATGCAACCACCTTCCGACTCCCATCAGCCTCACGCCTCAGCAAAGGAGAGGATTGCTGAACAGGCCAGAGAAATTCAGCAGCTACGTGAGCAGCTGGCCAGGGCATCAATCAAGGAAGGTCCGACCCTCCCTCCCCTGTCCGTGCCAGAGTTGAACAAGGCCCTCGAATGAGTGGATGATACTTATCGTGTCTAACTTGAAAGCCTATGTTAGGCTGAGGGCTGGAGAAGTCGGCGAGGTCCCGCTGCCAGCGGAGTTGAAGGGCATAGTTGTACTTTACAAGGCTGAGTGGCTTGTTCATCACGACAGCTGATTACCAAGTTTGAAGGCAGTTTCGTTGTTCTCATGTGGGCTTTGCTGCTTCGCCGTGCTACTAGACAGGTGACAGGTATTCTTGGGTGAGTATCTCAGCCTTTGCGTGTGCAGTATGCACGCAGTGCGCACGCAGTGCAAGAACTTGGCCAAAAAAAAGAGAGAATTGTGGCGATGACCATATGCCTGTGACACGGGGGTGTATGCGAGCTCTGTATCCGTTGCTTCATGGCCCCGCATGGACCCCCCCCCCCCCCTGCCGGACAGGTCCCAAAAAGTTGAAGGCGGTGTTGGTGTCAGGGTCTGAGTCTGAGTACCCCCCATGGGAAGAGTGGGCAAGTGAAAGGAATATTACCTGGCTGGGAAAGTGAGAGTAATATTGGAATGTGGCAAACAAGTGCTTGTGTCTGTCAAAGAAGTGGTTGTGCACACCAAACAAGTAGCACCAGGGCGCAACGAAGAAACAAGGAAGCATGAAGAGGGGTGGGATGCCTTGACAACGCTAGATGCGCATCTTCCTCTGTTACAACCCTTGATCAGCCCTGTAAATGTGGCACAGCGTGCCTCACTCAACGGAGAGGGAGGAAGGCTGCACAGGAGCACCCTCTCACCGGCATAGGTGTCCCTCTCTTGCCTCTTTCCTCTTGTTCTCCACCGAATGATGGCCGATAGACATGAGTGAGGAAGAGGAAAAGAACGGGAACACAGGACCAAATGAGCAAGCTGCCGCACTCGAACTCTCAAAAGGGGACGGGGTGGAGAGTGCCAAGAGCTAGAAGGGCAAAGCGGAGTGGTTGAGGAGATAAGGGAGAAACAAGTGCAAATACTCTTGGTAGTAGGGATTCATAGGGTGGAAAAGGAAAAGAAGGGGTGCAGGGAGGTAAGGATAGGCAGGGTAGATCAAGGGCACCAGGTGGTGGGAGGCCAATGGTCACTGCTACCTACTACAGAGGGAAAGGGTTCAAGTAAAGCACAAGGGCCATTGGCGAGAGGCCAATAGGCGCCGCTTCAGATGGCAACCCCCCCCCCCCCGCCACCTACCTTCACTTGCTCACTGTAACCAGTCCCCCTCCTCCTCCTTGCTCAGTCTGTCAGTCTGGCATGAGGTCAGGATCATGCTGGTTCATTGAAAACCTGACATCATGGCCTTCCTCTTCAGAAAAGTTGATCTGCTGACCCGTATCTGGTTAAAAGAAAGTGCTTGTGTGGTACCCCCCCCTCACAGTGCTTGTGTGCATGGTGTTCCATCACAGATTCACATTCAAAATGCTTTCTGCGAGCATTCGGACACTTTCTCGGAGGGGAGTGCGAACCTTCTTCAAGGATGGCTTCAGGGACAATGCGTCTCTGGAGATGGTCTACCGATCAGTGATCCGATCGTCTGCTGTGTCATCCAAGCTTGTGGATTTCTATGCATCCAACCTCGATGAATTATCAGTGGAGAGCATGTCCACTCTTAAGGGTGAGGGGGCGACTCTTGCCATCCCACTGCAGCCCTACCTAGGTGCTCGCTTTTCAGAAGGCTAGGTTTTGGTGGGTTGTCACAGGCGGTGCCAAACACTGTTGGCGGGTGTTGTGTAGGGATTGCTTGTACCAGTCAGCCTGCCATTTTTTGTCAGACCACATTCACTGAGCTGGTTTTTGACTCGTGTCTCAAATTAAATCACCTCGAAGAGGGTTGTTAGATCAAGCGCAGGTGCGTACGCCATATACCCCCCTTTTTTGGGGTTATTCGCGTACGATACCCCAAGGTATGGTACCGGATGTCCAACCCCTTGTAAAATCATTATTTTAGGAGAGAAAATGATCCCCCAATGAATTTTTCGTTTTTGACCCCTTTAGCCCCCGTACCTGGGTACCCCTTTTTGGGGGGGTGGGGGGGGCAAAACTTCTTTGCGCATTCTGGGTGCTGTGTGTGGATTTGGACCCAGGTCCAGGGCAACCTTTTTCTTGTACATGGACCCCCTAACCCATGGCGGGGGTCCCGGGTCCGAACTCTGGGTACCCCCGGTCCCCCCCCCCCCCCCTATGGGCCCTTGCTAGTGAGGACACCTGCAAGATTTCCAAAATTCGACTTTTTCGGAAACCCTTCTGTCGCCCCTGGGATGGGTTTGGGTGATGATTTAGTGACAATACGGGTACTTGAGCACCCATGGGGACCCACGTAATGGCTGCCAAGCCCATATAGCCCGAGCCATGGCTCCCTCAAAAGCCCCGAAATAGCCGTTGTGTAGGATGTTTAGTGACACCTGCAAGATTTCCGAAATTCGCCTTTTTCCGAAACCCTTCTGTTGCCCCTAGGATGGGTTTGGGTGATCATTTGATGACCATACGGGTACTAGCACCCATGGGGACCCATGTAGTGGCCACGGGCCCATCTAGCCCAAGCCATGGCCCCCCCAAAAGCTTCAAAACTGCTGTTTGTAGGTGGTTCAATGGCCTTTGGTGTGAGCACAAACTGCAGTTTTCCACCCTCTACAGGTCAAAAATGGAAAATTCTATTGCCTTCGGCAAGCCCACCTCGCAGAGAATCTACTCCAAGCCACGCATACACAAAATAGGGAAAAAACGACAGAAATACGGTCTAAAATATGCTTTACATAGCTTGGATGGTCATTTTAGGTGGTCACAATATCAAAAAACAAGTTTCGAAAACTTCGATTTTTGAGCTGCCCAGGGTGAAAAACTGCACAAGCAGGTTGTGTACCAATCCCCGGGGAGACCCCCCCCCCCCCCGGACCTAATACCCAAATAGGGTGAAAAACACGTAAATACGGCCTAAAACATGCTTTACATACCTTCGCGTGGTCACAATATCATAAAAAGAAGTTTCGAAAACTTCGATTTTTGAGCTGCCCAGGGTGAAAAACTGCACAAGCAGGTTGTGTACCGGCCCATTCACTAGGCCATTATTGGTGGAAACAGTCATTTCGCGTCTTTGGCACGGGTTGTGACCGGCTCTCGGCAAGGCTAGAGACTGCAAAAAACATCCTTCCGTATCCTAGTAGGCATATACTGTCACAACATCCCCACTCACACCCCTCAGAGTGGGTAGCACGGGGTCACCAAGGTCGCCAGAACCGCCAACATAGCAAAAATGGCTGGAATATTCACAAAGAGCATGAGCGCTCGTCCCACTCCGCACCATACAAAGCCCATGGAGTCGGGACCCGGAAACACTTTTTCGGCTCAAAATGAAAAAAACCAAAAGATTCCTGATTTTCGACCCAAAAAAAGGGGGGGTCATTTTTTCGACATCCCCCCCCCCCCCCCACCTCACCGGGACAGTCGCCTAGCAAAAACCCGGACGCACTGCTGTGAACTTGCTGAAGAACAATGGCTGGAAGTGTCTATGGCGGGGACATCCAGCTCAGCCTACCGACCAATTGAAGCCCCCCCACCTCCCTCAAAACCTCAAAAAAGTGGGTTTCAAGTGGGGGGGTCTGGGGGGGTCCGGACCAAAAACTCATTGGGGGATGTGTTTATTGGACAAAATAATGATTTTACAAGGGGTTAAACTAACAATTCAACCCTTTGGGGTAGGGTACGCGAATAGGCCCAAAAAGGCCCAAAATGGGGGGGTATGTGGCGTTTTCCCCTATATACGCTTGCCTGGCTTTGATCTAACAACCTCTGCGAGGTGATTTTGCAAAACATTTTTTTGATTTTGTGACCACTTACAATGATGAAATATGCTATGTAAAGCATGTTTTAGCCCCCTTTTATGTGTTTTTCACACTATTTGGGTGTGGGGGGGGGGGGGCGGGGGGGGGGGTCCCAAGGGGTCTAGGGCACAACCTGGGCACAACCTGCTTGTGCAGTTTTCCCGCCTCAGCAGCTCAAAAATGGAAATTTCCGGAACTGATTTTTTTTATACTTTGACCATCCTAAATCATCAAATATCCTACGTAAAGCATGTTTTAGCCCCTCTTTATGTTTTTTTCACACTATTTGGGTGTGGGGGGGGGGCGGGGGGGGGGGGGGGGGGGGGCTCCCAAGGGGTCTAGGGCACAACCTGCTTATGCAGTTTTCCCGCCTCAGCAGCTCAAGAATGGTTGTCCCTCTCCCCTCTTCGAGGTGCCTTGCCGAAGGCAATAGAATTATTTGGCCTGCCTTAATTCTCTAAAAATGCTGCCGAACATGTTTATTGCACTTAAAATCATGGGTTTGACATTGACAACTAAAGTGATGCAAAGTTGAAACAGTTGAAGTCGGCTTGCCAACGAATTTCTGCATTTATCCTGTCTTGTGAAGTGACTCACAGGCACCCATCATTGTGCAATTCTCATATCCAGGTGACCCTCACCGTGTTCTGCTGGCTTATTCGCTCCTTCCGGACACCGTTGAGCATGAGGCAGATGGCAATCCAGTGGTGAAGACCCAAATTGGAGATGAACCCCAGAAAATCAAAATTGTGGATGCCGACGTTATCACATTTTTGGCTGAGGCATTGCTGACAAAATTGGGGCATCAGGCGAACCCAGAGTCTGCTCGAGCATATCTTGACAGCATGGTTGAAGGTGCTGAGGAGTTGTACGCCAAACTTCCTGCTGTTGAACCATCTCCTATTGAGAAGGCCATTGATGAGATTAATGCCGAAACTGCCCCTATGGAATCGCTGAGGAACCTGGCTGATCAGAAGGAGCTTCATGAGCTCAAGTGGAAGCATGTGCCTCATCCGATCTCTGGTAAGGTGGAGGGCAAGTTCCGATATTTCATTTAAGTGGCATAGTGTTGTATTGAGGAGCAAGGCTGCAGCGTGGGAGGATGCATGGTGTCGAAAAACATCTTCCCTTACCATCCATTTATGAGAGCATCAGCCTGATTGAGGAACGGGGTCACATACATAGACGCGGACACTCAGATATCCACAACATAAACCTCCCCATTTGCCCACCCACCCACACACACACACATTTCCACAAAGACGGACAAATGTGCACTTTGTACATGCCTGCAGGCACCAGTGCATTGATGCGATTGGCCGTGCATCTGCAAGATTCTCCAATGGAAGCATCATCTGGGGGCTGTAGGTGATGTTTGCAGCTGCTGCAATCAGATGTCACTGACTGCAGCAGCATTGAAAGTCACTGGGAGCCCCCCCCCCCCCCCCCGGCCCCTCTCACCGCGCACAAAGCATTGCACACAACTTCTGCATGGGGATGATTGATGCATGCGCCTTGATATGCTTTTCCCTGTCAAATGCACACATGCCCGCCCGCCCGCATGCCCGCCTACCCACCCATCCCCTGAGTCCCAAGTATGCAGGTGCTATGCAGTGCCTGCCACCTTTTTTCTAATGTCTCACAGCTTGTAAGCTTCTCTGATGCACTCCTGAGTTTTGCGTGCAGTAATGGTAGAAAAAAGCAGGAGTGACCCAGTTTTTATGCTAGCCACTGTCAAGGGTTTGTGTTTTAGCTTTCTACCAGAGAGGCTGACGGACCTTTCTGTGGAGGTATGTTGCAGTGCACAGGCACCTAACAAAATTTGGGCTCTGCGCAGCGTTCCATCTGTCTTTCAGTCCAAAATTGGGGGTGGATGGATTTTAGGGATCTTTTCCCATAGGGTGGGTTCTGGTTGAGGGGCGTGGAGGGGTCAACTGCTTACAGGCTCATGCAAACTGATGTCGAGCTGTTTTGGCCCAGTGCAGCCAGCTGCATCTCCTGCAACTCTGGTGGTGGTGCTGCTGTACATGCCCATAGACAGACTGGAACATGGAATTGGCATGGAAACTGCATACTGCAAAGTCAGACATGACTGCTTGGGCTTGTTGTGGCACAGGCTTTCATGCCATATTCTGCAGGATTTGCTTGTTGAGGGTCAGGCAATTGAAGGTGCGTACACAGATGATTTTTGTGAAGAAGACGTAGTTGAAAATGGTATCGCTCGGTGGCTGGTGCATCCCGAACCCGAAGACACTGGTGCTGAGCAATCCGCAAAATTCCATGGCTATGCCCACTACAGATAGGCAATTTTCACAAGCGCACGGCCAGAGATAAAGGTACTGTTAATGGCAAGTCTTATGAGCACACAAGCGCAGAGGACAACAGTGTCAGAAGAAAGATCATTTGTACAAGGATATATTTCTCAAAGGTAGGTTCGGAAAACCTTATTTTTACAACAGGGCACAGTGAGAGGAGCATGAAAATCCAGACTGGAATATTTTTATACAAATATTCCCAATACTGCATCAGCAGCAGTGTACACCAGTGCTGATGTTTCCCTATCACAACCCGTCCCATTCAGGGCAGACACTGCTGCATGCATGCATTGGCAAGGTGTGGTGTGATGTGGGGTAAAACGTCCGTGTACGATTGTCGCGGTTGGTGTACATGCGGGCTCGCTTTTTTGTACAGGGGAGCGTCAGCGTGCCGGGGGCGTGCCAGCCATATTGATCCATGTAGGCTTTTCCGCCCAATTAAGTGCCCCTGAGGGGCTAGGTAATGATTTCTGATTTGGTCCTCGGGTGGTGTCTGCAGGGAAGGTTTGCAGTCCACTCTTGGTTGACTTGGGGGGCTCATCTAGGGGAGGGTTAGTTTGGGGTTAACGTCGGGATGGTAAATGCAAAAGTGGCGTGCTGAGCAAACCCCCACCCCATAGGATAAGCTTCTAGCGTCCCTGGGAAAAGTGGGCCACCCTATGTCAAGGGGGCACTATTTGGGAATGTTACCAGTTGGTGCAGAGTTGGCAGGCAACGGAGCACGGTGGTTGAGTGGACAAACCGGTTGCCGGCTGTTTGACAAATGTAGCATGATTCTTTGATCCGTAGGCTGTGCGATGGTTTTTCGCCCTCAATTGTTTTGCAAATCAAGGTTTGAACCTGGGGACAATCATTTTGTGGGTACCCGCACAACGGGTTACAGCACTTTTTTGCCCTCTCACACAATTATATGTTGTGTGAATAGGTTTACAAACCTTCGAGGCACTGAGCACGTGGTCAGGTTCAAAAAAATTAGTGTTTAACCAATCGAGATCTTCTTCAACCGTAGTGGGAGTCGCCACAACAGGTTCATGAGCAGCAAGCCCAACGCCGCCGGAGTTTTCTGAAAAAGTAGACGTGGACGGTGTACTATAGAATTTTCCCGTGCAAAGCTGGGGGGCGTAATCTGAGGCTCGGCTGCAATGCGTTGATGCACAAATATTAATAGCAAAAGTACAGAAAGTATATAAAAAAGCAAATAGTAACTGCTCAAAATCTTTTATTTCTTTCATCAAACGAAGTCGTGTCGCGTCATTTGTTTTCCGTTATGTGTTCATCTGCTCCTCCGGCCTACGTTTGCACTTTTATTTTTTGATCACTCTTATTACACAGTGCTAAGAACTCAATTGCGATATAGCGATTAGCATCACATGACCAAGAAGTGCACAAGTTCAGTGGGTATGGGCGTATTTAGCGTAACATCCAGTTTGGAAGGCGGCGAACTTAGAATCTAATCCGGCCATTTTGGGGTCTACATGCGACAAAAAGTCTGCTTAGAACGAAGCCCATGAGGCACCCGTTTTACCCCTTCCTCATTTGGTCATTGATTTTGCTACCCGTGTGTCCGCAAGTTTCATCACTCATGGCGAAAGGATAGGTTGAGTGTGGCCGGTTAGTGCTCTATGGTGCCCCCGCACGGAAGTATCACCGGCCCTTGCTCTTTGGGGGCTGCTTGTTGCGCCTTTGAAGAGTTCGTCTCGGCTTTGCTCTGGTACAGCAATATTCTCCATCTTTTGACACTGTGGTTTTTTCATGTTGTTGCACTAGGGTCTCGCCGCCTTCTTTTGACTTTGGTTTGTTTGGTGCAGCTATTTTATGCCGAGCAGAACTCGGTTTGAATCTGCAATAGGTTTTTCACTTTGCTGTTGCACAACAATATTTTCTATATTTTGACGCTGTGGATTTTTTTTATGTTGTTGCACCAGGGTCTGTCCGCTTTCTTTTGACTCCGGTTTGTTTGGTACAGCTATCTGATGCTCAGTAGAATTCGGTTTGAATCTGCGGCAAGTTTTTCACAAGGCTTTGCTCTGGTATAGCAATATTTTCTATTTTTTAACACTGTAGTTTTTTCATGATTTTTTTATACGTGCAGATATCTACGGTTAGTAGGGCGATGCATCAGCACACTCAACATGCAAACCCTGGTCTGTGACTCCGTCAGCTGTTCTGATCCTCTTTTATGTGTATCACACATGCCACATAGAAGATGCCAAGCCTTTGGTACCTTAACGTAGTGGCAACACCTAGGCTTGGTATAGGAGCATGTGAATAATACAAGTAGGGCAAAACTTCGGACCGTTGGCCGCATTCATGAATGATTTGGGCGGAAAACCGCCATGTGCAGAAAAAAGTTCGTCTCGGCTCGTTAAGAGCTCGTGCAGTGGATGACTTTTGTCAGGCGATCTCTAAGTGTGATCATTTTTGTCCCATGTCCCATGTCCACCCTTTAGCGCGCATAAAAGCATCAGGATTCAAAATCACATTTGTATGGTCCACATGCTAATGCAGCTGGTAATGGCCTAGGGCACTCAAAACAAAAGTGAATTGTGACGCTACTCTTTGGAAATTGATGATAAAAGTTAGAATTTCCGGTTTTGTTCACCTCCGGGGGAGCCTTTATCATAAAAAAAAATTGAGCCAGTAAACGAAAAACTAGGCAATATGTAAAAGTCGGTGTCACCTGTTTTGGGATGAAAAACATGCAAATTTGGGTTAATGCCAAAAAGCCCGAAGTTTCCTTTTTGAGTCACTAAAAACGTAGTGAAATTAGCTCCCTCAACCGGCTGGCATTTGGGAGGAAAGTTGTACCACTTTAGGCCGCCTAAGTTACAATTTCTCAAAAATTCTTGTCTGTGTCTTAAAAATGGCTTTATTCAGTATTTGAGCTTTGCTAGTGTACCTTCAAATCGCATTCTTAGCTTATCCAAAATGAGCGGATGTTGAATGCCATATAGTCAAAGTTGTGAGGCAACGAACCTTCTGAAAATAGTATAATCTATAATTAAAAAAAGGCTACCGTCCTATTGAGCGCATCGAGGCGTTAATTTTTGAGGTACTATCATCGTGGTTCTTGAAATATGTTTTGTTTCGTCGCACCTCCCGTGTATAGTGGTATATAGTAGAGTTTTTACGGGTTTTTTGGATTATGCTTTTTTTTAGTGCGGCGGGATCCCCAATCCATCACCCCTATATGACAAGCTTCAATGGGTGAGGTTTCGAACGAATTCCATTGCCGTCAGTAAAACATGTCAAAGAGAGTGTTCAAACACTATGGCATGTGAGCTGAGTTAACATTCATTCAATCGTTCAACTACCGAATTGGTCACGCATGCTGGCAGCGAATAAATAAAGCACGCTAATAGCACCTATTGTGGTTTTTTTTGCTTGAAGCTGACATCTCCACATCCAAAAATTCAGTAAACGATCAGGTTCTCCCCGAAAATGACAATTTCTTTGAAAATATTAGACATCGCATATCATGCATTGCGGTTTGCTGCGCATTTAGGCGCAACAAAAAAGGTGGGGTTGGTGACCATGCTGCTTGATTTAGAAACCAGTCTTTGACGTAGCCGCTTCTTGAACTTTAATGCATCTAATGCAACATTTGCGTACCAGAAAATTAGCATTCAACACCCAACAACCAAAACATGCATGTATCATGTTCGCGAACCTACACCTCCCTATAACTTTACTGTGCGTAAACGTCCCCTAAGCAATGGTTATCAATCAAATTACAACTAAGCATCACTTCCAACAAACACATTTCGAAATATCCTGCATGCACCACACAGTGTGTGCGCTTTTTCCCAAACCACCTACAAACAGCAATGTTGAAGCTTTTGGGGGGCCCATGGCCCGGGCTAGATGGGCGCAGTGGCTCCTACATGGATCCCCATGGGTGCTCAAGTACCCGTGTTGTCACTAAATCATCACCCAAACCCATCCTAGGGGCAACAGAAAGGTTTCGGAAAAAGGCGAACCTCGGAAATCTTGCGATTGCATTCCGCTCCGGCGAAGAGTGCATGGAGTCATAAGAACTAACATCGCGTGCCCTCGCTGGCATGCTTGTCACTGTGTGGGCCATCAGCTCCTCATTTCACTTCAACTGCCATTTGTTTGTCTGTGCGTGCAACTGCAGTGCTCTGGCCTGTGCGTGCAACTGCAATGCTCTGGCCTGTTGTTTTCGCCTAGGTGAGAAACGGCATGGTCTTCTGAAATCTGTCGGGACCACCTTAGGAGAGCATGCACAAGGCAATCACTCAAGGGCACAGCATTCTTGTGTTCACCAACTCCTGTGAATTTTACTCCGGCCTCACAGGTCCGCACTCCTCTACTCCTTCACAGACCACACTAACATACCCACTTTCCACACACCATCACGACATGTCACAGCACCACACATACTCACGACTACGCCCTCACCACACATCACTCACTCCACGCCACCCACAGTTCACCTTTTATCTGTGCATTCTCTGGCCTGTCCCCATATCACGGTTATACCCACCCTGTCTGTCGGACAACAAAGGGGGACGTCAACCCCTGATCAAATTGATGCGTTAATCAGTTGAAAAAAAAAACTATTGACCCCCGCCTCCATAACCCCCAAAAAATGTGGTATCCAGCTTCTGGGGGATAGAGGCCGCAAAATCAAAAAAATACAATGGGGGATCGTTTTGTCAGACAAAATAATGATTTTACAAAAGGTAAGACATCCAATATCATGCCCCCCCAAAAGGGGGGGTGTATGGCGTCCGTGCCTATGCTTGATCTAACAACCTCTCTTCAAGGTGATTTCTTCCATGGATCTCACCACAGTTGAAAATTGGTTTAGCACTGGGCACAATATCCACTGATGCAAGTTTATCAGGTGGGCTGCTGCACCCCCTCCACCCAACTGTGGGCACAATGGCTACATAGCCCCTGCCATTGGGGGCGGTCACCAATGATCAGCGTGGGGAAAAAATCTGAAATGGCCCACATTTGAGCCAGATGGCTACATAACCCCTGCCTTGGTTGACAATGAGGAACTATACCGTTACACATATGCACCATGGCCCTCCGTGGAAAACATGGGATACCGCTGAAATGGTGAAACCACTCCCGCCATGCACAGCCCCCCCCCAAAAAAAAAACGGGGAGAGCCCCCCTTCACCTGGTCACAAAAAGACTCACCCTACCATTGCACAATACAGGGAGGACCACAAATGACACCCGTTGCATCACAACACAATCCTTATGCCACAAGCCCCCCCTCCGAGGCTGAGTTGTCCTCAATGCAGGCAACAGCACACACACACACACACACACACACACACACACACACACACACACACACACGTGTTGTTATTCCAACTACACACCTTGCAAAGATGTTGTGCGGCACAACGTATGGCCAACCGGCAACCTGCAGCCCCTACGAAGGCTCACAAAGAGCCACTGCAGGGTAACACATGCCCGCCCATGGCCCCGGGTGGAAACCACAGCCTACCGGTAAAAGGGTGAAAAAAAACCCAAGGTGGTGGACAAGCCCCCCCAAAGTGGTAAAAAAAACCCAAAACAGGGAGAACCCTCCCTCCCCTGTCACCTGGTCAGAACCTCCCCCGCTCCGTGGTGAACTCCCCCCCCCCAGTTTGGGTGAAAACCACCCCGTCTCTGGTTTCAACAACCTTTGGGCAGAATCGTCCCTGTGGGCGGAATCTTGCACAACGAGCACACACACCTCTCCCTAGAAAACCGTGTTGTCAAATCATCTGACTCAACTTATCACATCTGTGCACTGTTTAGGGCCTAGACTGCACTCACCACTGCCTACAACTGTTGTTGTTGTTGTTGTTGTTGTTGTTGTTGTTGTTGTTGTTGTTGCTGTTGTTGGGCCTAGATTGCACTCACTAGGAAGGGGTTCTATCACTGAAAAGGAGAATTAAGGACAACAACCTTGTTTTGAAAAAAAACAGAAATACTGGGTACACAATCCACAATCTCAACAGAACAAAGATGTCTGCAGGATTCTAAGAAAGACTGGTGCTCAAAGAATGCGACAATGACAACCAGATATTCTTCAAACGAAACAGCAAACTGCTGATTGAACATTGGCGGGTGCAGATGCAAACACCATAAGGGTTCCCAGCTTGCACCTGAATCTGACAGAAATCTTCCCTCGCTTACTGATGCTGCCACAATGTGAACCCCCAAAATCATCTCTATCAACACAATGCCATGGAAAAGAGTAACAGATATTTACATTTTCGATTGGCTAAGAATGAAAACACAGAATCTTAGATTCACATAAATATGAGACAAACAATGTTAATACCCAGGAAAATGTAATTCAGAGGTCGCATGCAATGCGAGCAACCTTCAAACTACAAACCATAACCCAAAAAAGAGTGAGGGAGCGAGCAACAGAGAGGGAAGAGAGAAGAGAGAAGAGAGAGGGATAACACCTTAGCATTTCAATTCACCTGTACCTTGATGGGCACATGTATGAACACCCTTGCAACTTTCATGGCTGGTACCTCGAACCGCATGTGTCATACCTCTCTTTTCAACACCCCTTGTATCTCCTTGCACTCATCAGCATCACATAGCATCAGTACCACACATGACTGGCCTCCAGAGAAACTGGAAAAATTGGGGGTCACTCCCTTTCAGAACAGGCACCAGCCTTAGCCCAAGCCCTTGACCCAGGCCCAACTAAAGCACAATCACTAGCCTGCATTTGCACCGGTCATCTACGTCAAACCTGACCCCTGACTCCAGTCTGCATTCCTGGAAGGTTATCAGAACCTGCTTGGGTCTTGTATGAAGTGTTCAGCTGAGGCAAAACACCAACACCAACACCATCACCATCACCAAAATCATCGCTTGCTGAGTGTTTATCTTCATCCATAAGACATAGCAGACAGTGGGTCTCTTTCCTCCTCACATTGTTGCACCTTTGTTGGTGTTTACCGTGGTGCAGAGGCTTGCTGACACTTATCCTTCCTCTTGAGGAGCTTTTGGCCAAGATAGCTTCTTGGTTATGGGTCCCTTGAAGCATGGGCCTGACAGAAATGCACAAACCTACACGTGCAGATGGACATGATGAATTGAAGAGTATTCGCTGGGTCACAAACACATGCGTCATTGGATTAGGCCCTGTGTCATCCATATCTGTGCAACCGCAATCCACAACCATTGTGGGCTGAAACTCTCTGCACTCTTTCTTACTCACCCATGAGTTATGTGTTGCTGTGGCTGACCTGTTGTATCTTCACGGGCAAAAAAATCCCCAATGTCGGAATCCACCTCCCCATAATAAGAAACAGACCCTCTGGAAAAAGTCCACATCTTTACCCATTCTGCAGCACTCCGATGCTTCCAAAATCTATGGGCTGCAGTGGACACGGCGGTGCCGAACAATACTGCAGGTCAACATTCTATGCAAATTCCAAAACAGTTGCATCCCACTCCATTGAAAAAAACACTCATGTGTGCTCGTGGGTTACCCTTTCCACACTGGGCATAGAGGCACTAGAGGCATGAGCGCTGCACTTTTGCACTGACTGCACTTTTGGGCCGACAGGTTAGGGCTAACGCGATGTCTGCAACAGTGGTCTGACCGCAGCAACATTCTTCGTGCTGCACAGCCGAAGCCGAAGCCCTATGCATCATGCTTATCTTGGTCCTGATTGTACCTCCAATGCTACAACCCGCCACATCCCCACCAACACCCCTTTAGAGGCTCACAAATGATCACACTCCTGCTGGGGACAAACGTTATCTGTCTGTAACTTACGAAACCTCAATCCAGATTCATGACACTGAATGGGCTACTGACTTGGTTTGTGCCCTCTGTTAAATTCCGCAAGGACTACTCACCTTGTGCCGCCCTTGGCAGCTTCCCTAGCACTGTGGTGATACCCAAGCACACACAGTGCAGTGAAACCATATCTACAAATTGACCTGGACCCATATCATGTCCAAATACAAAGGGGACAGAAGAAGCGCACTCAGAGATATCAACTCTATTTTCCTTCTCAGCACTTCAAGATCTAAGAAATTACCACAACAGTGGATGTCTGCGAAATGCCACTGCCTACTGACAGCAGCTGTCCACCTTCCGGCCTGTATCACCCCTGTGCATGCCATCATTTCATCCTTCTTTCCAAGTGCTTCTCACGCCCCCAGTCTCCCATGCTGCGTGTTAAAGGTCGTCTCCAGTGCTGCGGGGGACGGCTGTATGGCGTCTGCGCACTGCCCTTCATTGCCCAGGATGGTGCCCAGATCCACAAACTCTGGGACAAATTCCTGCCACGCAGAAATTGCCTTGGGGCTTGACGGTGTCACTGAACCTGCGCGATATGGGGGGAAAACAAAGTATAAGACGCGCAGTATGGCATATGCGCAAGCAAGTCTCGAAAAGAGAGGACAAAAAGGAAGAGTTTGTGGAAAGGGCAGGGGCACGAACAGGGCAGCACGAGAAACTTCAGGAAAGAAGATGCAGAACAATAGGTATACCACAGGGCAGAACCAAGACGGCATGGAGAGCAGGTTTATGATTCGAGACGGCATTTTGGGAAATAGCCACTTTTCCCGCAGCTTTTTTTTTCTTTCTTTTCAAAAAGTAGTGTCCTTCCCCAAAATGCAGCACAGTAGCCGAACGTTCGCAGGATATGTCACAAAATTCGCGCGCACCTGAAAGAATTCTACCAGTCTTTGAATGAGAAGAAGAGGCAGACCAACTTGACAAGGTGGAAGAAATGCCAAGCGCCGTTGCTTACCACCAGAGAGACTATATTGCAGCAGGCTTGACTCGAAGCAGGCCACAAATTAGCAACCGTGAATTTGCAGTCAAACACACGAACACAAGTACATGCACAAAGATGAGCACAAGCACAAACACAAACACAGACGCAAAAACATGCACAAATACCAGCACAAGTAGCAGCTGAACCAGCACTGCACTGCCCATACTACACAGTTACTGTTATTTGTACTTGTGCTGAGGGTTGTGCCTTGTCTTTGACTTTGAACTTGGGTACATGCACCAGTACAACCACAAGCAAGCACATGTACAACAAGTACAATCACAAGCACAAAGACAAGTACAACGAGTACAAACAAAAAGACACGTTCAAGCACAAGCACAACCAAAAGCGCAAACATTTACACAAGGGCAAGCACACAAAGGCAGCATAAGCAGGTCCCAAGCGGTATGTTGGTACATTTTCCAAATGCCATGCAAGCTGCATCACATGCCTACTCTACAGCACACAGCACCTTCCATGGGTCTCCCCGCACTGTGGTTGTGGTGTGTCAAAGGGTGTTGCATTGTGTGCTGCACCCCAAACATGGGCAGGAAGGAGCAGTGGGGGCAAAAGAAAGGGAGGGTGCATTCCGGCTGTTGGGTGTCGTACCACAGCACAAAGCTAGGCCTTTCTCCTCTGCCATCTAAGCCCAAGATCGCCACTTGGAGTCCCATGAATCCTTGTTTCTCAGAATTTCATGCCCTGCAGATGGAAATATCTGTGGTGTTTCCCACGCCCCCCACATTTATGGCTCTATGCGTGCGCACAGTGCACCCCAAGCCTAGAGATGATGCATGTTGATCCATTGACACCCCCCTATGGAGGAGAGATGTCATGAGCGTGAGCATGAGTGGCATGAGGACCATTTATAGGAGGTGTAGGAAAGGATGAGGGGAAAGTGACACATCATGTCTTGTCCCTGTGGTGGTGTCCATTCTGAATTGCGTGACACACATTCCACATGGCACAAAAGCACAACCAAATCATATGCCCCACAATGACGAGTTCCGTTTGCAAATGTTCTTGCAAAAGCAATGTCCAAGTGCAAAATTCACCCATGACCACTAATGGTCCCATCACAAACCACATAGAGGACAAAACTCAGCGTCAAGTTGCCAGAAGACTCAACATAGATTTCTCTGGTGGCAAGTGTACTGCAGGCGCTTGCAGGGAAAGCACCCCCTTGGCACTTTGGCTGTTGGTTGCGCGCCCCCCTAAGGTTGGGACAGGGACATATTTTCAGTCATCGATGGCATCACATGGCAACCATCTGTGCATGCAAAATTGTGGAAACTAGGCATCAAAGCAGGCCAGCAACACATGGAACATGATGTCAAGTGACATGATGCAAATTTTGATATGTGCCAATTGCTGATTGCCCTGCATTCGGTTTGCACAGTTTCAATCCATCGCAATCCTTTGGCACCTTTGGTGCACCATGGAATGTTGCCTTCATGCAACTCTTGTTGCCAAGAATGTTGCTTGTGGTTGTAGTTTTTCTGATGGTCCCTCCTCAATCCTTGGCATCATTGCCTGCCCGCCCATCCTCTGTGGGTCACGTCCTTCCTGTGTCTTCCCTTGGGTCTGGTATGTGTAGCTTGGGAGCATTTCGCTTCTTCCTCTGCAGGGTCCCTACCGATTCCCCATTAGTTATCAACTTCGGTGAACAATACACTGGACATTTGACGCTTCCTGGTCCCTCTTGGGCCCTCCATTTCTGATTAACTTACGTTTGGAGACTGGCTCCTCCAGTGTCCTAAGTCCGATATGCCCCTGCACAACCCAACCTGCCACTACCTCTACTCTGTTATCTGTCCGTGGCCCCATAACAAGCGCACTGATATCAGCATACATCCCAAATGGTTACCCAGCTCCAAACGCTTACCCTTTGCATGCCGACCCATCCACCCATACTTCGACCTTTGCTACCGTACCTGTGTGTTGCAGCTGTGACCCTTTGCAGTCCTGTGGTTTCTGGGCACCTACATCAGCATCTCTGGCTCCGTGCTGCCACTCATTCAACTCCACTGCCACGCTGCTTCGCACCAGTGACCCGCCTTCAGACAACACGCACGATAATGGGTGTGAGCACGTGCATGGGTGCGTGCGTGCATGTGCGCACGTGTATGCGAGCGTTTGTGCACAGTGTGTGCATGAACCCAAAAATGGTGATGAATGATGAATAGTGCATGTTGAGCTGCTGCGGCAGTGCAACAAATTGCACCAGCCCACATTTTGTGTACATCCTTTGTGTTGGCTCAAAAAATGAGGGGAAAGAACCTCTCAATGTTGTCGACACTCTCCCAACCCCCATCCTTGCACCCCAACAGTCTGTCGACACGCGGACATGCAGAATCCAAAGGTTTTGCACAGGCTGCACTGGACTGGGTCTAGCCCAGGGCAACGATGCCTTTGGGCTACAGGTTGCCTCAGTCTCCCAGGCCAGTGTGTACCTGAACCCATTGCACTATCAGCGTCATTGGTCACCAGATCAAAAAGGTGTTTTCCACAAAAACAGAACGATGCTTTTGGCACCAGTCACATGTGTGCAATCCATGTACCACAATAATTGTGCCCCATTCAAATGATGAATACTCAGAAGGACAGGGGGTTATTTTTTGGGGAGGGCAAATTGCACGAGGAGCTGTGTACTGCAATGTGTCGTACATGTGGCAACTGCAATGGTATGCACTGTATTGATGGGGGTGTTGCATAGGAGTCCTGGGGATTTCTGGGGAAGGAAATTTCTGGGGCGGAACACTTGTACCAGACTTGTTGTGTGCTATGGTGGGGGCATGGTACTGATCCCCCCCACCCCGGCTGGAGAACGTTCGCCAAGGGACTCTGAGGGTGACTCACTGCGCAATTTTGGTCAGCAATGGGATTGAGCACCTTTGAAATGGTCTGCAGATGTCTGTGGGATGGGCTGAGGAATGGGCTGCGGTGGACTTGGAGAGCACAACAGGTCGGCGGTCCCACGAGCCACATAATGTTCCGGAGTTTTAGGACTGGTCTTATCTTGTCGAGGCACAGCACTTGCTTCTGCACAGGTACAGAGAGAACAATCACAAGATGCAGCTCCAGGTTGGTGTCACTCTAATTCTTAACGCGCATCTCACAATCTGGATGGGGTGCATCTGTACTCTCCAGTGCGGAACCTGCTTTGGCCTTGAATCATAAATCATGCCAAACCCATTGAATATCTTCAACGGAAGCAGATTTCCACATTGTTTGTGTGTGCTGTCCATATCCCTCCTTCCCACCTCATGGACCCTTGCCCCGGTGGGCGCCCGCTCTTTGAAGAGGACAGTTGTGGAGACGCTCTCACTGGTTCTAAGAAGGGCGTGTGCGGTTGTTCCTTGCAGTGAGTCCCAGGCAGTTGCTATCACATGTAGTGTTGAGAACACCAACCATTCCTTGCTGATGAATTTGTTGACAATGCCCCCTTGTATGTGCACCATTATCCACCAGTCTTGGTGACTTGAGCCTTTCATCGGGGCAAGAAATGTCGTACCTGTGGAGCTCTCATGAACCCACTTCTCTCGCTGTCGCTCGGCTCATGGCATCTAGACCTGTTTCTCTCACTGTTGCTTCGTGCACAGCACCTGGGCAGAGGCTGCATTGTTCATGTGCTCAAGGCAGTTGCGGCAGGTGGTGTCCCAACCTTCGCCAAGCATTGAACACATGTTTGTAATGCTCCCGAAAATCTATCTTGAAGATGTTGCTATTGGTGCAGGGTTACGGCTGATGGAAGGGCGCGTTCTGAGAGCAGTAAAGATAAACAACATTCAAATTCGAAATGGAACTTCAGCTTGGAAAATACAGCCTTCAAAAAATTAGCAGAATTCAAAAAGAGGAGCATCCATTTTTGGTTCCATTTTAGCTGTTTGGTGTGATTACAACAGACGGAAGGAAATCTTACTTTTTTCCAGTGCTTAATTGACATTTGGTTGTGGCAATGGCCAATGCTTTCCAAATCGGCCTGTCAGTTGTTGTGGGTCGAGTTGTTTAACTTTGGGAGACCAGAGGCTTCCAGTGTTGCAAAAGGCGGTTGGGTTGCCAGCCGTTGCAGGGGGGTAAAAGGGGTCGAGTGCAGCCCCACCAGGCCACAGCATTCAATTGAGTGGTTAGTGCACACCAATCCGCATTCACTTGGACACACACAAAGTGCACATTACTTCCAGGAAAATAGAAGACCATCAATGGGCACACCTGACTTTTGTTCCAGTGCCTTTGGCCCCCTGTTTTTGTGGGTTTGCGTAGTTGCCACGACCGCACGAACTTTCAAAACGAGGAGGGGGTCATGTCCACAGATCGGGTTCGCCCCTAACCCCTCCGAATTGGTTTTTAGGTGTTCATGAGAGTTTTCATACATCTTCATGGCGCTCTGTGGGGGAACGTTTGCCCAGCGCGCGCCCGGCACGCTACTTTTCTATTAACTATCCCGACTTCAGCCCCAGATTTACCCTCTCATGGAGAAGCCCCCCAAGTGGACCAAGTTGGACTGCACACCTTCCCTACAAAGCACGTTGAATAACAAGGCAATACCTGTGAATTCAACAACTCCAAATGTCATTTGTATTGTACTTAACAAACAATATTGGTCCCACAAGTGTGGGTGTCAATACATTCAGCACAATAGCTAGTGCTAGTGCTCTTCACACTCATCACAAACTTTGATGGTGGAACGCTTCTGACAACACAACACACACACTTCTGCCTCATCCTCTGCCTCATCTTGCGTGGTAGCCGAGTTGCTTTCGTCAGTCCAGAAATGAGGCGATACATGCTCCCATGGTCCATGGGGGGGGGTGACTCACCTGCCTGCGAATGCAAAATTGCGTAAAATGCAACAAAACACGGACTACTGCTACGTAACCCCTGCATTCTCGGGGGTACCCAACAAAGGGGACAACATCAGAATTGGCTGCCTCACCCGTGCCTTCTCGGGGGCCCAAAAGAGGGCGGAAGTGCTACATAACCCCTGCATTCTCGGGGTTTCCAAGACAAAGGGGGACAAAATCAGAAGTGGCTGCCTCACCCTTGCCTTCTCGGGGGCCCAAAAGAGGGTGGAAGTGAAATGTAACCCCTGCATTCTCGGGGGTTCCCAACAAAGGGGACAAAATCAGAAGTCAAAACCTACACTACCGGGGGCAATGATGCCCCTAATATCTCAAAGTATGGGTCTCTAGTACAACCAGACGTCCAACTAGTTGCACAACGCGCCCTTAGTGCACCCCCTAAAAGGTCACCAATGGGGCATGGGTCAAAAAAGATGCCCGGCGCACGCCCGGTGCGCTAATGCTCCCCCTATTTCTGTTTGAACATGATTCCCTAAAATCAGCAATACATTTGTGCAAGTTTCTTTCTGTGATGTTTGTGTTGTGGTTGTAAATGAGAATTGAGTTACGGTGTCCATTTCCATACAAATCCCTCCCTTGTGCGACGTCACGCAGACAAATCTGGAACTGGTTGTGATTTTTGGTCACCACTGTACCTTCCCATGCGAATACCTTGTGCTACACCAACCATGCAAATAAATCACACCGCTGCCTTGTATGCACATCTCTCCCCTTGCAGCAAGCTACCCCATGTGTGTACCCACCTCAATCTCTCTCTCTTGCCACTCACGTTCCCCTAGCAATTTGCTCACGTGCACCGAATCTTACCACTTCCCAGCGTAGTGCATGGGCGTCTGGACTTGGAATGAAACACAAAATTCCGGTGGTTATGCCATGCTTCCAATTTGCCTGGCCCGGGAGCGGAACCATGCAGAAGCATGGCAGGTAGTGCAATTGTGCAGAGCGAAACAAAACCCCATGCATCTGTTATCGGCTCTGGTTCCATTTTCCTGTTTCCGCCTGCTCGTCCCACCCATATCATGGTGCCCTGCTTGGGACCCCCAGGAGATCAATTTGCTGAGTCCACAGGAGGGGGAGGGTTTCCACAAAGGCTTATTGGGTCCTGTGTCGTACAGCCAGTGTCCAGTGCCATCTTGTATAACCTGTTTTTTGTTGGTCGATGTCCTTTGCGGGGGTATCAAAAGGGTATTTTGGGGAGGTGTTGAGTGCGAAATTTTTGTGCCTGGTGCATCTCTTCTGCTTGGTTTGACCATTGCAATCAGATATAGCAATTGGGAAAAAACGCTCTGACCATCCTCTTCCCACACCATCTCGATCAATAATCAGAGCAAAAACCAAGATACAGCGCAACCACTCGCAAACACACCACTGTCACACGACCGGTCAGAAGTAACGGTGAGTCCTGTTGGTTGTGGGCTGACAGTCCGTGGGACAGGGCTACGGGTCCGAATGCCTGGGCTGGGGTGACGCGTTTGCAAGGAGCGTGGGGTGGAATGTGGGCTGCCCCCTATGGATGATGTGGCAGCAGAGGATGGGGGACCCGTACTGGGGCTCGGGGTGCGAGTTAAACGGAGGCTTTGTGATGTGTGAGGATCCGCAGGGTAGGCAACGTTCCTTTTGGGGGCACTGAGAAACAGAGAGAGCAAAAGAGAGAGGGAGGCACAGAAACGGTAGCAGATCAAATGCAGGCGAATGGAAGTGAGTAATGGAAATCGTCAAAAGGGCTACAGATTTCCCCCCACCCCCAACCCTCCCACCTAACCACACACCAGAGCAGGGCGATAGCACTAACCGACCATAACCGTCCCAAATCTTGGAGTGGCAAATCCGAAGATATTGTTTGACAGGCTTGGGATCCTGTTGGAGATCCTGTTGGCGGTGCAGCCAAGAACAGTTATGAGAGCAAGTAAGGGCAGCCGTGCTGATGCCACAATTCAGACACTGTTCAGCATGAATACAGGATGGAGCAACACCAAGTGCTGACAGCAGCTTGCATGGCAGATGGACTGCAAAGGAGACTTGCTTGCCCATTGCCTCACCCTCCGTCGCTTAAGATGCTGTGAAAGGCAAGGGGCTCAAGGGTCATGATAGATACCTGCCACGGAGGGAGTACCCACTTTTTGCGACAGGCATGTTTTACCCCTCCCAAAAAAATCGAAACTGAGTCACCCCACCTCCAACAGTGTGGACAGTGTGTGGACAGCAAAAACAGTTAAACGACCCCCACAACAACCGGCACAACCCCAGTGCGCCAACTACTGGGTGCCGCTGATGCGCAAACAGCACATACTGCCACATCCAGCACAGCCCCAGCACACCAACCACTGGGCTCCGTGAACGTGGAAACAACACTAGCAGGAGCACCGGCCGCAGCGGCCGACAGAAAGCAGCGACCCAACACAACATGCGAAGGGAAGAACGGGTGACTGTCCAGGGCCCGTAAAGAAACAACAACCAGACCGAATGTCACACGGGGTGGTGCTCTGCATTCAACAAAGCCTGCACTCAGGGGGATTGAAAAATCAAAGTACTGTCTGCCAGGAAAAAGATGAGTACACAGGAGTTCACAAAAAAAAATAGGGCAAAGGGGAACCAACTTGATTACCGGTACTATAGCTCTGCAGATCCATGCACAAGCAAAGACAAGGTACAATGACATGATATGAACTGCCATCCCCACCTCCATTACTATTTTCTAGATTGGTGCAAAATATTCTGCAGCACACACAGCACACACAGTTGATTGAGTATGTGCATGTACTCACATCAGCTACTAGGCGGCAATTTGAGAGCAAGTGACTGTGACAATATACCAGTGACAGCATACCACTACCTCAATCATGCCACCAGTTGCTGCAAGACACCCACACTTGCTTCTCCCAAACATGCGAAAAAATTCAGAGTGCAGCTTCTGCTGAGCTTGTATTGCAGCTATGTTCCCATGTTTTTCAATAATCAGTGGTTGATCTTGTTGATAGTCAGATTTTTCCCTGCCATGGATGCAACTGGAACTGTCAAAAGAACTTCCCGGGCCACCAATGTCTTCATCTGGGTAGCCATTGGCACGCCGATACCAAACAGATGAGCAGTGCTTCGCACATCTCTTCAGATGGTGCCCCGCCAGTGTGTGGTTATGCCAGCCCTCCATGATAGTCCTTTTGGCACACCGCAAACCACAGGGTGGGTGGGGGAGGTTGGCATAGGCAGTCAGGCAGCCCTAGCCCGCTAACCCCCCTCCCAACCAATCATAAGAGCGTCCAAGACATTGATCGGCTGCTGCCCTCCGTGATAGTTGCACCACACTCAACGACATCGTCTGCGATGTTCTATGCACCCTTTACAAGGTGCAAAAGGATCACCAGGCTGTACTCAATGACCTTCCACGGCTCACACCAAACATGTGTTGGGGGCACCAGTTACCATTTTGGACAATGACCCCAAACCAAACATGGATGTTGTGTCCTACTTTAGCATGGGTCACAAGGCCAGGCCTTGCTATTTCAACTCTCACTGTGTGTCACACAGCAACCACAATGGTACAAAACACGGCAAGACATTCTTGTACCGATGGCTTGCACCAACAAGCGGACAACAACACTCTCACTGTGTATCTAGTCTGGGGAAGGATTGAATCATAGCACCCACACGAACTAAGCAATGGCATGCAACCCAACCTTTGGGATTGTAGGGATGCGGTCTTAGCGGATCCAGCACCCAAGGGGCCACCGCTGGGCCCCTGAGGCGCCCTGTGGAAAGGAGTGGTGGGCCGGGCAAGAGAAGGAACCTCCAACAAAACCGGGGTGGGCGGAACCAAGGATGACGACTCGGTCACAGTGCGGCGTAAATCACCCGGGACACCATGCGGAGTAGGGCACCTGGGGCTCACGCACACGGAAACACAAGTGCAGACGAACAACGGCGTTGTGCCGCAGGGGCCCTAGGGTTGGCTCCCGGGGTGCTTGATCCCCTGTGCGCATTGGTGGTTCCATGGAACGCATCAAGGGCCCCGGTGGTGGCCCACTGGGTGCAGGTCCTTGGGGCATGGACGGACAAAGAGGTTGCGCTGAACGCCCTTTTTCAACCATGATGTCAAAATGCTTTTTTTGAAGGCACTTTGGAATTTGATCACGGACCAAGCTGCCCAAAAGCCACGGCGAATACTCAAAAACGCCATTTTCAGCATATTGGGGTGGGTGGGGGGCAGTAGGGTTACCAGGGGTCATATTGGCTTCGAAAAATGGTCAGTGTCTCCTTTAGATGGAAAAGGGGGCGCTTTTAAGCCTTGACAACCCAGATTTGGCCCAGTTGCACGGCACGCATGAGTTTTGCATTTTCACGTCCTGGCTTCCTTTTCTCTCCTGAACCACATGAGACATACCTTTTCAGTGTTCATGTGTGTTGTGCACAGCCACCGCGGCCCGTTGGGTCCTTACATGGGCCCTCATACCTTGCATGACCCCGTAGTGGGGTCCCACATCTTTGGGGTTTGGGCTGTGGGGTTAGTGGGTTGGTTGGGTTTGGGGTTAATCTTGGGGTTAGTAGGGGCGTTTGTCGGGGTGCTAGTGGGGGATGGGGGTTTGCCCTGAGGGTCCCCACCGCACTTGTTGGTGATGTGCCTCGGCCTCATCGGTGGTGGTGAAGAGGAGGCTGTGTGCCACCTCGTAAAGGGTGGTGCAGCATGGGTATTCCACCCAAACAACACCACCCTGGTGTTGGTGGACACCATGGACAGTGCCCATTTCCACGCCCCCGCCGTTGGGGACGTGGACTACCCGCCCAACGATTGGGTCGTAGGGCTCCCCTACGGCATGCATCCCGATGGCAGAGACTGACCGCCGCCTCACCGGCCAATGTCCGCACAGCCCCAATGTTCACCCATGCCGCCGCACCCTTGTCCCACACCCCCATATTACTAATTAAGCCCACCATGGGTGACGTAGAGACACCAATAAGGCAGCACACGAACAAGTGGTCTCCCTTGATGACCGACTCACTAGGCACCCGTGGTGTTGCCCAATAGAACTTCTTGCAGTCATGAATAGACTGCAATACATATAAAAAAAACATTGGTTAATATTTGGATTAATTTTTCGCGTTTAAAGTTAACTTAATGTTTCGATCGCTGTTAATGTTAATGCATTTTGTGATATCAACCTCGAAATATTGACGCAAATATTAACCAACAACAAATCGGCCAAATACTTGCAGGTTTTTGGCCTATATTGTTGCTAGTGCAACCATGTCCTTGTCCCCGCACACGGCCATCCCAATCACCCACAAATATGCAAGTTTCCCGGCCCCGTGTGCCATGGTTGAAGAGCCCAATGGAGAGTTGGGTCCGACTACCACCGGCACACAGGTAGGCATCCCCACGCACAATGAAGGTGAGGAGCCTGGTCCCATCGATGGTGTGCACTAGCAAGGGACACTATGGGACGTAGGGTGCAAATGCATTGATCTAATAATTTGCCGAATTAGGCTTGTGCCTTTCTGCAAATAAGCATAGGGAGCCACTACTTTGCCCAAATAGTCACACTAGGAGACCCACATTTTTGACGTGGGCGTCACAACATGGTAACCACCTACATTTCCATGCAAGCTCAAGACACGTATTGTTCTCACCTTGGGTACGCGAACACTGCCCAAGATACTTCTTGCCAATCGTTTGGTGATGGTGCAAAATACCAATACTCGACATTAGACAAATATTTCACAAGAAAGGGTTGAAAAGAATTGAAATTCGTCCAAACATGTAACGGCTCGAGGTCAGCAATATCCAACAAAACAAAACATTTGAGTCTCAAATGAACGAAAGCGGGCCGGGGGGGGGGGGGGCACCGCCATTTCGCACAACAAGAACATTGGCCGTTGAGGAGACCTATTGACCCCATAGGGGGGTCGGCCCGGAGATCGGAAACCCAGTGGGCAGGAGGGTCCCTGAGGAGTTACGTAAAATGGTGAGTGCACGCACGGGATGGGGCACCCAAATGGCCAACCCTTGGGTTCACAGATCATCCAGCACACCAAAAATGGTGCTATTGGACCCTGACACCGCAACTGTGGCCCTGCTTGGGCTCACAAAAACCAAAAATGCAGGTACATCGGTGGAACAGTGTGTGTTGCAATGTGTACAGTGCACAGTGTGCAGTGTGCAAAATGCTAATACAAATCTCACAAGCTCGGTCCCAATGGTCAGTCTTGATTACAGTTTGGGGTTGGCGGCAGGTTTGTGTGCACATACCCCAGGGGAAGACAATACACCATGTGATCTTAGCAACATGAGATGGACATGCCTGAACCATGGACAGTTTTGTGATTGGCGACCATTTGACAAAATTTTTCCTTCCGGCGCAGATAGTCGATGCTGATTGGGCTCCCTCCCCCAGTTTTCGAGGGCCCCATTGAGCCCCCCGCCCAAGGGGCAGAAGCATCACATGTGAGTAGTGGAACAATTGTCCCACTCTCACCTCCCAAGAATACTGTTCCCCGGTGGCTTGGGCTTGGGACAAGCAGTCAACTAATTCCTACAAACTGAAACCAGAGTGTACACCCAGAAATACCAGCCGGCACACTTACTCAGCCTTTATGGCAACTCTCAGCCCCCGAAATTGAAAACCCGGTCTCCCCTGCCTTGTGTCGGCCTGGGAGGATCCCTGTGGGCTCTCCCCTCAACAGCACTTGCGTGCGGTGAGACCTACACCGTGACTTACCTGTGTAGCTTAGCCCATGCCCACAGCAGACCACTCATGTTCCAGTTGGGGTCAACCGTGTTGCTGCATCCTTCTGTGCACTGGTGTGCTGTCACTGCTATCCCATGGAGTCCTCTCCCTGTTTTCTGTTGGAGTGGGGCTGAGGACACTGTTTTAGTGATCTGGTGTCGAGGTCTGCTGTCCCAGGCACCAGGTCAAGGTGGGTGCCCTGGCCCCCTCCCCGCCAGAACCACCACCAGAAGCCACAAATGACATGGGGAAGGCAGGGGGCAGCTGCACGAGGCAAAGCAACGGCAGGAGCGGAGGCTCAGGTGGAAAAGGACGAGGGAGGGGGCGACCCGACGGACACTTCTTGTCCTTGTCTGTCTCGCCTCTTTCTCCGCTCCTCAGCCCTCCGGATGCTGCCACTGCCTCTGCTATGATTCCCCCATTTTTTCGCTTCTGGTCATTGACAGGGTTGGGTCCAAGGAGTGTTTTCGTGATCCTTTGGCTTGGTCTCATTCGTCCAAAAATTAGCGTTGCAAGCGAGAAACGTGTTGCCCAGTATTTGGGGGGGGGTCTCACCATTCCTTTGCTTGGTGTCACCATGCCATTGCTGCTGCTGCGATGTGGGCTGTAATTCTTTGCTGGAGCCCCTGGTGCAGCTGAGACGCAGGAACATCACAGCTCCAACCATCCAGACAAGTGCAATCCCTCCAAGGTGGTACAGCACCAGTCCCTAGTTGGTTGGACTCATGCACCAGACCACTTACAATGAAATTTGTAATTGGGGGCAAACATCAACTGAATGAACAGTGGTCCTGGCGCATCAATTTCCAATTTGCAGAAGGGGCAAAGCACAACAGCGAAGTCGTGTGCCGCATTGTCATTTCCCCCTCTTGCGTCTTCCACAATGTTCTACCACCCCAGGCAAAGTGTATTTGGCACCGCTTGCAGAGGGGACCATCATAGGACACCAAATGCCCGAATAGCATGCACCACAAAGTGACCCCCAGGCCACATTATTGGGGCCCCAAACCACGGTCATACCGTTGTTGTGATGAGTTGTGGGTTTTATTGGCATGTGCGGCTGGACCTCTGCCGCTGCGTACTGAAGGTCTGGAGGCCTGGGAGCCATTGCGGCTGTGGCTGGGGGTATGACCTGCAAATATACATAAAACTTGCACTTCGAAAGAACGCTGGGCTGCTTGGACCATTGTTTGTGTCTGATGAGAGGACCAGATTTACCACACCTCCATGAATGCGGGTTTCTACTGATTCTCCGTACACAAAGGCAGAATTGTTCAGCAGATGTGGCGGCTCCGCAAAATATGACCTTATGGTATTGGTCGCCCCGTTGTTGGGGGGACGAGACCCAGTGGAACAAGATTTGCAGATGGCCCAAAAGGAAGGAGCAAGACTGCAAGTCAGCTGAACATATCACCCCCACCCCTGGAAGGGGCCAAATCAGGCACAACGGACGAGGCTGTGAAATGGGGGTGAAAAGAATCCCGCATCATTAGCAGGGATGGAGGAATAGAGTGAGGGAATCTGCAGACCCTGTCCCCCAACTTGCTGGATAAAACCCCCTCTCAGTGACCATCACTGGAGTACAGCCCAAGCTTCAGCTGCAGGCCAAAAATGCTTACCAACATCATGCACTCCCAGCAGCTCAAAAATATGGTAAGAGAAAAGCCACTGTGAGTTGAGCACCCAGGGTCACACTTGCCACTTGCGCCACTGTTTGGTCATGAAGGTGGCTGCATATGCTTCCTACATGTCAGCAAAACGAGCTTCCTCTGTTTAGATAAATAACAATTCGGTTTTCGTGAGGTCATATGTCACTCGGACAAGAAGCATACAACGTAAAAATAGGCACCAGCCACGGAAGTATATTGCCCCTAATATTGCAGTTTGGGTAGGATACATGCCTCACAAATGCTTGAAAATCTTTGGCCAATATTTCAGAATTTGTCGCAATGTTCAACTGCCAAACGATAGTATGCACGAAGTCGCCCCCCCTTACCCCCGCCCTTACCTCTGCCCCCGCCAACCCCCCCCCCCCCTTTACCCCCAACACCCCCCCCCTATCATTTCCCCCCCTTACCCCCCCCCCCCTTTAATCCCCTTCGGCTCGCTTTGCTCGACAGACAACTCGCTTCGCTCGACGCGGGGGCCAGCCCCCGCACCCCCCTTAAATAACAAGCGCTGTGGGAAGCCCGGCCCGCCCACCCGCGACAAGACCCGGCCGGACAGTGGTAGTTAGTGTTAGTCACCTCCATGTCACATGCCCGAAGCCATCGATACAAGTGTACCCTTTGGTGTCTTCATTAGAAGCACCATGGATATAGTTTAATTGAATTATATGTTATTGTATGAGTAAAAATAATCATCAAAATGGACAATAAAGAATGCATAAGTCATAGCTCTCATTCTTTGTGAGACGGATTGTGTTACATCATACTTTTCTTCCATAGATTGATTTTAGTAGACATTATAGTTTTCCTTCCCCATCGAAAAACAAAATGAAAAAAAAAAGAGCAACCAACATCACCACATGCTACTACACATGCCCAAAACAATCATTTCTGCGTTTGTACGATCCATCATTAAAACAATACAAACTAAGGGTGCATAATCGATAATGCATAATCGATATTTCCCAAAAAAACAACAAATGCAATCGGAAAGACATAAAAAAAGAAAACATAAAAGAACCCATGGCATTAGCCTGGTGACTAGGCTTGGGAAGGACTCGCTATGCTCCTCCTTCCCAAGCCTAGAAACGCATGAAGTCCCTAAGAAATCGTTGCAGTTTTCGATATAACCTTGAAACCACCGACGCAAAAATGTTGGGTGTTTCTTCTGCCCAAGCACACAAAGAACAAAAATTAACTGCAATTCATGTCGGAGCAAAATATAGATCATGTATGTTCCATTGCTTGAGGCTTGGGAATAGAACATTGTTGGTTGTACAAAGGTATAGGTTTTATTGCCACTGTTTCGTTCAAAATTTATAGCCATAAAAATAGACCCTAAACCGATTTTTTTCCAAGAACAGCAACCGCTCGTTTCTTCATGACTCTAACAATTGTTGAAGCCCTTAGTCCAATGCTCCTATTGGTTTTCGTTTCGTCCCTAACGGAACCATTGGTTTGTGGGACCGTGGTTCATTCCAAATCCCGTGGTTTTCTGTGGGTGACTACTAGCAACACACGTATAAAACCCCCAACTTACAAAATACCTTAATTATAGCGCTTGACGACGCCAACCACCACCCATTCTGAAATTTGTTGGTCCGTTCTGCACAACCATGTCCGCTCTGGTTCGTGACGACTTCATACCTGATCGCTGGAATGCCTTATGGAACAATCGCTACAAAAATTCTCAAAACGGTCGCTCACAGCAGCGCTAAAAAAGTACCTTTTCACGTAATTTTTGCGCCGAGAATTCGGAGCTGCCAAATACTACCCCCCGGTCACTCTCTTCTACATCTCTCAACGATCGTAATGAGCTACTTTTCGAGACCTAACTCCACGACATGTCCAAATGCCGCCCAAAATACGCGACCGCGTAACTTAAAAAAGTTGCTAAATGCCAAACCCCCAACGCATAAAACGGTTGCATTTTATGACCTCGCGGACCCAAATACCAACACAACACGTGCTACAGACCACGAAGGACGTTGATAAAAAGGGTTTGACGGAATGTGTATCCGGGGCTCCTCGCAGTACCACTTGGAGGGAGACGCATGATGGCTAAAAAACGCACCCTGTTTTTAGCGCTGACAGCATGCTCCAAAACCCTCCACTTGATGCCCCCCGTTCTATGACCATACGAACACAAGCTCAAAGCCACATAGTACACATGGAAGAGCAACAGTAGGGCCTCGATTTGGTCGGAGGGCAGCCGCGTAACTCAAGGTTGTAGTCGCGCAGCGCCAAATTCCGTAAGGACCATGATTGGAAAAATGCGATTTTTCGCCAAAATCGCTCTCACTCAAACGGCCGTATCTCGGCGCCACCGGGTCGTTTGGAGCTAAATTTTTTTTTCCGCGACCCTGGGAGCTGTCCGGAGATGATGATGCCCAGATTGTGGCTAGATGAGCCACTGGCGCGGCGTCATTTCTGTTGCCAGTTGACCCGCGTTTCGAAAATTGAAGTTTTTTCGCAACTTGAACCCTTCGCCAAACTACGAAATCGGATCCGTTTTCCGAAATTCCAAATGCCATATGGATCGTTTTTCGATGCCGTTCACAAAAATGCAGTCGAAATCGGACTTCGTGAAATTTCATTTTTCGCGATTTTTAAACGGATCCCCGGATTCTGGCCAGAAAAAAAAAAGTCCCCTATACAACCTTGTAGGGACCGACCTGCCATCCACAAATGTGCCTTCAGTTCGTCCGGAACCTCGTCCGTTGCCATCATTACGGCAGGGCCAATCCGGCGGGATAATCATCGGGGTCAGCTTTCCAGCTGAGCGTCGCTCGCGGCCGCGGAGCCCCTCCCCCGCGGCCGGACAGCGTTCGGCGGGCCTTACGGCCCCAGGGCAACAAGCGCTGTGGGAAGCCCGGCCCGCCCACCCACGACAAGACCCGGCCGGACAGTGGTAGTTAGTGTTAGTCACCTCCATGTCACATGCCCGAAGCCATCGATACAAGTGTACCCTTTGGTGTCTTCATTAGAAGCACCATGGATATAGTTTAATTGAATTACATGTTATTGTATGAGTAAAAATAATCATCAAAATGGACAACAAAGAATGCATAAGTCATAGCTCTCATTCTTTGTGATACGGATTGTGTTACATCATACTTTTCTTCCATAGATTGATTTTAGTAGACATTATAGTTTTCCTTCCCCATCGAAAAACAAAATGAAAAAAAAAAGAGCAACCAACATCACCACATGCTACTACACATGCCCAAAACAATCATTTCTGCGTTTGTACGATCCATCATTAAAACAATACAAACTAAGGGTGCATAATCGATAATGCATAATCGATATTTCCCAACAAAACAGCAAATGCAATCGGAAAGACATAAAAAAAGAAAACATAAAAGAACCCATGGCATTAGCCTGGTGACTAGGCTTGGGAAGGACTCGCTATGCTCCTCCTTCCCAAGCCTAGACACGCATGAAGTCCCTAAGAAATCGTTGCAGTTTTCGATATAACCTTGAAACCACCGACGCAAAAATGTTGGGTGTTTCTTCTGCCCAAGCACACAAAGAACAAAAATTAACTGCAATTCATGTCGGAGCAAAATATAGATCATGTATGTTCCATTGCTTGAGGCTTGGGAATAGAACATTGTTGGTTGTACAAAGGTATAGGTTTTATTGCCACTGTTTCGTTCAAAATTTGTAGCCACAAAAATAGACCCTAAACCGATTTTTTTCCAAGAACAGCAACCGCTCGTTTCTTCATGACTCTAACAATTGTTGAAGCCCTTAGTCCAATGCTCCTATTGGTTTTCGTTTCGTCCCTAACGGAACCATTGGTTTGTGGGACCGTGGTTCATTCCAAATCCCGTGGTTTTCTGTGGGTGACTACTAGCAACACACGTATAAAACCCCCAACTTACAAAATACCTTAATTATAGCGCTTGACGACGCCAACCACCACCCATTCTGAAATTTGTTGGTCCGTTCTGCACAACCATGTCCGCTCTGGTTCGTGACGACTTCATACCTGATCGCTGGAATGCCTTATGGAACAATCGCTACAAAAATTCTCAAAACGGTCGCTCACAGCAGCGCTAAAAAAGTACCTTTTCACGTAATTTTTGCGCCGAGAATTCGGAGCTGCCAAATACTACCCCCCGGTCACTCTCTTCTACATCTCTCAACGATCGTAATGAGCTACTTTTCGAGACCTAACTCCACGACATGTCCAAATGCCGCCCAAAATACGCGACCGCGCAACTTAAAAAAGTTGCTAAATGTCAAACCCCCAACGCATAAAACGGTTGCATTTTATGACCTCGCGGACCCAAATACCAACACAACACGTGCTACAGACCACGAAGGACGTTGATAAAAAGGGTTTGACAGAATGTGTATCCGGGGCTCCTCGCAGTACCACTTGGAGGGAGACGCATGATGGCTAAAAAACGCACCCTGTTTTTAGCGCTGACAGCATGCTCCAAAACCCTCCACTTGATGCCCCCCTTTCGATGACCATACGAACACAAGCTCAAAGCCACATAGTACACATGGAAGAGCAACAGTAGGGCCTCGATTTGGTCGGAGGGCAGCCGCGTAACTCAAGGTTGTATTCGCGCAGCACCAAATTCCGCAAGGACCATGATCGGAAAAATGCGATTTTTCGCCAAAATCGCTCTCACTCAAACGGCCGTATCTCGGCGCCACCGGGTCGTTTGGAGCTAAATTTTTTTTTCCGCGACCCTGGGAGCTGTCCGGAGATGATGATGCCCAGATTGTGGCTAGATGAGCCACTGGCGCGGCGTCATTTCCGTTGCCAGTTGACCCGCGTTTCGAAAATTGAAGTTTTTTCGCAACTTGAACCCTTCGCCAAACTACGAAATCGGATCCGTTTTCCGAAATTCCAAATGCCATATGGATCGTTTTTCGATGCCGTTCACAAAAATGCAGTCGAAATCGGATTTCGTGAAATTTCATTTTTCGCGATTTTTAAACGGATCCCCGGATTCTGGCCAGAAAAAAAAAGTCCCCTATACAACCTTGTAGGGACCGACCTGCCATCCACAAATGTGCCTTCAGTTCGTCCGGAACCTCGTCCGTTGCCACCATTACGGCAGCCATAATCTCTAAACATAATCATCGGGGTCAGCTTTCCAGCTGAGCGTCGCTCGCGGCCGCGGAGCCCCTCCCCCGCGGCCGGACAGCTTTAGGCGGGCCTTGCGGCCCAGGGGCAACAAGACTCGTGCGGTGGCCATAGACCGCCTTGTGTATGCACCGCCTTGTGTGTGGACCGCCAAACCTCCCCTTGCTTCGGCTCACTTCGCTCAACACGGGGGCACACCCCTGCACCCCCCCTTAAATAACAAGATTCCTGCGGTGGCCACAGACCACCTTGTGTATGCACTGCCTTGTGTGTGTACCACCAAACCTCCCCTTGCTTCGGCTCGCTTCGCTCGACAGACGGCTCGCTTCGCTCGACCTCTAGCTACATAACTCTTGTGAATTTGGGGGGTCCCCCTCACCCCCAATACTCACCCCCCATCCCCCCCTTACCCCCCCCCTACCCCCCATACCCCCGCCTTACCTCCCCCCCTGACCTCCGAGCATGCCCCCCCTACCCCCCCCCCCTTAACCGCCCCCCTTACCCCCTAGGTGAGGGGGGGCGACTTCGTGCGATATATGGCCAAATGCTTGAAGATTTTGGAGCCTAGATGCGGCTCCCAAAACACCTCTGATGTTGGGGGCAATTTTGGTTTTTTTCCTAGGGATATCCCAAGAACCACCTAAAGGGAATCTTGCCCCTGCTTTGGTAGGCTATGGCTGTATGTTGCAGGAACCACGGGGGTACCATGATCACAAGCAACACTTTGTTCAATATTTCAACCTGTTGATAGTAGATACTAGATAGTGTTTCCAAGGGTGCTCAAGGATGGGCCTGGGTATGGTATGTGTGTGGTGCATCCAACATTCAACTGTGAAATATAATATTCCGTAGCAGCAGCACCCCCCACTTGGCCACAATCATCAACACAAAGCAAATTGTGCACTGAAGGATACCATGTTCTTGAATGGGGACATGGTTGATGCCGGTGTTCCAAATATTCGGCTCCCAACACGAGTTTGTGTTCAGTCAAAATTTCAAAATGTTGTTGCCGCCCTTTGTGTTCACCACTGTCAGCCATTGGTACACCAGCTAGCTCGTGGTGCAGATCCTGTGAGGGGGGTTCGGATGCTAATAGGGTCACTTGAAAGGGTGAACTTGTCCATGTAGCGCCAACCACATGTGAAGAGGGGTGAAAGGATGGCATGGCAGCAGTGTGGTCCCTCAATTGCTTGCGGGTTTGGTTTTTATTTCAACCTTCTGAGGAGTAGTGCAGTTGTCAACGCAGCATTGGGTAGGCCTCAATGGCGTCCACAAATGCTAGGACCCAATAGCAACGCAATCGCACTCTGCCAAAATACGAAAAATGATGAAAAAAAAACAACTTGGCGCTAGGAAAGACACTTCAACGAGTGTGTTGCCTACGAGCATCTCAATGATGTTCATCTAGCTAGAACCTAGTAGTAGCGAAATTGCTTACTATTACGATCTACAAAAAGACAACAGACAATCAAAAATTTTTCGCAGTGGGAAAGATCAACTTCATGCCGCATGTGTAATAGTCGCATGGAGTTGTTTGACAAATAAGAGAAGATGGTATGCCAACCGGATTCGCATTCAGAAGCAAGCCTCCAAGAAGCCATTATTCGGTAGAGGTACCCATAGCTCTGCTGCAGAGGGGTATTTTTTCGGTGCTTGGACAACTTCTATCGACATTCATGACATAATGAACCTTAGACACTCTCCTGTGTGGTGCTTGTGATAAGGACACACCTCTTGGCTAAGCAGAGGCCATGCTTACCTGCCTCATTCGCTTGGAACGTACAAATGAGACGTAATGTGGCAGCATGTTGCATATTTACATCTAATTGCATGTCGAAGATGACCGGTTTCACGGAGGTCCTCTTGCCTCATGGCAACAAGACCTCAAGCAAGCACCAAACCGCTGAGGCAGACAACCATGCACTTTGCTATTGGAGGAATCGCTTCTTTCATTTGGCCAATAATCCAAACCAAAATGATAATTGCATGGGCATGTCGATGCACTGCGCGGGCACTGCGTGGGTACTGCGTGCTTGCGTGCTGTGCCCACGCAATGAAACCCGGCCAAGGAGGAAAGGAGAAACCACCTTGCATTTATGTAGGCATCACAAGGTTCTTCATATCCCTGGTGGTTGGTGGCCATGGCCAAGCGCAACCTACTGTTGCTTGAGTGTGTTGGAAGATGGTGGCAGCCTTCTGGGAACATAGACATTCTGCCTTGACCCGATTGGGGCCCAACTTGTAGCAGCCCTATGTGGGCCGTTACTAATAAGCCGTGCTAGTGATTCGCGATGATCCGAGAGCGTAGTTGCAAGGTTCAAGTGCTGGCTCATAAAGAGAATCCACAAAGGACGTTGTCTACTCAAGATAGCAAGGCGGTGGTCATGAAGGTTGGAATCTGCTTAGGAGTGTGTGACAACCCAATTGCCGATTTGTTGCATTGTGAATGTACAAGACGTCCAGTGATTCCCCATCATCATAATCCACCATCCACCTATAACAAAGACCGTGCAGCAAAAAGGGGTGAAAATGGGTTAAAATGGTCAAAAATGGGTGACAATGGATGGCATTTCAAATGTGCCACATCTTGAATGCACAAGAAGCGTAAAAAACAAAACTGCCATGGAGTAACAAACTCGTGAAAAGGGGCCAAAACGAGGGTTCAAGTGGTTGCCAACAAACAAAAGTTTGCATTGTGTGCAAACAGCCTGAACGGCATTTCCCGTGCATTCAGATGGGGGAAACCATGGGGGAAACCAGCAATCGACAATGGTAGAGGGGATACGCGTGCCTTGGATGCCGTGGGTGAAAGGGCTGGAATGTGTTGCACATGAATGCCACACAGGTATTGTCTCAAGGGACACTACGCCATGTGTAGGGTGTACATATCTTGACTTGGGGACAAATGCGCTCAGGTTTGGGACTAATTTCTTGTTCTCTGAACAATTTTGCTGACATTCCGGGCCAAAAAAGGAGACTAATTGTTTCCAAGTGGTTTCGTCACCTGTGCAAAACGTATTTCCTACTACACCCACATGGAAGGGGACCTGCAAGAACCTCACAATTGGCACTAACAGGCACTCTAAAAGGCTATCCCAATGCAAAGTGAGACGCACCCTTCTGCCAAAAAATCCCTCGTCCAAGAAGCCCTTGACTGATTATTTACAGTCCCAAGATTTACATCAGCAGTGGCTGATATGCGTCTCAAATTTATGGCTGGTGTTGAGCATCACGACAAGAACCGGTTGCATTCAGTCAGTCAGTCTGAAAAAGCAACAACTGAATCACATAAGCGAGGAGATAGCTTGTCATATGCCATGGGTCAAATGATGAGCCCCATGCCAGGTACTCTTCTGGCAATGGTCAGTCGCCTACCGATGCCAATGCCACTGCATCGCTGCTGAAAGAAAAAGATGCCATGGGTAACAACGAAGTAAATAGTGAGACGTCAGAACCTGCAGTGCCCGGACGTTCTTTGGTGTTGCCTGCCGAAATCTGCGGTGAAACAGTATGAGGAGATGCTGCTTTGGGGGCTGCATGGTGAGAGGCTGCAGAGGGCACAGCTTTCTTGGGTGATGTAGCCTTCTGGGAAAGCATGCGACGGTGCTCTTCCTTCAGCCTCTGAAAGAATGAGAGGGCAAGGGGATGCAGAAGAGACTCTTGAGTGAGAAAAGAGGTTGCAGGGTTGCAACACAGGCAATGCATGAGAAGGTACCTTGTGTAGCATCCCCAAGCCGCTATCTTGCATCCGGCAGATGCTCGCTCTCTTGCATACCCTACATCCTGTGCTGCAACCCCAACACCTTGCGTTGCATCCCCTTAGACCACTCTTGGACCTGACCTTGCATCTCCGAGACCTCTTTTTGCACCCCCTATACCCTCGCATTGCACAGAGTTGGGGTTGCAGCCAGGCAGGGGGGGGTGGGGTTTATTGGGGCCCTGGCTAAACCCCAGCCGATCGACCGATCGCAAGTCTGAAAAATTGTCAACTCAAAATTTAGCAAAGGGGTCCCAAATTTGCGGCCAAATTCATGCATGAAAACGTTTTTTGGAGGGTCTGCTGGCTGCAAGGCTGGGGGCTGGGGGCCGTGGAAAGAGCTGCAATCAGACACCAGATTCTCTTTGAACAACCGGATGCGCTCGTCGCGTTTCTCAAAGGCCTCACGGCGCTTCTGCTCATCCAGCACCGCCTTATGTCTCTTCGCCTGATCGAGGGCCTAAACAAGAGGCATGACATGGAGCGGGTGGAATGGGGGGCAATCCGAGGGCTAGTGGTGCACTCCTGCGCCCATCCCCCCGCGGGGAGTGGACCTCATGCGGGTGCAAGGTTGCAACTATGGGCGGTGGCTACCAACGTCCCATTCTCATGCACAATACCCCTTCTTTGCACCACCAGTGCACGATGCTGCACGACCGTTGCCCACCACCCAAAATGCCATCGTGCACCCAATCTGTGACCCCCAGCAGGGGCCTGCAAGATGGGGCAGCTCGCGGAAGCGGAGGGCTTCACCAACGAACCAAACGCGGATGTTCTTTCGCTGGCTAATACTTTCATGGCTCACCCTGCCCCCCTTTCGCTCGCAACACCAGACAGCACTACAGCGGCTCTTGTCGGTGAAGAAACCACTCGGAAACAGTTAGTCTCCTTTTTGGCCTGGAATGTGAGCAAAATTGTTTGGAAAACAACAAATTAGTCCCAAACCTGAGCGCATTTGGCCCCAATTCAAGGTATGTACACCCGCACACACGGTCCCGTGTCCTCTGAGACAATACCTGTGTGGCATTCATGTTGACCTCTACACCGCTGCAATGCACCCCGTCTGCACTGCAGCTGCTCATGCCCTTTCGCATGGACACGTGGAGTACCTGTGCATGTGCTGCCGCCCTGCAGACCTCAATGGCGCGGTGCCACCAACCATCCGCACACACAACTTCATGGGCCATTCTTTTGTGGATGCCAGCCAAACCCTTTTCGCGATGCAGCTTTCCTGCACTCGCTGGGCACACCTGTTTGGCAATCACTGCCCTGTGCTTTAACAATCCTTCGTCTCTTTCAGCTTGGACAGTCTGACAGACAGCCTCTTCTGACGTGGGGAACACGGACCCATTCTCAGAAGACAGCAGGCTGATGCTCGATTTTGCCTGCAGACATATCGATTTCCAGGGAGCAATTTGAATTTTGGGGTGCACTGTGAATGTTACTGGAGCTGCAACCACGATGGGGTACCAGGAATAATGTGAATATGACTGTTACTGCAAACGTGAGCAATGCAGTAGCAACAGCAGTGCCAATGTGCTTGTGACTGTGACCTTACTGTCAGTAATGCAGCTACAAACACTGTGAATAAAAAAAAGATGGCAACTGCCACTGTGAGCATTGGATTCGCCATCACCCTTGAATAGGACCACCACATGATTATTCTGATATGGACTGGATGTGATCACTGAAAGTGGTGGCAAAGCACGACCACAGCAGGACCCAGGAAAACCAAAAAGCACCTGCCTCGAGGCTTTTGCTGGATCCTTCAGTTCAATGTCGCTGAATTGAAGAGGCTGATCTATTGACAATGGCGAACTGAAACGGAGCTTCTCCTGCAGATAAAAGCACAATACGGCCGAGGACATTCGATCTGTTAACACGGCTCACCAACAGAAACAGCCAACCCATAGACCCTCAAATTGAGGAACAGAACGGGTCACGAACCCTGACAAACCAAAAGGCCGAAACTCAAGCACCATTCAACCGCCAACCCCCACAAAAAAAGCAACGGGGTGGCCCAGGGAACTCTCAGGATGCGGGCCACAAATGTGTCACAAAAGCAATCAAGCACACAAGCAACAGCCATCAAAATGAAATCTGCAACGTCAAGCAACTGCCAATAGAATAAAAATCAAGTGTTTGGACTGAAATGATTGGAACTTTCTTTCTGCCCAGTTTTGTTTGCACCTGCAAAACCTTGGAGGAACGGGGCCTCAGATGCGGCTGCAGCCATGGTCTGATTCAGGCTTTGCAATTTTTGTGCGCTCCTGGAAGCCTCCATCACTTTTCTGTGCACGTACTCTGTGGGACCGTTTTCATTGCTGTTGCACTGCTTAACATATGGGGAGGGGGACTGGGAGGTCATTTCGGGCCCTGGCTGACCTGGATTGCCCACCCACCCACTCAGAATCGTTTCTGTCAGGGGGGACTGCAACTTACCAAAGGGGTTGGCTCTCTGACCCACACACCCAGTCAGCCAGCCAGCCACCCTCATACCCTCCCTCCCCCCCCCCGCCCCACTGCAGTCAGTGTGACTCACCTTAAACACAGCTCTGCCCTGAGTTCACAAACCTCATGCTTCGAAAAAGAAGAAGAAGATCTCCTTCTGGTGTTGGGGCGACGATCAGTAGGCAAACATTGCCTCTCCCCAGCGGATGCTCTCTCCTTAATGGGGGCAGACACTGTGGATCAAGACGGTGGTGATTGACTGTGCAGTGAAGCTGCTGCTGCCCGTCCATATCACCACCCTTCACGAGCGCATATCCCATATGATGCATGCTGTGTTATGCCACAAGGGATCATGTTGCGTTGCTGTGCAAGGTATTGTGTTGCTGTGAGGCTCAATATCTGCATTCGTACAACCACCACGGCTAAACGTTCAACGCGACATGCCCTCTCCTTGTTCCTACCTGCGCATGCTTGCTCCTGGAGTGCACAATGTCCCAGGACATCTAGTGTGTGGTTGTGGTATGGCCACCGCTGAAGGACCCATGTTTGCCACTTGTTCACATCTGGTCCAGGTGCTCCCATAATCTGATACACCAGTCCTCTTGATCCCTTTTTTGGGTTTCCTGAAATTGTTGTTTCTTGGGGCTCCCGCACGTTGGTGTGGCCCCTTGAGCTAGGGTGATGGACACCCACACGCTTTGTTTGGCCCCTTGATGGGGTTATGGATTCCCACACGCTTTATGTGGCCCCTTGAGTTGGGGTGATGGACTCCCACACTTGGTGTGGCCCCTTGAACTGCAATTGACTTGCACTTGCCTCGCACACCCCCCCCCCCCAATATACATGTTTGTGTATTGTAACTCTAATCCCATGACCACCTTGGGAGCCCAGCCCCGTGAGGTTCCTAGTGTGGCTGGAAATACCCAAGCCGATGATACCCCACCCCCTATTGGGGTTAGGGGTGGTGCGAACAGTCGGATCACACCTAGACTGCTAACCCAACCATTCGGAGGTGCCCGACAAGGAGGTGATGGGTTTGAGTCTACGAAGGGGGGGGGCGGGGGGTTACAACCCCTCAAACGGGTCATCACCCCTCAGGGTCTCTGGGCCTCGTTGGGAGCAGCCCCGTGGCGACCACCAGTGGCAAGCACTCATCATGACCGTAAAGAGATAGTAGACATCTACCGGCGTACCAATGGATGGGAAGGGAAATCCCGAAGGTATATGAAATGCACCTAAGGCACAAGTCCAACAAGTGTACAGCATGTTGTTGTTGTCAAATGTTAGGGCGGCTCACATGAAGTGATGGACATCCACAACGATAAAATGTGTGTGGAACACAAGGGCAAAAAAGGTAGTACAAGTCTGGTGGTTGGTGCGCAAGGAAATGTATGACACCCACAAAGACAGGTTTCACCCAGCATGGAGGGAATACAGCCACGAGCCACGCAGGGTGGTGTGGATGGCTAAGAGGAGAAGGAAGGAAGAGCCAAATTTCTACATACATTGTGGAGATTGCAAGGGAGACAAAAAGAGCAAGGTCGTTTCCGCTCCCGCGGGATGAGAAAGTGGTGCAAATACGGCTTACTTGGGTAATGAAGGAAGAAAATAGGCCAGTTGAGGACAAGGGAAGAAACCATAGAAACCGAAACGGCAAGGAGGGCACGGCATTTTTGTGATTGTAGACGAGCCGTGCATCACGAGCTTAGAGCACCGCCCAACCATCCGTTGCCTGCTGCAGGACAAGATGGGGCAGTTGGGGGCCGTTGACCAAGTATTGCATAGCCCCAGATGAATGGGTGGTGACCATGCTAGTAAGGCAGCTGGCGCACCGCTAGAAGATGCAGCGCCCAAAGCCAAAGGTGAAGATCTAGCCCTACGAGGGAAAGAAGGAGAAAGAGAAGAAGGAGGAGCAGGAGAAAAAGAGGAACGAGGAGAGATCGAAGATAGGCCGTACGAAGGTCTGGGGAGTACGCGGTACTATGGGTGGAAGGACCGGGAGGAGGGTGAGGAGAGCCACAATGGAGAGGAGGACAAGAAGAAGGAGGAGAGAAGGAGGATATGGCTGTTTGAAGGGCCGGTTTGCACGCGGTTCTATCGGTGAGAATAGTGTGTGGAAGATGAGGATGACCAAAACTTTGAACTAGAATGAGCAAGGTGAAGTTACAAGCAGGGGACACACAAAAATGGAAGCAGGCCCTAAAGGGGAAGGTAAAAGTGCACGAGATCCGAAGGAAAGAAGGAGATGGGGATGAAAGACAGGGTGGAGAAGGAGAAAGGAAGAAAGAGGAGAGGGTCGGGGAGCACGCGGATCTATGAAAGAGAAGAGCACGCGGACAGCGAGGAGAGCCACAACGTTTCCGAGGACGTGAAGAGGACGAGGGCCAAGCAAGGGACACACAAAAATGGAAGCAGGCCCTAAAGGGGAAGGTAAAAGTGCACGAGATCCGGAGGAAAGAAGGAGATGGGGATGAAAGACAGGGTGGAGAAGGAGAAAGGAAGAAAGAGGAGAGGGTCGGGGAGCACGCGGATCTATGAAAGAGAAGAGCGCGCGGACGGCGAGGAGAGCCACAACGCTTCCGAGGATGTAAAGAGGACGAGGGCCATAAAAGAGCCGGGTAAATTTTTGGGTAGTGGGGGCGCAGCCCTGTTCATGCTGTCTTCCAATTTGCGTATCTTTTTTTTGTTGAAGATTCTACCCTTTTTTTTGTATCTTTTGGCCCACTTTTGGGTCGCCTTGTTTGGACACCTCCAATCCAGGTTCAGGGGAAGACAACACTTGGGCACTTTCTAGGGTGGGCCACAAGGCCTGTTTTGAGTGGCAATTGGAGGGCTAGAACTTGGGGTCCCAAGCACCTACTTTTTGACCCATCACCTAGAGCCTCTGGTAGAGGGCCACATTTGGAGTGGGAGGGTCAACGGACAGAGACACTCACCTATTGCACATGCTCTTTATGTTGGGTGATTTCAAATGCACATGTCATTTTGGGTGTCCAACATAGACGAACTACATCTCCATGTGATTTTCATTGATGAGTTGTGGGACAAGGAACAATGGTATCCATAGCACATGCAATGGTATCCATAGCACATGCAAAATGCAAAGACCCACGGACACCTTTATTGGGCGTGTGGTTACAGCTGGGGGTGAGGGACTGGTGGGGGTTGTGGTAGGGGCGGTTAGGGGCTGTGGTAGGGGGTGGTAGGAAACACGGCACTCTTACAAAGAAGCCCCCACCCCCCACCCCTTACCACGCCCCCCATCCAACCTTACCACGCCCGTAAAAGCCAAGTGGCTACTTTCCGGCAAGGGATGACCAAGGATGGCTGCATGGGCCACAGCAAGGGTCAAATGGGGAAACACAATTTGTCATGTTGTTCCAATCATGTGTTCTCTAAGGAACATACCCTCCACCTCATAAAAAGTAAGTAAGGAGCTCATGTGCCCAGCCAGCAGCCGAGCCACCAACACAGCCACCAACACAGCCACCAGCCCAGGCACAAGCATAGCCAGCAACACAACGGCCAACATAGCCACCAACACAGCTGCCAACACAGTCACCAACACAGCCGCCAATACAGCTACCAGCCCAGCCACCAACACAGCCAACAACATAGCCAACAACACAGCCACCAACACAGCCACCAGCCCAGCCACCAACACAGCCACCAACACAGCCACCAGCCCAGGCACAAGCACAGCCAGCAACACAATGACCAACATAGCGACCAACACAGCCCCCAACATAGCCGCAAACACAGCCGCCAACACAGCCACCTGCCCAGCCACGAGCATAGCCAACAACACAGCCAACTGCCCAGCCGCCAACATAGCCATTGGGGGTCTGGAGAAGCCATTAGGAACAGCTTCTCGAATTACCCAATGAGCACCATAGGTGTTGAACAGCTCCCATTCACCACCAATCATCAAGAATTAAGAAGAGCAGCGGCCCCAAACTGGCAAACATTGACGGCGACACATTATTAGCAGGATTAATTGCAGATAACACCCGGTGTGGCACCCTTTGAACCTCAGGCAGAGGCAAGGCAACAAGGCAGCAACTTCCCCGTCCTCGCAAAAGGTTTCAGACTACCACAAGAATGGTCCAAAAACAAACCAAATCCTCCCCGACATTTTGTTCCGATGAAGGACAAGGGGGTAGAGCCATGCTGAAGATTATGACCCCATCACATCCATGGCACGAGACAATATGGCAGTGAAGACATATGAACTTCGAGACAACCGGTACAAAAGCAAAGCACCCCAAAAGTGCAGGCATCCTGTGCCTGTCCTTGGGATTCAAAAGGCACGTAGGAAGCACAATTTTCATAACATTGGCCAGCACTTGGAGGGTGGCCTATGAACGAGACTGTCTGCGACCATATTTCCCACCTGCCTATGCAGTTGCAGGTTCGCTTACCAATCTGCCTATGGTCGCACATTTGGGTGTATTGCCGCACCTTTGTCAGCACGTGGTCAAACAATGTACTGCCAGGCCATTATCATACTGTTGAGAAAGCAAATCAAACACACGATTGCATGAGGTCTACGTCGGGCATCGTCTTGCCAAATGGCATGTAAAATCCTGCGAGTCGTTGACCTTGCACATTAGCTGAGCCTGGCACTCGCCAATTAAATGCACAGCAATGTTCATGTTGGTGACCAAAATGATCACAATGCCACAGGAGCACGGGTAGCTCGGTGCATTGTGACCACCATTGCACAGCAAATTTGAAATTGATGCAAAATACAGGGGTTTATGTCTGGTTAAGGGTGCATTGGATGGCACAAGCTGCCCTCTCCTACTGCCCACTAGTCTTGCTGTCAATGTGAGGCCTACGATGGGGGCTGGGAGGTGGGGAGAGACCGCACAAAGAGCACGGGGTCACCAGATCACCAGCAGAGTGTAGTTGAGCTTGCTTGGCATGCAGCCAACACTTCAACCAGAAGGATTCATGCCGGCAGAAGGGTAGCCGCCTGCGAGTGACCCTTAGGGAGGAAGCAAGAGGGGAGCGAGCCGGCCACGAAGCATGAGCGGCGCGGAGAGTCCCATGGCTGACGTCCAGAGGGCCCAGCCCCGCAATGGGCGGCGCCCATTCCGTGGGGCAGTCCAGCAGCCCAGTGTGGCTGCATCTCCTCATCCCCCCTCCTCCTCCTCCATGCGTCTGTGCTGTGCTCCACATCTGCCGCTTCACAGCAGGGACAGAGGGATGGTTCAATGGAATGGGATGGATGAGGGCAAGCGCAAGTCACGAGAGCCAACACGAAATGCACCACAGCCCCCACCTCGTTTCGTTCACTCGATCGAATACCTGAGCGCCGACCAGCGTCTGGGAGTGCTGCCTTTCTGCGCGGCTGTGCCGACCGACTGCTCATATTGATTGCCCTTGACGTGGGTACTGTTGCAGCTAAAGATCCTGAGGAGGAAGGCACGGACCCATTGTCCAGGGACCAGCCTCTGAAGGCTGGGGCACCGTCACTTGAGGATGGAGACCATGACGGGGCCAACTCTGCGAGGGCCTGCGTGGCAGCGGCGGCGACCTGCGAAACGATGCGGTGTCTCAGGAGAGCGGGGGCATCAGCGGTGGCAAGTGTCTTGCAAAACTGCGTCCGATGGAGACTGCAAGGTCCCGTTTGGGGGCTGTATGTAGTATTTCCTGTAAGCTGCGGCTTGGGCGTGCTTTCGTCAGGGGTCGGAGGCTGTTGGGCACACGTACATCGTGTGGCGGCGGCGCACCGGGCCCAGAGCCAGCGTCGTCGGCTAACATTTTACCGTTGCGGCCGGAAGGAGTCTGCGACGGCTGGCGTCCTGCGGGGTCACCGTGAGCGAGTTTGGCTGCGGCTATACCCTGGGACTCATGGGAGTTACATAAGTGCTGTTGCACCGTGAAATCACCCGCGACATTCACTGACACCATCCGGTATTGCACGGCCAACGCCTTCACCAGACAGACATCATGACTTCCAACCACAACTCTGTCAACGGCGCCACAGGTTGGTCGGAGAGACGGCCGACCTGTTTGGTTCCTCAATTTTTTTTATCGTTTGAAGACGGTTTGCCAACGAGGCTGCAAACAGCGAAAGGAACCCTGTCCACACCCCAGCCCATGCATTGGAGGGAGGAGGAGTACCCGCTGGTGGAGCCTGCGACACAGCCGCTTTCTTGCTCGCCCCAACGGCCGACAGTTACCGCTCCGAACTTGCCAACACCCTCCGACCGCCTGGCCAACCGCTCCTCACACCTCGGTCTGGACCGCGCCCCTGCCCCCTGCGTCCCCTGCGTCAATTCCCGCAGACTGCCGTGCCCTCATGGCCATGCCATCATGCTCGGACCCAGAACTCCCCGCTGCCATGTGAGGGCACAACCCGTTGCCCATACCCCTCTGCCCAGATGCCCAACAGAACGTTCAGAAAGCCCAAACCTGAGATGGAGACAGCACCCCAGACATGGCGTGCGCAGCTGCGGCATCTGGAGACGGGGCCCGTTCCCTTGCCCGGGCAGCAGCCTGCTGTGTGCGGGCATAAGCAAGGCCTCGTGCACGTGCACTCCGCGGCGGGCTGGATGAAAACTGCATCGGGGAAGGCCGGGGCGGAGTCGCTGCCTGCCGCCGCCCGCCCGCAGCAGGGGACCATGCAGTGGGTGGATTCTGCGGCCTGGGCGATGGAGATCTTGCAATCGTGTGGGTGGACATTGGCGTTTGCCTGTCCTTCGGGTTGAGCACCGGCTGGCGTGGTGGCGTCTGTTGCCGGACCGGTGCCGTGTGTTCGGGAACGGGGCGGGAGGCTTTAGATGGGTAAGACGTTGCGGTCATGTGTGATGCGTCCTGGGCTGCAGTGGTCTTGTAAGAAGGCTCCTGAGCTGCATAGAACACGTCAGGTGTGACGTGTGACCCCCCAGATGTGGCCTGCGAGATATCACAAACACTCCTGGACGTCTCTGATACCACATGTGATGCCCCAACGGGGCTACGCGGGATCTTGGACTGCCGCCAGGCAAGCAGCCAGGCGGGAGCTAAAGCATAGGATGCGGGTACACCGGCCAGAGGGAGGGCTTGGCTGGGTTCCTCCTCCCGCCCAGAAAGATCGCACAGAGCCAGACCCTGACGCGTGCTGCAGGCAGGGGATTGTGCCTGGGATCGGGGAAGCGAAACCTTGGCAGCGGGGGAGTTGGTACTGGAGGTTCCCGAACCGTTGGGGCTGGTGAATGACAGCGCATTGATGTCTGCAAAGGGGAAGGGCATGAAGAAGCGGAGGGCTGTACGCATACACGCGTATGTGCATGTACGTCGCGTATGCGTGCACACGTATACATGCCCATGTGCACGGGTAAACGCCGGTAGCGGACCGTTTTTATTGTCTCTTCGCGTCGACAACATGCCAACAGTGTCTACAATTAGCAGGCCGCGTCTACCTGTGGTGCACAGTGTTTACAGACTATATATGCACAGTGCCAACAAACTATGCACCGTGTCTACAAACTATGCACAGGGTCTACAGACTACACATATACGCGCGTATACAAGTATACGTATACGTGTACACATGTATACACGTATATGTGCGTATATGTACATATCTGAAGAAGCGGCAATCGGGGCACCAGTGCATCCCTGTGACCATAATGCAACCCGCGACAGTGACCATCATTTCCAAACCATTCAACCGATTGATTGCGTGGGCACTATCTTGCTGGATGCGTTGGCTGCGGTTGCTGCTGGTGTTACCACGCTCAATAGCTCTCCAGAGCCCAAAGGGCTGGTGGCACTGCTGGCGTGTGTGGCCAAAACTGGCAAAGTCCACATCAACACTCAGCACCAAGCTAATGAATGTACAGATGCATGGAAATTGCGTCTGTACATGCTTCTTTAAATGCAAATGCAGCCTTTTCTGGTTGGTGGTTGGCCTGGTGGCTGACGGGGTGGAGTTGGTTGTTGACGACTTCTGCCCTAGGTGTGAAACCGCCACAACAGCAGTGTCACCAGATCAACGTGACTAGCATAGCACGAGCGCTGCCCGTGGAACGTGAACCCATCTTTGCAAAGGCGGTGGGCGGTAAAAGGGCTGCGACGGTAAAAGAGTAAACGGGAGAAAGGGAAGGAATGGCAGATGAAATGGGGGACGGACCCGGCCCATTCTCCATTGTGGTCTCCGGGAGCACAGCCCTTGGGGGCATAGGAATGGCAGATCCGGCACCGACACGGCCCAATGAGTGTCCATAACCTGCCGTGGCCTCTTCCTCCAACTGTTGCTCACAATCGACACCGTCCTCCTCATCGCTGTCAAGCAAGGACACATCGTTCCGGACCCTGAATCAGGGGATAAGAGGGGAGTCGGTCGGGCCTCAAAGGGCGTTTGCGATTGCGGTGTCGCCCCAGATTCTCTCTTCGACCATCATCCCTTCCACCCCCTTCCCCGATCCTTCGTCCTCTTGCAATCCCTTAATACACCGACCACTAGGAGAACGACTCATCGCTGGGCGCAACACGATTCGCATCTCAGTCCCAGGCCACATACTGCTCCTCAATGGCAGCCAAGCGCGCCAACATGCACTCTACAGAGGTGTCCAAAGAAGGTCTCGGTAGCTCTTCCGTGCACTCCAATACTTTGTCGACAGACGCGCCCAAAGACTGCCTCGGCAACTCTTGTGTGATTGATGTGGGCTCCGACGCCTCCTCCGCAAAAGCGACAGACTTTTGCTGAGCTAATGCCTAGGGACGAGAGAACAAAGGATTTTGGGATTTCCGCCACTTTGGCTCATCAAGCAAAATACCGAGCACCCATCTCGGGAATGGAACGCACTAGATCCCCCCCCACCTTTTGATCACTCGCCACAACACTGCGCGGTCGGGTGCGGAAGAAGCTCCGACGCCTCGGAAAATTCTCCGCAAAAAAGGTGGCACACCGTCGTATATGCGTCGTGTGCGGATCACTGCGGCAAGGCAAAGCTACGGGCGCGCCGCAAGGGCGTGGTTTGCATGGTGTACAATGATGCAAGGTTTGCCCCAAAGAGAAAATTTCGGTAGTCTAGCAAGGGTGCCGTTGCCCCGAAAATATCCACCACATTGAGCCTGTCCAAATGCTCTAAGCAACTCGCCGCCTCCGAAAACGTTGCCAAGGGTTGGGCCCTCCACAAGTTCAACACCTGCTGGGTGTGGGTCGGAAGGTGCCTCCGCACGGGCCGGTGCGACGTCGCAGGTGACGATGGGGACGCGCTCACGCTCGGGGACAAAAGCCGGGGGCTAATATGCGGCCGCGAGGGCGTGGACGTGGGGCTCCGCGCAGTCGCGACGGACGACGGCGACAACGTGAAAACCGAGACTGACGGCGTCGAGGGGCTCAAGTCGTCTACGCGTTCAGCGAGTTTCGGGGATGCGATTGGCTCTGGCTCCGGTTGCCACGTGGTAGTGTCCGGTGTACTGGTCACTTCACTACCGTCTGCCGAAATAGGATTTTGTGCGAGTGTACATTCATTTGGAGGTACTTGATTGATATGAGCGACCGGATCGCGGGCAACCTCCATAGAGTGCACCTCATCATGTTCTTGGACGTTCTAAAGAGCGAGCGGGAAGGTGGCTACATGCGACGATCTACATCGGTTTCTCCCAATTATGCGTACGCCACGTCCAAGTGCTCATTTGCACGCGTGCTATCCCCCACTCGCCTTTCGGAGCATGTGCCCTTCAAGGTTATGTTCCGCACGTAACTTACACCGAGGTACCCAAACGTTGATTTTTTGGTTCACCCGTGTTGTGCCTAGTGTCTCAACAACGACAAAGTGTGAAAGAAGCCATTGTCATTGACGCAAGGCGCATAGAAAGATGATGCTATGTGGTCGACTTCCGTTGCACAAACGGAGCAAGCAAGTCACAACAATAGGCCAAGTGGGTGGCCAACTTGGTCGGGCCTGAGCATACCATTAGGGCTTGCAATGCTTGTTGAACGGCCCATCGGTGGCATGTCAATTGTTGTTCTCGATAGCGTTGCAATTCATCGGATGTCCTTTGTCGAACCACCGAAAATTGCTCCTTCTCTTGCTCCACTTGTCGTTGGATTTCCAACCTAACGCGTATCCACATGCACGCGTTGAAGGGCAATACTACGGCACGTCGGAATCGAACTCATGACATTTGCATGGGCGGGGGTTGCGGATGCAAAAGTGATGTCATGAATTTTGAGTGTTCTAATGAAGGGTAAAGCCCCCCCCCACCTAAAACTTCTGCCTTGAAATCCCCCCTCGGCACAACCAGGGTTTCTCTTTGCGGACCTCCCAAACCACACGACCATCATGAGAAACAAGCAAGGACCTCCGTTCTCTCTCCGCATTGATTTTCCCCCGAAAATGTTCGACCACGTCCATCAATACGTAGCATTGAATTCAACTTGGAAATTCGATCATACAACCTTGAAGTGGTCAACCAAAGACTTCATGCTTTTCTCCACTTGCCTAAACACCGCAAGGCAAACATGACACTACGCGACAATCATAGATTAGTTTCTTGCCTCCTCCCACCAGCGTATCAACTTAACTTGGCAAATGTTGAAAATCTGAAACGATGCTCACTGGAGTGGGGCACGGTCTTGTGGAGAAGTGGCAATCAGTTCACGCGGCCTCTTGGGGTTGGTCGTTGAAGGTGGCAACTTTTTTACGGGGTTTTCACCGTTGTGTATTGGTTTAAATGAAGGGCCCGCCGGCATTGAACCGGATGGCGGCTTGGTCACGGTGAAATGGGACTCGCCATATCGACGATGCCCATGCCCATGAGCATGCCAACTCCCATGCCCATGCATACCCCACCCATGCCCATGCTACCGTCCCACTTTCACTTTTGGAATACTACTTAGCTTGGTTCACATGCCTAGGCGAACCAAGCATGAGTGCCACTTCCACCTTTGCCATGGTGCTCAGCTTGGTCCATCTGAAGGCGAAAGCTGGGTATCACCTTTTGCTATGTCTATTTCCCGTTTCTTCATGGAAAGGCAAGGCTCAAAGGGGTAGCCACGGACACCCATGGAGAATCTTTTCCCCATTATTTCCCCTAGCCCGTTGAGGAGCATGAGGCAGTCAAAACAGGTTGGACAAACCTTGTAAAAACCTCAAAAATTCACACTCCACCCCCCACCGTGTCGAATTTTGCTCAAGTTTCTCAAGTGCTCAAGTTGTATTGTCGGGTATTTTCTGACGAAATTGAGCTCAAAATCTTGCTTCCTAGCGGCTTGATCGCCGACATTGACGATCCGAGCCACAAGACACCAGGTCGTGTGTTCTTCCCCCATTCACAACTGTTTCTATACAACGGTTGTAGGGGGGCAGGTTTGGACCTAAGTGGACCGCAAGGTTTGTAGGGCCCCGCCACCGTCTCGTGAAAGGTTGGTTTTTTTTGCAAAACATGGCTCGACTCCAGGGGCATTTTGGCCCCCACCCACACTTGGGCCCAAAACGGCCTCCGTTTTGCGCTACGGCACTTGGGGGGAGACCCACGAAAAACACAGCAAATTGCTGCTGAAACTGTACCTCAAGTTGTACAAAGGCAACATCAACACACATAGGAAAGCACCAAAACCACATCAAAGAAGTGCATTGATTTCTATTACATAATCGTTCCCATCTAACATTTATCGGCCTGAAAACTCGGCCCCCCAGGAGCGAAGCGAACGGGCCGAGTTTTCAATGTTGAAGAACAAAGAGTCAAGCACATGTACTAGGCCACTTTTTGCCTCTTTGTGGGCTGCAGAGGTTTACTCAAATGAACGACAACACGGACCGGGTGTGAGAGTTGGGGAGCCCGTTCATGAAGTCACCGTGACGAAGCCCCAACCGCTAACTTCATGACTTTGGGGGTTGCATGCAAGGCTAATTTGCCTTACCCCACGGGCACATATCTCGACTTGCTCTCTAGTTAGTCCTTCCATGGTCACCAACTGCGGAACGAAGTTCAAGCTATATTAGTATGCGTGCACATATGCCATGGTACAATGCCTTCTCTTACATTGACTCAAACACGTGCCGCACTGCTTGGAGCCATCGGGGTGGTGTGGCCCAACAGCCACCAAGGTAGCATGGCGTGTTTAGCGAGTCATACGTGCGGGTCCTTTGGATGCCTTGTTGAAGAGGCTTAGTAGCTGTCTAGTGTGCGTCCGGTGCGGTGTGTTTCGTGCGTCGTTCAGGAGACCTTGCTTGTGTCTCCTTGGCTCGTGGCTTGTAGCGCTTGCGAAATGGCTGTGTGGCTGGGTCCATCTCGGGTTGTACTATCCATAGGTCATGTGTTCTGAGCTATGTGTTCCATTGGGAATAGTATTCCCTCACCCCCAAGTTGTAGCCCATGTGTGAGTGCTCATGGCGGCAGTCTACACGGCCTTGTATGCGTGGCGCTTCAATTGTACGATGTGGTTCAATTTTACGATGTTCCTTTTGCGGCTCGGGAACAAAGACGTTAGTAGAGGTTTACTCAAATGAACGACAACACGGACCGGGTGTGAGAGTTGGGGAGCCCGTTCATGAAGTCACCGTGACGAAGCCCCAACCGCTAACTTCATGACTTTGGGGGTTGCATGCAAGGCTAATTTGCCTTACCCCACGGGCACATATCTCGACTTGCTCTCTAGTTAGTCCTTCCATGGTCACCAACTGCGGAACGAAGTTCAAGCTATATTAGTATGCGTGCACATATGCCATGGTACAATGCCTTCTCTTACATTGACTCAAACACGTGCCGCACTGCTTGGAGCCATCGGGGTGGTGTGGCCCAACAGCCACCAAGGTAGCATGGCGTGTTTAGCGAGTCATACGTGCGGGTCCTTTGGATGCCTTGTTGAAGAGGCTTAGTAGCTGTCTAGTGTGCGTCCGGTGCGGTGTGTTTCGTGCGTCGTTCAGGAGACCTTGCTTCTGTCTCCTGCCGGAACATAGAACAACGGTTCTCTAGAGCCAAACCTGAACATTGACTGTACTAATTGGGATTTCATGGCCGAGCTATACAGTGACCAAGTGTGTGAAATGTGTCGCCAGCTTTTTTTTATGCGACCCAATGTTACGATGCACCATGATTGTGCTAGCATTTAGCATTACAAGGTGCCAAGGAGACAGGTCTCAAAGGCTTCGTCCCACAGCTCCCAATCAACTCGACAAATCAACATGCATAGATAAGTGAAATCAAGCGACACAACAGCAAACGACCGTAAAATGGATAATTCATCGGCTGGACAATTAGATTGGTTATGATTCCGATGTTAAACTCTTTTAGAAAATTTGTCAATGTTTGCTGAACGACAAAATTTTGCGCTACCGCGAAGACGCCTGTCGCATAGGGAACAGCTGAGTTACGAGTATCTGTGCGCAACCGGCAGCACTCAAATGGCTTCTCGTGATTCATGGACAATTAATAAGAGTGGGGAGCTGATGTATGTTGATGTGATATCGTGAAATGACTCCTGGATGTGACCGAGCCTTTTTGCAAGAGGTGCATAGCAATGCTCGAACGCACAAATGTCTTGTAGGAGTAAGAAAACCATGCCTTCTCGAAAATCCCTCATGAAGCATCCACGTCAACCTACCCCGTGTGCAGGCGAGATTTGAGCATTCAATGCTCTGTGGACACCAAGGTGTCCAAGGATAGTTCATCGCTTCCGGTTGAGCTTGTTCAAGGCCATAAGTTGTCATTGAAGCTTAGCCTTGTGCTACCTTCAAGTGTTCACTTTCCGGTCCCTGTTACGGCGAAACTGAGGTTTGTGCAACGCATCTGCCCTATCCCTTGTATCCGTACACTCTGGTTCGTTCACGAAGTTAAAGAGTTTCAAGTCAATGTCCGAAAATGAGTAAGTCGTCGGTAGGCTTGCACAACGCGAAGCACAGTGGTGGTGAGTGACATGGTGAGCAATTACTTACTCACATGAATCACAAGGGAGTTGCGGAAGAAAGAATTTGTTCAATGACAAGACAATGCTTCACTTTCCATGGCAAAAGAATTTTCCGCCGTGTGCGACAAGTAAAGCCCTCGGGCGTTTTGCGTTACCCTCGTCCCAATCAAGGCCCAGTCAATTCCATTTTCCAGCTCATTTTGCGTTGAACCGAATGTTAGAATCTTTTCGAACGGCATTGGTCGCAAGACCTTGGTTTGGATTTTAATACAATTTTCGAACAAGACATTGCCCTACTGTCCCCCACCGGAGTTTTGTTGAAACCCGTGTTACGTCCTTGCACGCACTTTACAATTCATCAGTCACTAGCCAATGTGGCATGATCGCACTTGAGGGAGTACGAGCAAATAACTCCACAACCGGGGGCGAAAATCCCGGTGCAACAAGTTGGTCGCGAGGCGCCAAATGCTACCTAAACGATGCCGTCGACGAAAAAACGTCACCATCAAATGGATGCTAAAGTTGCACGCATGTTGCTGTTTGATGTATGGTGTACATGCGGCAAATGACCAAGTCACAAACATGTTGTTGAGCTTGGGTACCCACTTTGAGGAATCGGTGCTTTTTTGTACACGTCAAGCGATTCTTGATTATTCGAACGTGAAGCAATGCACGAGAAAAGTCGTCACTGCCTGGCTCTTTTTTTTATCGCTCCGACACCACAAGATAAAAGCACAAGTCACCGATTTGAAACTCCAATGTCGAACCCATTATTGGCCGAATAAGAAATGAAATGTGGAGCACCCAAACTTCAGTGCATTCGTTGGTGGACTTCAACTGGTTGTTAAGTAGTCCTCAGCGATTGCTTTGTGTACGCCTCTACCACAGGGCAACTTGCAAGTGACTTTTCATGCAGGCTCGCTTGTGATGCTTGGCTTTGTGGAGCAGTTTGATTTGTTTGCGTTCATTTCACATGTGGCAAGGTGTGTTTACATTTGAAGCTACATTTTCTCCTCCCTCTTTAGCTTGGTTCATGCAAAGACCCTCACAGAGGTGCTCACCCATGCTGGTACCGAAAAAGGGTTGTATCGAGAGCGCCGCAAGAATGGAAAACACGAAAACCTCGAAACGATGGAGGTATGTTTTTGTAGTGTTGGCAATTTAATGCATTCAAACAGTGGCATTAGTTGGCGTATTCGGACGTCTTGTCGTGCAACATTCATGTAAAAACGGCCATCGGGGAACGATAAGGCTCTCTTCACTATCAATGAAACAAAAAAAAACCAAACGGCAAGCACCCCAAGTTACATGAGTTGTTGCTTTCGGTATCGGCAATGAGCAGCCTCTTTTAGCACTTTAAGCCCTTTCGTGCGACCAAGGTTTTTTGCCACACCTGTGTAACGAAATGCATGAGGAGGAGAGTGGTGAAGAGAAGGTTGTGAGTGAAGGGAACGGTGAACTCATTTTATTCGGTGCGATGGAAGGGTTGTGGTGAAGAAGGTGTTGCCACACATGAAGTGTTGCGAAGTGTCAGTCTTGGACGGCATTCGTAATTTGATGATGTCGCCCATTTGCGGAAATGCAGGAGACAGTGCATCTCGAATCCTGTTTTCTTGTTCTTTTACCGCTTGGGCTTTGGGTCGTTGAGGGTTACTTTCATTTGTTTTTGTGCTTGAAAACAGATCGGGTGGGCCTGTTGAAGTGTGTGCTTTTGAAAGTGGGTCTCTCATTCAGATGGTTTTGACTGTTGCGGGTGGTCGAATTCACGATCGGCGTTTGCACCGTGGTTGCCGCACCACTTTCCGCCATCACCCTCGTGTCCCCATTGTCACAACAAGTCCAAGGGTTGAAAGATCAAAGACCGACTTCAGAGGAGCTTATCGAGCCATGGAAGGGGGGGGGGGGGGGCTAGCTGCTATGTCGTAGTTGTTGTGTCGTATCACGTGCCTAATGGTTCGTGTACTAGGGTGGGTGGCAGTTCTGTCAGTGTGACATGGGTAAGCTCCATAAAAGTACACGTTCAAAGACCGCGGCGGGGAGCAGTAAAGTGGGTGTGAAAAGTAGTTAGACACCATGGCAGATGCGATTCTATGCGTGTGCCCAAAAGCGGTTGGGAAGCTCGTCGCTAGCCGGGGCTCTTATCCAATCCACGCGCATTTATGTTGTGAGACCACGTCACAAGGGAAGAAGCCGACCACAATTTTGTGGCTGCTTGACTTTCACTCGAAGCGCACTTCTTCCCTAGCAATTGCTGTTTGATGAGCATTCCAATATATATGCATTGAGAAAAAGAGAGACAGAGGGTGAACTTTTGCCAATTGTTAGTGGTGATTGCGGTGCGCCCATTCATCTTCGATGTCCAGGTTGTTCAAGAATTGTCGGCGGGGCCGTACATGCATAACACGGCGGTGATCATTCTTGACAATTTGAAGCTTCGTGTAACATCAGGCTGCAAAAAGAAGTATTCCCTTTTCTTCGCCCCCTTTTGCGTATTCTTGCTTTTGGGTCCAAGTTGGGCAATAGGCAGGGGGGGGAGGGGGGGTACTTTTCAGGTCTGTGTTGGGCCTGTGTTAACACAACACAAGAGGGGGTGGGGGGGTACTTTTCACCGCCTGTGTTGGGGCCGTGTTAACACGTCCAATAGGTGGTGTGTTGTGGTACGTGTTGTTGTGTTGTGTTGTGTTGTGTTGTGTTGTGTTGTGTTGTTTTCCTTTTGTGTTATGGTATGTTATGTTGTGTTATGTTGTGTTATGTTGTGTTGTGTTGTGTCATTCCTTGTTTTGTTTTGGGTTTTTTTCTTGTGTCATTTTGTGCAGTGTTTTTCTTTTTTATTTTGTTGTGTTGTGTTGTGTTGTATTCTGTTGTAACACAACACAACACAACACAACACAATCCAACACAACACAACCCAACACAACACAACACAACACAACACAACACAACACAACACAACACAACACAACACAACACAACACAACACAAAATCTTCGGCTTCTTGTGTTGCCATGGGCTGGACAAAGGGGGTGGGGGGGTACTTTTCAGGTCCGTGTTGGGCCTGTGTTAACACAACACAGGAGGGGGTGGGGGGGTACTTTCTACCTCTGTGTTGGCCGGCCGTGTTAACACGCCTAATGTCCGTTGTTCCATTTGGTGTAGTGTTCATGTTCATTCACGGGGCCATGATGGTTTAGTATCAAGTCCACGTATCACTGAAAAAGGTGAAATTGAAGATTGCTACCACATGGGTATAGGGATTTTGTCAACAAGGCAGACAAAAAATAGATAAAAACACGGAAGAATGAATTCTCTGTGTGCAAATGTGTTAAGACGGATTCTCAAATTTTAGTTTGGTTAGACCAAAAGGACCGAAACCGAAAAAAACCGAAAGGACGTTTTGTCGTAGGTTGTGCAACAAGTGATGTCACACCCCATTTTTACCCCCCAATACCCAACTGCAACCATCTAAATGGCTCTTAAAACATGTTTTGTTGAGTTCCCGGGGTTTCCCTACACCCCTCCCAAAGCTCACCCGGTAACCCTACACCTTGGTGGATACATTGCTGAACACATGCCACACACAATAATACACAAAACACATGTGTTTTAGCATATATTTCATGACCCCATAACACCAAGTGTTTATCTCCGCATCACAATTGCGCACATTGCTATCTCCGGTTGCGACTAGCACCTGCACTCCTGCACCCCCCTCCCAAGCATATTGCACACCTCCCGCAATGCAGGGGGGGGGGGGAATTGAGGTCCGCAATTTTTCGCAATTTTCCGCAATTTCGCAATTTTTCGCAATTTTCCGCAATTTTTCGCAATTTTCCGCAATTTTCCGCAATTTTTCCGCAATTTTTCTCACTTCCCGATTTTCTGACTGCCTCCTCACGCTGGTGCAGAACAGTGAGAAAAAATTTTTTTACTATGCCATTCACTCTCTACTGTTTCCAAGTCATCAAATTCTGACATAGGTTAGTTGGTAGTAGCAATAGGGTCTAATTTCAAAGGTCTTGGGTTCAAACCCAGTTGGGCACATTATTTTTACCTTCGCTTTTTTGGTCTTTTTCATGCCTTCATGTTTGCATGTTTGCTTTTTCTCACAGTGTGGGACAGTTTCAAAGCGGCAGCACAAATTGGATGACAACATCCGCCGCCTTCGGTTCATGCTGCAATTCCACGGTGATATCGAGGGGCGCCTCCTGTAATTGTACTGTCCATGGACTATTTGTTTCAGTGAAATTCTGAGAATTCTGGGCCACCTGTCCAGAGCTGTAGCACCTTGAGGGTTCAGGAGGGCTGCTTACGACATCGCAATTTTTCCGCAATTTTCCCGCAATTTTCCGCAATTTTTCCGCAATTTTCCGCAATTTTTCGCAATTGGATTCGACCCCCCCAGACCGCAATCCCCCCCCCCCCCTGCGCAATGGCTGAGAAAATCTGTGGGTTATCCGTAGAGTATATCGAGATATCTGAATTAGGAGGGAAATGGATTCGTATCCACGAAAGGCCTTGGTTTTCCCAAAACCGTTCCGTGCCCATACAATTATTTCATGGCACACGATGCACATGCACCCCAAAACACTATTCGCATTGGAAACTCTTTGTTCCGATTGAATTTTTCATGTGCGGATTAATCAGGTGGTTGTGCGACGGAGTTGCTGTAGTGTCCACCTTTTCCATGCGAGCCGTTGTACTACTCAGAAATGACATTTTCTTGATATTGTGAAACATATATCGCACGAAGTCGCCCCCCCCTACCTTGGAGGTAGGGGGGGGGGTTGGGGGGGGGTAGGGGGGGGAGGTAGGGGGGGGAGGTAGGGGGGGGAGGTAGGGGGGGGAAGGTAGGGGGGGGAAGGTAGGGGGGGGAGGTAGGGGGGGGGGTAGGGGGGGGGCGACTCCGCGGGTCCTAGGACGCCAACTACCCCCCCCCCCCCCAGGGGCCTCCGGCCGACAGTTAGTTGTCAAAGGTATGGGCCCAAGGAGCCAACGGGCGCCGAAGGCGCCCAATGGGGTTATGTAGCCACCTTGCCCACTTGTGGGCTCTTTTCTGATTCTGCCCCCCGCTCTGAGGCGGTGGGGATCCCCTAGGCGGCAGGGGTTATATAGCCACCTTGCCCCATCCTTGCCCACAAGTGGGCTAATTCTGATTCTGCCTCCCCGCTCTATAGCGGTGGCTATTTGGGCGTCTGGCCGTACTAGAGACCCATACTTTGGTATAATAGGGGCCCCTAGGGGCGTCATGGTGACCCCCGGCGTAGGTTTTGACTTCTGATTTTGTTCCCTTTGTTGGGGACCCCCGAGAATGCAGGGGTGATGTAGCATTTCCGCCCTCTTTTGGGCCCCAACCATCCGGTGCTATTGAGGAAACCGGGACAATCTTTGAATCCACGCTTTGTTGCGTGGTGCATCAGGGTTACCCCCGGCGTAGGTTTTGACTTCTGATTTTGTTCCCTCTGTTGGGGACCCCCGAGAATGCAGGGGTGATGTAGCATTTCCGCCCTCTTTTGGGCCCCAACCGTCCGGTGGTATTGAGGAAACCGGGACAATATTTGAATCCACGCTTTGTTGCGTGGTGCATCAGGGTGACCCCCGGCGTAGGGTTTTGACTTCTGATTTTGTTCCCTTTGTTGGGGACCCCCGAGAATGCAGGGGTGATGTAGCATTTCCGCCCTCTTTTGGGCCCCAACCATCATGGTGAGATGTAGCCAATTCGCCGAGACCGGCACTTGAAGATCCCTGCCTCGAGCTTTCATACCCCGGCTCGAGGAGGAGGCAATCAGGGGCTTGAAGATCCCTGCCTCGAGCTTTTACCCGGCTCGAGAAGGAGGCATTCAGGGGCTTTCTTTCTTCCTTTCCTTTCTCATAGGCGTAGGCGTAGGCAGGGGTGACGTAGCTACCTTGCCCACAAGTGGGCCAATTCTGATTGTTGCGTCTGTTGCGTCGCGATTTTCCGCGTTTTCCGCGGGGTTACAAGTGAGACTGGTTTACAGGGTTACAAGTGCAAGTTACAAGGCAAGGGCATCATGCAGCCTGTGCATTTGTGACCACGGCTTTTCCATCACCCATTCTACAGGATATTGTGCATCACCATGAATTACGATTCAGTCGAGGACGTGGTTGCAACATATGTTGCTCGCTATGCAGAGCACTATAGGCAATTCTGGTCGCATCCTTGGCCCACAAGGCCCATCAACGCACTGTTGGTAGACTTGCAGACCGTGGGAATCAAGGCAACTTCGATGCATGTGTTCCGCGCCCTCAATCGCTTGCGTCAATGTGGCGTTTTGGAGTTGACATACCAGCCGCCGATGTATTTGTTGCCGTTCTGTGATGCCTGCCACGCGTGCGGTGCGAATCTGGAAGCAGCCCATGTTACCACTCTGGAAGTATTGGGGAATGCTGAGGTGCTCATTCCGCGTACGATGTAATCCGCTCTGCCAATGTTGTAAGTACCATATTGCGTTCCCGTTCTTCCTTAGGGGAGGCCGAAGGATATTCAACTTGTGAAGGGCACCTGTACTTCGTGCGACATACACTATACCTACGATGGTTTCACCGTTGGTGGTAAATCCTATCGACTCACCGAGGAACGGCCATACATGATGGTCACGAATAGGTGTGTGCAACGTCCGTTTTTGCGTCCATTTCCAAGATGTGTGCCTACAGTGCACAACATCTGTGCAATATTTAGGTCCGTCTTGCGCAAGCGCGAAATCGATGACACGGAAGTGAGGTTGACGCTGCAACATGCTAGCTTTCACACACAAGGTCTTGTGTTGGGGATACCACCAAAGATTTTGAAGAAGGGTTTGTTCTTGTGTTGGGCCATGCGCTATCACCGAGAGCAGATGGTGCAGGACGTCATGCCCGATACGGATCTCCGGGATGACTCACTCTTTGAGATGTTGAACACCCGCATCCGTAACAATGGAATGCCTTCGCGGCACCATAGGTGTGTGTTTACTACAGTGGTGTTACCCTTCGGTTTGGTGAGTGGACAACTACCATCTCTTGTTTGCGTCATGTGCAGGTGCACAACAGCGGGGCCCCAGCATGTGAGGCACATGAGTTTCAAGAAGGCTGGGGACGACAAAGTGGCATACCTTACTGCAGCTCTCCAGAGGTTTGAGGAGGTGGTGATTCTGGACGGGCACGAGAAGGTTTGCCGCCGTGTGTGTCAACATCAACGTGGTGAGCGGGGACTACATCCAACAACAGGCTTGAACATCCCTTTGCAATGCTCCCAATGGCCTGACAAGACTACTGGTTCTGCCTACTGCCGTGAGCATAAACCTGTGGATCAACCGGTCGTTCCCAAACTTTTGGATGAGAGCGATGATGAAGAAGATGAGGTGATTGCCCTCCGTACGCGGGCCAAGCAACAACAACAGCCGACCAAGCCCAGGACTACAAGCACAGTGAGCGACGAGGGTTGCACGAAGACCTTCGTTGTGCACCCGGGCAAGACGTCGGGTCTGCTAGCAACTGCTCGGCCTTGCAACTGCATTATTGAGTTGTCGGAATTGATACAGCCGGAGTCTACGCACGATGTCCTCAACTGTGTCCACGCTCTGCGGGAGGATGGTGTCGTCATTCATTACGCTGGGTATGACAACGGTTGTCACTGCGACCAATCCGTTCGCAAGCACAAGGTTTCGACTTTGGAGGACGTGACTTGGTTTGTGGACAGGTATACTTGCAATCCTCATACCTTGCCATAACAAGGATACATGCAATGCATGGATGAAGCTTCTGCTTCTGTTGCTCATAGGTTCCACGAGGTGAACCACAAGTGTACGAAGTACAATGCAGACGACATCCCTGCCTTGGAAGGCGTCAACAGTGAGGCGTGCGAGCAGCTCTTCGTATGGTTGTCGCGCTTCAAGTACATTGCACCTACCATGAATGATGTCCGGTTCTTCTTCCTGCTTTGGAACGTTTGTGAGGCCCACAATCGCTACCTGGGGGCAGGGGGCGACCCGGCTGGCATCTTGAAGCCTTCTGCACCAACTATGGCACGTGAGGAGCGGCTGGAGGATCCCCTTACTTGGATTATTTTGATCGTTGAGCCGACAGTTGCCGTTAGCTTGTCGAACTTCCTTCTGCGGCAATCGGCGGCCTTGCATCGGGCGATCACGTATGCGTCGCCTTCCCCCAACACGCTCCCGGCTAACAACCCCGTCGCACACTTGGCACGCCCGGTTACGTCAACGGCATCAGGTTCGTCTGGTTACGTGGCCATGGGCTCCGTCTCGCGGCGCATTGGGTCCAAGCGCGCGCAGCCCCCAAGTCCAGCGTCGGCAACATCCTCACCGGCCCTAAAGCGAGTGGCCCTTGATCAGCCCGACGTGGACGGTATCGCGAAGCAGCTGTTTGCCACCGATTTGAAGGGGAAGGACGATCCTTTGTCCCCATCCAGTGCCGAATCTACGTCTTCCTGTGGTGCTCCTGTTGGTGCTGCAGGTGTGTGGCGGTAACCTAACGCCTTGGAAGCACTTCTCCGTTCCATGTTGCCATCATGTTACTCTTATCATTGTAGGTGATCCAGCCGCGGAAAAAGAGGCCACTGTTGACGAAGGTGAATTGCACGGTGATGACGCGATGCCAGATGAGGCAGCAGCTCCTGCACCCCTTCCTCCGGGCCGTGCCCCTAAGGCCGTGGCACAGAAGAAGGATAGCGAAGGTTCCTGCTTCGTCGTGTTCCTGCTCCGTAGGTTCGCTGACACTTTACGCATATCACGTTTTCTTTCGTCACATGGGTATGTTTCGTCTTTCTAGTCCCCGACAAGTTGAGGCACCATGAAGTGGTAATGTCGGAGGGCGTCAGGAATCAGCCGAGGACCCTTAATATTGAAGTTGGGGGTTTCAAGGAGTGGGATGCGGACAAAGAGGCGCAGGACTTCCAAAAGTTGTGGGAGCCACCCTCCGGTTTGTCTGTGGCGAACTACGACAAAATTGTGACCTTCTTCTTGTTGCGCTTGCGTGGCAACGAACCCATCGCGGTCCGCCCGGTGATGAAGGGCATCTTCCGCAAGGGGCAAGTGAAGTGCCCAAGTACAGTGGGTGTGTACAACTACACATGCGTTGCGAACGGGCCTTTTGTTGGTCGCAATACATCTCTTCTTTACTTTCGTCCGTTTGTCCTTGCAACAGGTAAGGCCGTGCTGCTGCGCTTTCAGTATGAGGGGATGTTGCTGCTGCTGACGAAGAAGTCCCCCATGGCACCGCTGCCTTCGCTGTGGATCGTGTTGTTGCCTGTGCGTGGTCCAACCCCCATTATGCAGCAATATGGTGTGGAGCAAGTCGACTGGAATAAGCGCGTGCAGCTGGTGCCGCCAAAAAGTTTCTTGCTGCCGAACAAGACCGTGGAGAAGCAGCAGCCGAAGGTTGGTGTTCCGGAGTAGTCGGTGAGCGGTGTAAGTACGTGCTGTCTACATCACCGTCTACTTGCATTCATCGCTCCCATGGTGCCATTGGCACATGGTGCCCATTGGTTACACACTGTATTTAAGTTTTCACCTATGTCCTCCGTTGTTTGAGTCCATCATATATGGCACCTTTTGCGTGGGCCGCTATGCCGTGGTATTGTGTTCCTACTGCGGTGGCTTGTCGCTTGTCTTCTGCATTCTTTGGTGTGCCGCCATGCTTGGCACCCTGCGTCCATACTCGTTCTTCTGTTCATAGTCACGTGTTGACTTTGGTGCTGCATACGGTGCAGCAACACATCGGACTCGAGTGGTAGCAATCACTCACCATGGGTCGCAGTTCGTGTTTTGATTTCGTGGCTGTTGTGCTTGCATTGGTCTCCTCTTTGCAGATGGGGTGGAGGTGTTTGGGCAAGAAGGGAGCCGTAGCAAAGAACGGTTAGGTGGTGCGTAGGAGTGAAGTTCTTTGAAGGGCCACAGGCAAGGCGGTACGCACAGAAGGCGGGGCGAACACAAGGCGGAACACACAAAAGACGGTCTGTGGCCACCGCAGGAGTCTTGTTATTTAAGGAGCCACGGGCAAGGCGTTGCACACACAAGGCGGTGCACACAAAAGGCGGTCTGTGGCCACCGCAGGAGTCATGTTAGTTAAGGGGCCTCAAGCAAGGCGGTGCACACACAAGGCGGAACACACAAAAGGCGGTCTGTAGCCACCGCAGGAGTCTTGTTATTTAAGGGGCCACAGGCAAGGCGGTGCACACACAAGGCGGTGCACACACAAGGCGGAACACACAAAAGGCGGTCTGTGGCCACCGCAGGAGTCTTGTTATTTAAGGGGCCACAGGCAAGGCGGTGCACACACAAGGCGGAACACACAAAAGACGGTCTGTGGCCACCGCAGGAGTCTTGTTATTTAAGGGGCCACAGGCAAGGCGGTGCACACACAAGGCGGTGCACACACAACGCGGTAAACACAAAAGGCGGTCTGTGGCCACCGCAGGAGTCATGTTAGTTGAGGGGCCACAAGCAAGGCGGTGCACACACAAGGCGGAACACACAAAAGGCGGCCTGTAGCCACCGCAGGAGTCTTGTTATGTAAGGGGCCACAGGCAAGGCGGTGCACACACAAGGCGGTGCACACACAAGGCGGAACACACAAAAGGCGGTCTGTGGCCACCGCAGGAGTCTTGTTACTTAAGGGGCCACAGGCAAGGCGGTGCACACACAAGGCGGAACACACAAAAGGCGGTCTGTGGCCATCGCAGGAGTTTTGTTATTTAAGGGGCCACAGGCAAGGCGGTGCACACACAAGGCGGTGCACACACAAGGCGGAACACACAAAAGGCGGTCTGTGGCCACCGCAGGAGTCTTGTTATTTAAGGGGCCACAGGCAAGGCGGTCTACCAACGCAAGGGTCCGGGTGGGGTGGGGGGCAGGGGTTGCTCGGGAAGGGCGGGGGGGATGGGGGGTTGGTGGGGGGGGGGGGCAGGTAGGAGTAGCAACGTAGGGGGGGGGAGGTAGGGGGGGGGGAGACGAGGTTGGGGGGGGAGGTAGGGAGGGGAAGAGGTAAGCGGGGGGAGGTAGGGGGGGGGAAGGTAGGGGGGGGAGGTAGGGGGGGGGAGGTAGGGGGGGGAGGTAGGGGGGGGAGGTAGGGGGGGGTAGGGGGGGGGTAGGGGGGGGGGTTGGGGGGGTAGGGGGGGGTAGGGGGGGGGTAGGGGGGGGGTAGGTAGGGGGGGGCGACTTCGTGCATACTATCTGTGAAACGCAATGCCGCAGGCCTTTTGTGCATAGTGAACACAATCATGCAGAAAACACATGTAGTTCATCATATATTTCATGACCCCATAAGACACAGCATTTATCTCCGCGTCGCAATCATGCAAATTGCCATTTACGGTAGCGAATGGGGGACTGCTACATGCTCATGCCGATTTTATTGTAAAATAGCTCTACACGTGCCTCTGTTGTTTGTCGTTTTTTTTTAAGGTGTCCTCACATCCAAAAACCATTTTCTATGTCAATTGGCTTTTGTCTTCTGTGTTAATTCTCTGGTTTGGATTGTGCTAACACTGCCATTGGGTGGTTGCAACCGTGGCACTATGTGCCCATGCTATGCCAATGGGCCCGATTTTCTAATATGAACTGGTTTTGCGAACGGCCGGCATGACCCAAGGTAAAAGTGCAGCATGTAGGTGGGGTAAACAATGCGCGGTGGCTTGCACAATATGCTAGAACATGGGCTGATCACACATTGATTTTCCAGTGCATTATGATTGAGCGTTTGTGTGCTGGCACTGCACTGGATGACCATTGAATTCCTGTCGACAAGATTCTAACAGAAGTACTAGAAATAGCCAAAATATGGATTGTGTACAACCACAAGAGGTCAATGCATACCCAACACTGCATACCCCACCATTATATTGAAGGAGAATACGCAATGTAGTCACATTTTACATTGTAGGGGTACAGAGAGGGCCACAAATGGCTATTTTTAAGGGGAAATGGCTATTGTTGGTACTTCCATTATGATCTTGACAGCGGTGATGTCATGCCCTATTTTTCACCCTTCCTAACCCTTGATGGGCCCCAATACCCAACCGCAACCATCTGGGTAGCTCTAAAAACATGTTTTTTTGAGTTCCCCGACCTCGGGGTGGGGAGGGGGGTTCCTACACCCCCCCGGTGACCCTACACCCTGGTGGATACACTTCCGAAAATATGCCCTGTGTTTATTAAGCACAGAAGTTTGAGCACCATGTGTATTTGCATCAGAAAGCGTAATTTCCGTGTAGTGCAATGCCTCGCAGGGAAAAGGTGGACTGCTACAGTTGCTTGCACGGTGCGCGCTAAGGTGAGTGCCCCTAATGATATGGGGAACGTAACAGGGAGGATGGTGTTATTCAATATTGGTTGTGTTTTGCCGTGTACACAATTTGCTCTCAGGCAAGGGGATGTGATGTATCAGTTTTTGGTGACTTTCTCATTCGGAAACCCAGCTGTGCCCAGCACTTGGGCTCAGATCCGGTCACCGCCGTTTACGGTCCGCGCAAAGATGGAGCCTTCTGCAAACCTCGCCAAGAAACGGGCAAGGCCCCCGGATGGTACGTGCACACGCATTTGCTGCCTGTTTGTGCATTTCCCGTTGACACATCTCTGTGTCTGGTTGTGTCTGCATGCAAGAAAATGCCAAGTACAAACCTACTTCTTGGTGCATGCGCCCACAGTCATTGACCAGCTAGGAGGTCTCAGGTGCGCTCAACATGTCCATGCCCATGCGTCGGCATGGCCCACACCGATTGCAAGAGACAAAATGAGGATTGCGCAACAGGTGGTGACACTGAACGGCACCCAAGGCGTGGAAACCAGTAAGCATGTTCGAAAAGCGGTTTTTTCATCGGTTTGGTCAATATACAAAAACTTTCGGATATCCAGGGCAACCAACCCAGGTCTGAAGACTGCTTTGCAGCTTTGCCTTGTTGTCCTCAGAAAACAATGGAGGTGTTCCATGTGGTTTTCTTGCTGAGTCAGAGGGTGCATTTTGCTGAGGTCATGATGATCACGGCCCTCCGCAATTATTGCACAGGTTAGAAATATAATTGAGAGGCCCTGTGGGATTTTTTTTAATTGGGACAATCTTTCACTGCAATGCAGGGCTCCAGTGTGCCATTGTTCCTGGAGGTTTGCTGCACCCCTGCTGTCGATGGCATTTTGGCATCAGTTTGCGGTCACCCACCTTCTTTGTATCTGGATTTCCTGGAAAGGACAGTGCAAGTCACAGTGGCACAAACGCGTGATGCCTCTGTGGATTCATATTGCGAGGCCCCTCATAATTTGCTTCAAAGAAAATTCGTAATGTTGCTGACATGTTCAAGGATCTGGGCCATGCAGACCCACGGTGAAGTGGTGTTTATCAATGTGCGCCATTTACAGGTTCTGCACCTGCACCCGCACCTAAGGCTGCACCAGACCCCAAACCAAAGCAATTAATTGTCTGCCTCTGCATTTCTGCAAAGGACGTGTTACAACAGCAACTCTTTGACATGGTTCTCATGTCTCGTCATGCTTGGAGGTCCATGTGCCCTGTTGGCAGAAGGGTGGGTTGGGCGGGTATGTAGGTTGAGTTGCATTGAGAGGCATTTGAATTTTGAATTTTTGAATTTTTCAATATGTACAGATACGTGACCACACAGAACAAGTATTTTACCGGTCCCCACCCATTCCACGTACTGTCTATCCCGTGCCATGGCAACAACTGCTCATGCAGTCACGTCCCTGGCAAAGAAAAAAAGCTTCTGGGCAACATCTGGGCAAGAAGCGGGGCAACATCCCCCTTCAAACTGCAGAGCGCTGGGGAGACCACATTTGCCATCCCCTCTTGCCTTGCTGCTCGCAGACCACACCAGCCACTCGAATGCTGCACATTAGTGCTGCACGTGGTGTACATCTCCATATGTCGATGTACACCATATGAAGTGCAATAGAACATCCCCTAGTGTTGCATGCAATATGGTACAGAGCGAGTGCAAAGGACAATGTCAGCCCGCATTCTGCTGCCCCCCACGTGCCTGTGTCCCTGTGGCTGCCCCAGCCACAATCGAAAAGGAGCTGAGCTGCACACGTACCCACTATCCACATACCATTTTACATCTCAGCTCACATATCATATTTGTGCCCCAATCTGCACACTGCTGTATCTTAGTGCCGATGATGCCAGGAATGCCAGATTCATTCGCAACGTTGGATTTGTGCAGAATCTCATCAGGGCCATGCGGTGCTGGGCCGGCAGGCCCGCAGGTAAAGAGAGAGGGTGAAGAGACTGACAGGGAGCTGCAAAGGTCGAGAGAGGTGCAAAGGGTATGATTCCTCCTGCTATGCGCATTGCAGCCTCAAACAAATTCTTACCCAAGCCCAACCGTCATTTGTGAAGAAAGGCTGTCTCCATCAAAGAGGGAGTGGGTATTGGGCACACCTCAAATGTCCCATTGCCAATACAGCCTGCAGTACCCGGAAGCATTTTCATGGTAAATGTTTCATGCATCAACACGGAATGCCAGGATCATAAACCACGTAGGAACGACAAGATTGAGCCCACTACCTGCATCACAGCATTTGGAAACACAATTGCCCCCCAGAGAATTTATCAATTTTGACCCCTCCAGCCCCCCCCCCCCCTCCGTACCTGTACCCGGGTGCCATTTTTTTGGGAGGGGTGGGGGGTCAAAATTTTTATGCGTATTGTGGCCATGTGCGTCGATTTAGACCCAGGTCCTCCCCAACTTTCTTCTTACACATGGACCCTCAAACAAATGGCGGGAGCCTTGGGTCCAAACACCGGATACCCCCAGTCGGCCTCCCTACAGGCCTTTGCCGGTGAGGAGTTGGCTGTTTTCGGGTTGGCTTGTGTCGGCTGAAAATTCCCGAACAAAATTTACTTTTTCCAAAATCCTTTTGTTGCCTCGAGGATGGGTTCGGGTGATCATTTGGTGACAATGTGGGTGTACTTGCGCCTATCTTGCACAACCCACGTAGTTGCCGCTAGGCTCATGTAGCCTGAGCCATGGGCCCCTGAAGGCCCTAAAAATGCATTATTTTTTAGGCGCTTTGCAGTGCGCCTTCCCGAGGTTGCACTGTTTTTACTGAAAACGCCGCTCTCTTGCCTTTGGGGACCTGTTTCCCCACCAGGCTTCGTTTATAAGAATTAAGTTGCAATGGGGGGGGGGGTCCTGGGTGGGTGGGTCTTCAGCCGGGTGGGTTGGTCTAAAGCTCTGGACCCCCCCCCTCTTATAATTCTGACGGTTTCCTGGGTTGGGATCCTGCCACACCTTCTTTCTTTGGTCACAGGAGCCTTGTCTGGCTGTTTGCTGGTGCCCCTTTCTGTCGCGTCGTTGTGCAGGTGGCACGTGTGCAGGTGGCAATTTTTCGCATGGCGGACTTTTTTTTGGTAACATGTTAAACCTGTGGACCCTTTGTTGCACAACGCTGTCAGAGCTGGTTGGTAGCCCAGTTGTCAAGGAACTTAACTGCAATTCCAACGATCCCTGGTTCAAACCCTGGTGTTGTGAAGTATTTGGTGTGTCACCCTTTAGGGATGCCTAAACCGGGAGAGCGGCGTGGCTTCAATTTGGTTCACAGAAAATGCTCCCCACAGAATTATAAGACGGGGGGGGGGGGGGTCTGGGTGGGTCAAACGTTGGGTGGGTGGGTCCAAAGTTGGTCGGGTGGGTCTTGTCCAAAATACCCCGGTCCACCATTTCGCTGGCCAGTAGTGGCAATCGTGGGCGGCCGAGACAGAAGTCCACACTCGGACCCCTGCCGGCAGTGTGACAGGTCATGCTGTCGTGGTAGAACCGGGTCATGTGGGCAATTTTTCTGGGGAATTTGTCTTGCTGATTGGATCCCGGGTTTCCGCACATTTATTTGCGCTAATGGGGTTGTTATCAGATGTGTTGTGCTCCTTGTGCACGCTAGGGGGCGCCGACGGCAAGGCAAAAGGTATTAGGGTCAGGGCTACTAGGGGCTCATGGCAAATTGGGGGGTTCCTGGCCAATCTCGGGGGCGGTTCTAGGGCATCTTTAGGGTTTTTTTTTGGTGTTTATCTTGTTGATTGGATCCCAGGCTCCCGCACATCTATTTGGGCTGATGGGGTTGTTAGCAGATGTCATGTGCTCTTTGTGCACACTAGGGGGCACCCACAACAAGGCAAAAGGTCTTAGGGTCAGGGCTACCAGGGGCGGGGAGGGGTGTAAGGGGCAAGTTGGGGGGTCCTTGGCCAGTTTCGGGGCCAATTTTAGGGCTTTTTTTTGGTTTTTCAAGGGGTATTTATCTTGCTAATGGGATCCGAGGTATCGGCACATTTCTCTGGGCTGCTGGGGTTGTGTGGGGATGTCTTGTAGTCTTTGTGTACGCCAAGGGGCACCGACAAGAGGGCAAGAGGGCTCAAGGTCAACGCTCACACAATTGCGTCGGCATGCAAACTGTAAGTTGGGCATTTTTTAGCCCCCAGGAAGTCACTTCTGTGCACAAGTGGGGGTTTTGAGGTCGGGTTTTTCACGGTACCTTGGCACTTATCTAGGCTCTAGTCTTCACCATGTTGCTCCCAAGCCCCAGCAACCTTCGTGCCCAGCCCGCTGCCGAGCAACGACGGGAGTGGTTGGGGTGACTTGCCGGAGCTGCTACGATTCGGGGACCAACCCCAATCGCTTGGGGACTCCGATGCTGAGAGGCCCCTCAGCGAGTTAGCCTCACCTCAGCCCCCCATATTAACTCCACCCCCTTTGCCGCCCCCGGTCGTTTTAGACCCGTTGCAAGAGTCTCTGCTTTCAAGCCCAAGCCGCCAATCCCTCCACATGCAGACACCCCCCACGTTGGCCTAGCCCCACACCCCTTTCACGAATTCCTAGCCCGCCCCCCAAGATTGTCCCGGTGGACGTCGCCACCCCCGCTCCGGCTTCAGCAACGGACCCCCTTTCCCCTTGAGACAGAGGGGCTCCTTCGCCTCTCCCTCCACGATTGCAGCGCAGGTTGGACATAAGGTGGACCCGCTTCCAGTTGCACGGCAACGCTATGGACAAGTGTAGACTTGGCAGCTTGGGGTGCGGATCAACAGATCCGATCCCACGTCCTTTGCCGGTCGTTGGAGCGGGCCAGGTTGATAGCCCCGGCAACCCAACTCCCGAAGCCCCGCCCCACCAGCTTGCTTTGCGTGCCCTTCGAGGCGGCCCCCCACCCCTCCCCACACACCCCAAGGGCAACCCGCGTTGTTGGAGGTGTTGCAATACCGCCGGAGATCCCTGCTGCCCGTGCACATCCCCATCGGCCTGCCCTGCCATCCCAACCCGCACCCCGTTCCCGCTCCAGCGAAGGCCCTGTGCGGCGCACCTTGTTCCTTGCGCGCTGCAAGTAGGGTAAACTCAACTTGACGCAAATGCAAAGGGGCAAGTCGCGTCCACAACAACCCACCAAAGCCCCCTACTTTGCAATTCCCGAAAAAAAAATTGGCCCTATATTGCTCGTGAGCTGTGGATGGTTGCTGTTGATTCTTGGTGGCCTTTGGATGGCCGCCGTTGATTCTTGGTGCTTTCTGGATGGGTGCTGCTAATTTTTGGTGCTCTCTAGATGGTTGCTGTTGATTCCTGGTGCTCTCGGGATGGTTGCTGATGATTCCTGGTGCTTTCAGGATGGTTGCTGTTAATTCTTGGTACTCTCCGGATGGTTGCTGTTAATTCCTGTTGCTCTCTCGATGGCTGCTGTCAATTCTTGGCGCGATCCGGATGGTTGCTGTTAATTACTGGTGCTCTCTCGATGGTTGCTGTTAATTCTTGGTACTCTCTCGATGAACCGATGGCAGCCCTACCCACGGCGTGCCGCCCCAGCCCTCAGACTGGACTACTGCGGCCACGGTGCACCTATGTCCACACATGAAGTGAAGGCGATGAAGACGACAAAACAGTGTTTTTCAACACCACTGGTGGATCGGCATAATGGATGTAGTTGGGGGTTTGGGGGTTTGGGCTGGCTACCACTACCTGTCTACAAACTACAGGATGCCCGGAAAGAATGCAAGTGACAAAGAAAGCAAGCAAGAAAAGAAAGGATGAAGCAGCACGAGCCGCGAACGAAGATAGTACTATGGCAAGGACCATGGAAGGACCGCAACAAAATCGCCACAATGCAAGAACAGTGTTTTTCAACACCACCACTAGCTTGGCCAATTCCGGGGCATTTTTTTTGCTTTTTCGGGGCTATTTATCTTGCTGATTTCCGGGCTGCCAGGGTGGTTGTGGAACGTCTTGTGCTAGTTGTGCACGTCAAGGGGCGCCAACAGTAGGGCAAAAGACCCCTTGCTTAGGGCTACCTGAGCCGGGCAGGGGTGTCAAGGGCAAGTTGGGGAGGGCCTTGCCTTATGTGGCCAACTCCGGGCATTTTTTTAATCTTTTTTTCCAATGCTGGTGCATGCCCCACACCTGCCTAAACCTAGGAGCAAGTTGTGGGGGCCGTGCTAGTGTTTCGCCATGAAGATCGCATTGTGGGGAAGGCACGTGAGGTGCCATACAACCCGGCGCAAGATGCTGAGTCATGGCTGCAAATAATTATGATGCCGTTGTGGCTTTGTGGCACAAGAAGCGCCGGGTGCGGTGCCCGGGGTGTGCAAGGAAGGACAAGGGCAGCCGGAGGAAGGCTTTTGAAAAGGATGAAAGCAATTCTGACGACGAGGGGATTGTTCCCAAGGATGCCAAATGCCTCACTGATGGATCAATCTCCTCCACATCATTGTCAGGGTCATCATTAGGGGCCTCCTCATCATGATCCTCTTCTTTTGGGTGTGATGGTGCTTTCTGGATGCTTGCTGTTAATTCTTGGTGCTCTCTCGATGGTTGTTGTCAATTCTTGGGGCTCTTTGGATGGTTGCTAATAATTCTGGGTGCAATTGGGCCACATACAAATCTTACTTCCATGTGTCTTCAAACCCAAGGCTTTGTGGCAAAGGAAAGCCATCAGCTTCTCTTCTTTGCTAGTACTTCCCAGGAGGGTGACACCCTCACCTCCTCTTCCTCCTCTTCGTCCTCCTCTTTTTCCTCCTCTTCTAGCTGTCTGTATTTCGGCCTACGACCTACGCCGTGCTCCTTTGCCGCGATCTCACCCTACGGCCCATCCTCTGTCATCTCAGTGACCATGAGCACCAGCGCCTTGTCCGATGGCTGCTGCTTCCCGGCGAATAGACCCAAAAGGGTCTGCGCCCGGGTGGTGGAGCGGTAGTGCAACTGAGCGGTCGCCGTCTCAAACAGCACTCCTGCAACATGGGGCGCGTGGCCAATGACAACTCTGCAGCCTTGACCACTCCCCCACGCCACCATAGCAACCATCGCCGCTACAGGCATGCATTGGAGCAGAGGAGGGGGGGGGTGGACCCCCGTAATGTGGATTTATTGCTTTGAATTGGCTGTGCACTATACATCCTTTGACTATCAAAAATTAACAACAACCATCCAGAGACTTCTCTAGCCGGGGATTTGTGGCAAGTTAAAGCGAATGTGCCAACATTTTGCCATTTCGGCGTGTATGAAGCAAATGTACAATCATTTTGCCACCTCTTGTGGCACAAAGCCACTTGTATGCCTCTTGAAATTCCTTCTTGCGAGGGAAATGCCTCGCAAATTGCCCAAATCATTCCATTTGTGGAGGTGCAAAGCAAATGTTGCAAAGGATTTTACGAAGGAATTGAAGGATAAAGCATGTTGGTTGCGCTAAACCATATGAAGCATCCAACGACCCACATGCCAATGCCTTATCATCCTCCCTGCACGCTTTGCACACGAAGCTCTTTTGCAAGCGCGTTGGAAGCAAGTCAACTTGCCAGCACCTTGCCATCACCTTGTACAAATCTCACCCACACGCTTCTTCTACCCCATGGTTTTGTCGCAAGTGAACAGCAACATGCCAATATTCGGCTCTATTTGCATGTGTCGAACCACCTTGCCAACGTCTCGCCAAGTCTTCTTGCGCGAAGCCCAGTTGCATTTATCCCAACCCCAAAGCAGAGAAACGGTGGCACGGCGGACTGAGCAGAGCAAAGCAGAGCAGGGGCATGTGTTCTCGGAGGGGCCAGTACCAGTTGCTGCTCCCATGGTGACGCCTCTTTGTGGTCGTGACCCGACGTCTTGCCCTTGTGCCTGGTCCGGGGCAGCCAGGCCATGCACGCACCACCCAACACACCCACAAGAACTGGTGCATGGTCCTAGTGGGAGCAGTGGCCCCTGGGATGGCAAGACTGAGGAGACCTCGAAGCGTTGAACGTGGTGGTGCGGAACACCGTGAGGAGTCCACGGGCCCAATTCAGCCCAGGCAAACCAGAAGAGTACGCCTACGCAGGTTGACCAAACTACACAGGTCAAAAACGAGAATGAAGATGCAAAGTAGAAGAGCAGCGGAAGGGTAGTGGGGCACGGGAGAAAAGGCAATCAGGGGAAGGGGAGAAAGAAGCATACGAAGCGAAAAAAGGGCAGTGGAAGGGTAGGAGGACATGGGAGAAAAAGTGATCACTGGGAAGGATGAGAAAGAAGCGAACGAAGCGAAAGCAGGGAAAAAGAGAAAGAAGGAAGCAGGAAGACAAGCGAGGACGGGAGAAGGAAGAGGCTATCAACGGGCAGATGTGCTGGGACGAATCTTTCATGCATTGGCTAGCAGCAACGGTGGGCTTTTGGAGTGGGTGACCGTGGATGACACGTGGCCGCATTTGTATGCCGACACGTGGCCATGCCCCGGGAAATGTGCCTTGCTTGCCTGCTTTTTCTGCGTTTTCCGCGCCACTGCTAGTGGAGGTGTTCGTGCCTCGTGTTGGAGCCTTTGTGTACCCTTTGTGAACCGTCCTTTTGAATCCACGTCGTATTTGACCTATTTTTGACTCATTCTTTACATTGTGCCTTTCTACTGTGCCCGTTTGCCATGCTCTCCTCTCCTAAAATTCAACAAAATTAAGGACTTCGAAAATGCATTTTGGTATCGTGTTGAAATTCGCACACAAGCGAACAAGGAGGATGCAGGTTTGGACCCATGTGAATGGAAGAAAAATGGGGACAGTGAGGTGATAGTGCACCAAGGATCTGTCATCCTTGTTTGCGGGACCCTAGGAAATATTTTTTTAGAATTTTTGGGCACATAGCTACCTCGTAAGAGCGGCGGGAAGGGGGATTTTATGACAAAACATGGCCCCATTCACACTAGGTTCAACGCCCATTCAAAAGGAACGTTATCGCCCATTCACAAAGGGTACATGGGCTTCAAGCGCTTCTATGCGGCGCCGAGCAGTAAGGTGGTCCTGCTTTTATGGCATGAGCAGGTGATTCCTTTGATGCTATGGTAAACCTTGAGGAGCCCGATGAGGGTGGGCTTCCACTGTTAGAGGACCAAGGAGCAAGCTATGCGGTGCTGAGGTCAACGGGGTATGCGGACAACACCCATATAGTGGCCTTAGGGGTAGCCTCTTTGTAGGGCACCACACCAGGCACGGAATAATGGCTGCGGGTGACAGGGCAAAACTTCCGCGTGGACAAGTCCTACTGCTGCCTATACGGGGAAGATGGGTCCCCCGGTGGTCCTCCTCACTGAATTGGCCTGTTGTGTTCCATGTGTCTGTCCACACAACGGGCACTTTTTCTTGCATGATTTCCATGGTGCCCCCGCCCTTGCTAGCGTGCATTTCCCCACAACCACGTGATCCACACCATCCTTCGTGTACCCCCACAGTGGCAACCAACTTGTCTAATGGGTTCTTGCCCATGGTGTCTCATGTCACAGAGTACCGTGTGGTGCACACTCATGAAGCCGGGGAGGTGGGGGCTGGGAAGTCGAATTACACCGGTTGGGAATGGTTCATTCTAAGCCGTGGGTCTGACAGCCCTGACACGGTTGGTTCTGATGCCCACTACCAATGTGTGGACATCCTCCCGACCCGCGTCCGTATCTCTCATTGGGTGCCGCGGTTGTATAGGTCCGCAATCCGACAAGGCGGTTGGTGGCTACCGGCGCACGGGCCCCATGCTAGATAAGTGCCCGGCAGCGGGCCGTGGTGCGCTCTGCCGCCTTCCGGGCCTACCCATCTTTGAACAGTGCATGCGGGTTACCATAAATGTCAAGTGTAGGCAGCCTCCCATCACTGCTTCACCCATTGGTTTTCCGCGCAGATCCCCGCCTATTGCAACTCACCGGTTCCGTGGAAGAAGCGGCACGGTAGGGAACAAGGGAGCGTGCGTGCAGGAGTGGACACAGAGCACCCAACAAAAAAAAGAGAGAGAGCCAGGCGGCAAAGTGCCATGCGTGCGGATTGCGAGGTGCGCCGTGGGAGCGAGGCCAACTGGGTGAACCATGCCACTGTGCCAGATGGCGGAGAGGGCGTGCCACAGACCATAGAAGACGGACCTTCTGAGCATTTGAGACCGCGTGGTAGACAAAGCCCCTACATTTTGTGTAGGAGCTGCTCAAGCAAGTCCAGCACTAGGTGTGGGACAGCCTGCGTAGCCACGCGGCATGGTTGAGGCGCGCCGTGGCAGCCGGATGTGCACTGGCCGGTCACCTTCGGGGGACTAGGGGACGGTGTTGACGGGGCGGCGTGTTGGGTGGCTCTCCGGGTCCGGAATGCGCTGCGGCTACGCCCCAACCTGTGGTGCTGCCGGGCCAAAGGTGGGTGCATGAGTTTGCGTAAGACCCGGTCCGATGGGCCGGCGTGTTGACGTGGAGACCCGGTCCTGGAGAGGTGTTGTGGGCAAAGCCGGCCCTCGACTCCAAGGCCTTCGTGGGTAGAGAGCTGCTGGCTTCCCTTGACCACTAGTTGCGGGGGATGTGGCTCGGCCTTGGGGAATGAGCGCAAGTACTGCGCTAGCTGTGCTTGGTGGAGTTGCATGGAGAGCCGGCAGGGCGGCTGGCTCTCCATGCCGGTCCCTGCTCCTTTGGGGAGGCGGATATGCGTGGGCGGGCCTATTAGTGCGGCCATTCTTTGCAGCCCGCCATGATATGGCCCTGCAGTTGCCATGCCTAGCCCTGCACTGCCTGGAGGCCTAGATGCGGTGCCCATGGATGCGGGCTCAGCTGTGCCTGGCAGGCACGGACTCATGGATTACTTCCCGCGGCTGCTAGAAGGGGGGCAGGTGCTCCTCCCCTATGCAAGGCCCGGCGTTGTAGGGCCATGTAGCGTTTTGCTGCTGGCGGCACAGTGGCACCGCCGGCCGGGAGAAGGACAGGGCATTCCGTGTGCCATGTGCCTGGTGCACAACTCGCCCTCGTGCCCGCAGTGCACGTAGCTTCACTACGGAATCGCCTAGCAGGCCACATGGGACATGAAGGGGTGCCTAGGGGCTGGCGTGCCCGGCAGCTCCGGCTAGACGGCCCCAGGCTGGAAGGTCCTCCTCCTATAGGAGCGCCGGGCGGGAGCGGCAGTAATGTCTGCATGGCTGGGCTGAGCCCGGCCGGCCTTGGAGGCCCTGCCTGCCCCACCACAGCCAACTAGCCAGCCGCTGGCGACGGAGCCCACCATGGGTCCGGGCTGTGTGGCCCCTGGCACTGGGTGCGGTGGGTGCACACATGGAACACGGTCAAGCACCTGAGCCTCCAACCAACATCCCAAAAAATTGCTTAATAATCGTGAAAGTCTGTTGCTAGACACTCATGGGACAAGTGGAAGTCTGTCTGGCTTCCAGTGAAGGCGGGTGCGGCACACCTACCCTGATTCCGCTGGTCCCCGCACCCCTTGCACGGATCTCCTGGGCCCTCACCCTTGGTGCCTGGGCTTGCGCTGGTCCGTGACTCCCTTCACAGCGGGATTCTCAGATTTCGCGGCCCCTCCCTCACAAGGGACCGGGCAGCCCTGCTCACGGACCACGCTGCCAAGACACCTTGACGTTCCCCCAAAAAAGCAAAATGCCTGAAAATGCTGCGCACCATTTGATGGGTAAGACTTGGTGTTCCGGAACCCCTGGCCCTGTGTTCCATTTCCCACATCAGTGGTGGTGAGCACCCTCCAAATTTGACTGTCTTGGAAATACTTTGGTGTGAAGCATGCCAGCAATGGCATGGGGACGCCCAGGGGCAGAAGCAGCACCTGTGAGCAGAGAGACATTTTTCCCACTCTGAGCCTTCAAATTTTGCATCACCCAACCATCTGTGAACAAACAATGTAGACCAATTGTTCATCAAATCCCAAACCACTGCGCACACCTGGCAGCATCAACGGCCACATTTACCATGCCTTCATGGTAAACCCTTCCATGGTGATGTTTCAATGGTTTGTCAGGTGTTCGGGAATCTCATGGAGTTTCGGCCAAGTTTCATACTGTTGCTATACTATTTTACCCATGCCACAGTGTTGCATCCCAAGGGCTCGATTTAGCGGTGTGCACTGGCCATGTGAAGTATTCCCTGTCATCGCAGGAAATGCGTGCAAATGCTTGGCTACAGCACATGAAGGCAGAGCTGCAGAAACTTCAGAATTTGAACCGAGAGCTCACTACCCAGTCCCAGCATTTAACGGTGGTCAACAACAGCCTCCTACATGAGAGGCAGCAGCTTATTTCGGAAAATCAAGGTGGCCCCCTGTGTGCTGAGGATTTTTTCCTTGTGGTGGGATGTGTGCTTCGGGCATGAAACCTGCTGTGCTTCCTTGAATAAGGCAACGCCAGAGTACAGCTTGGGTCACAGAGGACGGATATCTGCCAGGAACAGCGTGCCACTCCACCGAGATGCAATGTCATCAAGGGGATCCCTAAGAGAGTTTGAGGTTGAGCGGCTTGGAATTGAAAATCATCCTGAAGAGGGTTTGGTGGATCATGGGCAGGTGCAAGCACCATATCTCATTTTGTGGGGGATACTGGTACAGCATACCCATAAAAATTAAATTTGCTGTATGGTATGATATTGGATAGGTGGATAGGATAGGTTTGAAGAGGTGAATTTCCCCTGAAAATTTTCCAATTTTGACGCCTTAGAGCCTTAGGAGGGGGCACTATTTTGACCATTTTCAAAATCAAGAATTTTTCGCAATCATTTTGCACAGATTGTAAGACCAAAACCGATGCGCCTGCACATAAGACAAACACCACATAACAACCCCCGCGTTTAGGCCTATGCAGTGACCTTACTACAGCCACTTTCCACTGGGGTTTTTCAATCCCCAGGACCAAACATGAAGCCATGGTCATTGGCAATGACCAACTTGGTTGACCTGAAATCCCCCCAACCATGGGCAGGTGACGACCAGAAATCCCACCCCGGCTACATAACCCCTGCTGCCTGGGGGGTACCCAACGCTTCGGAGTGGGGGACAAAATCACAGGTGGCCCACAAGTGGGCCGGGTAGCCCACAACCGAAGGACCCACCGAGGCAATGCCCTACCCGATTCACGGAGGATAGGGAGCGGTAAAAGAGAACATACACAAACTGTCATTGGAACATGCTGAGAACTGAAAGGGCGATGAAGGCCGTGTGAAGGCAGATGCGGCTGGAGCACAGTGGCCCACCCACACCTGACCTTTTGAGGCCTTTGGGGCGTATTGTTGTGCCATAGCCCAAGAGCGAAAAATGCTGGGTCAACCGTTTGCTGGTACAACAACCATGAAGGGGCAGTCGTGAGAGCTAAATCTGTGCAAGTGCCCAAAAAGGAAAAATGGGTGCACATTCTGCCAAGCATGCTCACGATTATTGAACAAAAGGTGATGCAGGGCTGGGATGTGGCGTACGTTGACAGATCAAAAAACGATATAGGGGTTTCCAGGATATGGGGGAGGGGGATGAGCGCAATGTACAAGCAGCAATTCTGGTGTCTGAAAAACAATCAATCACCAGGGCTGAACTCACAGCACCCCTGCGGGTGCTGCAGAAAAAGTGCCCAGGACGGCCTTTGCATTTGATAACAGACTCAGAACTATAATACATGTGATCGATGGGCAAGTCTGAAAAATGGAGTTGACACAAATGGGTGGGGTCCAAGGGGCCATTGGCGCATACTGACCTGTGGATAGACCTTTGGGACAGGTGGCAGCTGCTGGGGGACAGTGGGTCTGTACAGTGGGTCCCGTCACAAGTTGGGGTGGAGGGAAAGGAGGAGGCAGACTCACAAGCAGCAAAGGGGCACGACTCGCGTATACCAAGGTGATGGAAGCAAAAACAGTGACAGATATTTGGGAGGACTTATCGCTCATAGAAATGCCTGACACATATAAAACGGACTCCAATTGATTCGGTGGTTCCTGCGTGTCAGATGACTTGGTGGCAGGGGGGCTGAGCCCTGACCTATTCTCACCCAAACACCTGAGGTTGTCATGAAACTTGTCTGACCGGGGCTAAGGGTGGGGTGAGCTGACCAACCAGCTCAAGAATCATTCGATAGCTGCTGTGCAGCAGTGAACTCAAGGCAACATTCAGTACTGGTTCAGAGCGATGATGGTATGCCCGTGACCCGGGGGTATTAAGTAGCTAAGTATCCGGACCTTCATTCCCCGATACAATTTCAGTGCAGTGGGTGCCATCGCACATTGGAGGGAAGGGGAACGAGTGCGCCGATGAGGGTGCAGTCAGGGGGTCGGCACAAGCATTCCGCGACGTGTTGCAGGATCGGGAGGTGAGAGACATTTGGCAGGACCTGGGGTTGGAAGAAATGAGTGATGGCAGTGACAACAATATGAGTGGGGGGTTGGAACTGATATTGATTCGCCAGAGAGCTCCAATTAAGAGGCAAGTACCCCACGGGTAGTGACTCCAGTCAGAGCTTGCCGGAGTCATCCGAGGTGCATGTTTTCCAAAGGCGCCCCCTCCCCCCCGGGGTTCCTGGGGAGGGGGAAGAGCTGACTTTCCAGCAGTGCCCAACATCGCAGAGCTGTAGTACAGCTGGACACGTTGCATGTTGTACGAACATTGCGGTACATTGGACAGTGAGCGATGACCGAATAGCCTGTGACATGGGGGCTTTCAGTAGCTAAGCCTCTGTTGCTTCACCCCCCCCCCCCCGCCCCGCATACACACCTCAGCAGCCTTCCCTGTCACGGAGGCTAGATCATCAATCTAAATGAGGGAGGGACAAACCCCTCATTATAATTTTTCGTGGTTTGTGCTGCGCATTCTCCGGTACCAAAATTTTGTTCAGTGTGTAGTATTCATCCGGTGGAAGATCCCACTGTACCATGCATTGAGAGCCCGTGCAATCCTCAACTATCCTCGACAACCCTCAACAACTTTGAGCGACGCAGTGAGTTTTGCCAACACAGTCACACATTGGGCCCATACATTAGTCATACAAATTGGGCCGATGCAGTCACACACATGGGGCTTAGTCAGTCACACACATTGGGCCCAGGTAGTCACAGGCGTTGGACCCAAAATCACACACATTGTGCCCACGCAGTTACACATATTGGGCCTAGTGAGGCACACATTGGGCCCAATTGAAGGATTGCACTACGTACTATCTTGTGCACCCCGTAGTGTGGCAGTGTGTTGCAGGATTTCTCCTGCCACTGCCCCGTGCAGTGTGGCAGTGCATTGGCGGTTTTCTGATGCCCACTGCCCGTTGGCCCGTTCTAGTGCAACAGTGTGTTAGAGGATTCCACTACCCAATGTTCCCTACACTGTGGCAGTGCGGTAGTGTACTGAGGGATTCCACGGACCTGCTACCCCCTGTAGTGTGGTGGTGTGTTTAGGGAGTTCCATTGCCCACTGAAGGACTTAGCGGCGGTGACAGCCCCCCCATCCTTGCTAAGTGCACGTGGAGATCCCGGGACCACACCCTATGGGGACCGAGTTCTTGCGCCAGGTGCCAGACGAAAAGATGTGGGTGTGGAGGACCGATGCGCGGGCAAGTACCACGCGCCTGAAAGCCTAGGTGGGACCCAGGCCACTGTGGTGTTGGCACTCCAAGAGCTGAGGCTCCACTGGCAGGCGGAGAGGCAAGGGGTCCGCAGGGCTACCCTGGGCTGAACGAGCAGGTCCGCCCAGGGACCCCCCCCCCCCCCGCCCACAGTTTACGACACCCGCATCAAGGTCTAAGGCTTAGTTCAGGGTTCAGGTTGAGGGCCCAAGCCCTGGCTACCAGTTTCCATTGGTATGACATCCCGGCCATCGCCATTCTAGCAACAGTGCGTTCAGCATACACATTGGGCCCACACAGTCACACACATTGGGCCCAGGCAGTCATGTGGGTTCTGGGAGGGGATACCCACCCATTCGCTAATTTGCCTTTTGGGCTGGCCCCTCTATCGCATGCTCTCATCCACCGGTCTGTGCTGTGCATGGTCAGGATTACGACAGTTACTGGAGCAGAAGGAGCAGCCGTCAGCGCAGACTCCAGAACCAAACTCCCCAGTACGGGTGCCTCCTGCCACGGAAGATGCCACTGTAAAGGCCACCACGCCTCCAGTTCCTGAGAAGGGCACCAAAGCACATGCTTTTGCCATGCCGACCTTAGAAAAAGAGGAGCAAACCCCATGCTGCCGAATGATGTCGGAGGATTATTTTTTGGGTACCCCTACAGCCACCGTGGATGTGATTTGTGCCCCGGAATACACCAGGGACTGGAGCTTGGGAAAGATGTCCTGGTGTGGAATCGTGCCTGTTCTGTTGCGGGCGGGGGCATGTAGATTGGGCACAGTGGGCGAAGTCAGAACAGCGGTGAGAATCAGTTGAACCCCCCCCCCCCCGAGGGGTCCGCATGCGTACTCCGCGTCTGTCCAGACCGCACAAGGATTTGGAACTGTGCAACTCACTTTTGCATCTTTGTGACAACTGTATTGTTGCATATGTAGGCCAGGCCATAGCTTAGTGACTGGTTGATACTGTAACGGGGGGGGGGACTGAGGATGGGTGGGTGGGTTTGTCTGGTTTTCCCCCGATTTTGGGAAAAGTGCAGGTCCCCCCCCCCCCCCAGGGGGTGTCCGCTTTTTTGAGTGGGTGGGTGGGTGCTGAGCTTGGTACACCACCAACGTTGTTCATGGGCTGAGGCACATTGTGACACATGGGGGTGCTGCCCCCCCCGCCCCCTGTTTCCATCAGGTTGACCGCTCCCGGGCAGGTGATGTTTTCATGGAAAACCTGTGTGCATGCGTCTTCTTGTGGCAGGCTTTGCTTGGGCATGAAAAAACACTTTTTCCTTCAGGTTGACCACTCCAAGGCAGGTGATAAAATTTTACATCAGTAGGAATTGAACCAGCACTTTCCACTTGAAGGTTGATGGCTCTGGCCACTAGGGCACTGAGCATACCTGACAAACTCTGCATCAAGGACCATGTACAGACTGAAGGGTGAAATTTTTTTCGAAAATTGCTCTGTGACCCCCCCCCCCTTCAGGGTATCCGACAGGTGGGTGGGTGGGTCAGCCCAATCCCTATGCCCCTCCCTTTTTTGGGGTCCTTCACATAGCATACCCCAACGTTTCTGACGTCTAACCACTTGTAAAATCATCATTTTAGGATCAAAAATGACCCAGCAATGATTTTTGGAATTTGACCCCCTACCCCCCTGCACCTGGGTTTCCCTTTTTTTTGGGGGGGGGGTCAAAACTTCTTTGCGTATTGTGGCAGCTGTGTGTGTATTTGGACCTGGGTCCTGAAGAGCTTTTTTCTTGTTCATGGACCCCCTAACCCATGGCGGGGTCCTAGGTCCCAACTCTGGGTATCCCCAGTCACCTCCCCCACCCCCCGCCCCCCATATGGCCCTTTGCCAGTGAAGACTAAGCCGTCTTTACGCTGGGTGGGCTGTTCAGTGGCGCCTAAAAATCACATAGTGACGTTGGCATATCATAGCCTAGTCCATTTTATCAGCCAAAGCCCAAGAAGCCACATTGTCTTGGAGACACAATCACTGGGGTAAGGGTAACCCCCGCTTTTCTTCATTCTAGCCGTTCTAGCCAATTCTGGCTAGAACCAAATTGGGTATTTTAGCTTGTACCAAGGGTTCCTTGAGGGGGCGTGCTCCCAAATGCGCCAAGCCTGAACCACCCCCAAAACCTCTGTGACGGGAGTGCCTGTGATAGTGGCTCGCATGCCACTCTGAATTTTGGCGTGCAGGGCCTCACAAAAAGCGTTGTTCAGAATCACCCTTAAGACATCAAAGGGTATATGAATAAAAAGGGGGGGGGGGGCTAGACATTGCAGGTGATGATCTTTTTGCTGCATTTTTTGACCTTGGCGTCTTAAAACGGGGTCACTAGATCGCACTACTCCCACTTTAGCTGGTGGGTAATACTATTTGGATGCAGTGGTAGTACACATTTTAAATGTAGATAGTGGATGTGGAGCTGTTGGTCAGTCTCATCGGCGAACGTCTGATCTATGTTGTAATTTGCCGTGGGTTCACGTCTTTGGCACGGGTTGTGACCGGCCCTAAGCAAGGCTATACACTGCAAAAACAGTCCTGTCGTATCCTAGTAGGCATATGCTGTCGCAACATCCCCATTCACACCCCTCAGAGTGGGTACCACGGGGTCACCGAGGTCGCCAAAATTGCCAACATAGCAAAAATGGCTGAAAAATGCATAAATTGCACTAGTGCTCGCTCGTCCCACTCCGCCCCATACAAACCCCCTGAAGTCGGGACCCGGAAACACTTTTACGGCTCAAAATCGAAAAAAAAACCAAAAAATTCATGATTGTCAACCCAAAAAAGGGGGGGTCATTTTTCGACACCACGCCCCACCCCCCACCCCACCTCCCTCAAAACCTCAAAAAAGGGGTTTCAAGTGGGGGGGTTCTAGGGAGGTCTGGACCAAAAACTCTTTGGGGGATGCATTTACTGGACAAAATGATGATTTTCCAAGGGGTTAAACCAACAATTCAACCCTTTGAGGTAGGGTACGCGAATAGGCCCAAAACCGGCCCAAAATAGGGGGGTATGTGGCGTTTTCCGCTATATACGGGCCTGCCTGGGTTTGATCTAACAACCTCTGCGAGGTAGTGCGCGAGCATTCCCCTGAACCCCTACAAACATAACGCGCATGTGCCCGGGTGCCATGCCTGGCATCTATGCAGACAGCTCCGCCACTCCTCAAAGAGAAGTTGCCCCGCCTACCATGGCCAGCCGTGGCCAATCACAGGGTCGTGATGCTTGACTTGACTCACGGAGCGCCAGGTTCCTCCCCCCACCCCCCGGTTAGCCAGATTAGCCCCCCACCCCATAGGTCACTTGGCGGGCCGGCGCCGGGTCACTTGGTGGTGGATTAGCCCGATAAGCCCGATGAGCCCCAGCCCTCCTTTCGCGAACCGCGACATGCAAGTCCCCCTCCTGCGTGGTGGGGGGTTGCCGGGGCGCATCCTTGCTCCCGGCACCCCCTTGGTCACCCCCCGTGCCCCCCCCCCTTATCACCCCCCTCCTCACCCCCCTTGCCACACTCTTCTCACCCCCGTCCCCCTTGTCTTCACCCTCGTTACCCCCGCCCCCCTCGTCATACCCTTTATCCCCATCGCTCTCCTCCATTGCCTCCCACAGCTACTGCTCCGCCTCCTCCCGGGTGGCAAAAAGGAGGGCCCCCGGCACCCGGATGGTGCCCCCCTCCTTCTCTCTCTTCCTCTTCTTCCCCCTCTTCAAGGGCTTTGCTTGAAGGGAGGGGGGCACCCCCCTCCCCTCCCAACGCTCCTCCTACAACTCTACCCGAAGGCACGTCCACGTCCCCAATACCCCCCCCCCCCCGCTTTTCCAACCGCCAATGACTGCCCCCCCAACCGATTTTACAGCGCCCACCAACCGCTTTGTAACTGCTCTGAGTTGGCCCCCAGAGCGCCCTCCCCTTCAAGCAAACCCCTGCCCTCTTCCCCTTCTTCCCCCCCTCACCATTGGAGCCCTGGGACACCACCCACCACTCTTGGGGGTCCAGCTCCTCATCCCAATCTGCCACCATCGTCACGTGGCTGACAGTCCGTCCGATCCGTGTTGTAATTTGGGTCGGGCCCCACAGTACACAGGTTGCGGTAATGCACCCTGTAGGATGCTTCATGTTTGCTGAGGGTTGCTTTACCCACAACTTCCCATGTAGTTAACACGGGCATTGAAAATTTTCTGTGCATCAACATCGCCAGCATTGTGTCCTTAGGTTGAATAGCGTAGTGCTAAGGCACAACTCGGTCTTAGCATCTGTGGCTCTACAGTGTTTGGCTTGCATTGTTGCTGCCTAGGCAATGTGAAAGGTAGTATTCCAACGCTTGTTGGAGCACTTCATGAGCTCTCAAGAAGTAGGCGGCAGCACTTTATATATGCACCGAGCAACCAATTCCGTTAAATTCACCTTTCAAGGTGCAGAGGCTGAAAGTGATGTGGACTTGTGGCCCAAAGCGTGGTGTACGTTAGTGGGTACCAATTGAGGTGGAAGCCAGCCGTGGCTGGCCCACATTGGGTTTGAAGAGCCAGTCCAAATTTAAATCCTGTGCTGCACGGCGTAAAGCTGTGAAGCTCTAAAGCTCCGAAGGACAAGTGAAAGGGTAAGGGGACATGTGATGTGGGGTGTATCCCCCAACTGGGGGTTTCTAACCCAGCTACCGCTGGTATGGTACGTGATTCAGAGGCCGAGGACAATGCTCCCTCTTTTCAAGGTCTAGGGGGGTTGAGCGAGCAATAGCGTGTTCAACCGATGGGGCAAGCAAAGTTGTAATGCATACCCATTGTGGATAGCAAAGGAGAGTACAACATTCAGAGTTCCAATTAAGGCAAAAAGCATTTCTTTTCTTTTTTGCGTGTTTCTTTGGTGAGGGAGGTGAGGGATTTGGGTGTTGGAAGTTTTCGGAATCCATTCTTCCGGCCAACCATGTCTAGGTAGCTCGGAAGAAATTTTGGTGGATTTCTCAAATGTATTGTGCGATATGAGAACCATTTGCCGAGCATAAATGCTGGGCATTCTTGACATTTCCTAAGCAGTATGAGAATTTTCCTACCATTTTTTACTTTCTATGCTGTGCGTTCCAGCACCATGTGTGGGTTGGGGCACCACAAGCCAGGCAAAAGCCCACATGCCGCACTAGAGAAATCCTGCGTAGCCGTGAGCCATGTGGGGCCATGGATTGTCGACGTGGGCGTTGCAAAAATCACACGTTTGGTTGTGGACCTTGCGGGAGGGGGGTGGGGTGATATAGCATGGTTTGCAGGCGCAAGGCCGCTGTAACCTCATCGTGGGGCAAGCCTGACTCTAAATACATTTGGGTGAACTCCTCGGCTACCCATTCGCGCATACTCCACAAAATGTCCTCTTAGGAGGCGTAGGAGAGAGCCTCTAAGTGCAAATGCTCTTTGTTGAGGTGGGCATTCCATAGGAGACGGCGCTTGCTGGTGGCCAAGGCCACATGGTGAGGTGGTGAAGGAGGAGGACCTGTTGCCCCTCCCTTTGATGCGCCGGGCTAGTTCGTGCGCTTCACGATAAAGGTGCGCAAGGACGCGTGTGTGTGGCGTGTGCTTTGCTATATTGTGTTGTGCTATGCTGTGTACACAACCAATATTTGTGGAAGCCCACTATGTGTGTGTGCACCTGCTTAAAAAGATGATTGGTGATGTTGTTGTCGTGCGTGTGTGTGTGCATGCAATGCATGGAGGCCGTTGTGTCGGCGATGAAGTATGCATGCCCGCTCCATAGCTTGAGTGTGTACCTAGCCACCAATTTTGGGAGCGTTTATCACTTGTAGGCCAAAGTCACGGGGGGGTCGCCGGGCCTGGGTCCTTTACGCCGACCCCCCCCCCCCCTCCCTGGAAATTGGCACTGAAGTGCTGGACCATCGGCACCGAACATGGGTGGGCCGTCTCCTCGGTTTGGGTACGCGACTCCCCCCCCCCCCCCCCCTCCCTGCCCTCCGGGCCCACTTAGTTACCAAGGGTCAATAGCTACCGGCCATACATATGGTGGCGCCGAAGGCGCCCGAAAATTTTTTTCATTCCCCTTGCCAACATAGCATCCCTCCCCGCCCAGGCGGTGGAGCACCCCAACGCTATACTTGAACCCAACCTTGACTCTAACACCCACCCCAACCCTCAGCCTGCTCCTAACCCTACACCTAACCCTACCCATGACCCTAACCCTAACCCTAACCCTAACCCTACCCCTACCCCTAACCCTAGCCCTAGCTCTCACCCATGAGGGAGGGCAAGGGGAGGTAACGGGAGCCTATGCCCCCCCCCCACTACCCCAAATTGCCCCACCCGGACCCCCCCCCCCAACCGACCCTCCCGACCCCCCCCCCCATTGCCCCTCCCTGAACCCCCCCCCCATCGCCCCTCCCTGAACCCCCCCCCCCCCCCCCCAAGGGGCCTTCGGCCCACTTCTACTGGGGGGGGGGGGAGTCGCGTATGAAAGCGAGGAGATGGCCCACCCGTGGCACCGAAGGCACCCTAAGGAAAATTTGCTTGATCTAGTAGAGGGTCAAAAAATGGGTTTTCACCCTATGTGTCTATACTCAAAATATTGAGTTTTTTCAGGAGAACCCAATGATGGATGAAAACCAAATTGGACCAAATATCAATACCACCCTTGTGCATAGGTTTGTCAGAGATGGCCCATACATACTCCAGTGGGTAAAGTCGTGCCTTTGCAACTGAAAGGTCATGGGTTCAATCCCCAGTGGGACCCTAGGTAGGATCAGGGAGACAATGGAATTTTTTTTTGTTTTTTTTGGTTTTTTTTGTGTTTTGATTTTGTCCCGTTTGTTGGGGACCCCCGAGACTGCAGGGGTTATGTAGCATTTCCGCCCACTTGTGGGCCCCCGAGAAGGCAAGGATGAGGCAGCCAATTCTGATTTTGTCCCCTATGTTGGGGACCCCCAAGAATGGAGGGGTTATGTAGCATTTCCGCCCATTTGTGGGCCCCCGAGAAGGCAGGGGTGCGGCAACCAATTCTGATTTTGTCTCTCTTTGTTTGGGGACGCCCGAGAATGCAGGGGTTATTAGCATTTCTGCCCACTTGTGGGCCCCCGAGAAGGCAGGGGTGCGGCAGCCAATTCTGATTTTGTCTCTCTTTGTTTGGGGACCCCCGAGAATGCAGGGGTTTGCAAGGTTTTGCCCCTACATCTGTACCTCAAAGTGATGAGCACGATGAGGTGGCCATTTCAAGCCATATATGTAGCTGGCCCCATAACCCCCCCCCCCCCCGAGACCCAGCCCCCCCCCCCCCCCCCTGAAAGTGGCACCGAAGCGGGAAGGAGTCGGCGTATGGCCCATTGTCTCGACACCCCCGTGGCCAAAGTACTGGAATTGTGGGATGCCTTGATGGGGGTGATAGAGGACGATGCCCCCACCCACTGTGGTTTGCGTGAGGGCGCCATCCAGAATCACCTAGAGGACAAAAGGGAGGCCGTTTTGTGCCTCACCCACAGTGGATGCGTGCATGGCTCAGGGCCTGTGCATGGAAGGCCACGAGGGTGACAATGGCCATGGGGAATGTGACCTAAGCATTCTAGTAGCGTGATTCCGAAGTGTCTCGATCTCCAGGCAAGGGAGGGAGTTGTGGGCGACCGCCCAGAGGAGGGCTACAGAGTTCAAGAACGCATCCGTGGCCGTGATGCTGTGACACAGCGTTCCGGAGGCATGGTGCCCGAGGGTCTATAGGATCTCCCACGCTAGTGGATTCCAGTGCACACCTCTATGTGTGTGTGCAAGGGAAAATGTCCCTCGGCGTAGGATGGGCAGCGCAAGCAGCCCAACTGCTTGGGGCTAGGGCCCGGAAGGCGTCTGCGGCTATGTCTGGTGCCGGAGCTGCGGCTGTTGGAAGCATGTTTAGAAAGCTGAGGAGGACATGGGGGTATGGTGGCCACGAGAGCCTTGTGGCTGGGGGCGTGGGGCTGCCCCAGCCTGAGTTGGTGGGGGGCTGAGGAAAGAATGGCCGTGTCGCAACGCAGCTGCCAGCTGCTTGTAGTGGTGTTTAAAAAGGCGCGCCTTTGCACTCAACATCCGCGGTCTGTTCGCCACTACTTGTGGAGAGGGCGGCTGTGGGGTGCAGCATCTCTGTGGGCTTGGCCCACTGGGATGGTGGACCGTGCTCGGCCTTGCGGTGGAGCAGTGGAGCGTGTGTAGGGCCAGGGGGGGCTGGGTATGGTGTCTGGCCCAGCATAACTTTCTCAGGAGTGCTGTCACAAGAAAGGGAGACGAGGTGTGCGGGGGCTGCGGCTTTGGGGGGGGGGGGGGGTATGCGGGAGCTCTGCCAGATTGCTGGCTGTCGAGCTGGTATGATGGGCCCCGCTAGATCCTGGCTGTTGAGCCGGTATGGTGGGCTCCGCCACATCGCTGGGTCGAGCTGGTATTATGGGCTCCGTCACATCGTTGGCTGTCGAGCTGGAATGATGGGCTCCGCCAGATCACTGGCTGTCGAGTGTTTTTGGCCGAGGTGTCTTGTAGGAACGCCAACTGGGGCGCCGCGTACCCAGGGGAGCATACTGATGGATCGCTGTCTAACGTGCGCAACAGGGATTCAAGGGGGTTGGATGGCTAGCCCCCCCCCCTCCCGCCTCTGCGGAAGCTTGCCCCGCTCGGCAGTGCCCTGTCGCCACACAGATGGTGTGCCAAGCTTGGGTGATCCTAAGTGGAAGGGGTGTACAAACGTAAGCAAGGGCCAAGGCGGCCTCCTGTCCCCTGCTTCAGTGGAACTCTCTGTGCCACTTCCAAGGGCACCCTTAAGGACCCTTCCAGAAGGTGCACCCACAATTTTCTCTCTGTACAGTGTCTCAGATCTCAGTGTACCAGAGATGCGCCTTCCAGAGTTCATGGGCATAGATATGATTCAGCCTTTGGTATGTGCAGCCCCAACCTCCGGATATCATACTGCTGGTGATCGTGGTTGTGGTTGCTCCCCTCCGAGAAAACGATGATATCCCTTCATTATGGTTTTACCTCTTTTAGTAAAGTCAAATTACATGTGTGCACCTCCCCAAATCTATGCTACCTTTTTTTCTGGCATAGTCCTCAACACAGTCTAATTTGCACTAGCTTTCTATGATGAATGTGCCTTGACTAGCAAAAGAAGGGGGTTTCTCCTTTGTGGGCCCCTATCCTCAATCCATTGTCTACCATTCAGTCCGCATTTCCACTGCAATGTGCCCAAACATTCCTAAATTGCACATTGGTTTCCTATGATGCAACTTGCAACCTGTGGACCACCACGTACACTACATGACAAGCAAAAGTTCATTACTTGGATCCCGTGCAATGGAAGCCAAATTTCTTTGAAAATCGTCGACAAACAGCATTGTTGGAGTGTACCTGCTCCTTCTGCTAGCGAAGAAAATGTGGCCGCAAAACTGCACTGAAAATTCGCCTGTCCGAGACATGCTTGTTGAAACACACTGTGAGATCGAGGGAGACATAGATGCAAGGAAACACACACAATATTTACATGCATTGTGACTGCCGATTTCCACTGGTGGTTCACTCTAAGTGAAATTCCACCCAGACCTCCGAGTCATGTAAAATGGTGCATTCTGGGCAAATATCAAAGCTAGGGGAAATTTCCGCCAACTGTTTGCTTTTGTCCAAAACAAGGGTTATTATATTACAAGAATAAGAAAGCTGAACGAAATCTTGCCCATTTTGTAAGAGAAGTCAACACAAAACCATACTTTTTTGATGTTGTTCTTCCTCTGCACAATTGTAGACAAGTATCTTCATTCAATACTTTGCTTCACGGAAAGAGGTACAACCGTAATGGAGGGAGATGCTTCCTGAAGGTCCGACCAGGAGGTCAGGTTGGGGGTCAAATTTTTTGTTCATGTTTTCACCCATTTTTGAGTTCTCCACAAAAATCTGATCATTTTGAGTATAAACAAATAGGGCAAAAAAGTGTTTTACCCCCTCTGAAAGACCCAAACAAAATCTTCGGCGCCTGCAGCGCCGGTGGCGTTCCCCACAATGACACACGACACACAAACAAATCACTTGTCTTTGGCTGCCCTAGCCGGCCCTCCACACCAACCATAAGAGGCCACCCTTGAAAAAGTGGAAAATGTAAGTTGTGTAAAAAAAACCGCCACGTCGTGTAGTCTGTCAGCGTGTGTAATTTTTTTCGCTGTCATCGAGTGTTTTTTTTAAATGTCAACGTGTGTAATCTTCTTTAAAAAAATGTTCCATTTTGAAGTGTTGGTTTGCCGACCTCTGTGGGATTCATTGTACACATCCCAAAGATTTTTTTTTCAACTCGTCTTGCAGTTGCGTGCAGAGAGCCACCTGACAGCCAAAAAAATTACATTGCATGGCGGTTTTTTTGGTACACACGCCGACAGCGAAAAAGAGAATTACACAACTTACAAACGACACCAAATATGCGAAAAATATGTGAAAATGTGCGAATCGCCTATCCCCCCCCCCCCCCCCCGGAGGTGACACTCATGGCCCAGGAAAAGATGCACTGGACTTCCTGAAAAATTGCAATTTCTAGATGACCTCCGATGAATGTGCCAGGCTCTATCTCCAGGCACCCTTGATCAGACCTGCTATGGGGCATTGGTGAGGACCTTGCCGTGTTCAGCCCAGCATGGGTTGCCTGAAAAATCATAATTTTAGGGCGACATCTGAGGGGGAGGGGGGGGTTTCTCCTCGGGCTCTCCGCAGACAGAATTGTCAGGGGCAGAGCGGCAGAGAAAACGTTTGGGCGATCCACAACAACATGGGGATCCGAGCAGAACGTCACTGAAGCGGAGGGGGCTGTGCCCTTTGTTCCGAGGGGGGCGGGCTGTTCGAATTCCCGACCCCCCCCTCCACCCCCCAAAGTTTTCGAACCCGTCTTTCTCCAAATTGAGATTTTGGGCAAATGGGTGGCGCCGCAGGCACCGAAAAATTTTTTCGGGCATGCGCTGTGCACTAAAATTACTCAACCCCCCTATGTGTGTATACTCAAATTGTTCAGATCGCATTGGGAATTTTTGGAGTGTGGCAGTATTGCGTATCCCATGGGTTGTTGCCCAATATGCCAGGGGTTATGTTGCTACCAGAGGAGGTAGGGGTTCCCACAGACTCCCACGCTTTTTGCGTGGCCCTTTTGATGTTTTTTTCGTGCTGACAAATTTTTTGGATGATGAAAGGGCGGGCGTTGGTTTTTCTGGCATATGGATATTGGGCCGTACGGATCCTGTCCCTGTGCCCGTGCCGGAAATTACCGCCTCGTCACATGTGCCTGCCACCACTGATGCCCCCTCCCCCCCTTCATACCCCCTGGGAAACCCCCCCCCCCCGGCACTCCCCCCCGGTGCCCTCCCAAACCCGCCCCCCCCCCCCGCCCCCAGACCCCCAAATGTTTTCGCAACCGGTCGGGGTATAGAATTCGAACGGACCGCCCCCCTTGCTTTGTTCATCTGTGTGCTCTCGTTCCTTCTCATTGGTGTTCCTTTCTCCTGTTTGTCACTTCCGCTGAAGGCCGCTGCCTTTGGTTTTCGTCATAGCACTGCATCTCCTTTCCATTGTCCTCGTCGCCTCCCTTTCGACAGGCTGGGTCCCTTGCTTCTTTTCTTTCCATTCCCATTCCCTTCGAGTGCGACCAGCCGATCTGTTGCTTTCATTTTCTGCCAACAAATGACCACCAACACCCACCCGAGTGCAATGTGTGTGTGTGTGTGCGGCGTCAGTTGTTGAATGTGCAAGTGCCTGGATCTGTTACTTGTTGGACCTCTGTGTCATGCGTCTTTACAGAAAGAAGAGACATTTGATCTGATGAGCTGTGGGGAGTTGCTGTGATCAGTCATACATCATGGACCATTGAAACAGCTGGTGCAAACAGGACGACCTGTACACCTACTGTCACGCGTGTCTCACTGCCCCTGGCACACATGATCATGTGCCCATTGCGGGCATTTGCAATGATGCACGGCCACTCTGTCATGACATGGGACCATGGTGTGACCACCCACTCCTACGACCCATGCCTGCCTTGTTGGTAACGCGCTGCTGTCCATGTGGTCCCTCGATGTCCAGTGGCATTCATGCACTGTGGTTGGGTCCTCCCTGTTGACGAGCAGATGGTGGGGGCAGGGTGAACTCCTCATTTCCTCAATTATCTGAGGAAGTTGAAGGATCCGGCCCCGACCAGCCCAGATCGACTCTCTTCCTATCTCTGCCTCCTCCGTTGGTCCTCCATGCGCGCAGCGCGATTCTTGGCAGCGCGCAGTTGCTCTCATGGAAGACCGGGAGGAGGGAGCCCCAGCCAAAATTCTTCTTAGAGTGATCGGTTCTGTTGGACGTTGGACGTTTTCGCATTCGTGGGACGATGGGCGAGGCTTACATCTGTTCACATATCACGATACAGAACGTGTGAATTCAAGGCACTGCAGGCCGGCTGGCCATTGCCAAAGGCGACCCCAAATCCCTTGCCCCACGCGTTGCCCCTCCTCCTGATGGAAAGTTTTCTGTTGCAAGAAGATGGTCATGTGGGTAATTTGTTGGGGTGGGTTGACGCTATACCCTTCCACTCCTCCGCTTTATTGCAAGCGGATGGCTTCCTCCACGAAAAGAGAGCACCAGTGAACCAATGCGGATGTTTTCGTGGCAATTTCTCTCCCTTGTATGCTTCACCCCCCCCCCCCCCTCCCCCCCTCACTCCTCTTCTCAGGAATGCCCCTTCCTCCACCGCCTCTCCCCATTTGCCCTCTCTCCCCATTTCCAGCAACCGCCTGCACACATTCCACTACCATGGCACCAGCGCCATACTGCCGGTGCTGCGGGCTGTATGGAGGTTATGCAGGTTCAGCCCCCGGCCCCCGTACCCCAACCCTAGTCCCCGACCCTAGTCTGGACCACCAAGTACTTTGTCTTGGTTGTGGGCACTACAAATGCGGTGCCATGTCCTCTTGTGCTATTCCCGTAGCGTAGCTGAACCTAGCATCCTCCACTGGCCCCTGGTCACTGGAACCAGAAAATTCAGAAAATTTGGACAGCGAGTTCCCACTCACCCAAGGAGTAATGACGGATTGTCTGTACATAGTTGCAGCATGTTGTCCTTCTGCACTGGGTCACTGGGATGATTCATCATGGCTTTTAGCAGCTTCACTATTGAATTCTTCAACCTCCTGCTGAGGCCCGTCTTCATCACCCATACCCTCATCAGGCCAACCCCTTCATCTCCCGCCCTGAGTTCTTCACACACTAGCGCACATTGGCCAGGGTCTAGCAGCGATTTCTTGCATTTCGATTTCTTGCATTTCCATTCTGCCATTCTTCGTCTCTCTCATTCCCTCTCTGTCCGGCACGACCTCCCCTCCAATGTCCGTCCCCAAAGGGCAGCTTTCCTTCAGGCTTCATCAGTTTGCTCTCTATGCCAGGATGAGGGCTGTTGGGCAAGAAGAGCCTGGCCCGACTTCCAAGCCCAACCAGAAATACCAGGGCTGTGAATATCAACCGCCCATTAATTCCGGCTTTGACTGCTGCCCTCGTTCACTGCCCATAGCCCCCCAGCAAAAAGTTGCAGCCACATGTCATTTGGTATTATGGCACCAGCACCAACCGTAAATGTGTGCGCATCACAAAGCGTGCTCTGGTGTGGTACGCATTGACTAGCTAATGAAGGCTATGACGCAGCCCCCGTCTTTCCCTGCCCTCCTGCAGTTACAGATTTGCGCTTTGACCACACTTTGCCTCATGATGTAATTGTATGCGCTCCTGATCTCTTCCCATTGCATTATTCCGTTCCCTTGCACAAGCGCACCCTATCTACCAGCCTTCAAGGGAGCATGCTGGTGCTTGCTGCCCTTTTGTGCTCTTCATGCAAATGGCATTAAGGGTGTCCCAAGCTTCTCATCCTCAGCAATTCACCCTTTCTCCCAGGGCATAGCCTTGTGGGGGGCAAAGCACCATGAATTCGTTTTTCCGTGGCCTGAATTTAGAAGCGGCCAGAAGCGGACATTGCTCTTTCCAGGGAGGCATTTTTGATTTCCACTGTAAAAAACCAACGGAGTGGGCGGTTTTTTTCTGATCCCAAGGTTTCTACAGGGTTCTCTGCAGGAATGCTAAGCAACCCCCCCCCCCCCCTTTTTGGGTTGCAGTTAGAGGCTGGGGCTGGACACCTCCCTGGCCTCTTCTTGTGCACCTGTGTTATTCCCCCTGCATGCATGTCCAGCTGTTGATTTCAATTTTTTGTCAATGGCCTCAGACCAATGAAAAGTCTTGCTGCTGCCCATGCACAGGCTCAAATTTGCTGTTCTCTGAAGTGCAGGCAGGATAGACCAACCTCACAGATTGCCCTGCTTGGTTCCTCTCAGATACAAACTATGACTGGATGTTGCGGTCATGGAGCCTTTCATTATTTATGACCTCAATTTAGGGTCTTGATATCGCGAGGCCATGGAAGTGTATGACGTGACATGTTTCCATCAAATCGAGGGAATTTAATATCACCATCATCATGGGGGTGGGTTGCAATATCGAAACTAATCTAAATTCCTCTCATCGCAAGTTGAAGGAAATGCTTGATCGCCGGTCAGTGAAAAAAAAGGTGCAAAATTGATGCATTTGTATGTGCTTGTGTGGATATGTGCGGATATTGTTCTGTTTGTTGTTGGTGTGTTGCTGTTGGTTGTGTTTTTCTGTTTACGCTTTGAAGCTCTGTAGTAGTGTGGGCATTATGTGCGAGCATGAATGGTAAATACTTGGACATGCATGCCCATGTAAGTCTCGTTGCCTGTTTAATGGAAGTGAGGTGTGTAGATCATAGTAGGAGAAACAAAAAAAAGCATGCCCATGCTAACGGGTATATCTCGCACACATGCAATTCCCTTTCTGCGTTATTGCGACGTCATCACATTACACCAGGTACAGAAGGTGGAATATGCAGTGTTGCATCGCATCAGTGCTTTGCCAACTACTGAACATGCACATAAGAACCAAAAAAAAGCTCTGCGTTGGTATTTATGCCTGGAGTGTTGCAGTGCTTTGCACTGTAATCCTTGAGTTCTGCAAGCTAAAAATTGTGATTGTATTTGTATTTGAGAGCGAATGTGTGTGCTTGTGTGCGTGTTTTTGGGTGTATGCACTGCCTGCATACATACGCGCATCGGGACACTATTCCTCGATTTTATCTGTAAATGGCCTGAATGTGTCTTTTCCCGAGATGCAAAAGGATGGGCATGTCTGCAAATTGCTCAGGTATTCAGATGGGTTAGCTGCTGAGTGCAGCGTTTTCAATTCTGGAGCACTCCAGTATGAACTCTTCTGTATGTTCTTCTCTCGCAATCTTGTGCCTTTGAGATCATTGCCAGGGGCATGGGCTTGAGGACACATGGCAATGCTTTGTTGTGGCAGACAGTCTATTGTTGCAGGGTTGAAGCTTTTGAGTTGGACAACAATCCTGCCAATGCTGATGCCCCTGTGCCAGCCACCCTGCTGATGCTAGGTGATATACCAGGCACATTATTTTGCGCAAATCAGCCACCAAGATCGAAAAAGACAAAAACACCAAAGCATTTTCCAAGTTCGGGGAATCCAAATAGCCCCCCCCCCCCCCCCGATCTGGTCATGGCGAGCCTAGTGTCGTGGGTGGAAGTTGCGCTCTATCATTTGGTGTTGGGGCATGGAATGAAAGGGGTTACTGCTCTGCAGTGGTGGATATGTCAAGATCCTCATTTTTTACAAGTCATTTTGTTGTGTGTTTTTCCGAGTTCTTTTTTGGCGTGACAGAACGTTGAAGAAAAGTACAAGCACCGTGTTGAAGGGTTTCAAAGCCTGTAAGAAAAGTGCAGGAACAAAATTTTAAAATAATGCATTCAAAGTCCGCACATGTTGCAGAAATCAATTGGAAATACACCAGCACATTTTCTGGTTTTGCATTTATGTTTGAGGTGTCATTGGATGACATGCGATTTCCCAGTGAGATGCAATGCCAGCTTCATTGGGTACATGTGCCCCAAAAGCACAAAATTGGGCCGAAAGGGGACTTTTTCTGGTGCTGGATCAAGGGCAGTGACAGAGTCATATGGGGTTGAGGCTGTTGTATAGGCCACAAAAGGAAGGATTGGAATTCTTTGCAAAATTGAAAACCGTTTATTGCTACGAACTAAAAATTCTGTACCAATTATTCTTGGATATTTTTCGTCATTGTAAATGTGGCATGTGTAAATGTAGTATTTGCTGGCTGATAGGACCAAAAAAAGTTATTTTGCAGGCCATTGGACATGGCTGACAAGAGTGTAATTTTTCCCCAATTTCATTACACATATTAAGCCAAAAAACCGTTTTGCTTCATCAAAAGAGCAAAAAACATGCGGAGCATGAAGAAGGCGTTCTTTTCCTGCGCATGGTTCAAGACATACACGCGCATGATAGAATTAATAATATACACAATGATATGCATTATGCAAAGCCAATGATTTTGTGACTTCAAAGTTTCAATATGGAATAAAATGAACACATTCCAAGTAACGTACAAGTTTTGGTACCACTAGAAGGAAAAACTAAAGACCCATAGTCCACCCCAATGTACACTAATTCTACAAGAGGGGTGCTGCACAAGAAGAGGGGACAGTAGGTGAGCGAGATGAGATTGATATCAAGGATGATAATCCACCGGGGTGAAGAAGTAAGACTACATGATGTCTAGCGTGTGATAGTACATTTATGATGTGGTGCCATAAATATGTTAGACTATTGGAATCAAGACACCATACGTCATACCATATGAAAGGGTTGTGAAAGGAAAGGGCCACATCAGTGTGGCATGCTTGGTGTGGCTATTCTTTTCATTGTGCCTTTGTTTCTTGCTTCGTTGCAATTTGTGGGTTGCATTCTCCATTTATGTCCGCAACAAATCAGTGCAAATCAATGTGTTCCACAAGAAACTTGCTCTGTATTTACATGCTGCGGGTGCTTTCCCTTTGGCCCTTGTGCAAATGGGAAACTGACTAGTTTCCCTAGTTGTCCAGGCCTTTGGGGTACCACCACTGCCTGTGTGCTGGCTGAGTATGGTTTGTGAAAGGAAAACTAAATGCAGCAGACATGCAGAAATAGTCATTGGCTGTGTCATACATGTGGTTATTGTTGGAGACATGCACCCTGTAACATGTAATGGTCACGGAGGAGAACACTGTGTGTGGTGGTGTGTCGTGCTGGCAAGAAACCATGCAGCTGCAAAAACCGTTTTACTGCTAGAAAAGCAAGTTTTGGCTGGCTCTCGGTTGCACCTTTGCAGAAACATACCACCCTTGCCAATGCAATACGTGCAGTGTTCAATGCACTCTGGTAGAGGAGTAGAAGACAAAACAAAACTAAGATTTGGCACCACAATGAGTGTGCATGCTACTGCTGTACGGTAGAGGGATGTGGGCCAGCCAAAAGAAGTAGTGCATACCAGGCGGGGGCACATAAAGCACAAAACTGCAAGGTGAGCTCAATGATGGTCGGCTGCATGCTGCAGGAGGGGGTTTGCAGGGTAACACAAGTTGTTGAGGGGGGCTTCTCTCACATGACACATGTTAGTAACTCTTCCGTGTGTTTTTCCTTGTCACCAGTCCGGTGTGGGCACTCAGCAAAGCATAACACTCTCATGCTGGGCTTAGGTCACAGGACTTCTGTGGTCGTTTGTGGTTTGGCTCAGTGATGTGTGGCTGCGACAAGTTACACTAATGATTGAGGGGTCAGGACATGCTGTGAGGTCATGGCAATGCTCTGAAGTGTTCGTTAGACGTAAAGCAGTTGACATTCTTATCGTTGTGCCAAGCACAGTGAAGAAGAATCCTTTGGTACATTGAAGCAACGGTGTTGACCCTCTGTCCGCATCATTTGCATGCTAAATACGGGCTAGAAGTAGCAAACAAAACAAAAAAAGGTTCACCTCAAAGCAAAGCAACGAAAATATTTCTTGCGATTGTTTGTGTAATGTCCTCTTTGACCAGAGATAGGTCCGTAGATTGAGCAAAATTTCCTACACATTTTCAAAGCAGCATAAATTCAAGTGTCAAGAACTTGGTCCTACCGTGTCGGATTTGGATTAGGTTTTTGTGTTTTGTCTCGCTTTTGGCGAAAAAGAAAGCTTCCCTATTGCTGCTTAGAAACAGAGTGTCAACCATTGTGCGCTGCGAAATGAAATATCAATGCTCCAAAGTTGATAAAACAAAATGAAAAGAACAAAGCGCGATACAAACCATTTCCCAAATACGCCTCAGATATCATTTTTTCGCCCCCTTTTTGCACTCAACGGCGCCTTTTGTGGCTGGCCAGTCCGTCATTTTTCCGCCCCGTTGCTCTTTTTCTACTTGGACGGAGCTTTTTTGAAGGGGCGTCCACAGATCGCTCTCACCTATGTTGGGAAATTCCGAATTCCGATTCCGATTTCTGTGGGGTTTGAGCTTAGATATAGTTTTATTAGGCACCCAACCTTTGGTAGCGCACCTTCAAATTGTGTCTCCGGCATATGTGAATTAGAAAAGCGGCACTGAGATGACCCGAAGTTGCCTTGGTTGTAACATGGAAACTTAGTGGTCATTAACATTCTCATTTCTAAATGTTCGTCTTTCAAATGTGCTCTCAATTCATTTGTCAACAATGAAACCAATCACAAAAGTATCTAGAACTTTGAATGTTTAACCACACCTAGTTAAGACCTATGGACAAAAAGAATACCAAACTCAAGGGTGCAGAAGACCCTTAAAAGTTTCTATAGTGAAGAGTTATCCATGCTTACCCACTTTTGTTCTAATTTTTTGGCAATTTTGAGATGAAGCACGAGGTGTGCCTTTCAACACCATAATTCATTAACATCTTTTATGCCGTAGTAGACTACGGAACTAAGGGTCCTTCTTGGTACAGAATGCACTGGTGCACATTGAGAAGAATACTCCATGCAACATGGCGGTAACCCTATATGTCACAACCATGCGGCCTCAAAAAAACATCAAATGTTTCCAAAGAGTGCAAATCAAATTGACCCTAAACAAAATATCAAATGTTTCCAAAGAGTGCAGATCAAATTGACCCTGAACCAAGGGCAGAATCCATGTTGAAGGTACGTATGCCCTAATTTCCTTCTACATTTGCGTATGTTTTCAAAAGCACTCTTTTCAGTCACCCTGATGTGCATACTCTATGGACATCTTTTTTTGTTTGTGTACAACTCTTCAACGCTAGATCCATTTACTAATCTTCTGGTTCTTACGTGCCTTGCTTGCTTGGAAAATTCAGTTCAACAACCTAAAAGAACCCATTTTAATAGAGGCCGAGAGCGTTTGCATCGGGCAGAATGAAAAGCTTCATGGCGCATTCCCAATACCATAAAGAGTGGTTTTCCAAATTCGGCCATACAAGCAGATAAGTAGTGCCTCCATGCTTCGCTCCATGGACCAACAAGGGCACTATCCTACTGTCAGGCTCCTTTTCGGTAATGAAAACAAATGTGCACAGGCTGCCGAACATCCCCGACACGAAGGAAGCACACTGTGGAGATGCAGGCCAATGCCAAGACGGTTGTATGAAAAAGAGGGCAGAATGTGTGAACAAAGAACCTAGGGGTGCCCAATCGACACTTTTCCAGTAGGCGCGTATTATAGACTATTGGCGCCTGCACGAATGGGCCCATGTTTGGCCAGAGAAATAGTGGTAGCAGGTCGAGCTCTTCACAAAGGTGAACCGCCGAAAAGATGGCACGGATGAATGTGCATGTTTGGCCCTGGGAAGCAGTGATGGGATTCGGTGTAGAGAAGGGTTCCCGCGATGCTGGCTCTAAGCACTTGAGCGCTATATGTAAAGATTTGCCACAGCTAGCTACCTAGAAAAAACTGTGCCAAGGGCCCATAGAACCACGACGTTTTTTCAGCCACTTCAGCCCCTCATAGTCCTTAAGTGCATGCATTGTTCGTGTTGCTTCTAGTACAGCACAAAGGTTTAGCTTGCAATGGTCGCACTCTTTCGGCTGATGGAGCGCCCTACGTTGTTCCGCATGTACAACCTTTTCGAATGCTAGGACTGTGGTTTCCTATACACCATATAGGGCCGAGGCGAGGGCAAGTTCACTGTCCATAAGATCGGCCGCGCATCTCGGAGTGTCGTAGCAAAGTAGCACAATTGCACTCTTGGGTTTTGGGGTTGGGGACGTTGAAACAAAAGGGCTAAGTTACCAACGGTTGCGTTGCCTACATCGGTTGACATCCGTCGATGTTGGCAGAATGACACTTATTGAAAACGACACCGAGTCTGGGCTAGGGTGATGGTTTGTTGCCAAAGCAGTCTCGGTTTGTTTATGAGCTCCGGGACATGCTCTAGACATAAAGTCAACAACGCTGTATAGAAAGTCTGGCACCCACTTGCGCAAAGGAAGCCCCAGAAAAGTGTACTACGTAAAGTTCTCTATGTGTAGGCTTCTAAGAAGAAGATGTCGAGAATTTGATGTTGGACGATACGTGCACTAGGTCTTGGAATAGATGACATTGATCCGCGCACTGTTTGAATATGTGGCATGGCAAGCTACATTTGAAACAGACTGCTATGATTTCACGACCCGGGGTGTATTCAGATGTTGGTAGCAGATTCGATGCATTAAAAATGGGTGTTTGTGCAGCTTTAGCTGAACGGTAAAAAAAGCGCCAACAATCACCCGCCCATACTTTTGTGGATTAGGCTACATCCGCGGGCTCATTACAAATCCAAGCAACGCGTCAGTACCATCCCGGTGCGACACCCAAGGGAGCGCTTTCTAAGCCAAATTTATGATAGCATCAGACGGCCGCAAAAGCGCTATAGGACCTGTCGGGCCAATCTTCTTTCAATTTGACCATTTTGGTATGGGATCTCTTCGTGCGATTGGACCTTGATGAGGACATAAAAGCAGCTCAACGGTCCTCAATACTATATGGCCACAAGGTGCACTTGATGTAATTGGCACAATTTGGTGGGCACATGTACGTCTGCCGCAATCGCCACCTTGCACTTTTTCAATCGTTGTATTTCACAAAATCGTTGAACAGACTGTGGGGTAGCTAGAACTCATGAGCCATGAAGACATAGGAAACAATAGATACACTGAACAACCCCGTCACAAAACCACTATGCTTCTTGAACCCTCCCTTGCCGACCGGTGGCAAAGCTACATTTATTTGCAAAACTTATAAAAAATATTGAGCCAAAATACTAAAATATACAAGAAAATGGAAACAAACAAATGACAAATACAGATCTATGCAGAGAAATTTGAATTTGGCCCTAATAGCACCCTTGGCTTGCTCTAGATTTGTTGCTTGTAATGGTTGGGCTAGGCCATGGTGGGTGGGTGGGAGGTTCTCCCTTTTGGTTGTTTTTTTCCTTTTTTTGGAAAAGCTTTTAATTTGTACCTTATGACAAAGGAGTCCATATCCCCAACTCAAGGGACCAGTCAATTTGCGGACTACTTGGTGTGGATATGGGGTGAGGCAAAGTGGGGACGGGGTAGAAAATAGTCATGGGCCGGCAAGAGCCCCCCCCCTCCCGAAAAAAAGCCCACTGCACTAGTGCCCCTTTTCCTCCCATATGGACACGTGGCTCCGAACAGTGTCCCCAACACAGCGAGGAATCCAAACTGGCTACATAGCCCCAAGACAAGGGGTCCCCCAAGCAGTATATGCCAGTACTTGGTTGGACCGGACCGCCTACACTCCAAGTCGTGCACGTGGCATGCGCGTGCCGCATCATGTACTCTCCCCAGAGGTGGTGTCATTGGCGCTCGGAATCATCAACACTATGCAAAGCAGCCAAAGTGGATCAACGCTTTACTTGAAACGAGTGAGATGGAAGCTCACATTCCCAAAGTTAGAAGAAACACTAAATGAACTCAATCTCAGGGTCGCAACTTGGCTCAAGAATTAACAGGAGAAAAGCGGAAGAGTGAAGAGTCTCCTCCACAAACCAAATAGCCCCCCCCCCCCCCTTCTCCCAATGTTGTTGGCCCGGGCCATAATTCTCGCTTCTGAACGGGGCCACAGCGGCCATGGGAGCCATGTTTCTTCATTCCAAGTATGCCAGCCAACGACCTGCCCCGGGGTACCATAACGGAAAGCAGCGTGTGGACAGAGATGACAAGCTGTTGAGGTATGTTCCTGAAATGACACACGATGTGCATTGCTCCCGTATGGTCCCGTATGGTATCGCCAGGCGTGTTCCCATCGTGTTGTAGGGGTGGTGCCTGCTTCTTGTGTCTCTTCCTGTAGGACAAACCAAAGAATGGAAAGCATGATGAACGCATGGTGCACGGCAGGCTCGCGTAGGGTGAGGTACGGCGCCGTGCTCGCGGTGCATGTGCCAAATCGGACCCGTTGCTCGTTACTTGGTCTCGCTCATGTTGGTATCTTCGTGGGAGGTTGCATCACCCGACAAACTATGTCCTATATCACTCACTGCTTGTGCTGCAACACCGAACCGTGTCGCGGCTGTGCTTGTCCGTCATGAGAAGAACACCGCCACATAATTTGTGCCCATGGGCCGTGTCTTCTTGTGATGGCGTTGCCATTTCCGGCAACCTGAAACTCACCCAACGCCACGCCGTCTCCCACCATGCTTGCTATTTGGATGGGCATTAGCTGTTCTTGGTATGCGTTTCCCACCCAGCCTCCATATTGCATGGTGCCCAATTGCCTGTGACAAAAAATATCCGACCTAGAATTCGTGGATTGCTCACTTCACTTCTTAGAAAACATGAGAGGAGTTGGTCATTGTTATTTTTGTTGCAAAAAAACCTGTGACTCTTTTTCCTCGGTTATGAAGTGCGCTGCATGGATGTTTTCCCACGAAGCAAAAGTGTATGGAGCGCGGATATGTCGCAAATGGCGAGCAAGGTTGTCTCTCATGCAACTCGAATAATGCATGCCACAGATCGTCCTCTTGCATTTATGAAGATATGTGAACATCTGGTGGTCACATTTTTGTGCACAATTTCAGCATTCTACCTGCAGCTAGGGAAAAGGCTTCAGTGGTGTTTTCTCCGAAGCAAACATACATGAGAAGATAATGTTGCACATGTGGAGAGAAAAACTAACTTATATATTTTGTGGCAACATTCTGAGAATTTGTGTAGCACATGCTGCAATTGCAACCGTGTTTCCCACACAGGCGAAGATTTGACCATGACAACTAACGCTAACCTCAACCTGGATTTTCTCTAAAAAATGTTGCAATATTCATGGTACAGCAGTGAAGTGGGCTATGATGGACTGATATGCTTTCTCCTACGTGAAAAAACATGAGGGGCCAATGTGTTGCAATTGGTCAACAACTGAATCTTATCTTCTGTGCTGAGGCTCTCAAATAGTGTGCAGCAAATGCTGCACTTGCATTTCAGATGGTGCCTTTCCCCAAGCAATGGTACATAGGAGGCAGATCTGTCGGAACTGGTGTGCCCAACTGACTTCACATTTGGTGCGGAAACTCAGAGAATGCAGGCAGGAAAGGCTGCATTTACATTTCAGAAAGTACCAGACAATTTGATAGTGGTACTTCTGTGAAAAATATCTTGCAGTCACAAAGGATGAAATTATTTGATTGTGGTATTGTGGTGCAGTGTTCGTACTCTTTCTGCACCTGTGAAATGGGCCGCAGTAGAAAATGGATCTCCACTGGCTTCCTGCTTCCTAAAATTAAAATCAAATGTTTGTGGCTTGTCTGAAAATGACTCATCTTTGAAACCCAACTCGTTTGGCATTGATTTCACAAAACGCAACTCAAATTTATCTTAGATTTGAAACAGCGGTCAATCGATTGTTGATACAACAGGGTCCTTTGAGCAGCTTTTGGCTCAAAACCACGCAAGGGCCAGTGGACACTTTCATCTGAACCGCATGGGAATGATGCATTGGTCAAATTCAATGAAGCACACATAGCACTGCAGCTGACACCAATGTCCCCCTGTCTCCAGAAGCATTTCCGTGAGAAAAATACTGGACGGGCCAAAATGGCGTAACAACAACACATCAAAGGTTTCCGTTCCTGAGCCCCCTGCAAAACTCACATAGAACAAAGAAATTAAAATCACTTGAACGCTGACCCACTCAGGTTCGGTCAACTATCGGTAGATGGTGTGCTGGACCGATCAAGGTGCACCACACTGAGGAGACACTGTGAAAGACTCCCCCATCCCTGGCCACTGAACCGTAGACAGTTCCACGAGGAACGAGGGCGAGAAATGGGTATACCCAAAGGAGTACAAGTGGGAGTGTGTTTAAAGAACACACTCGATGGGTATAACACGTATTTACTGTCAACTGTGTTGCATATCATCGAAGCCACCCAAATGTTCTTTTTACAAACCAATCCTCCCTGAGATCAGGCACTGCTTTTAACTCTCTTCCTCCGCTTCGTCGTCGATCTTCGGGGCAAGGTAGTACCGAATGTGGCCCATGTCCTGAATTGCATACTCAACAACCAAAGGCACATCCTTGGCCATAGATAGCTTCACCTTCTCCGACAACGACGTTGCCTTGGAGAAAGTTGTCAGATATCGTAGAGCGAAATTCAAGCTCACGGGTTCCTGCAACTCAATAGTTGTGCTTTCGTCGTCCTGGGAGAGTTGAGCACAAGGAGTTTGCAAACGTCGTGACGTTCCGCACACACACACCAAAGGAGAGAAGGTGGAACCTTGTCCGCGCTTTTCTGCTGCTTGACCAGGATGTTGCCGGCACCGATATCTCCAGAAGCAGAGAACTTAACCCCTTCTTTTGTCACTGAGATATTCACCGTGTCGCCAAGCATGGACAGATCGCGGCAAATGCGCATGAACTCGGCACTTGACATCGTGACAACCGCCTTGTACTCCTGTTCAGGAATTCCAAGGCTTTCGGCGTCAATGGCCATAAGTTTCAGCTGGAAATCTGAAACCTTATCCTTTTCTGGGAAGACAACAGAAAGCTTGCCAGTGCAATAAGGTAGAACCACACGTGGGCAAGTTTGCACACAGGAAGGGTCAGACGCGCAGCGTCCCACGGCAACGTTTGCCGCTGAAAAGCACACCTTTGCTCTCGAACACAAAGGTTACGTTGTCGGCGTCATCCTGGGACCTCAGGGTGATGGCGTCGTCGTTTCCTGCACACTTCAAAATTTTATTCATGGAGTTCATATTAATTCCCAGTGACAGGTTTTTGTCGCACCGAAAGTTCTCAAAACCGCTAGACTTCATGAGAAGAGTGACAAGAGACACGTGGGACGAATCCATGGCCTGCAACTGTACACCGGAGTGGGAACATTCAAGGTTGGCCTCGTTCACCAAGTCCTGTAAACGGGAACGCGAGTAGGTTGTGGTTGCTGGACAGCGCAAATAGATCAGTTGAGCAGGAAACCGAAACACGGCACGGGCACCGTCAGTGGCTGCAGGGAACTGATTTCTTTGAGCCTCCGTGTGCGCTGCCCACCCTCAAAGCGGAGCACAGCAGGTTCACGTTCATATAAAAACAGCTGAATCTAACTTTGCGCGCCTTACTTCCGCAGCACTCACCACCAGACACGAGACACCTTGATTGCTTCCAAGATCTTCTTGAGAAGCTGACCCTGTTGAAGATGTGCTTCGAACATTTTAAAAAGTGGAACTTAAAGAGAAGACGCTGACATGTGGTATCACAATCGATTGCATCCAAGATAAGCAAATAAGTGACAGAAAGTTTGACCAAATTACACTGCGAAATCGACGATGGCGACATTACAAATAGCTCACAGGTAAACAAGCACCTGAAAAAGACATTCCTAGCGTCCCAACCTTTCATCTGCCAAAACTTTCGGCGGATGAGAAATGTACCGGACAGTCCGGACGCAACGTGCCCGGAGGAAAGGTTTTCCATCCATTCCAAAACCCTTCCAAAACACAGTTTGTTGATCTCCAAAAAAAAGTCTCGTGTCCCAATAGTTCCAGCCCGTGCAGGAAAGTCTCGAAATGCTCCAAATGGGTGGACGAGAAGTCTTGTCATGTCCGAATCCACTTGATTTCGGCGGGGACATCATTGGACATTTTACTGTACGACCATTATCGATTGACCAGCATTGTCAGCGACGGCCTTAAATGAGAAGTTCGCCTCAGAGTGCAGGGTGATGTGGCTCAAGGGTTGACAAATCGTTCGTCGATGTTAAGAAATGTACTAATTATGTCGAAATGACCATGCTGGTATCGCATCGCACACAATCGGTCTGCAGGCGAGGACATGCGGTTTAAATTCATCTTTTCAAACACAACCCGAAGGAGTTCACTGGGTTGCTTGAAACCTCGAGGTGCACGGGGGATCGAGGGTGTCGTGTGAAGTTGGTCAGTCTTTGATGCTAATTGAACATAGTGGCACCAAATGCTCAAATGCTTTTCAGGGTGTCATGGGTGCTGCAACTCCATTGGGAAAGACAGCCATGGATGCCGAAAAACTAAGAGAAAAATGCGAAAAAACTTAGGTGGCAAAGAGTTGGGAGGTGGAGGCTAGGATGTTGGGTTCCACAACATGGATGCTAACACTCTTTGTGAGAAATGGTTTTCAATCCACGCTATTTTAAATGCGACCCATTTTGTTGGAGATCGTTAATTTTCTTTACAAAACACCCCAAGCAGGTTCCCCCTACACATTAAGGGTCGTTGCTACGACAAACGGTAGGCATGATTCACGAGCGACACGCTTCCTTTGGAAGCACGAGGTACAAGAGCAACATTTGTGCAATTTGGCCAAGCCACACAGCGAGCCAACGACCTTGTTTTCCTGTATGTTTGTATCCCAAAGTTTGACTTTTCGCGCCATCCACTCACAATGTTGAGGTTGCTGTTTCCTCCCTCCGGCATTGCATTTGTAATGCACTCTCCAAGCATGTCGTAGCGACACAGAACAACACCAGACGGCGACTAGTGCCTTGTAACGTCGCATTGATTGTTTTACTAGAGATCACGGTTATCTGCTAGTGTTGCTATCATAATGCATGCACGTAATGCGAACACCCCGTGCCTCGAATGTATTTTACGCAACGCCTTTTCTAGATGGTGACATTGTGGTTGATGTCATAATGGACGGCATTTTGAAGAGTGTGGTGGATGATTAAGGCTTTCCCTATCGACGGCAAGATCACCGCCAACGGCTTCCTACATTTACACCGTGAATGATATCAAGTGTCACAGCGCTTGTACAAACATGGAATACTTGTTTGCGGGAAGTCGCAGGTGACAAACGAGGTACCGTCGTGCATTATTATGAGCAGAAATTCACAAACTTTGAAACGACAAATGAACCATCAAGGGGATTTTGTTGTCGCCCATGTGTTGCAATATTTCCTCCTTCAAAGTTTTTTCAGTGGCCTCACCAAGAGTACTTCCGTCAGAACGGTCGCGATGGTTTTGATTTGGATTGGGGGCGGTTGAGGGCCATGGAAATTTTAATTCATTGTGGGGATTCTTAGCAAATTCTCAGCAGCTAGATATGGGTCCCCTAGCAAACCAACGAAGCCAAAATCTTGTCCATGAAAATCAAAGGCCAAAGCATTACGCCAAGCAACGGATGCGCGCTCGCTCCTTCCCCCCCCCGTCGACCGAAGGGTTCCAACGGCCCTACATGGGAACGAATGTGGTGCAAGTGATTGTCGCAAATGTCAAAACGGCTTGGCCTCAAGGGTCCCATCGTACACACTCAACAATCAGTCACAAGCGGCATGTGCAATGGCAATCGGTTCCACTTGAGTTTTGATCTACTTGTGTTTTGGATGGAGGCCATAAACGGGATTTTTTTGTAACCTTGCCAAGCTACCAGCACTACCTTACGCATGACGGAAGCGCATGCCTTCGAGGTTGATTCATTTGTGCAGATTGCCGCTCAATTCAGCATGAGCCTCCGTTCACGGCTCATCGCGTTGCTCGTTTTGATGGGTTTGCCGTGGTCGATGGAATACTACTGTGAGGTCGGGCAATGTGCAACCCGCAACATTACATCAAGCAACACAAACAATCTCAAGAGCCAACTGTTGGTGGGATACGATCGGTGGCAACCTCCGCGCGAGCCGACATTCATTTCCCTTTTGTTGCATGTGGATGATGTCTACAAAATTGACACGCAAGAAGGAGCGTATTGGATGGATGTTGTTGCCACGGTGATATGGTGCGATTGTGCATTGGCGTACGATCCAACTCAGAACCATGATGTTCAATACGTCACATGGTCCTTCGATAATGAAGAAATTTGGCAACCGCAGTTGAGGGCGTTAGCAATACGGGACCTTCTCCCACGGAAGAGCCACGTCCAGTTGGTCTCCTACTACAATGGCACGGTCTTCATGGACCAACCCTTCATGGCAGAGTACCGCTGCAGAATGGACCTAGATGACACTCCGTACGACACGCAATTTTGCAATTGGACTGTGCAGTCCCGGTTTCCTAGCAATCAAGTCACATTGGGCCCTTGGGTCAACCCTACATTTCTTGTGGGAGACTTTGGTCTACTGAGAGAATCATTCAAGAACCAAGAGTGGGGGTTCCAAAATTGGACCACGCGCCGCCTGCAGCTCACCTACAATGGCCTTTCTTGGAGGGATACAGCCCAGGTTTTTTTATGCCCGCAGTAGGCTTGCACACCCATGGTTGGGTGAAGGAATACAAACGAGATTAGGTGCGAAGTGCTCAAAAGAAATTTCCGGGCAAGCTTTGCAAGGACTTGAAGAAACATGAAGTCGTCCTTAGCCGAAGTCCATGCGGTGTCATTCCTAGCAATGGCCGGACCCTTTGGGCACTGGGCATTTGACCGCAAAGCAATCGGCAGTTGCCCACGCCGCTGGGGGGCTTACGATCGCATTTAGTTGCAGGCGGTCGCAAGCCCTTGAGATGGCCTTTTTTTGCCAAAAGCCCCCTTTTGAGGGCTCCATTGTAAGTGTACTATGGGTTGTGACCTCTCTACATAAGTACACATTTTCTTTGACACGATTTCTTCAACATTTTCCTTTTAACCGAAAAAACCCTTTTTTTTTAACCAGAAAGTAACAATTTGATAGGCTAATGACGTCGTGACTATGAACTGTACCTTAGTTCCAGTGGAGGCTAACAAGGTGTGTGTTGATTGTGCCAAGCGGCGAAAGGTCAAGGTTGCATGCCTCCAACCAATTGTGCTTCCAATGAGCCAACAAGCCGTTCCCAATCCTACTATTTTGTGCAAGAGACAATCGTGATATGTCCTTCCATCAATGAATTGGTACCTTTCAACTTGTAGTGACAGAGGGAGGGAGGGTGGGTCCGAGGGATCGAGGGAGGGAATGTATGGGTTATGCCATCGCTTGACGCGTACGAAAATTTTCTCGAGGGTCGTAGACGGTAGGCTCCCCCACAGACCCAAAACAGGAAGAAAAGGGTACAGGGCGGAAAGAATCCACCCTGTCTGTGTCAAGAAGTTCTTCACTGTGGTCCCTCTGCTGCCCCAACCCTGAGATGGGGTTTTCGGTATTCGCACCAAGTCTGGGCTCTGGGCTTGCCCCACCGCAGTGTAGATGTGGTGATTCAGACTACGTCATACAAACCACAGGTCAACCAGGTGCAGTGAGCTTGTGCAGTGGAGTGTATCGGACGTCCACCAGACAAGCCTGGCGCCAGGCATGGTCGGCGGGCGGATTGGTCTTGCCAACAGTGTCTCTCCTGTGCACAGCAGAAAATGAATTCAAGGCTTGGTTGTCTCCTTCGTTTTACTCGGCCGAACTTGGCACCTCCCTTGACGACAGCGGGGTGTGGCCCTGGAGCACTTCCCCTTCTGGGTCAAAGCCATCCCAGGTCTTCTACTTAATCATCACCTTGTGGATGGTGTCAGTCAACCCATCGGTATTCCCACCTCCAAATACTGATACATCGAGCCGGAGTATGCATATCACGTGATGCAGGATCTGCCTCGATTTGCCCAAGGGCTTGTCCAGGTACGGGGACCCTGTCGGGCCGCCACCGTGGATCTCACATTCAACAGAAGCACAGATGCGATTCAGGTGAATTTTCCTTGCTCACACTCAACCCTCCACTCACCCGGTTTTCGAAAGGCGTGGTCCGACGAGGTCTCTGTTTTTGGATAAGTCCGTGAATGCACATGCGCCGTGTGTGCACCGGTCTATGAAAGGTGTGCACCCCAATGAGCATAAGGGGTGTATGCAACAACCACAGATTACCAAAGTCATCAGTGGGAAAGTACGCCACCATACACCACCTGTTTCAAGGTCTCTACGCCCATTGCGTTCTCCTTGTTCATCGCGGGATAATTGCCCCGCCCCTTGTCCAGGTGCAGTTCAGTATGCGGCGCAAGGCCTACTGGTACACCATCAACATTGTGATCCCCAGTCAGATCATGTGGGTCATGTGCTATTCATCTCTTTACATCCGGCCTGATGCATCACCTGCCCGTGTGTCGCTCGTTGTGTTGTCCATCCTGACGCTCATTACGCTCTCCAACCGTGCGTTCGACATGCTGCCCATCGTCAGCGAGCCCGTCTGGATCACAGACTACCTCTTCATCCTCAACATCCTCTGCTGTGCACATCTGGCTCAGTTCATTCTGCTGCACAGCGCTCTTCGCGCCCAAGACAGACGTAAGAAGAGAAAGCAGCAGCAGCAGCAGCAGGACGCGTTGTGCGCGGCCGGGGCCTGTGGAGACGCAGACTGCCGAACTTGTGGGGCTAACGTGGTATTTGAGCCCATCACAGCACCTCCACAGCCCAATGGGGCACCCCCAAACTCCGTGGCTTCAACAACTGACAGCAGAACATCGGAGGAGGTGGCCATTTGGACCCACATTCCGTCCATCCAGGAATTAGCAGAGGCAGAGGCCACAACAAAAGGGCGTGGAAAATGGTCTTCATGGAAGCCGAAATTGAAGCCACGATGTGACGAAACGTGCCGTTCGGAGGCGCTGGATTTTCTTATTGAGTTTGGCTGTCATTTGGACGGGCCCTCACGCGTGATTTCGCCTGTGGCCTTCATCATCACAACCATGATTTTTTACTTTAGTGTGTAGGGTCCCAGCGTGCACAATCTAAGGACCCCCTGGACCCCTGCTTCCAGACTACAGATATGCGCACCTGAGAAACGGTGGGAAACAGGGTTTCTCAGCTTAAAATCGCCCGAAAGAAATTGTTTGCAAGCTTGGATTCCAGAGAACTGTGACACGTTGGGTTGTTGCCGAGGATTGGAAAAAATGTCAAGTGTATTGGAGGGTCATGGAAGATGCTGGGGTGTAAAGATTGGAGGGTTATTGTGGATGATCACGGCACATTGGCAAAGGAGTTCAGCACTCCCTTTTGCAACCCTTCAGAATGTTTCACACTATTACAGCACTGTATCAATCGAAAAAAAAAATCCCTCTGCAACTCTCTACGACCCCTACAGCTCTTCACACAATCGCATAAAGAACCAACCCTCTCCCATCCTGAACAGTGCTCTACGATCGTCTGCAACCCATTCCCGTCAACCCTTTCAGAACACTCAAGGCCTCTGCAACAGGGCGTTGACGATTGTGAAGGATTTAGAGAATTGTGGGGGTTTGGAGGGTTGCAGAGATTTAAAAAGGGTTCTGGAGAGTTGCAAATGGTTGCAGGGGGTTGCAGTGGATTCTTTGAAAAGGTGCACTGTGTTGCAGGTGTACAGAGTTTTCAGAGGTAGTGAAGGCTGTGAGGGTTTGGAGAGTTGCAGAGCATTGTAGATGGATGTAGGTGGCTGTGAGCAGTTGTTTGTGAGGGTATATTCTTTTGTCTACTGGTAAAAATGTTCCCCAGCGTTCCTGGCCACCCCTTGGGTTCTTGTAGGGAAAGGGGGGTTTTGAGGGTGCTTAATTCATTGAGAATGGTGGTTTTGCCCCAAAATGATGTTTTGGGTGTGTAGCGGAAAATGCTCCGACGTGTTGGTGAAATGTTCCTCAGCATGTTCCCCGACCTGCAAAAGTCGTCGTACAACGTCCTCAGTGTGTTGGGGAATATGTATTTGTTACCGGGTACCCCCAGCGGGGGGCGGGGGTGAAAAAATTATCCCTACGCAAGTGAAATTTCAGCCGGTCAAGGGGGTGCAGGGGGCAACCATCGTGGTTGATGTCACAGTCGAAAAAGTTAAGACGGTGCGCATGCTTACCCATTTGCTGTATATTAGATCACCTCACCATGGCATCCTCTTCTTCTACGCCCTCGTTGCCTGCAGCCCCGTCCGATACTCCCGACAGTGTTGATTTAATAGTGTTGTCCCAGGATGGCGGGACCAGAATATGACCATTAGGAAGTGGTAATGCCTTTGGGAAGGTTCATCCCACTACAATGAGGCCAAAGACCAAGGGCTTCAAAGTGCAATGAAGGGGGAGGAGGGGGAGCAGCACGCGGACTCGATATAGCATGGCGAGGTGATCCCCGAGTATTGCCTCTCGCCTGCCCCACAAGGGGATACTACCCTTCTAACAATGGCTTCGCAGGATGTACCCCATCAGGCACGGCAACTATGCACAGCCCCCATGGGTGTTCTTTGACCGTAGTGGCCTCTTTTTGCTCCATTGCCATGATGAGGGCCGCCGGGACCAGACCACGGCAGGGGACATTTTTCACGCCGGGGACCGCTATTTTTTACCGGGTGCAATATGCACGCATATTCCCATAAACTGTTCCCAAACATTCCCAACGTTTGTCTTTCCCACCAGATTACACAATTTTTTTGTGTTCCCATGTGGGTACATGTGGGTACCGGTGTACACCCTGCACCCGGTAGCCAAAGTAATATGAAAGGATGTGGAGGGTGGTAGAGAAGGGGGAGGTTGCAAAGGACCAGAGACGGTTATCAGGAATGGTGAGGAGTTGCAAAGGGCCAGAGACGGTTATCAGGAATGGTGAGGAGTTGTAGACAGTTGTAGACAGTTGTAAAGTTTTGTGCAACGTTGTGCAGGGTTGTGAGGAGCCGCGGAGGGGTGGTGAGTTGTGGAGGTGTTCCTATTACCATTGGCCCTGCCGATCCATGATGGTACACCTCCTTAATATGACAACCTCCCATCCCCCAGCTATGCATCCATCCATTCATCCTTCATACTTATCCCCTTGTAAACACGTGCCCCCCCCTTGTGCAAGCACTGCCTTGTCTAAGCACGGGACCCATTTGACTATCGTTTTTTCAAACCGTTCTTTTAGGTTTCCTACTGTGGGCACTGCGTTGTCGAAGCACAGGGACCCGTCTGACCATTGTTTTCCTGACTTTGAGCGTGCTTGCGCAATGGCAAGCAGGGGGTATTTGCCTTTGGTCAATGTCCTAATACCCACAGCAGCAAACACTACATACCCCCATACCCACGATACGCCGCACTCATCCATGTTCCCCTCACAGAGCAGCAGCCCCCATACCGCCCGGTTATGCCCTACCCCAGGTCCCCATAGTCGCCGTGTTTGCCTCGGTACCTCGAACTCAGTGCCTATGTAGCATCCAATGCATAGGCTGACCCCCCAGCACAGCTTCAGAGCCTGGTGTTATCAGCAGTCAAATCCCACCCCTATTTGGGCGATGCGAGGGGGTTTGGCAGGCAAGGCGCTTCTGTCACTTGTGGTCAAAGCACAAGCAGTCGGCAATCCGCGGTTGGCGGCAGGCGCCATCGGTTGAGGGCCAATGGCAGGGCAGATTGGATGGCTGTTTTCGTCTGCCTGCTGGAGTTCACAGGAGGTTTGCGTTGACCCGCTTTTGGAGTGGTCGTTGTGCAAAACTGTGCAAAATATTTCGTTTTGTGTCAGATTTTTTTCGAAAAGGCCTGTTGTAGTGTTGGGAGTGGCAGAACGTGTGGGATTAGGGAACCTGCGCTTTTCAGTGTGTGATGTGCCCGTCCTTTCTTGTCAGACCGTCTTTGTTGGGAAATGTACTCATACAGCTTTGCCAAAAGAGCTACTCCCATCTACCTGTGTTTTTGTTCTAGTGTTTCTTTGGTGGATCCAGTGCCCTGAACACTGCATGAGGACCTTTACAAATATTCGGGATGTGTCCCCCATTTGTTTGTTCTGTTCAGTTACAACTGAAACTCTAGTTCCAAGGCAGTAATACATTGGCAGCTTTGTGGCGGCTTCTGGTTCGCGAAGAGCCTAGTGCCCCGCCCCCCCCCCCCCTCCGCCGCCCCTTTGCGCCGTCGCTGCGTGCACCAGCATGTCCGCATGTCTGCTGCCTCTGCTCCTGCGGTGTCCTGTGCTTGAGATGCCATGACAGCTTCTGCTCGTGTCCATGAAGACCAATGCAAGGATGGTCGGCATCCGTGGAAATTTTCGGCGATCACGCATTCCTACCACCAGGCCTCCTACAGAAGAGATGTGATGTACCGAGCCATGGGTTGGAGTATTGAGGGCCAGAAGGGTCATAGTCCTCTGGACCAACCCATAGGGTTATGGCACACACATATGAATGCAGGCACAACAGGTCAAATTCTGGGTATTGTGATGGGAATGTGGAGCAAATTTCATACGAAGCAGAAGAAAAAATCAAACCTGTGCATGCCCCGCAGCAGGAGGATACTTTTCCATGGAGGTTGGGCAAGGCAACCTTACTTGCCATGGGCCAATCATCGTTCTGGGCTCTGGGTCTGGGGGTTGCCTTTTTTTTGAACCCACATCATTCCCGTGCATTATTTTACTGGTGGCCGTTCAATTCTAGAAGGGTCTGCACAATGAGCCTGAACATGTGAAGGGAGAGGAAGGGGTGGTGGGAGGTGGGAGGGCGGGACAGACAGAGAGGAGAAGACCAAGAGAAATCAACAGACAGTGGAGGAGTGAAACTGAGTCAGTTATGGAGGAAGGGGCCCATGGCATTTCCCGGCTCGGAAATGCAGGATTGCTTGAGATTTTGTCCCTCTGCTTGCAGTGTCAGGAAAACAAAAGACCTGAAGCATAACATTCGTCTGATCCCTCTGGCCACCAGCCTCTGGATGAGCAAGCAACACTTCATCAGGGGTCATTTGAGACGGTTTTATCGTCCCCGTCCCATTTCGAAAGGGTTCCCTTGGGGGAGCGTTAGTGCGCCGGGCACGCGCCGGGCATCTTTTTTTGACCATTCCCCACTCGTGCCTGTTTTTGCCCCCACCTCACCAAACAATTTGGAGTACCTTCTCGCCGTGTCTATGAATTTGGCCCATCCCTTGCACCCAGTTTATGATGATGGCAAGGGTGGTGGTTGGAAGTGGTGTGAGTGACATTTTGTGTTGTTGAATTCTCATATTTCGGCTTATACAAGGTGCCTTGCAGAGAAGGTTTGCGGTGTAGTGCGGTCTACTTGGGGGACTTCCCAAGGTGAGGATAAACTTGGGGCTAGAGATGAGATACTTAATACAAAGGTAGCGCGCCGGGCGCGCGCCGGGCAAACATTCCCCCCTTGACAGGCCACATTTTCCGATGCACTAATATGAAACTGCACCCAGTATTTTTGAAATCAGCCTCAGGGGGGATTTCAATGGTATGGACCCACCATATGTCATACTCAATACGTTGTGCGACAAAGATTGTCTTAAGGAGTTGTAGCCCCCCCGCCCCCCCGGTCCAAGAGATACCCTTTGATGCCTGCCGGAGTGATTGCTGACTGGGACGGGTTGGGTATTGGGACGGGGGCTTCAGTGCAGAAGACTTTGGTACGGAAATGAGTGTGTCGCACAGGGTTGCTGCAGCGCCATGGGAGTCGGCCAGTGAAGTGTTGTCGTCATCACGTTTTAGTACAAATGTGAATGCCAGCAAAGGAGGTATTCAAAGCACGGTGGAAGCACACCAAAAGGCCCATCAAACACAATCTAACATGAATTGTGATGGCGCCTTGTACTGCATTGTGTGTCACAATTTGTTCTGTGATGATGCCCTTGCGAATTTTGAAGGCGACAACCACCACGTTGCTTTCTTGGACATTTGTGGGGACAGATGTGTGAACAGATCAGATAATTGTGGGACCTCTGGCGCCTTATCTGCACTATATGTCGCGGCCTCGCCGCATATGGACCCAAAGTGGAGCATGCCGGAGTGTCCGGACGGTGACCATCCTCAGATTATGGCCAAGAGACGCCCTGGTCACAGTTACAGTACATGTCTGGACGGTATTGATATGAGGCAAATTAAAATTCTATTGCCTTCGGCAGTGCACCTCGAAGAGAGGTTGACAGTCAGCCAATCAGTCCCTGAGCCAGCAAGCAGGCAGTCAGTCAGATACACACAGTTTGGGTTTTTTGTCAGCGGCAGATGCGGCCCCAAGCAGCAGGGAGGCCCTGCACTGCAACCCAAGCCTGGCCGAGTGGTAAAGCAGCCGACCGCTACCAGCAGGTCGGCGGTTCGAACCCCAGTTTGGCCACTTTGGCGCCGCCGCCGACGGCGGCGCTAAAATTCGGCAGACGAGGATTCGATCCGACGCCTGCAAGTCAGGAATCAGCTGTGTTACCACTGGACCGCTGACCGTGTTAACAGCACTGTGCGTCCCCACTGCTTGTAGCCTATGAAGCAAAAACTTTTGACCCCACCCCCCAACACCCCCACCCCCCCACCCCCCAAAAAAGTGATATCCAGTTTTAGGGGGTAGAGGCCTCAAAATCAAAAAATCCATTGGGGGATGGTCTTACTGGGCAAAATAATGATTTTACAAGGGGTTGGACATCCAATATCATGCCTTGGGGTATGCTACGCGAATGACCCCAAAAAAGGGGGGTATATGACGCCCGCGCCTGCGCTTGATCTAACAACCTCTCTTCGAGGTGATTCAACACCAAACGTAGTGACCAACCGACAAGCCAAGGCTTTGGGTTTGAACTGCACAATTTGCAGGCATATTGCAAATCACCTCGAAGAGAGGTTGTTAGATCAAGCGCAGGCGCGGGCGTCATATACCCCCCTTTTTTGGGGTCATTCGCGTAGCATACCCCAAGGCATGATATTGGATGTCCAACCCCTTGTAAAATCATTATTTTGCCCAGTAAGACCATCCCCCAATGGATTTTTTGATTTTGAGGCCTCTACCCCCTAAAACTGGATATCACTTTTTTGGGGGGTGGGGGGGGGTGGGGGTGTTGGGGGGGGGGGTCAAAAGTTTTTGCTTAATAGACTACAAGCAGTGGGGACGCACAGTGCTGTTAACACGGCCAGCGGTCCAGTGGTAACGCAGCTGATTCCTGATTCGCAGGCGTTGGTTCGAATCCTGGTCCGCCGAATTTTGCGCCGCCGGCGGCGGCGCCAAAGTGGCCAGACTGGGGTTCGAACCGCCGACCAGCCGGTACCGGTCGGCTGCTTTACCACTCGGCCAGGCTTGGGTTGCAACGCTGGGCCTCCCTGCTGCTTGGGGCCGCATCTGCCGCTGACAAAAACCCAAACTGTGTGTATCTGACTGATTGCCTGCTTGCTGGCTCAGGGACTGATTGGCTGACTGTCAACCTCTCTTCGAGGTGCACTGCCGAAGGCAATAGAATTGCACATTCCTATTTGCACTTTGGAGGATACCTGGCGTGCCACGGGTCCCACTGCATGACCCTAGACCCCGGAAAGCAGTCCCCAGATCACAAACTTGAGGATGGGCTGCGGGCATGGTTGTTGCTCCGTCGAGTGCTCAAGAGATGTGCTAGTCCAAGGGTGTCTGGACCGTATCAATTTAGGACCAATCCGTCTCCTGGATGGGGTGGGGGGTATAAAGTGCTCCTTGGGAACCTTGGTGCCAATATGTACTCTTTGGATCGGTTCGATGCGCTGCCACCGAAGCCCCTCTTCAGCGCCACCCTGTTTGCTGTGGCTGCTACAAGTTCCCTGTCTTCCATTTGGGTTACGGCGGAATCCATATTTTCTTGACTGCCATCTACCCTCCTCCTCCTGCCACGGCCAAACCCTCTTGCATTCTTGGAGCAAGCATTTGGAAGCAGAAGTTGTAACCCGTGGTACAACTTGGCAAGATGCATTCCATACAACGTACCATCTGCCACACTGTCCTCAAGTGTGTTGATGTGTCTGGGCATGTGTATGGGCATCCGTGTGGGCAAGCTACAAACCAATTTATGCAGGCCCATCTCATCCTGCTCACTAAAGGTAAATTCTAAATTCCACCAAATCCCCTTAATCTTAAAAAGAATGCGGTGGATTGTTTCATAAATGGTTTTCTTGGGATTCATCTCACGTCAGTTTAGTTGCGTCCACTTTTAATGTTCATTCGCTCGCCTTTGTTTGGTATTGACGGGGGCATGATGCTGCACATCCATCGCACTGCAGGATTAGGTCACACCGCTCCCTGCAGCCGGGGATCACCTCCGGAAGCAGCACAGTTTTGGGCTTGTCATCACCAATTCTGTCTGCAACACCCGACCCTAGTCCTCTGTTTCTCCGTCTTATTTTGTGCTTCTGTCTCCGCCCATCCTCGAGCAGCTCTGACTTCAGAAACACCCCCATCCTTGAGTGCGGCTCCACGCCATCTGCTCCGCACCCCTTAGGTGGGCCTGTGTTTGTCGGCATGTGGGTGAATGAGTGGCTGCTACTTTGCACTTGGCAGGCAACCCTGTGCACCAGTCAATGGTGCAGGATTTGCTGGATGAAATACGAAATACGAAAATATGTGGTTCTGCTGAGGCCTGGCGAAATCTGTCCGTCACTTTTGTGGATAGTACGTTGTGCCAACTGGATGTGCCTGAATCGCTCGGGGTACTACGATCTTGTCCATCCCTTCGTTGCATAGTACACACTAGCTGCTCAAGTAGCCCAGCAGCAGCCCCCTGGGTCCCTTAGAAGTGTCCCAAGGGTGGCACTGGGGTATCTTACCCTCCCAGGCCCTGCAATCGATTGTGCATCCTTGACTGCCTTGCCCGGTAATACACTGGTCACCCTGAAGCAATGAAGCCTGTGAATACTCTGGACCTCCCTGACCTTCTTGAAGCCAGTCTCCTCTTTGAGCCCTTGTGGCAATACTACTTGGAGGGTTGACATTGAGCAGGACTATTGTGTGGCAAGCTCAGCTGTGGTAACCCCAGCTGGCAATCCCAGCCCCAGCCCTCGACAGCCTCTCTTGCACTCTGGTCTGCATATTGCAGAACTTCCTCTTGATATGTTCTGCACTGCCCACAAGGTTTCTTACTAGATTTAAACAAGGGTCATGAGTATTGAGGTTGCTTGCTACAATACAGTATACAGTGAATGGTGCAAATTGCACAGCATGTATTGCCTCAGTTGAGATCACTTGGAGGATCACAAAGTGCAATGCACGCGCATTGGAATTGTTGGTTCAAAAAGGCCATACCGAGCAACACCACCTTGAGACTCAGGGTGCAATTAATTCAGCAGTCTGACCTGCTGATGCTGACACTGCAGTCCTATCAATCTGCACCTCCATGAGAGCTTGACATGCGTTGTTTTGAGCAAAACAGCCTTTCCAAGAAGGCCGTCGACGCTCGTCCTTCCACATCGGCCCCCCCTCCCCCAACTTATCTCTTGGGAGCCACTTCAATCATTAAACAAGGCATTTTCACAGTTTCATGATGCCGTAGCCACTTTGGCTCGGTTAGGTGTTCTGCCGGGAGTAGCCATCAAGGTCCAGAGCGATGACACTTTGGAGCAATCGTCTAGAGCACACATGCGATAGAAGGTCCTAGAACGCAAGCACCAGCTCGCTCTTGAGGCCAAACAAATTATCGCTAAACTAGAGAATGAGGGGTGGACCCTTGCGTTCACTGACGGCTCAGCAAAGCAGCACCCCAAGATTGGATGGGTAGCAGGGTATGGGTGCGTGGTTATGGGTGTTTGGGAAACCAAAGGCTTTGTTCCACCCAACTCGGCCCAAACCAACAATCGGGCAGCTACTAGCGGTGATCACGGTGCTTGAATATTTTGAGTCTCAAGCAATCCAATTGGTTGTGGTCATGGACTCCTAGTACGTCTATGATGGCCTGCGGGGTGCAGCTTTCCGCTGGCGAGCAGCAGGATGGGTTGGGCAATCTAGAACCGTCTGTAACGAAGATCTCTAGATTAAGGTTCTGTATCTAGTGGACAGGGTATCAGCCACAGTGAAGTGCCTACGTGTGCCCATTCACACGGATATCCCAGGCAATGAGCGAGCAAACATCTTGGCTGAAGAGGGAAGGGTAAGCTCGCCACTTTACCATGTTTTATCTTTGCGAGACAGGCCGGTTGTTAGTCTAGAGTTACCCTCAACCCCCACGCCCCGATGAGCTCCAGCGGTCCTGCGCTCATTAGAGTTACAGGATGTCATCACACCCTCCAATGAGACACCAACACTGTGCAGGGCCATGCCCAATGGGCCCTCTGACCAGGAGGTTGCTTCAGTCTCTAAGCGTCTGGACTTCTCAGAGCCTATGTCCCCCCAGACCCGCTCTGGTGATAGCTTATCCCGACATTATTTCGATCTAAATGCGAACACTGCTTCTTCTACGGAGTCGGTTAGCTCAGGGGCAAGCTCGCCCCACAATATAGCTTCCACTATCAGTCAGTGCGACTCTCACAGCACAATCGCTTCAAGTTCAACAGACACGGCCTCTACAGCCAGCTTGCATCATTGTGACATCATGGACGACCCGCACAACACCTAGGATGCCTTGGGACTTGTTGCCCTGGACACTCCAGCTCGGCGGCAACAGCGCCGACGGCTGAACACCCCCAGCACTGAAGGTAGCTCTCAATTTAGTCCGAACAGCCCTTGATTATCCTTTTCTTCAGGCTGCCACACGCCTGTGACAGATTCTGATTGGTTTGGCTCTTCCATCCCCCCCTACACTGCATCCACACGCCTAACTCCTCCCCTGAGGTGAAGTCCTACGCTTGGTCGCTTGGCCGAGGAGTGCCAGCATAAGCAAGGTGACTAGGAAGAGGATGGCAGCCATAGGGCGCCTGATTTGTACTGTACGATGGAAACATCCAGGTGTTGACAAAATACAGGCCCAACAGGTGCAGGCAATTGTATGGTAGCACACTTGTGTCATATCTGTGATCTTGCCGAACTGCTAAACATTGCTGCATATGCATACCACGACGTGCATGTGTAGAGCGCTTTGAGACCTGATTGCGCCCCCTCACCATTGTGGGACATCGAAGTGTGTACCCCAGTACAGTCCACAAAGAAAGTGAAACAAACCATGCCAGGGTCCGCACTGCCATGTTTGGTGACGCACGGCCTGATGCCACCCCACACGCAGCCCTCACCGGCCACATGTCGGAAAGCGCCCGCCCCATACCACGTAGGACCAGCGCGCACAAGGTTGCACACCCCACAACCTCTATCACCCATGTCTCCCCAAGTGTCCCTGCAGCTGCTGGCATCCTTGGAGCTGGTGGCAATGGAGGGCGAAGCACCCCTGTCCCCCGACTTGGATTGAATTTTGAGACTTTGCCACAGGAGTCCTGCTCGGATGTGTCTGCACCGGATCCCCCCTCCAGGGCTCCGACGGTCATGCAACACTGGGGGGTCACGATGACTCACCCCTTGAATGTTGTATGTTGTATGTTGTGTGAGTTGAGGGGCAAGGCGCAGGACTTGTTCCTCCCGCCACCCCGCCGCAGCCGTCTTGGTAGGGGTAGGTCATACCTAACCCACACCCAAAAGCCAGCCCTGTCATTGACCCATGACCTGCTATGTGTACTCTTGCTAGACACTTGGTGGAACTTCGGCCACAAGTTTAAAAAAATGTATGTTGTGTGAGTTGTCCTTAACCAATCCTGTACCCACTGGGTTTTTCAACCTAAGGCCCCGTCAATGCCCGACCTGGTGTGGCCGAATGGGGCCAGCTGAAGCAACACAGGACGCATAACCCTGTAGAGCCCGTAATGCGGATGCAGCGAGCGGAGACAGGGTTGAGAGATTAAAATCAGGTCACACCTTGCACTGAGATACGCTGAGCATTGGCAGACTGGACAGAACGCGATGACAGCCGTGAAGCAGGGCCAGGGCCACATTGCAACCTGACCATTTTGAGCCCACTATATCCATCCCTGTCAGCCACGCGTGTGGCCCGCTGCAGAAACTTCCCCTTCTGGGCGCTGAAAGTTGGCCATTTGCTGAGTCAGAAACCAGAAATCACCACCCCCTGTGATAGGCATTTTGTGCCACACAAGAAAAAATATTTTAGGAATCACTGTGGGTACAGCTTGCAGTTTCGCTTGTATTTCTTGACTTTCAGCACTTCCAGTTTTTCATTTTGTGCCACCTTCTTTTATTTTTTTGTTTTGAAACTACAATCCATCACCAGCTGTTTGAACCTTAGCAGTAGTAGGAGCAACAGCAATGGCGTATTGAACTTCAGCAGTAGCAGCAGGAGCATCGCAGCCCTCAACATGTTGCAGAGTGTGCAAAGTAAGTCGTCATCATCCATGTTGTTCAAATGTTGTTCAGTTTTGTAAGGAGTTCCGATGCCTCCTCAAATAACATGAAGTGCCCAGATCATCAGAACCAGTTGATCCTTCCAATAGACCATCATCATTTGCAACCAAAGAGTTCAGTTGGATGTCTGCCATGTCTGAAATAGAAAGTTCAGTTTGGCAAGCACTGCCAGAAAATCATAGACCCCTCCTCACTTAGGGTACCTCTCCCCCCGCCATGGCCAACACAAAGTAGCCCCTGCAAAAGGCAAACATTTTCAGTTCGACGAGGTACCTGGGGGTGCCTTAAGTGGGGTGGGTGGGTTTAATTTTGCACCTCTGTATTAGTGCGCTGTTTTGCAGTCTTTTTGTGGCTTTGGGTCAAGAGAAACCATGCTTTGGCTCTCATTTTTGCCTTCACATACTCCATTGCCTGAATTTCCAGGTACCATGGTTCCTCACACATAACCATGTCTGACCCTGCAACTGTGCTGAGGTCTCGCTTCAACAGCGTGGCCAAGGAGTTCCGGCGATTGTGCGAGGACCTGCACATTCCGTTCCTGGAATGCAAGCTGTACGAGAAGTATGTCATGGCAGAGGTCACAGAGGAGAATTTATGCAAGCTTTGCGTGCTGACCAAACTGCTGCTGGAGCACAAGCGGCGGACCATGGAGGTATGGGCAATACCTGGCAATGCCAGGGGCAGGGACTGGAACAGGGGAATGAGGACTCTTCAATGCTGTTGTAGGTATGCGCATCTCTGACACTCTCTGTAAAAAACATGTGCTGCCTGAAATTTTGCAAAAAAAACCCAGCTTCCGGCGTCCCAAGCCAGAAACACACAAAGTATGACAGTGTGTGTACAGCCGTCAATATGGATTTTCTCGCTGTTTGGATGTTGTCTGCCGTTTCTTTGTATTCCTCTCATCGATTGTCTTGCGCGCCAGAAGCTGTCATATGTGTCGCAGGTGCTGCAGCTGATCCACCGCCGGGAGATCATTGTCATGTACGTGTTTGCACTTACGCATGACTTTGCAAATGGCCAGCTGACCACTGTGGGCTTGCAGAACAAAGTTGTGCCCCTTCTCTGTGCGCTGCAGAAGGTTGGGCTGAAGATTGTGGAGGGCATATTGCGCTGGCGGCAGCAGCTTACACGGCCATACTCCTTCATGTTTCAGGGGGTCAATTACCTCCTAAAGATGCTGGCTGACAACCACTTGGTGGCCACCTCACAGCTTTCCAAGGTCTTGTCCATCAGCACACCTGCTCATTGCAAAAAAGGAGGGATAATGGCGTTGGATTCTGCATGTCATTCAGATTTGTAGTTCACAGTGTGCATTACAGCAATTTTTGGGTGGAAAGGTTTGTGCGATCAAAGTCATTTCAAATTGTGTCCCACTTGCATAGTTTCCCCCCGGCTCTACTCCCCTGCCAGCCGGCAGGCTTCACATGCAGCCATTCCACTGGTTGTGAAGTCCGGGCGCTCTCCAGTATTGACATGAGAATTTAACACAGGGCTGGGGGGCAGCATCACACCTCTGTTTGCAATTTCCCACCCTCCAAAACTGCAGATGACTGCTGCCATCACCCAAGTGAAGTTGGCGCATGGCATGGACTGCCATTGGACCAGCAGTAATTCCGTAGGCCCTCATCCCCCCCTCCCCCCCTTGCCGTTGAATTGCATTTTTTTGCCACATTTGGAGAAATTGTTTGTATGCGGGTTGTTTGGGGGATTCTTCTCATGTCCCACCTTTGGTTCTCTGGTATTTTCTCACCTAGTGCTTCGAAGGTATGGCACTGCAAGTGGTCCCAGATTCCCTTCAGACAAAACAGCGACATGGCAAGCAGAGCTTGGTGGTTGACCATTTGTTGTGCACACACCAGTGCTAACCCAATGGCGCACTGATTAGTTTAGCTGAAGGAGATTGCACTGATTGTTCTGATTTGTGTGCTGCATGTGCAGTCCTTTTGGGTTTGGCCAGACGATGGTGTACACACAGCAAGAAGACACCAAGCTTTATGGGAGGAGAGAGCGGTTGCCCTTTGAGTGGTGGTGAGGACTGAGTGTTTGAAGATTCCTATCACGGGGGAGGGGGTTTACCTGTGAGCCCCCCCCCCCCCCCCCTCTGGACTCCCCAACCCATACTAGTTAGCACCCGGTTTGAACTGGCAACTTGGGCGCCAAACGGTGCCCGGAAAATTTGCAACACACTTGATTTTCCCCCACTTGTTTACATTCAAAATGCTCACAATGAGTTAGGGAATGCCGTGCCACGTGTCTTCTTCTGCTGGCCGGGAAGCATTTGCTGATTCAGAGGTACATCCGTTGGAATACGGTACTGTTTTTCATTTGTTGTGAGTGGTAAAACCAAGCTTCACCCCACTTGTGTATATTCAACATGCCCAGAATGAAATGGGGAATTCAAAAATGTCCCCCAAATGGAGAAAAATTTTCGACCCCTCCTCTGAGCGAAGATATTTCTGCAATGTGCTCGCCATGAATGGCGCACTACCAACAAGTCACACATTGGTGAGCTAGCACCCATGGCCTTGTGTGACATTCACGTTGCTGGTTGTGGTGAGCACCTCCCAGCCTGGGGTCTTCGTGAGGACCGCACACTGGTCACTGATCAAGCTGTCAGGGGAGGACGCCATGGGCAGAAGTTGCATTCTGGATTCCCACCAAGGCAGGTGGATGCGCGCGGCAGTGCGGATGCCCGCAGTAGTACGGATGCCTGCTTGTTCTAGCAGAAGGTTCAAGGGCGAGAGGCCAATAGGCGCCGCTACAGGCTAACAGAGCCAACCACCAAGTCCTTGTGCCAAACCCCCCCAATTCCACACAAGACGTGGATGCCCCATCAACAGGGGCTTGCGGGCGCCGGAGGGGCACGACGATCCCACCCAGGCAGGTGGATGCCCTTGGTGGTGCGGATGCCCGTAGTTCGCGGAGGCCTGCTCGTCATAGCAGAGGGAGAGGAGTACTTGTTCGAGAACTTGTGTTTCCCAAGAGTTCTTAACCCGGATTTCCCACCTAGGCAGGTGGATGCCCGCGGCAGTGCGGAAGTCTGCTCGTTATAGCAGAGGGCGAGGAGTTCTTGTTGGAGAACCTATATTTTCCAAGAGTTCTTGACCTGGATTTCCCACCCAGGCAGGTGGATGCTTGCGGTAGTGCGGAAGTGTGCTCGTCATAGCAGAGGGAGAGTAGTTCTTGTTGGAGAACCTATACATACTTTGGAGTTGGAGAACTTGCATTTCCTAGCAGTTCTTGTTGGAGAACCTATACATCACACCCAGGCCACTGCAGCCTGCAGCGGCGTGGATGCCTGCAGTGGTGCAGATGCAATAGTGCGAATGCCTGTTCAGGGCACTGTGCATGTGACGTTGGGAGGGGAGTTGGCTCCTGGACATCTTCCCCAATGTGCATTGGGCCCGAGTGTGGCCGGGCATGGGGCTCCCCTGGACATCTTCCCCCACCCTTCGAAGTTGTACCCTTCGGAAGGGGAGTGGGCCCGAGTGTGACCGGGCGTGGGGTCCCCCGGTAGCGGAGTATGGACGGTGCAATCGGGGCAAGACGGACCGCGCTCACCACAAGTGGCGCAGAGCGCACAAGGCAATTACGTACCTGGGCGTAGCTCCCACGTAGGCCTCGGTGAAGGAAGGCCTAGTAGAGCACGAGGACCACAGGCGTAGCTCCCAGGTAGGCCTCGGCGAAGGAAGGCTTGGTAGAGTGTGAGGGCCTGCCACAGCGCCGTTGCATGGCATTGCCAGGGTGGCCTGCAGTGGACAGTTGAGCTTGGGCCGGTAGTGTTGGGGATGGCCCCTAAAGATGGACCGGGCACTGCCGTGCACTCTTGTGGGGCGTGTTGGTGGGCGGGGCTGCTCACTACCGCCAACAAGGAAGATACTCTGCTGTTGACAAAGTGCGAATACTCTGAGCGAAGATATTTCTGCAATGTGCTCGCCATGAATGGCACAGAGCGCAAAAAATATTGCAACGCACTACCAGCAAGTCACACATTGGTGAGCTAGCACCCATGGCCTTGTGTGACATTCACGTTGCTGGTTGTGGTGAGCACCTCCTAGCCTGGGGTCTTCGTGAGGACCGCACACTGGTCACTGATCAAGCTGTCAAGGGAGGACGCCATGGGCAGAAGTTGCATTCTGGATTCCCACCAAGGCAGGTGGATGCGCGCGGCAGTGCGGATGCCCGCAGTAGTACGGATGCCTGCTTGTTCTAGTAGAAGCTTCAACGGCCAGAGGCCAATAGGCGCCGCTACAGGCTAACAGAGCCAACCACCAAGGAACCCCCGCCCACGTCGCGGGGGTTGGTGTCTAGAACTGAATTGCAGACCCCCCCATGATTCCTATTTTTTCCCATTTCTATTTCATTCAAATTTTAAATGCAAGAAACACACCCAATAGGGTCTCAAGGCCCCTCCCCCCCCCCCCAGCCCTCTGCCCTCTCATCCTCTCTTAGCGCCCCAGACTGCCACCTCCGTCAGGTCTAAACTGGCTGACTCATGATCCCCTTAGATTTGGCATGGTGCACCCTGTGCATCCTCCATTGCGGTAACATACAGCATTTAATGGTGTGTGTTTGGAAACGTGTTGGCATTGCATGCACCTTTTTTCCAAGCGTTGACTAGTTTGGGCCGGAAAGGGGGCAGTAGGCCTGGTTCAGGCCTGTGGCACAGTCCATGCGCCAGCTGTGAGGGATGTCATGGCGCAGGGGGTGGGGTTGGGTTGGGTTGGGTGAAGGCCTCACCTGGTCGCCTACCCACGGTCCGCGCTGCCTTCCCTGCCGGACCCGACTGGGCGGCTGTACCCGGGTGTCCGGTCACAAGGCCTACCGGACTGTTAACCGCCCCCAGACCCCGCGGTGGCGCTTGCGGGCAGGAGATGCCGCCGTGCCTGTGTGTATGTGCCCTTGTGTGCCTGAGGGGGTGGGGGAGGGCTGTGGCACACCTGCTTGCTCCATTGTTGTTCGGCGTTGGCGCACATGGTGCGGGGAAGTGTGTGCCTGGTGCTCCAGGCCCCGGCACGGAGGCTGGAGAGCCTGACCCTGAGCCTGCTGGGGGAGATGTGGGCTTGGGCTCGCAACCTCCACGTCACAAGAACAAGCTACCCAACCACTCCACGATTGCCTGTTGGCACGGGAAGGCGGTGGTACGTGGCACGACTGGGGTCAGACCCGCACTCCTTGACTGCCTTCGGCACAGGTGGTGCTGCCACGCGGGCTAGGTCCGTCTCCCCACGGCCGAGGGCGTACCCCGGGCAGATGGAGGGGCACCAAGGCGCAGAGAGTGCTTCCCTGCCCTGGGTGCCACCGGTGCTAGCTGCATTGGCTGCGGCACTATAGCCCGTGTAGACGAAGGGGCCCAGAGCACCACACCCGAATGGCCTCTCCGTTGAGGAAAGGGGGGGGGGCAGGGGTCAGCAGGTGGCTGTCTGGCCTCCAGGGGTCGCCCACAACTGCATTGGAGTGCACGGGGCTGTGCTGGCCTAGGCGTCTGTGATGAAGTTGGAGGGGCGCGCGCACACCTGGAGGTTCCTTGGGCAGGCCGCTCAAGGGATACCCACAGCGGTCAAGCTGTGAGCCCCTGAGGGCGCCGACTCCGTGCTCCCCTCCCGTCGGGGGCGCAGGCTGGGGGGGGGGGGAGTGGTTGAAGGGTCTACCTGTCCGTTCACTGGCTCGTGGTGCTCACTTGTTTGGGAGAGGAGGACCACCTGCTGGATTACCATGCGGGTCCCAAATCCCAACATACTTGTCGTTCGGCGTCCGCCCCCTTTCCGCGAGGGGAGGGACCTCGATCACCATGTGTCGGCCTGCAGTGTGGGTGCGAGGGCATGCTGGGGGGTGTGTGTGCCGGGCATGCTTTCGGTCCGGCCCCATTTCTGTTGGGGGGGGTAGGGGCAGCAAAAGGTCTGCCCCCTGTTTCTTGGTCCCCAAGGGGAACCAGCCCACGGCCTGCATCCTCGCTTTGTGGTGGCTGAATTTTTGGGCCGACAGAGGCAGTGGGTGGGGGTGGGGCAGAGTGAGGGACAGAAACATGGACTGGGTCCATCCTTCCTCTTCCTGTACTGCAGGTGCTGCCTGTGAGACTTGGCGAGCTCCCTCTTTGCTCCCACTTACCTACTGCTGCCCTCTTTCGTACTGAGCTGCTCGGCGCCGAGGGTTGTGTGGCTTACCCTTTGAAGGCACAGCAGAAGGTGTATGTACCGTCAGTGTCAGGTAAGCACCAGGTGCGGCTGCAGGATGCGGAGGCGTACTTGAACGGCGAGCTGCGTAGGCAGCAGGCATTGGTCCGGGAGCTGCAGAACTTGTGTGGCCTGGGGCTGTTCCTACCCGTTTTGCATTCCTCTGTTGTGCCTAAGTGCAACACCGGCATTGCGCTCAAGAGCGAGCGCTGGGCCCAGAAGCTGCAGCAGGTGCTCCTGGATACAATGGAGATGCTGATGCAGCCGTTGAACCAACTATTCGTGCCTAGTGAAGGCCTGGGGCATGAGCTGTACCCAGACCATCATTTGGGAGGCGACGAGGAGGAGGACGATGAGGAAGACGGGGTTGAGGGGCACCAGGGGGACGAGGCGGATGTGAGCCTCTAGTGTTCAGCGTCGCAATGCTCTTCTGCCTCTAGTGCGGCCTTCCTCGGTTGTGAACACCTGATTGCAGTTGCCAGGGCCATGCACCAGACATGTGTGCGTCTGCCAATCTGCAGTCGCATCGTTATCGACGCCTTGTATCATGTGCATTCGTTGAGCGTTTTTAACGTCCGGTGGTTGAAACAGGTCTGCCATTCAAGAAACTGCAAAGTCTCTGACCGTGCACATACTGCAGTCATGCCTGCCAGCAGATTCAAAATCAACACCGTCACCATCACCATCACCATCACCATCACCATCACCATCACCATCACCATCACCATCTTCGTTGTCGTGGTTGTTGCTGCCGCCGCCGCCATCAGCACATCATCACCATCACTGTATTTGAATTGTTCATCATCATCATCATCATCAGCAGCAGCAGCAGCAGCAGCAGCAGCACATCATCATCATTACCATCACTAAATTTGAATTGCCATATCTACTATTTTAGCTTCTTCTACTATCCTAGCTCCAAAACATGCACTACACGCGGACTGCTCAGGTGGGGGCCTGCCAGTACGTGGCAGGAATGAAGGAATGAATCATTCTCTGTGAATGTAGAAATGTGTAGCACATTGCAGGCATAGCAACGGCCATAGGTACACGTGGCTTGGACCACACCTATTCGCTGCTGCTTGGGTCCTCCTGTGCACTGGGTCATGAGATGCAGAATTCCAATTTTGCACAAGGTCTCACAATTTTGACAGGCATCTGGTGCCTCAGAGATATTCATGCGTGCCATTGTATTTTTTGGAGGTTTGCCATTTCCATTGAGTCTTCCTGTTCATATTCCTGCATCGTGGTTTAGTTGGGCTAAAGATATGCGTCACTGGCAGTTGTGTGGGCATTCAGGCCAAATTCTCAGCCTTCAGGATGATACGTGATGCAATCAGGTTGCAGGAATTGTTGGATAGGGATAGGGTGTTGGATAGGGACAGGGATCCGTGAGAAATCAGATCCTTCTTTTCCTGGTTCCCACTGAGGACAGCCTACGGTTTGGTGTGGTAGGATTGCGGTAAACTGACAGCGGTTAACTGCTGCGTCTTATACCTGGGATGGGGGGCGGGGGCTACACGCAGTGCAAGAGGGTCCTTCTGCTTTGTTTGCAATGGGGTTCAACAGCTTGCCGCTTTGCCCCTGCAGTTTCACCCCAAAGCAGATACACTTGCAGCCCCCTCATGGCGATCCAGTGTGTACAATCAAAGATGCCTTCTGAAGGCGACTGGGGTGGGGGGTCAGCGAACGGTAGACGATGGACAACGCTGGTAATCTGCAGCCCTTCCTGATCGGCTGGCGCTTGTTGGTATCCAGACGTAGTGCTGTCCTGGCGATTTTAAGGACGCACTTACAATGTCTCGTGCCTCTCCTTGGGCGAGCTTGGCCTCCTTCAAGCCAGGCCATTGCTTAGTGCCAAAAATTGGGGGGGGGGGGGTCAGACGCCAAAAAAAGTTTGTGTACCTAAAATCGGTCTCCAATTTCGGGCCCCTTTAGTAAATTACCTTGAAGAGAGGTTGTTACATCAAGTGCACGCGCAGGCACCACATACCGCCCTTTTGGCGCGTAGCATTCCCCAGTGGGTGATATCGGATGTCCAACCTATTCCAGACACACGTGTGACACCTTAGGGGCACGGACACATGTGTGATACCTTAGCGGCTCAAACACATGTTAACATATTAGGGGCTTGGACATGTGTGTCACACATCTGCGGCTCCGACACATGTGTGACACATTAGTGGCTCGTTTCCAAATCATCATTTTGGGAGACACAGTCCCCCAATGAATTTTTCGCAGCAGTTTTGGGGCTTTCGGGGGGTCTATGGCCTGGGCTACATGGGCCTGGCAGCCACTATGTGGGTCCCCATGGGTGCTCGAGTACCCATACTGTCACCACCCAAACCAGGGGCAACAGAACAGATGTAGGAAAAAGTCAAAAGTTTCACAAAATCTTCAGCTGTAGCATGCCATCCTGAAAATGGCTGGGTCCCTGCTGGCAAAGGCCCATAGGGGGGCGGACCGGGGGTACTCGGAGTTCAGACCCGAGACCCCTGCCATTGGTTAGGGGGTCTAGGTAAGAAAAAGGTTGTTCAGCACCTGGGTCCAAAACGACGCACTGCGTCCACAATATGCAAAAACATTTTGGAAGCCCCCCCCCCCAAAAAAAACGTGGCACTAGGCTGTTTATTGGCATGAGAAAATTTTCGAAAGTTTAATTTTTTCCGCACTCCTTCTGTCGCCACGGGATGGGTTCGGGTGATCAGTCATTGACATTACGAGTACTCGAGCACCTATGGAGGCCTGCACAGTGGCCGCTACGCCCATGTAGCCCGGGCCATGGGCCCCCTGCAAGCGTCTCTCTTCGAGGTGCCTTGCTGAAGGCAATAGAATTTTCGAAACCTTGTCTTTTTCCTACATCCTTCTGTTGCCTTTGCGATACGTTTGGGTGATAATTTGGTGACAACACGGGTACTCTAGCACCCGTGGGGACCCAGGGGCAGTAGGGCTTTCAACTGGGGGGAGGGGGTCTGGGAAAAGGGCTCAATTGACAGGACCATTAATCAGTTATTATGAACTCTGGCGCCAGAGGCGCGGAAAATTTTTTGAGTATCAAAAATGGTCAATTTTTTTCACCAAATAATAGGCAAATAATGACTTTTCTGAACCCCCTCGATGCGCTGATTCCAAAAATCCCATTTTCATTTTTGCCGATTTTTGGGTCTGGATCACCTATGTGGTCCCGGGGTCAGTCTCGGTGGGATTTTGGTGGTCCCGTCAATTGAGCCCCTTTGGGGGGGGGGGGGGGGGCTAGCCAGGGGGCTCTATCGACCCCCCACCCCCACCCCAATTTACAGCCCGCCTACCCCAGTTTTTGGCCGCTGCAAACCGGGCCTTGTGCCCCCCCAAAGCCCTGAAATTGCTGTGATTTAGGCACCTTAAAACCTTTCGACAATTTTGTTTTTTCTGAAACCCTTCTGTCGCCTTTGGGATGGGTTTGGGTGATGGGTTGCTGACAATACAAATACTCTAGCACCCACGGGGACCCACCTAGTCGCCGCTAGGCCCATGTAGCCTGGGCCATGGGCCCCCTGAAAGCTGTGGATTTACTGTTGTTGAGGCTGTTTAGTAGCACGTGAAAATTGTCCATCAGTCGTCTCTCTTCAAGAAGGCAATAGAAGTTCCTTTTTCCGTGACGCAAATTTTCCTGATGTGGGTGTGTGGGTTCGCCGGCTGCGGCTCGCCAGGGCCCCAAATGACCCCCCATAGGGGGGGGGGTCCGTAAGCAATGTCCTCCTCCAAGCCCGGCGACCCTATTTGACCGTCACTTCCCGTGACTTTGGCTGTGCGTGTGCAAGGGGGAAGGGAGGGTACCATGTGAAAGCAGTCTATTGCATATTGTCTCACAGAGCAGTGCCCCCCCCCCCCTGCCCAAGCACAGCCTTGTCTAAGCATGGGGTGGGCGTTGAACCGCCGTTTTTAGGATTTTTTGGGACCGCTGTTTTTTGTGGTCCTGGATGGAGGATTGGGTGTTTGTGACGAGCTTGTAGAGGGGCTCAGCCATGTCTGTGATTGTGCATTCTGTTCATAACAACCTTGTACCACACATTGCAACCCCATGCTGTCTGTTTTGATGTGAATTTCAGCCATGACTAACACTGTTATTTCCTCAACCGGCCGCGAAACCTGCTCAAAAACCAGCTCCGAAGGGCAAGCATGTCCTATTGTTCAAGATGAGGCGGAAGGTTGGAAAGGGCTTCTGTTCGACAGCACCTGATGCCCCCGACAGTGAATAAGGACAGGCGATATTTGGAAAGTTGCTTGTGCGGTGCACCATGCTGTGTAAGGTTTGAGGCCCGCACGTGCTTTGCAGTGATGTGTGTCACGTGCATGCACGGCCTTGTCTAAGCACGGGGTGGACGTTGAACCATTGTTTTGCCTGGACTTTTGGGAACACAGCCGTGCTTGCGAAAGGGGGGGGTTCATCTTTGGGGCCGGGATGCCTTCATGCTCATGTGAGTGCGCTGCTGCCCCTTTTGAAGGGGAATTTGCTCCCCATTCCTCAATAAACTATGGCAATACTGAGGGCTCCCTGCTCCTGCATGTGCTTGGGCATGGAAGACGCCGGTGGCCTCTGCCATCATCTTCTGTCAATGTATTCTACTCTTTTCAAGGCTTCTAGCGCAGTGCGAATCTCCTCACATGCTTCGTTTCGCAGTGCATGCCACTCCCTTGAGTCCTGTGGCTACAGCAACAGGTTGTTGGAGCACTATTGCAGCATGTCTTCCGTTAGAGCTCGTCTGTGTGTCGATGCTGCTGTGTTTTCTGCATGGCCCACCCATAAGTGCATCGGTTGCATGATTTTGACTTCTTTGTCCAGACACCTGTAGAGACCCTTGATATCCCTGACCGCTTATACCTTCAGCCATGCGCCAAATTCTCTTGCCCGCAGTCCAAAGATTGAAATGTCCTGGTTGCGTGTCCTGATGTGTTAGACCCTTGACCACAGGGTATTTGCCTGTGCCTGGTGCATCCTTTGGGGGCGCACCGTGCGCTGTGCAAAAAGTAGGCTATTTTGGACCTGTTTTCCCCAATGGCGAATGTGACCGTGGCGACCACTGTGTTTCCAGACACAGGACTGCCCCAGATTCCTACTCAGTCCAAAAACTCAGATACCGAGTTAAGAAAACTATGCTTCACACTGAAATTGCCATATTCTGTCAGTTTTCTATCTGAACCTGCTGTTTTTGCCCTGTGGACGTTTTCACGGGAAAGCTAACTTACTATATTGTGCTGTGCCCGCTCTGCGTGCCCTGTGCAGAAATGCCCCCTTTATCGGGGGCGTGGCGGGTTTGAGGAGGGGAAGGTCAGTGCATGGGCAGGCCTCTCGTCACAGGTTGTTGTGCTGGTGGAGCCTTCCTGTGAACGGTTGTAAGAGAAAGCTTTGTGGTGAGTCATAGGCCGCAGATTTTTGGTGCTGAAAACTTTTTGCCTGCCTTTTGCATCGGAAACGGTCAAAGGGCTCGGTTTTTGGTTTCAACAAGCCTTTGCTGAAGGTAATGCAGTGCAGTGGGTCGTCTGATTGGTGGGTACACTGGAGTATCTAAAAGTGTGTCTCGCAGCTGCTGATTTTTTTCATCACATGATTTCTGCCCCATCCCAAATGTTCCTGATGTGGGTGGGTACGTCAGTGGGCCAGCCCCTGTGGACCCCTTGAGCTCCGGGCTGCCACCCCTCTCCCTTGCTCCCGCAGACTCACTTGACATGACCTCTGACCAGACGTTTGATGATTATGTACACCCTAACCCAAGTCCACATGAATTGTAGCGACCGGTGTGCAAGGCACCAGCTGACAAATTGGCTAGTGTCGGCTAGTCAGAAGTTTTCCATTTTTCCACTCGGCTGGTTCGGCTAGCAAACTTCTTTTCTTGTTTCTTGATTGGTTTCATGGTTTTTTGTGGATTTTTTGCCCACCATGTCCATGCACATTGTCCTGTTTTCCCTGATGAGGGCATTTCGGGCACAACAGTGCATCCTTGGAGTTGTACTGGGTTCCCTCCATTTTTCTTACATTTTTCTAGTTTTCCATTTTTGCAGAGCAATTCTTACTGCAGGCATGTTCCCAACCATTGCACAGCAAATGGCCTCCCTCCACCCCTTTTTTTCCTTTCAAGCATACAATGACAGCATCGCACCAGATTGGGCTGACACCTGTTGGTCTGGTTGCTATGATTGTGTTGCATGGCATGCCAGGCATTTTACCATTTTGCTGGAGTGGCTCACTGCTAACGCTCGTTTACCTGATTGCCCTGCCACAGTGACCGAACTCCTCACGCGGTTGCAGGCAACAAGGATTTAGTGCTTTTGCAAGCTGTTTTTGTGGTTGAGCATGCACAATTGGTTTTTGAGGCCATAGAGCGAGTCCAAGTGCCTTTGGCAGCAACTTTTCACAACCAAGAGCAAAACAAAAAGCCAGAGCCCCACATTCACACTATGTACAATCAGTGACATGCATGACATTCTAGCCTACAAACCACTGTTGACCAGCAGCAACTACAGGCACTGGTTGTTGCATGATTGCATAGGAAGCAAGCGAATGGGAGCAATATGTATCGCATTATGTTGCAGCTGGTTTGCGGAAATCTTGGAGAGTGCTGCCCCGAAGATGTAGAAATATGTATCGAAGGATTTGCAATTTGCCAAAGAAGCTCGAATTTGTGACCCTTGGCAAATTGCAACATTGTCATCTTTGATTGAGGATTTCCCTCATGTGTTCCCTTGACTGATGTTTGGCAATTGTACAAAGCGGTGGATGGCACTTGTATAGGGAGAAGGTAGTGGCTGATAGCCGCACTTTCGACATTCTCGAATTGTGGGACGGCATGTTTGCACGCCCACCCCTCATGTACAAATGTGTAAGATGCACTCTTGGTGTACCACACACTTCATGTGATGTAGAAAGAACCTTCTCTGTTTGGAAGTGTGTGCGCTCTGACAAGCAACATAACATGCAAGAGGGTACCCACAAGGCTTATGTTTCTTTCCATTTCAATGGCCCAGTTCTAGCATGACGGCCCTGAGTCAATTTTGTTGCCATTGTGTTGCCATTGTGGGACAGTGTATGTCGCATACTGCGTTTGGTTCCGTTTTTCCCATTTCCCCAATTTTTCACTAGTTCCCCCCCACCCCCCACCCCTTTGAGCGACATGCGTGCTGGAATTGGCAAGACACAAGCACAGGCACAAGCACAAGCCCCAATTCCCCCGATTTACCCTCCCCCCATTTTCCTGCCGTTTTCCCATTTTCCCGAGTTTCCAAAGCCCTTGCGGCCAACTGGCTAATTTGGCCGGGGCTAGCGCGGATGCCCAGGTGTGCAAATAATGTTGCTTACCAAGAGTAGGTAGGACGTGCACTTTTTAGGGGGATGGTTGTCCAATCAAACGAAAAATTGCGCCATTTGTTGGGCCAGCATAAGGCAGGCACTATTTATGGGCTCACATGAAATATGAATGGGGGAGGTGGGTTGTTCCGGGACCCATAGCTCATTGGCGAGAGCGCATGCGGGCTGCAGATGAGTGTGGCACATAGAGAAGGCGGGCTGATTGAGGTGAAACTCCAATGATGGCAATGCTAGGGGGGAACGTTAGCGCGCTTGGCATCTTTTCTGACCTGTGCCCCACCGGTGGCCTTCTAGGGGGTGCACTAAGGGGGCGCACGTAGCGCAGTGCAGGCATTTGGGCGTCTGGTTGTACTAGAGACCCATACTTTGAGATACTGGGAGCATCATGGTAATGTCATTGTGCCATTCATTCGAAGAAAGAATGGCACTTTGACAGCCCGCCAACAATGTTACAATGGCGTGCACCGGTGGTATAGGGCACGCATTGAGCAGCTGTTTGCTCGGTTGTGGCATTGGGGTTTGGTTAGGAACATCTGGCATGGCGGCCCCGATGAGTTGCACCAGTGAGTCTGTATTTTGTTGCATTTTACACAATTTTGCATCCGGAGGCAAGTCCGTCAACCCCCCTACGGACCATGGGAGCATGTCCCGCCTCATGTTTGGACTGACCAAAGCAACTCAGCCGCCACGCAAGATGAGGCAAAGGATGAGGCAGAAGTGTGTGTGTTGTGTTGCCAAAAGCGCTCCACCGTCGCAGTTTGTGATGAGTGTAAGGAGCACTATTGTGCTGAATGTATTGACACCCAAACTTGTGCGACCAATGGTGTTTGTTAAGTACAATATAGATGACAGTTGGAGTTGCTGAATTCATAGATATTGCTTTATTATGCAACGTGCCTTGTAGGGAAGGTGTGCAGTGCAACGTGGCCTCCTTGGGGGGCTTCTCCATGAGAGGGTAAATGTGGGGCTGAAGTCGGGATAGTTAATAGAAAAGTAGCGTGCCAGGTGCGCGCCGGGCAAACATAACCCCTAGAATGCACTTCAGATTGCACGCAAGGCATTGAAGGTTGCACAGGCAAGGGCTTGTGGGTGGCGGACCGCAGGACCACACATTTCAAGCTTTGTACATTTTGTTTTTAGAATCGGAGCCACGTTAACAAATTGGTGTTTCCGGATGCATGACACTGTACAACTTTTAAAAGTTGAGCGGCGGCTAGTGTGCTAGGGGCAAAACAAAAAAGCCCATTTAGGCTCGAGGCCATAAAAGCTACCCACATCCTTGGCCTGGGTGGACAATCACGCGGGTCGTCTTGCACTATACACCATGGTGCGCATCACCCTTTTGATGGGGAATACCAATGGCCGTGCTCTAGGCCCCAATGGCACTGTCATATTTTTGCCCAACAACTTCTTTGGTGTGTCACACCCTCAGTGCTGCCTGTGACTGCATCAGTTGAGTTTTCGTGGTCCATCTATGGCCATGGACTTCCTCATTATTTTGCAAAGGCTTTCACTAGCCCATAATTGCTCCCCGCCTTAATAGCGGTACTGGCACACGGGGCTCGGCCAGCCCCAAAACAGCCACTAGATGGATTGTAGGTGCCAAGGGCTTTGGCGAGCCAATGGTTTCATGGTATCACCAACCCAGACCAAGGGATTTGGCTAGCCCAAAAATGTTCACATTGGGTAAGCAAAGGTAGCACACCCACATTGTCTAGAAGTCCAGCAAGGAGGGCAACAAAAAAGAGGGATGCACCATAGAGCACAAGTGTCAAGTCACAAGGAGAGGGGGGGGAAGCATGTTATTTCTTTCGGCCGTGCACCTCAAAGAGGGCGTTGAAACACAAGAGGCGGTCGTCTGGGGAAGCAATCAGCCAATGAGTTAGTCAATGATTCAATCAGTCAGTCACTCAACAAGCCCGGCAGTCAAGCAGGCAGTTAGTCAGTCGGGCAGGCATGCAAGGCATACAGGGAGTAAAACAAGCACAAACACCTAGTTTGGTTTTTGGTGGCAGCGTACATCTAAAGCGGATGGGGGGCATGATATCTGCAACTTGGCATCCAACGTGGCATTCTGGCTAAGCATTTAAAACACTTGGTTGTAGTCCCACACTCATTGGATCGAATCCTACATCACACACCGCCCACGGTTCTACCCCCCCCCCCCCTTTTTGTATAAGCTATGCCAAAGTCCCAGATTCATACGGTCCCTACGCCTCCTGTAGCTTGGACACGTGCGTAGCTTGCACGCGACACATACAACCACCGACACCGGGCGCGCAGCTTGAAAAAGAGAGGATTGTATGTTGAGCTGGTGCAAGCAAGGGGAACATAATGCACAAATACACGCAAAATCAGAGCTATGTGGGTTCAAGTGGGCAAACACACACAACAAATGTGTCCATGACTCTATGTGACGCGCAACTTTGTCACCAAGCCCATGTCTTATGTGGCTGCACTATGTTTGGTACTGAATCCAAATCAGCGCCCCAATTAATACGGTCCCCACGCCTACTGTAGCTTGGACAATGGCGTAGCTTATACAAGGCGGGGGGGGTGGGGTACCACCATATGCCTTTTTGCAGACTAGGGTTTAAATCCTTCTATGCTAAAAAGCTTTTGACCCCCGCAGACACAGCCAAAAAATGGGGTACGCAATTGGGGGAGGGGGGGGGGCTCAAAATCCAAAAATTCATTGGGGGATCATTTATCTCCCAAAATGATCATTTTACAAGGGGCTAGACATCCGATACCCTACCTTGGGGTGTGCTACGTGAATGACCCCCCCCCCCAAAAAAAAGGGGGCTTTTTGGCAACCGTGCCTTCATTTCATACAACAATGCTCTTCGAGATTTATTTTTTTTGTGATTTCTTTTTGCGGATGTCATTTTTTTTTAAGAGGCAAGCGGCTGAAGCTAATACCTCTGTTCCGATTTTTTTTTGTTGCCCCGCAGCAGCTTGCACCGGCAATTGAATATTTTTGCAAATGATGAATATTTGGGGGAGCCTTAAGCGCAGCGCGCACGCAGTGCAACTATTTGGGCGTCTGGCTGTACTAGAGACCCATACTTTGAGATACTAGGGCCCCCTAGCGGCATCATGGTGACCCCTAGCGGAGGTTTTGACTTCTGATTTTGTCCCCCTTTGTTTGGGGATCCCCGAGAATGCAGGGGTGACGTAGCATTTCCGCCCTCTTTTGGGCCCCAACCTTCTGGTGGTATTGAGAAAACCGGGACAATCTTTGAATCCACGCTTTGATACTAGGAGGATTCACCCAATTGGACTATGTACAGCACAACGTTTCAAGGGCAAGCTCAAAACAAGTTACGGTATGTGGCACGACACACAATGCCGTTTGCGACTCTCTTGATTGTGTTTATGCTTTACATTATATCTCTACAGAGTGGCGAAGAGCCATTTCCACTCAGGGGGACAAGCACTTCCCTTCACATAACACACATGGACTTGCTTCAATACTTCCACTTCCCAATGGAATCTTTGGCCGTTAGATGTAGTTTGCAACTTTCTTGAGCTAGGTCAGTTTGGGTCACCTAATTCTAAGGGCGTTTCCAAGGGGTGTGCTTGGGGGCTCTTCGGGGGGAACATAGTCTAAAAGTAGCGCGCAGTGCGCGCAGTGCAAAGATTGCCCTCTTGCATGGCGGCTTATAATCACAATAACCCAAAAGAGGGTTTGGCGGGAACCAGGGGTGGTAAAATTGGGTTTAGGTCTAAGGTTGGTGTTGAGGTCAGGGTTCGGAGTTATGTTGTTCGTTTGATCTCGGTTGGTGATACAAGGAATGTTCCAGGGCTGCTCCCGCGGTTAATTAGGACGCACCTCAAAACACAACACTCGTATTGGTTTGTTGTGTCAAGGAGGGGGGGGGTACGTACTGTGTTGCCAATCCACGAGAGGCATGGGTACCAAATTATTCCACCTCTCCTTGGTGGGCATAATCGATGTACTGTGCTGCAGAGCCACCAAAGGCATATCAAAATGGGATGAAGTGTCACATGAGTGTAAAAAAAATGCAAAAAAAATCGTTTATCTATTTGCCCGTTCTAGTTTCACGCGAGTCACTCGCGTGCATCGGGCAAAGAAAGTAGACAAATTTCTTTGGAGTGTCAAAGCAAGTTTCCACTTTCTTTTTAGTGTAACTGCGTCTGTACCCAAGGGAATGCCTTGCCCCAAGTGTGCCCGAAGTGCAGACTTCGGGCAACCAACCGAGCCCTAGTTTGTTTTCACGACCCAGCAGTAGCTGGCAATGCTGTTATGCGAGCCACGGAGGGAAACTAATGTGCCTTGCTTCGCTGGTCATACATGGATGGTACCAGTGGCCTAGTTTGGCATAACAATAGGTGTGTGCGGGTGGGCACCTTCAGGAGGTGGCACCAAGTTGCCCTAATTGTGATTGCCAATGCCACCGGTGAAAGCAAACATGCCGTTGGTTTCGTGTATAGCACCATCAATACTTGTGCATGAAGCGGCAGCACTAGCCGTGACAAAACACGCCAGAACCAGAGGTTCAGAAGGACAAGTGCGGCCACGATCCCAGCTTGAGGGGCTTTGGGGAGCCTTGAAAACCTCGTGATATGGCCATCAATAGGGCATTGCAGCACAAGTTCAAGTTGCACTAGAGCTTGGAGTTGCTCATGTAGGGCAGTGCACTAGGAATGAGCATTTTCGCTACGGTTGTATTCGGCATCTTGGCAGTTCCCTTTTGTTGGTGGCATGTTCAACGCTCCTTGTGTGGCGGTCTGTGACGCATTGTGGCGGTGCATTTTGGGTACGAAGCACCACCCCCTCGACGAGAGGCCTTGAACACTTTGCATTTGAGTTGGTCGTAGATGATTTCCACACCTCCACGGGCTGGAGAGACCATAGAGAGGGTTATGAGCACTCCGTGCACCATCACCGAATTTGTTGAGTGATATTGTGGTTGGTTTGTGCGTTTGACAAACGCCAATTAGCATCCCCGACACAACCCCAGCTCAATCCATGCCAATAAGACAAGCATATTGGCCGAGCGCAAAGTTTGCAGTTTCTTGGAGTTTCTAGAAGAGAGAGGCAAGATTTGGAACGTTGGGGACGATCCATGTGATGGTCGTGCTTCTAAGCTCCAACCCTACATGTGGCAAGAGGCACAATCCATCCAAACCGGCAATTTCTTTGACGATGATGGCCAGTGCCTTTTTGTTTGGCAAGGAAGCCCCGTCCTCCAAGGCTGTGACGCTGGAGCATGTGTGCTGATGGAAGGAGACATTTTCAACACTGCATGGTGGCCCTATTCCTTGGGCCACATTTGTTGAGTTCGTTCACCGCCGCACTAGTGCCTCCCATTGCACGTGTGGAATGTTTCACGTTATGTGTGTGTGTGTGTGTGTGTGTGTGTGTGTGTGTGTGTGTGTGTGTGTGAGGAGATCGTGTTGTGGCGGATCCTGAAAGAACCCCAATTCAATGGTTGCTTTTCAAATTTCCGGCAATATTTGTTTTGGTGGCCTGTATAAGCTAGCAAAGGTGCGACAAGGAGTCATTGAGCGGGGTGACATCTGCAAGGAAAGGCCGTCTTGCTGCTGCTTGCTACCACCGTGCTGCGGCTTGTTGCCTTGTGGCTGCTACTTGCTACCATCTTTTTCCCGCTTGTTACCCTCATGTTGCTGCTGGCTATATTTGTGATGTTGCTTGCTGTCTTCTAGTTGCAGCTTGTTGCACCTTGTTGTTGCCTCGTGCTCTCTTGCAGCTGATTCTTGCCCTCTTACCGCTGCTTACTGCCCTCTTGCCGGTGCTTGCTACCCTTCTGCTGTACCTCGTAGCTCTCATGTTGCTGCTTGCTGACTTCCTGCTGCTCGTTGTCAACTTCTTGCCGCTTCTTGCTGCCCTCTTGCCGTGCTTGTTGTTCTCTTGCTATTTCTCGCCGTCCCCTTGGTGATGCTTGTTGCCATCTTGTTGTTGATAGCGGCACTCTTGCTGCTGCGTGCTACCCTATTTGTTTTCTCCTACTACCCACTCTTTTGCCGCTGCTTGCTTCTTGCTGTTACTACTTGTCCCCCTCCTTCCCTTCCTTGCCCCCCCCCCCCCCTGCTAATGGTTACCCCCCTCTTGCTGCTACTTGTTGCCTTCATGAAGCTGCTTGATGCCTTCTTGCTGTTGTGTGCCGCCTTGTTGCTGTTGCTTGCTGCCTCGTTGCGGTTGTCTTGCCGTCGCGTGATGTGGGCCTGCTTGTTGCCCTCCTCATGTTGCGTGCTACTTTGTGCTGCCGCTGCATTCTATCCACCCTCTTGCCGCTACTTGCTAGCACAACAAAAAGGCAGCAAGCAACAACAGGAAGGGCAGCAAGCGACCGGAAGAAGGTATCAAGCAGCAGCAGAAGGACACCAAATAGCAAAAGAGGGCCACAATTGGTACCAAGAGGGCAATAAGCAGCAGCAACACGTGCCCTCTTGTTGTTGCTTGCTGCCGTGTTGCGGTTGTTCGCCACCTTCTTGCTCCTACTTGCTACCCTCCTACTGCTGCCCGTTGCCCTCGTGCCGCTACCCAATGCTCCCCTACTGCTTCCTGCTGCTATCTGCTGCCCTCCTTGGTGCTTTGTGCTACCACTCAACTTCTGCTTGTTGCCCTCTTGTTGCATCTTCTCGCCCCCCTTGTGCTCCTTGTTGCCTCTTGGCCTTTGCTTCTTTCCCTCTTGCTGCTACTTGCTACCATCTTTGTATTGCTACTTGCTCTGCTCTTGTCGTTGCTTCTCGCCTTCCCGACCTTACTTTCTACCTTTGTGCTGCTGCTTGATGCCTTCCTACATCTGTTGGTTGGCTTCTTGTTGCTCCTTGTTGCGCTCTTGTGGCTTGCCGCCTTTTTGTGGTTGCTTCCCTTGGTCCCTTCCTATTGCTTGATAATCCTCTTGCTATTGCTTGCCACCGTCCTACTGCTAGTTGTTGCCCTGTTGCTACCACTTGTTCCCCTCTTGCTGCTCCTTGTTGCCCTGCACTGCTACTTTCCGCTCTCGTGTTACCGAGTGTTTCCCTCTTATTGCCGCTTGTTGCCCCCTTGCTCCAACTTGCCCCCCCCCCCTTTTTGCCGCGTGTTGCCGTCTTGCCACTACTTGCCGCCCTCTTGTTGCTGCTTGCAACCCTCTTGTTGTTGCTTGTGGCTCTTATGTTGTGTGGTGTATCCGTCCTTTGAGCCGTTGCATGATGTCTGTCCTCTTGCTGTTGCTTGCCACGCTCCTGCTATTGCTTGTTGCCCTATTGTTGCTGCTTGCTACCATGTTGCTGCTAGTTGCTCCCCTCTTGAGGCTGCTTGCTACCCTAATGCTGTTAGGTGATGTCCTCTTGGTGCTGCTTGGTGCCCTCAGGCTGCTCCTTGCAGCCCTCTAGTTGCTGCTTGTTGCTTTTATGCCGTATGGCGTGTGCTACCATCTAGCTGTTGCTTTTGGGGAGTGTTGAGTGAAGTTGGGGTGGGACTCCTCCCCTTGGGTGCATTGGGTGGTAGCCCACTCCGTTGCCTTGCACAAGAGGTATGGAGCTTTGTACATTTTTAGCATTAGCATACCCTGTGAGCACCGCCACAAACCTTTCAAAGTGGTAGTGAAGAACAATTTTGGGGGTTGGTGCCTCCAAGAGCCCAGTGTGTCCCGCTGTGGGTTAGGGCATATTATGGGAATGGAGGCCTTGGGCATTGGCCTCCGAAGGCAAGGCGCACGCAACAATGTTGAACGGCGTTAGGCCATATGGGACAAGATTTTGACACTGAATTTGTTGCTTTGTGTGAACATACAACCACTAGAACCCCCACTGGAAGCCCGTGCCGAAACCAATTTCAGCGCTAGAACCCCCGCCAGAACCCCCTCCAGAACCCCCGCGAGAACCCTGCCAGAACCGGTTACAGCGGAAACGGGGGGATTGTAAACAACCTACCTAGGGTCAACCTAGTAAAATAACTTGAGATGCCAACATTTGACACACAAGGGAAGAGTTTTGACCCGCCAGATGGGGGTTTGACCATATTACCCCCAAGTTCCAAACCCCCCCCCCCCTTTTAGCCCACTGCTTCCGGAGGGACACTCCACACTTCTGGCGGCATTTGTAGACCACTGTGATTGCTTTGTAGCATGTCACCAACTAGTGTGATATTGACGTGATTGGGCCCCTTTTGCTTCGAGTGAGCAGGCTGGCATCGTTGCCATGTGGGGTTCCTCAGCCCAAGGAACTTGACTGGGTGCTAGATGCGTTGGGGGCAATTGGAGGGTGGGCTGAAGTTGTCAATTGGCATCGATCAACGAGTCTCACAGCGAGGCTAAATACCCGAGCCGCAAGTTAGTGCCCTCCCCCTCCAATTACACGCTAAAGGGGATGCTAAATGCACAAGGGGTATAGGGCTAGATGTCTACACCCATCACGGTTCGTTTCACCGGATTTTTTGAATTCTTGGATTTTTGAATGTTGCACCAAAAATGTTTTTGCCTTTTCACGGATTGTTGCCATTTTCCTCTCCTTTCCTTTTGGTTGTGCTAGATTAGCAAATTGAATGCTGCCTTTTCATGTTTTGGCATGGAATTCAAGAAAGAAATACTACGTAAGTCTTAACAGTGCATATTTACCATATCTTGCAAAAGTGTGTGATAGAACGGGCCTTCGTTCAAAAACAACTTTACTCTGAAAACTGGCCTTGGTTGGAAAAGGGCTTGCTTCAAGAATGCCCCGTCCAAAAGAGAACCTCCGTTTAAAATGAGGCCTAATTTTGAATGAAGGGTTTTTTTTCGGGGGGGGCGGCAGTTTTTCCATAAAGGCCTCTTTTCAATGTACTGTTTTCTACGATGCGACGGAAAGTACACTTGTTGTGCTTCTGTGGTATTCTGTTGGTTGTTGAATTCTTCAAAATTCTTTTCTTAGTTAAAAGGCCTTGCTTTGACCCAAGGTTGTTATTTCCAAACCCAAGGCCAATCGGTTTGCTTATAGCAGTTTTTTTCAAGCAAAATGTTTCCTTGGATTCGGTCAAGAATGGTCTTCTTCAGACTCATCCTGGTTAGTGTTCTTCCAAAAAGTGATTCTTGTAGCTCGGATACCACAAACAAACCAAATGGACAGTGTTAGCAATCCAAGGATCAAGTGAGCTTCTCTATGAAATCTTAATGTGCCTATTTTCATAATGCAGTAGTGGTCTCGCTGCATCTAGCGCAACTGCTGTTGCACTAGTCTTGGTATTATGGGGTTAACTTGATTTATGCTTGTGGAATGACATGTTCATTGTGGCAGCAATCGTATTTTCCATTTTGCTTTTTTCCTTTTTGCTTCTGCTAGATGGCGAAAGCGAATCCAAATGAAGTGCTTTGTCACATTTAGGACCACATCCTCAAGTTTTTCATGGTGCATGAAAATACAAAAAAAAAACCGGATCAGGAAATTTTGGGTGCTTTTGGTGTTTTCCATATTTTCCAAATCCGGCAAAACCCACACGTCAATATTTTGAGCTCCCTGAGACCTCGCCCCCCAACCCTTGGGTAGTGCCCCCTCCTCTCCCTACTGGCCACCTCCCCCCCATCCCGGTTCCCCGCACCCCCCACCAACCCAGCCGAAAACCTTTGCGGCTAGCCCACAAGCCATGCAAGTGGGGTGGATCAAGGAAGTAGGAATGCATCATATTGGTTGAGAGCGCAAACTCACACATCTCAGGCCTGGAGGATAGCGCAGCTTTGTGGTATTTGCGGGAGTTGAGGATGGCAATTGCCGCAACTGGTTTGCAAGGATGGCAGAGTTATTGCGGCCGTTTCAGAAAATAGGTTTTGAACGAGTGGGTCTGATCCATGGTGATGTGGTGATTTGCTGCAATTGGCTATAATCAAGTGAGCTCGGGTTTGTGCCATTATTCGTCCTCATACATACGTCCATACATTATACTCATACAAACAGAAATAGTCCTCGGAACAAAGCTTTGCACCAAGTGCACTGAATTTTTGCAAGAGTATGCATGTCATGCATGCACACAATCCGGAGTTGCATGCGATAGGGTGATGACCATCGCCATTGTGACCTATACTAGAATGTCACCGGGCTTCTGAAATGATTCAGTAATGGTAGCTAACCAAACCGCTTGCTAAAAGTACCGAGCCCAAATCCATCTGCCCATCAATGGACCCAAGAGGACTTAACCTAGCTCGTGATCCAGACTCGGGACATTTGATTTTGTAAGTCACAAAATCAAGGCAACACTTGGTATTGGAGCGGAATGGCTCCTGAGATGGTGTACAATATGTGACACGTGAGCGTCCCCATTGGTGTCTCAGTCCATGGAGACATGCCTCACCCGCATTCACCCAGTGGGTAAGCTCCTATGCTATACATACTTTCTAGGCCAAGCTGCCTACGTGCAGCACGAGCTGTGACGGCTGAGCTCTCTGGTGTTTGGACCAAGGAAAAAGAGGAATCGGGAGGCACCCTATGCAACATTTTGGTATTCAGTGCATTGTTCATGCCCTCCCCTCCCCCAGCCTCCTCCATTGAGACCACAAGAGTTCACAGGTTAATTGGAGCTCCAATGAGATTGAGCCCTTTTCGGGGGTCAGAAGGCTCTATCACCCCCCCCCCCCCCGAGTGATTGAAACTGCGCCCACCACTCACATACTTGAGAGAAACTCACGGAACGTTGGTATCCCTGAATGGTATGCTTAAGATCTGAATTGTGTTGACTCTTGTCACCATGAAAGGGGCGAGTAGCTCATACCACCATTGTGCCACACAGCCATAGGGTTGTATTGACTCAGGGGGGGGGGATGGGGGGGGTGGGGGGTGATACAGGCATATGGAGGGAGACGTGCCTTCGGAGGGGCGGGGGGGGACTCCCTTGGTCCTAGGACGCCAACTACCCCCCCCCCCCCCCCTAAGGGGCCTCCGGCCAACAGTCAGTTGCCAAAGGTGCCGCCCTCAGGCGTCCATGGGCGCCGAAGGCATGTGATGCTCCATGGGCACCAAAGGTGTCCGAAGGAAAATTTCGTCCATTTTGCACCCCAACACTATCCTTAAACCCAACCCTGACCCTCACGCCCGCCCCAACCCTACGCCTAGTCCTAATCCTACCCGTACCCCTAGCCCTAATCAAGACTGAATATTGGGACCGAGCTGGTGGGGGAAGGAACATTAGATATGAATGGTGAGGGACACCAATGAGTCACACATTGAAGGCCGTTGACAAAATGGAATCAGCTTGCAAGTGATCCCCTTCACCACAAGGCCCACTTTCAAGGCTTTTGTGGACTTGTGAGGGGCCAAAATGCCCCAAAATGGCCTCAACATGGGCTCATTTCACCCGTTTGTGCACCCCAAATGGTGTAGGATGAGTTTTGGAAAAATGCGTTTTTGACCCATTTTTGACCCATTTTTGGTCCCAAAATAGCGCATCTTCAAGGCATTTTGGGATTTTCGGAGGACCCAAATGGGCCACCACAAGCTCAAAACGGTCCAAAAACACTTGTTTTAGCATCACACATGGTCTAGGATCATTTTTGAGAAAAGTCATCTTTTTGCCCCTATTGGACCATAGTGACCCATTTGGGCACCCACTTGTTTGGGCTTGAGCTTGCAGCTTGCCGCAGTCTAGTGGGCCTAGGTACGGGGGTCTAGGCGTCCATTTGGGCAATTCTAAGGGGTGGAAACCACAAAACATGGGGGGTTGCGGGTGGACTAGGTGCTCTCAGAATCGCGTTTTGAGCCATGTAGCCAAAGATATGGCCTATTCTTGGTTTGTGGCTGTCACCGGCCAATCTGCACAAAATTTGGGGCTTCTGGGGGCCTTTTTGGCCGTTTCCGGGACATATCGTGGAGTTAGAGGGCCGCAAAGGGCTCGTTGACATGGGAAAGTCAAGCCGCACATAGAGTGTACCCACCCTTTCCCTTCGTTTGGCCGTTTTGAATGGGTTCTAGGGCCGTTTTGGCCCAAAAATGGCTGTTTTTGGCCCTAAACTGCAGTTTTTGAAACTGAGGTCCGCCACTTGCGACACCCGTTCCCGGCCGCCACCGTTGAGTTTCTGGCTCATACTTGGTGTGGTTGTCCCTCACACCCATAGGTATCATCCACCAAAATTTCAGCCGAATCCGAAGCACCACGACGGAGTTCTGATTTTTACCCATTTCGCGCGTGCTGCTTGCTGCTTGCTGCTGCTGCTGCTGCTGCTGCTAAACCTGGTAGGTCCACCCTAGACCCTAAAAAGGGTTATAAAACCAAGACTGGTTCCACCAGCTCGGTGACCCTAGCCCTAGCCCTAGCCCTAGCCCTAGCTCTAACCCTAGGCTAGGATCAGAGTTCGTGTGGGGGTCCACGATGGAGAGCAATGATGTGGCAAAAGCAGCCATGAATGAAATTTTGGGGATCTTGTTCAGTCCAATCAACATGGCTGGCATGGCCGAACCAGCTGGCTGCAAAGGTTAGGGTTAGGTTTATGGTGATGGTATGGTTAGAGGGAGGGCAAGTGGTAAGGGAAGCCTGTCCCCCCCCCCCCCCCGACCCCCTTCAAGGTCCTCCCCCCCCTTAGGGGGCCTTCGGCCAACGGTTAGTTGAGGGGGTAGTTGGCGTCTAGGACCGAGGAGCCCCCCCCCCCCCCCGGGTCTTACAGCAGTCCCAGCGGAACATAAACTGCAAACCCGGCCACCAGGAAAACAATTGCGCTTTGCTGCAACTGTGGACAAGGGGAGCAATATGTGTGCTACTGCTGCCCATTCCAAATCTTTTCGTAAAACTTGGCACTCCAGGGAGAGGGAGGGAGGGAGAAAGAGAGACAGGGAGAGGGAGGGAGAGAAAGGGAGCAAGGGTGAGTCTATTTGACGGAATGTCCCTGCCATATACTGCCTGTGAAGGGTACAACCAATGCACAGCGGCGAGACTCAAAAGGCCGAAGGAAGGCTCCCTCTCTCTCTGCATGCCCCTCCCCCCCCTTGCCCCCTACATGCTTTTATGCCCTTCGCCCGGAGGTTCAAGCCTGGAACGCTGAGCCCAGAAGTTCAACATGCATTGCCCTGCCCGTCCTACTTGCTGCTGCTGGGCCTCTACCTCCCCAGTGGCCCTCAAGTCACCTGTGCTGTCTCCACATCACAGTGGCTCAACATGCTGGGCGGAAGTATCCCCTAATTCTATCATTCAGAATGGTCTCTAGACCACAAAGTTCGGGCCAGCAGCTGTTCAAAGTTGTGGGATTGTGTGTGGGTGGTGCTGTTGCAGGGCGCGTGGTCTTCAAATGGCTGCGGTGGCGCCATGACATCCGCCGTCCGAATCGGAATCGGCGGCGGGATTCTCTCATTATGGCAAAATATATGGAGCATCAGCCAGACAAAAAGAAGGAGGTGGGCGTGAACTGGGACTTTTTGCATGACTTATTGAAGCTGCTTCGGGTTGTGGTGCCGAGCTGGACGAGCCAAGAGTGCCTACTTCTTGTACTGCATACCACATTCCTGTTCACACGCACTGGCTTGAGCATTTTGGTGGCCAAATTGGATGGTGTGTTCTGCCGTGTGACATCCACCTGTGCTGGCGGTTTGTGGGCATACGTCCCATTTCAAAGGCTGGCCACTCTCTAGGATACTCAGATCCTTGTACAGGCCTCTGTCCACACTGGAAGAACGTTACCGTGCTGGACAGACTTTTAGGCCTAAACACTGGCCCTCCCAGGCAGGCGCAGTGTCATTCAGGGGCCAAAGCAGTGGTAAACAGCAAGCATTTTCATGATTGTTCCATGCATTTGGATCCTCCTGACATTTTTTGGAAGCCCCCCCCCCCCCTTTGGCCCATGCGACGCACTGGTTGTCGGCTGCAAGCCTGTAGTGCGCAAGTTCATGCCATTTGGTGATGAGCTGGCCCTTGGATTCGTCCAAGATCTCGTCTTTGAGTCCCCACGTTGCGTTTTGTCCATAACCTGTCAACATTTCAGACCAGATTGTGCTTCCCATTCTTCAGGCTTGCCTTAGTCCATCCCCAAACAATGAACAATCGCTTGCGTTCAGTCACATTTGCATTTCATTGGCCCTTAGGTCGGATTGCCAATGCAATTGTGGAGCGTGACAGGAGTAGGTTTGCAAGAAGCATCCTCAAGTGGGCAGTGATGTCCGTCCCCGCAACATTCACAAATGCAATGCTCCGCTATTTGGAGGGGACCATGTCGTTGGCCTTTAGAAGGCGCCTGGTGACTCTTGCGCACCGCAAGTACATGTCCAATGAAGTCTACTATCAGGTCTTGATTGCCCACTTCTGATGCCCACCAGGGGGGCAGCCGGGAGGGAGGGGGGAAGGGGCGCAGCCCATTCCCCCCTCCCTCTCCCGGGTTTTGAAGGATAACAGTCCTGGCGGTGTGACGGGCAGGACCATAATTGGTTTCACTCGGGTCGCAGAGCAGCCCGGAATTTTTTTGTGTCCGTCAACAGTGAGGACGTATGACCGCCTCACTGCTCCCCCCTGAGGTTTCTGCCTGGAAATACCCATGCTACCTTTTGGTTCGGGTTGGTGCGTGAGTCAGGCTACCTGGGCCGCATACCCATCTGTTCGGAGGTGCCTGACCCCATCCCCCCCGTGCCCCCCCGACCCCCCCCCCCCCCCCAAACAACCCAGTCCGGTGGGCTGACCAGGGAATTCGTGCGCAGGGTCCGTTTTGTGCACATGTTCCCTCGTGTACGAACCGGACAAGGGGTTAGTGCGCACACATTCCCTGGTACAAGTGCCGGTTTGTCCGTGCGAATGAAATCCCTGCATAACGAACCGGAAAGAGGGTGCATGCACACCAAGTGTGACACATGCAACATATATGGGAGTGGGGTTTAGTGATATTAGTGGGTCCGGGATTCGAACGCACAGCTTTTAGTGCTAAAGTGTTCTGTTTTACCAATTCAGCCAAAAGTAGTTGCAGGGCAGTATACCAAATTCCCTGGTGTACAGACTGCAGGGAGGTTTCCCCTCGGCCCCCTCCCCCCAAAAAGAGTGGGTTGGTTGGGTTGGATTGGGGCGTAGACGCCAAATACCCCCCGAACTCACCATTAGCACCATTGCCCGCAGACCTAGTCACGTGTCTGCTGCAAATGACGGCACCATGGCGGCCCACTTCAGCCTTGGTGGCCTCCACCAGTATAAAGACCCTCAAGATGGTAGCTCGCAGGCTAGAGTGCTGCGACCATTGCCTTGTGTGACGGGGGGGCGGGCCCAGAGGGGGGGGGGGTTCAAGTTCAAACCCAGAAATTGTTGGGCACTCCATGGTTTTGTTCTCCCCTCCAAGCCCATTGCCAGCTATAGGTTGTGCTAGGCTGGCTTGGGCCATACATCTTTGGCGTATGTTCCCTTGTTTCTTGCAGACAGGTGGGGCATCCCTCCTCGTAGGTTGTAGGTAGGTTTAGGGGGCCCTCGAAGACATCAACTACACGGATGAGTAGTTGGTTAGTTAGGACAGGATGTGTCTACCCATGTGCACAATGGCACTTGACACTGCCTGCCTGAGGTCACTGTAGGATAAGAGCCACCCCACATGGCGTGGAGTGCACCTGATTACCTCTGGTAATCCTGCACGTCCGGGCAGCTCCTTTTACGTGGTGTACAGTGAAAAGTTTTGTAGGATAGCGCTTTAGGGAAAAATGAAGAGCTAGTAATGATGGCATGTTGCGCCACCCCTCCCCTCTAGTAGGTAGCAAAATTTTACAGCCGCGAAGGGCGAGGCCATAATAGTGTAGGGCTCACTGAATGCGCATGTAGAAGTCCCATTGAATGTTGCAGGGCTTCGTATGCTTGGTTGTAGAAGCGGCCCTGGGTCAGAACAGTTGAGATCCAGCTGTATGTATGCCTTTCAGGTGTACATGTAGGCTATGTACATTTGCTGTGTAGTCACACACGCATGACACACTTACAAACACCTTCTGTCTAGGTAAGGTTTTGGCAGAGCGGCACCAACTTGGTTTGTAATACGTTGGCACCTCAACAAAGACCCGCTCGAGCAACCTCTGCACTAGTGAGGACCACTCTCTTGTCGCCGGTTGCCGCGTTCACTCTCTTTTGTTGCCGGTGGTTGGGTGACCTTTTGCCCTTCTCGTACATCAAAGATGAGTGACACTGATTTTTTGGTGAGCAAATTGCTAGGTAAGAATGGTTTTGGTGATCTAGACTAGGCCTGGAACTAGCTTTTCACATGGGCCTGGAACCAGCTTTCCCATGAAGCTGCGGCTTTGGGAAATCCTAGCCGAGAATGTGGACGAAACGGAGCTTGAAGCCATTATTCATGCTTCTGCAGGCTGGAGGCTACGTGATGCTTGTTCCAAGCACTCAAATGCTAGCGGACCCAATCCCACAATGGGAAACAAATCCGCCCGATTGCATTCCGGCAGATCACTTTTTTGGCAAATAATGCAAATGTTCCCGAACCACGAACCGACCATCGACATGTTTGCCAACCCATCCAACACCACGCTTCCCCTTTTCTGCAGTCGGTGGCCACATGCACGCGCCCTCCTAGTGGATGCCCCCAGTTGTCCGCTGAGTCAAGTGCAGTGTGTGTACGTGCATCCCCAATGGAGTATAATGCAACAGTGGTTGGTGAGGTTGGGGGATTTCCCGTGGGTAACCGTCCTTCCCTTTTGGATTTCCATGTCATGGTAGCCCCTCACCATGGCCTTGCGAGTACCTGGGACACCAACACTTCTCCTTCGGGCAAGGTGGGATTGTACACTAGCTACCTAGGGAAGCAGCCGCCGCAGCAAAAGACTGCCCTCCTTTGCATGTGCTTATCCGGCAGTTGTTCCAAGCCCGGCAACCCCCCGAGGCTCAAATTGACGCACATCTAAGAGAAATTAACCCTCCCATGTTGAAGTGCTATCAAAGTGGGTTCAAATATTTGTTTGGATTGGCCAAAATGAATGACATCACCATTCATTCAGCCCTGATGAAATCGCAGCATTGCTTGTAGAGCTCATTGCCATTTTGCCACCACAAGCTAAAAATGCTTTTGGTGCACTCTTTTTGCTACCTAGGGTAGAAACATTGTGTTTTCACTTGCTCTTAACTTTTTGCTACCTAGGGTAGAAACATTGCGTTTTCACTCGCTCTTAACCCCTCTCAAATCTCAATTGAACACTTGCACCCCCAAGTATGCCGCTTTTTGGAATCCCATGCCGGTTTTTGTAAAACTATGGAGGTCACCCCTTAATTGGGGCTCTGCTATTCAAGTTCGCCATCGTTTGATTATGGTGTGGAGATTCTTGGGCCTTTATGGATCCTTTGATTTACAACGCACTCGTCGTATTGTGTCGTTGGTGATGGGCGCCTATTTGTGAGTGTTAGGCGCAAACAACAACGCCAGCATTTGTTCAAGTAGGTTATGGAATTACCACAGCACATGTCACTGAAGGGCGTGGCATCTACTTTTTTGGGTGCCTGCAGGGGCTATTGCAATTTCCTCAAGTTACATGTGCCGCACCCCAGGGGCGCGCTTACGTGGTATGCTTGCATTTTTCTACACGGTGCAAGAAATGTCTTCGGCGTGGCTATAAAGTCGCATGCACCATTTTGGTATGGCATGCCAGAATGCCTTCCAAGAATGCCTTCCACACATCAAAGCAAAACTTGCAAAATTGCCACAAAAGTGCTAAAATGCTCTGCCGTGGCATATAACGAATGACCCTGAGAGAGACGGGGAAAGTAGAGGAGGTATAGTATGCAAAGGGCCATACTTTTGGGTATCCAAAGGAAGGGCAGAGATGAAGTCTCCCTTAATATGAAAAGAAACAACGCCGCGTCTGCTTTATTTTCGGTGACGTAGCTGGAACACTTTTGGGTAAGATACAGGAATCAGGCACACACTACTAGTAAAGACGCGAAAGAGAATGGCAATAGAGTTGGTACAAGATATGGACATTATCATCGCCCTCCATGGGCTGTCCAAAGGTGGTGCCACTAGCCGAAACCACAGGTGTGTTTGGGCCACCTCCTCGGCTTATGACGCCAACTTCCCTGAAGTAAAAGTGGATGGGGTGGAACAATGTATGGAAAGGGTAGGAGCATGGGTCAAAGGGACACACCCATGGGAAAGCACCCCGGAAACTGCTCACAGTGGACATTGTGCGGGAGGGCCTGTGCATGTTGTATTGGAGTGTAATTACTATTGATGCATCAATATTTGAGTGGCAAGAGGAGCAAACAGTTCCCAAGTTGTTTCAGTGGCTGGTGTGAGCATTGCATGAGACGGGTTTTGCGCTGTTGTCCAAGAGTACGTTGGGGCCAACCCAATACATGTTTCTATGGGGGAAGTACTTGAGTTTGATTGACAGCACCGTCACATCCCGCTAGCACGTGTTTTTGCAGATGTTCAGTGTTTGGCTCAGGTTGGCCACTAGGGGGTCATCCCTCCACTCGACTGCTTTGTAAGGCATTGGGCTTCATGTATTGGCATTTCAGACCGAGGCTCAGCGGCGGCCGCTGCTTGCGGAGAGCTATTGCCGTGGGGAGGGTTTGAGCATCCCACCCCTTTGTACGTGTTGCACGGCCTGGCCGTGGCAATTTTGCCTTGTATGTAGTCATGGCAGCCACCAACCCCCCTCGCTTTTCTCTCCCTAAGCATTTGGCCCCCGGGCCCCATCTATACTCATTGCATGCGTTGTCATGTGCGGCGATGCGGCAATGGATGTGATTCGTTGTTGGTGTGTGTGTGTGTGTGTGTGTGTGTGTGTGTGCATTTGTTCCGCGTTTGTAGGGGGTCTGGTCCATGGTGTTTCTGGGATCGCATATGCAGCAAAACGCTACATGCTATGTTCCGGTGTGGTTGTTGCGTTCGGCGGTTCGCTTGGGTTCGCGAATAGTTGCGCTGGTCATTGACTCTGTGGTAGCTGCCCATCAAATTGTGCAGCCGCGGGCCAAAACTTGGCTGTGGTGGCAACAGTCTTTGTTTTTGGCAAGCGTCCATGCTCCTACACCAACATAACATCGCATTTGGTTGATGTGACCGCTGCCCCCCCCCCCCCTTCCCCCCTCCCTTAGGGGTCTAGCTAGGGTCCGTTCCGGCGCCTTTGGTGCTAGCCCGGGGGCACTTTGCGCCCCCAAGTATCTTACTTTAGCACGGGTAAACACCCTTAGCATCCCGTTTTCCAGACGGGGGCCTTTGGCCCCTATCCCAACTGTTGCCACCTCGCGTCTACAACAGGCAAGCAGTGTGTAAACAATGTTAGCGGACTATTTTTTTTGGGTAAGGGGGCCTTTGGCCCCCTTCCCAAATATTGCCTCTTCGCATCTACAACATGCCGGTAGTGTCCACCGTGGTAGACCACGTCGAGCAGAGTGTCTACATGGGGTGGACAGTGTCTACAAACTAGCCGCAATTCCTTTGATCCATGGGCAAACGGGAGGGGTACCCGGGGGTAAACGGGGTGGCATACGCTTGTAAGGCATCATATTCTTGCATATTGGGGGCGTTTGGCCCCGGGCGGGGCCCGGAAGGGGGGGGGGTCGGCAAGGGTCATATACCTCACATTTTTTTTATTCTAGGCACCCAGCGAACTACAGCCTGCGGATCCACCAACCCGGCTTGATTGCTAATGCTCTTGCGACTTGACGACCGCCTTTTTGCGTGCCCGCACTATTTGGCGAGTGCTATCACGTAGTTCGGGTGTCGCCTAGCCGGTGGGTAGAATGGTGGTGTAATGTGTGCCGGTTTCCGCGGTGTATTAATACCCGTCCGTATTGAGGCATATGCTCCCTTGGCGCATGGATTGTACTACCTTTTGAGTTGCTACCAGCCCTATGCTGCGCTTCGTTTTTTCATCTTGCGTCCCTGCATGCCTCGCGCTGTGTCAGCACCTTTTCGCACTATCCTGCCACATGCCTCTTGTCATGGGCGGCGCGGTAGGTGGGATGACTGGCATGCGGCCAACAAGCGCCTAGCCACCCTGTCCTGGTGGTGCGGTTTTGGCTGAAAAAGATCACGGCATGTGTGACGGGACCCGGCAGCATCGCGTGCTTGATGAACATTGCTTGTGCGCTTTACGCCCTCCTTTCTATGGGGGGGGGTTTTCTGTGGCTGACTGATGTGCTACTGGGGCCTTTGCGCGGTTTGTGTTTAAGGAGCTTGCACGCCCAGGCGTGTGTAGGCTAGACTTTGCACCGCCTTGGAGTCGGCCATGTTGTGTTGCGCGAAGCGCTTGGGGGGCGGTTTGGCGCTACAATTTTGACTGCTTGGCGAGCGCGTAGGCTTCATTGGGGTTCTTTGGGCGGTGGGGTTTCACTTTGCGTGCACATTGCGCCGCTTTGGGATCTAGGGCCTTTTCCTTTTCAGGGCAAGGGCTAGTATGCGCCCGCTGAGTGGCTTGCATGCCCGCGCGATTGGGTGATGCTCTTCAGGGGGTCGCTACTTGGGGTTTTGGTGGGTGAGAAGGGGCATTTTGTGGCATTGGCCTGGGATGGAACGTTGGTGAGCTCCTCCTTTGGAGAGCTGAGTGTGCATAGCGTGGAGGGTGCGGTGGAAGGGGTAGTATGTCGGACCCCTGACGTTCAGGAGGTTTGGTATTTTTTTTTGCTACCACCTGAGGGCGCTGTGGGTGAGTGGGAGAGTGAGCGCGAGTTAACCTTGGATTTGCCTTGTTGGGATTGGCGCATCGGCCGCCGTCGCCTCTACCCGGTGGTGGAGATGCGTGTCGTTGATTTGTCGGCACATCGGACACCCATGCGTGCGTTTGGACCGTGTTTGTGCATGCCCAGCGCTATGTTGAGTGTCTGAGTGTCTGAGTTTGTGTTACCGCGGTGATGTTTGAGACGCAGGCCCGAATGATGGTTGCATTATGGTGGTCCGCCAGTCACAGGCGCTGGGTCACATGTAGAGTTACTAGAGGAGTATTCGAGACCATTGTTTTTTGCTTTCTTGAGTGTGCATTTTCCGTGTCACAGATTTATTGAAAATTTATTTATACCTGCCACACGCCCGCCATCTTGGGTCATGCGCAATGTGTTAATTCTGTTGCTGCTTCGGCACACTTTGCCGCCCCGTTCCTTTGCTCTATTGCATGTGGTTGGTTGGTGTTTCCGTTTCACACGGACGTGCCTGCATATTCTCGGGGAGTTATGGGGACTTCTTATGGCAGTGGGCAACAGTTTGGAGTCTCGTCTTGTCGGCGGACAGGCGAAGTCAGTACTGAGGCCTGCACTGAAGTTTGAAGTTGTAATGTTGTGATTTTGTGTATAGTGGCGGCACCGCGCCGTGCACCGTACTTTGCATCGTGTACTGCAGAGGAGTATTTGAGACCATTGTTTGTTGCTTTTTTTGTGTGTGATCTATGTGCGTGTGGGTTTGGGTTGTCGCTGTGGGTGTGGGTGTGGGTGTGTGCTGCGGGTGGGAGTGGGCATCCTGTCAGCGTGCTCTTTTCAATTCAACATGTTCACTCATTTAGTCCCATGCCCTTCAAAAGACCCATTCGCCGTGCCCAAGAAGTTGATTCATGAAGGCACAAGGCTCTTTGGCTGATTGAAGTGCATTGCTCCTTTTGCAGGTGATTCACCGGGATTCTCGCCTGGCAAACCCCGACCAACACATGACGGAAGACATTGCACACTTTTGCGACGGTCTTGCACGGCTCTACTCCAAGTTGTCCAAGCCAATCTTTGATGTCATCGTCTTGTCCATACAGCTGTGCATGATGATCAGTGCCCGGGCAGGCGCGGCCAGGTAGGGGCTGTGATGTGTGGTGTGGACAGGGCTGGAGGAATGTGGTAGCCGTTGCTGGGGCTGTGGACGAGGTTGGGAATGGTGTCTACTCGATGTCGGTGTTCATTGTTTGGTGGACGCTGACAACATTTGCCTGATTGTGCCCTGAATTGGATCCTGTAACTCTTAGCGCACAGATTTCGGATCCGAGGACTGCACTTGCCCCATCGCATGTCCACAGCATACTCAAGCCTTTCCTGTTTGGCTGGATGGTGGTCTGGGCTGCTGGCACAACACTGCGGCTGGTCTCTCCGAATTTCGGCCAACTAGTAGCTGACAAGGCTGCACGTGATGGGCATTTGCGGTACGTGCACACACACATCATCAGCTATGCAGAGGAGATTGCCTTCTACAAGGTACATGGGCAGGGGCTGTTGCATAAGATGTTAAGCGGTGGGTTGGATTCGGGTGGCCAGGTGCAGGCTCGGGTGAGCACGTTGTTGAAAGGCCCCAGAGACCCTTTTTCTCGCTGTTTCTCCGCACATTGCTCTGCTCCGAGCCCAATCTCCGTGTGGTCAGGGGCATTTGACAGAATGGCGGCAGCTGGAGGCCACCTTCAATTCCCTGGCCACGCATATCACTCTGTACCTCACTGAGAGTATGTGGTACAACATGTTGCAGCAGCTCCTGACGAAGTACCTCTGGAGTGCCTCTGGATTCTTCTTGATTGCCATGATTATGTTCTCTGATGAGTACACTATGAAGGAGGTGTCAAGGGCAGGGACAGATGGAGCGGAAGGAGCCGCATTGGGGCAGGGTCAGGGCATGGGGGTGAAGATCAGGGGCAGGCAGCAATTGAGAATGGGTAGCCCGCTCCAGATTTCCTGCAGCCCACAGCCGTTGTGCCCAGGATGGATAACCCCCCCCCCCCTCCCCCTCCCTGGAGCAAATAGAAGTGGATTGCAGTCTCAAGCATTGTGTTATGGGGGCTGGGAGCATATCTCACAAGCAGGACCCAGCCCCTTTCCCGTTACAACTGGCGTGCAAACATTTCTTCGCGTAATCTTGTCCACAAAAGGGGGGTGTGAGACCTAATTAAGGTGAGCTAAGCGAAGGTGTAGGTGAGACCTTTGGTAGACTAACCTTGTTTAACACAGCCACCGACCAAGAGCTACTGGAAAGGCTACTCAAGGGCACGGAACTTCAGAAGGAGCAGGAACGAACGACGATGCAAATTGGTGTGAGAAACGTAACACCCACTGTCAGAGCAACGACCTACTGCATTCATGCTTTTGGGAGCGCTGTCTGCAAACAGCACGGCATCAAGAAATTGTTGTGGGTGACCATGCCGCTCAACGTCCTTGATGTGGTACAGTCACCATGCCTTACCGATGTCCACAACATAGGGGGGGGGGGTTGGCGCTCACGAGGCATACACCCGTGGTCTGTTTGCGCCAAACCCAAGCCTGCGGGTGACAAACGCAGCGGTCAGAAGGGGTGGCCGTGCCGGGGCACTGGATGATTGTCAGGGAATGATGCTGTACTGTCGGCCGGACCTCTCAAGAACTACTTGCCTGTGGCCTACGCGGAAGCATGGCGTTGTCAAAGCACGGCATTTGCGGCGGAAACAGGGGGCGCACTGATAATTAAGCGCTCTTATCCGGCACATGAAGGTGCTAGCACCGGTGAAAGGGCAGGGGATAAAGGACTCAGGGCGGGGCCCTGGCGGTGTGTTGCGGATATTTCGGCTTCGCATGGGTGGTCCCAGCGCCTTGCCTTAGACAGTGACAACTATTCGCGGGCACCTCCTGTGCTTTGCTGGAGCCAACATGGACACAGACAATGGCACTGATGGCAGATTGTCGAGGGTGTGATGCCTGGGGCGTCGAAGTATGGCGAAGCACGGCATCCCCTCTGACCATGCGTGCACAAGGGGTAGGGGTGTAGGTACTGGTCAGTGTACCAGCCCGACACGCCCGCATTGGTGTCCTTGTTTTCTGCACAAAGGCGACGAGACCTCGGCACAGTGGGCCTCAGCAAACCGGAGCTGCGTACGCTGGCAGTCGGACTGGGGACATCATGATGGCTCGCAGTCTACTGAAAAGCTTAGCGGATTCCTTTGAAAGGATCATGTCCAGGTCCTTGTGAGGGTGAGTAGGCAGCCGCCGAGGGTCAAGGGATCTGCTGGTGCTGAAGCTGGTGTTGCTGGTGACAGGGGGGCTGTGGGGATGGTGACCAAGGATGTGGGGCTCGGCCGTCATCATTGTGCCAAGCATGTGTGTGACCTGTTGCCTCTCCTTTCGACAGTGGGAAGGACATTGCAGAGCTGACGGGGCATGTCGCACAACTAAAGCTGCTGTTCCAAGTCTTTAATGATGTGGAGCACGGTATCTACGAGCAGGTGTGCGGTGGTTGACACGTGCGGGACTGCCTGCTGCTGCTTTCACACCACATCCGGCACCAATCTGGCCCTAAGGTCTGGGCGGCGTGGGTCCTGCCAAATGGGCTATTTTCAGGCCCCACAGCGTTGAAACTGAGCCCTGGGTGCCAACAATGCTGTTCCACTTGGAGTCTGGGGAAGGATCCTCATTCATGCATGGTCCCATTGCACGCCCGCATGACTGGCCCTCATGCATGCAGGGGTGGGGGGGGGGGGTGCACAATTTGTCCAGTGCTGGATGGTCCCAGTAGTTCGGAACGATGAATTCCCTACAGACAGAGCAGAACGAGCGGTGCTCAACTCCTTGCCTGTGCTATTAACCGCCTCCCTGCAGGCACACAAGTCAAGGAGGAGAGTCCCGCTGCCAACCCACCTCTCCTCCTTCGCCTTCCCCTCGCCATCGAAGTGGAAGGGCCTGGGGCAGATTGATGGGTGCAAGACGAGAGGATGGGGTTGGCTGAGGTGGCTAGAGTTGGTGTCAGGAGTTTGTGGAGGGAGCTGGAGTTGGTGGCAGGAGCTGGGGCTGGTAGGAAGGGCTGGGGCTAATGAAAGGTCCTGGTGGATGGAGAAGGCTAGAGGAAGCGACTGGACCTGGTTGTCAGCTGGTGGAAGGTGTTGGAGTTGGTGGGGGTGCAAGAAGGGGCAGGGGCTGGCGGAGGGGGCTGGAGCTGGTGAAAGCTGGTCAGGGGACAGGCACGCTGAACAACGAGGCCTGGGCAAGGGGAAAATTGGCTTGCGCGGGGGGGGGGGTCACGGGAGCCCCCCGAAGGAGGGGGGGGGGGGGGGCTAGCAATGGGGCTCCCGTGACAGAAACCATGGTAAAGTCCCAATTTTTCCCCCATTTTTGCCATTTTTTCACTGAATTCCGGAACTAACTCCCGCCGGTCCCTACGGGGTATAAAAGGGGCACGGGCAGGGCCTAGGGGGCAGTTCCCTAGTGCGCTCAACCGTGATGGTAGGGTTTTGATGTTTCACAGGTGTGACACCCTTGTGGCAGATCCGAAGGGGAGGGGGAAAAAGAAAAAACTGAGGACTGGGGGCGCCCAGGGCTCCTCCTCAGGAGTCGCAATGCCCGACCCCCTTATAAAGTGGGCTAAGCGAAATACACACTCAGACCCCCCCCTATTCCCCTGGGGGCTAAAAAGGTTGACGCGACCTCTCCTTTCCTTACTCCCACCCACAAGGAAAGGGGAAAAAAAAAAGTATCTTTTTTCACGCACCAGATCTGGGTTTTCTGCATTTTACCAGTGAAAATGTCAAGCATCATACCCCTTCCATTCAAGTGTTTTCCTGTTCCTCGCAACGCTTATGAAGAGTTTTGGAACTCAGAACATGGACCTGTGTTTGAAATGTTTTCCACCACCCCGTTGAACGGGAGAAATCAGATTCTTGCTTCGGAATTGGCTGATCCCAACTATGCTCCTTCATCACATCCTACCACTTCAGCCCCTTCCACATGCTCCGCGTCCAGCTCTGCATCTGAATCGGACTCCAACACTAGCTCTGACTCAAGCAATGACACCTCAAGTTCTGATTCCGATTCCTCTGATGTGTCGTCATTGACTTCCGCCTCTCAGTCGTCTGTGGCAGCAGGAGGCCAAGGTGGGGCGCTACATCTCCTCAATTTTTTTTTGTGCTATGGGATGTAGCCGGAATTGACCGGACATAAATACCACCACTGCTGCCCCCCCCCCCCCCTCAATGGAAGTTCAACTTTATTTACCACCATCTATGACCTTTTTGAAGGCCCCGTCACGGGAGCCAAGGAGGGGGGGGGGTCCGGAAAAGGGGCTCCAACGACCCCCCCCCCGCGCAAGCCAATTTTCCCCCACCCCTGTGATCCCCATGGGTTTGGAATGAGTGCGTTCTCACTTGTGCACGAAACCTGTCATCATTGCATTGCATCGTATTGTGTTGTGTTCTCAACATCTGCATCATGGGAGAGGCAGGGGCAGCTGGGCCCAGTCCTTGTATGCCAAGCCTCCCCCCCCTGCCCTCGGAGTTTTGACAGATATTGGTCCAAGGGCTGTGGCGCCAACGGCACCAGAACCCTTGAATAACCTTGCAGAGAGGTGGTTAGAGCAAGCTCAGGCGTGGGCGCCACATACACCCCCCCCCCCCTTTTGGGGGTCATTTGCGTAGCATACCCCAAGGCATGATATCGGATGTCTAACCCCTTCTAAAATCATCATTTTGGGGCAACCAATGACGGGGTCCAGGGTGCTATCTCCAAGTCTCCAAGTAAGAGGGGCCCCACTAGTGAGGACTTACATGCTTTTAGGCCGGCATAGGTTGGCTGAAAACACGTGATTTTGGGGGGTGACCTCCGACACCGCCTTGGGATCCTTGGGCTGTTGTCAAGTGATCTCCATAGCGAGCCGTGTAGCACCAATTGGGCCCCTCCCAATGGTGCTTGTTGGCCCCCGGAAGCAGCATTTTGTGCCTCGTGCAGTTATATAATTGTACGTCTTGCGAAGTACGTGCACAATGCAACACCTTTGTTGTTTTCTCATCTACACTGTTCATGGTAGTATTGTTGACACCGCAATCTTTCTTTCCCACTCTTCCTTCTGAGGAGGCTGTTGAACGGTAGAGGGAGCAAGTGCGGGTGTTGATGTTGAGGTCTTTTGCCGCAAGCTCGTTTTGCAGATTTGTCCACCAAGAAATGCATGCATCCATCCACAGTCCGTCAAGAAGTAACAACAACCATCCAGAGTTCACCATGAACTACCACCATCCATCCAAATTCCACCAAGAAATACCAGCATCCATCTAGAGTGTGTCAGGAAGTAACAACAACCATTTGGCGTCCACCAACAAAATAGGAGCATGCATCTGGAGTCCATCAAAAAATTTGGCATGCATCCAAAGTCTGTTAGGAGGTTACGGCAACCATCCCGAGACCGCCAAAAAATACTAGCATCCACCCAGGGTCCATCGGGATATAATAGCAACCATACAAAGTCTAAACATGGGTGCACACAAAGCAACGGTGATGCCAAAATCAGTCGCCCAGATTTAATTACTTTCTGGGCCCTCCACTGAAGCAAATTCGTCATTTGCAAAATTTAATCGCACAGAACATTATTTCCCCCTTGTTCTACAACTTAAAACCGAACTTCTACTCAATAGTATTTTGTTTTAAAACATTTGCGAAATTCGTGTTTAGCATAGTTTTCGTATTTGCCCCATATGGGGCCCCACGAGTGAGGACACAGCCGTTTCAGGCTGGCATGGGTTGGCTGAAAAATCACAATTTTGGCGTGACCCCCCATGCCCCCCGGGGACCCTTGGGCTGTTGTTGGGTGATGAGTTGGTGACAATGGGAGTACGTATACTGATGCCGATGGATGTGATTGATGATTGCAAAATCAGCCACTTGGGGGTTCAGTTGCTTGGGTGGTCTAGCCGAAGGCAACAGAATTTGACTTTTCTAGAAACCCTTGTGTCGCCTGTGGGTGCGTTTGGGTGATCATTTGGTGACAATATGGGTATTTGAGCACCCATGAGGACCCACATAGTGGCCGCTAGGCCCATGTACCCCGGGCTATCGGCCCCCCGAACGCCCTGAAATTGCTGCTTTTGGTTTTGGTACTTGGTTGGCTCGTAGCCACCACTGTGCTTCGATTTGGACCGGGTCTAATTCCACCTTTTTCTTCTGTATGGATCCCCAAACCAATGGCGGTGGTCCCGGGTGTTATGTCCAATTTTCTAAGATTGACCCTGCCTATGGGGCTCCACCGGTGCGGACTCAGCCGTTTTCAGACCGGCACAGGGTTGGCTGACAAATCACAATATGGGGTGACTTGGGCCGATGTTGGGTGATATTATGGTGGCAATGGGAGCACATTTAAAGCCACGGGGAGCTGCGTAGCACCAGCTACGCCGTCACGGTGGTGCTTATTGGTCCTGAAAGCGCCGTTTTGGGCCCGTTAGCACAAATCAAAGCAAAATCCAAGTTTTCAACATCATCAGCCCATAGTGCCTCTCTTCGAGGTGCCTTGCCGGAGGCAATGGAATTTGCTTTTCATGCCTACAACAGGGGTAAGTTTTCAGTTTCGTCCTACCTGTGCATTCTCAAAATGCTCAGCACTCAATGTAGAATGCGAATATGAAAGAAAAACACGTGTGAACTGTATGTCACATTTCAACGTTGTGTATTCCAAGTTTAGGGTCAGCTGCGGTGGTTCATGTGCAAGTCTACATTTCCAGTCTTGGGGATATTTTGCTGTGTGTTATTTTGCATTGTCGGGCATATTTCTCTGTGTTCTGCTTTGCTTCTCCCTCAAGGCTGCTAGTGAACCCCAACCCTAGGGTTAGGGGTATCGCCAGGGTTCGTATGCCCCTAGCCGAAACCTGAACCTGGACCCTAACCCTCACTGAGAATATTTATAGGAATTTTGCAGTGTGGAGGGCGTCAGGTGCTAAGCCAGTTACCCCCCTCCCTCTTCCAAGCACCCCCCCCCCCCTCTTTCCCCCCCTCCAATTTCCCGACCCCCTAAATCCTCCCCCCTGCCTGGCCAGCCCCCCCCCCCCCCAACTCCCCAACCCGCAAGTTTTTGACACATATCTGGAGGGTGGCTCTCATCGGGACCAGTTGGCCCCCCCCCCCTCTCGGTGATCTGCATGTCTATGGTCACGGACCAGAGCATCTTAGGGTGCCTTCCCTCTCAACTTCGTTTGGCTGCAGCAATCCGCTGATCGTCTTGCCCCATGAACGCCAGTTGCCGTCCAGCACAGGCGTGGGGCTGGTGGAATGCTCCTGCTATATCTGCACTGTCCGCAGGTGGTGCCTCCAGATGGGACACCGGTAGATATGCCAAGTGACGCCATGACTTTGAGCTTTGCCTGTCTCCCTGAAGTAGTGACATCTGAAGACGTGGATTATATCAAACTTGAAGTATGATGCTGTTGCCCATACTTGCAGCTCAGCTGTCACCAACCTCACCTCCCACCAGGTCCCTTTCGATGCTGACAGTCATGCACGCTGTCGTACGTCATACACATCGGGATGGTGCAGGAGGATTTTGCTGAGCTGGACCAGCTCACCACATTCCCCGAATTGCTGCTAGGTTTCGGAGGACAGCACATCTGCCCCCACAGACACCTCCCTGATTTGCTTTGGTGCGGCTGGGTGAGCTGCTTGTGTCCGCCCGTCCTTTCACCAGTATCCACTTCCCATGGGCAGTGAGCGGGCATGCATCACACACCCAGGGTGCATTCCTCTGACCCGAGCCACACGCCTTGGGTCAACCACATTGTATTGGCAGAGTCCCGGTCTACAAGCCCATTTGTGGGCATCGATTGAATGATTGATGTTGGCAATGGGGTGATAAACAGCCAGTCTTCTCCCACCCCCACCAACATCAACTGCACCCATCCTGTCAAAGAAATGGGTGGTTGAGAGGGGGCACTATGACTTATTTTTAGGAACCCACCGGGTGTCATGCCCCCCCCTCAAAGGAACACGAGCATGAGTTGGGTCAAATGGCTTTGGGGAAATTCGTGGTGGGATGGTTGTGGCGCACCTTGGGATCATCACGTCGTGCAATGTCCCCCTGTGCAGCAGCAGACATGATACCACCGTGCACAAATGACTAGTACAATGTCCTAAGTGGGCCAGGCCCCTATGTTTTGCAGGGTCCATGGGTTGAATATGCAGAGACATGGTACGACAAGGCCTCCTATGGACCTGCACCATGCCGTGTGTCTTAGGGTTCCCCAATCCCTTTGCGATCAACTACCTGATGGCCACGGAGCACACGTCAGGGAATGTGTGGCTCACCACCAATACATGATGCTCCATATGGTCTACTAATCTAGAAGGGAGTTCACTATGCCCCCAAGGGATGAACCAAAAACCCGGTCTAGGGGGAGCGTTAGCGCGCCGTGTGCGCGCCGGGCACGCGCCGGGCATCTTTTTTGACACGTGCCCCACCGGTGACCTTTTAGGGGGTGCACTTCGCGCAGTGCGCGCGCAGTGCAACTATTTGGACGTCTAGCCGTCCTAGGACCCCATACTTTGTGATACTATGGGTATTATTGTTGTTTGACAACGGGTATTTTGATGCTTCTTTCACATTCGGGATATGGTATATTTGGATTCTTACCCAATTTCACCAATTTTCTTCCATTTTTTGCTCGTTTCCACCACATCCACTCCTTACTAGGTTGATTTCTCCCCACCATGGGGACCCCGAGAAGGCAGGGGTGATGTAGCAAATACTGAGTTTGCACTTCGTTCTTGTGACGTGAGGCAGAAACGCCGTCCAAACCGCTTGCGGCTTGGGGACTCATTACCACAGCGAAATCTATGGGAAAGGTAAAGGCAAGGTACTGTTTGTTAAGTACAATACAAATGACATTTGGAGTTGTTGAATTCACAGTGATTGTCTAATTATGCAACGTGCTTTGTAGGGAAGGTGCGCAGTCCATCATGGTCTATTTGGGGGGCCTTCTCCATCAGAGGGTAACTCTCAGGCTGAAGTTGAGATAGTTAATAGAAAGGTAGCGTGCCGGGCGCGCGCCGGGCAAACATTCCCCCCTAGTCAGTTGGTTGGCGCATGGTGTAGTAAGATCAAGCCGAGAGTGTGTATCCTAGACCCCAATCCACAAGTGTGATGCGCCTTTGTAAGCCTTTTAGGATGAGTGTGTGTCTTAAATCCAGCATATGATATGATCAGTTAACCTCATGCACCCATTCTTAGTATGTCCGCCCCCATATACCGGAGCCACTTACCCACCCTCCTATACCACATACCGTCGTGGTGCCTTGCCTTGAGGACATCTTGGCATCTAGTGTCCTGCATATCTTGAGCTGCGTGCGTCATCCTAGCGGCCGGGTACTTGATCCTTGGGGCGGACAGCTTCTCCATCACTTTCTGGTGAGGATCAAGATATTTTAGTTCACCTTGGTATAATATGAATCGTCACCCTGTAGGATCCACGGGCGCTCCTTGTCACTGGAGTGTGGTACCATGGCAGATTTCTTGACCTTAGTGTATTTCTGCATACCCAGTTGATACAAGACCTGCTGCTGACGAAGAGCACTCCGATGACGCTGAGACTAAGCGTCAATGTACCAGCAGGAAAGCGACGGGATGCATCAGATCATCAACGGACTCACACATGAGCGTGCCCCGGGAAAAAAGGACGTGCCACAGGTGAGATGATGGGGCCCGAATGGGGGCGTGGCGATCAGAAGTCGCACTGCGGTATACTCAACATCCAAATGTGAGTGGCTCCTACTTCGTCGACTGCGACCTGTGTCTTTGACAGGGGAAGAAGCTATCGTATATTTTGAGAGTGCACTTAAATTCCGAGACTATCTCTTACTGTTGCAGAACTGTTGCAACTTCGTCAAAAAAAAAAGGGCCAATCTTCTCCCAAGCAGATGCTACCACTCTACCCCACAAGACTGCCCAAGTGCGGCTCATTGGCTGCAGCCCCTGCATCAAGGTGGTGGTGTTCTCACATTGTTAGAATGTGTAGTAGGAGCGAAAACGCCGGTGCATGAACACGGTGGGAACACGTATACCAGCACAGCAATGGCGCCAAGGGCCCCAGAAGGAAAATTTTGTGAAAAATGGTTCACATAAAAAGGGTGATGCATGCATGTCCACCGCCACATAGACACTGCTGCAAGTAGTGGAAGTGAACAACATCGAGGATTTGGAAGGATTCAAGCACCATGAAAACTCAGCCCCAAGACAACGTGCACGTTGCACCAATTCGAATTTCAACAAGGTCCGTTGAGCTCTTAGAGGCCAAACCTGTTGAAGCCCTTCATGTTCTCACTGCAAAATATGGAAGCAGGCTGGCGAGGCAGGGGCATGTGCTGCCTGCCTTCAGAAACTTTGCTGCTTGGAAGAATGGTGACAAAACCGTGTGCGTCCTTGAGAGCAGCATATGCTATGTGCTGATGGTGACAAAAACATATGCCCCCTGCCCCCCCACATGCTCTCAACAGGCACCGCCCTCCGTGGGCACCCCATTTCGTCATTTGTGCATGAAACTGCATCATGTCTGTGTCCATCTCCTGTGGACCAAGTTCAGGCACGTTCAAACACTTCTCATTTGAGTGCGGTTGCAGTGCTGTGCCAAACATGATTTATAACGTACATTTTCGAACAGGATTCAGACAAACAAGGCATACCATACACACACACCCTTTAAACCCGCTGCCGCCGCCGCTGCTTCATGCCTTGTCCCACCATGGATCCGTTTCCATCTCATGCCCCAAGCCCTCACCCCCCACCACATCCACCAACATCTATACCTGCAGGATGTGTCCCTCGCTACACCAATGGGGCAGTATCTTGTCAAGCATATTTCATTGGAGGTCCGCCGTGGCCAGCATTTGCTGGTCGTCGGCCCTAATGGCTGCGGAAAGTCCTCCCTGTTCCGGCTGCTATGTGAGCTCTGGCCTGCTACCTCCGGTCGCATCACCAAGCCTCCCATGAAACATCTGTTCTACATCCCGCAGCGGCCATACCTGCCCTTGGGCACACTACGTGACCAGGTCGAGATTGTATCTCTGTGCTGCAATCAGCGACTCATCCAAACTTACACGCCGTCAGACAAGTAGTGCCTGAGGGGCCTGCAAGGGATGGGGTTATGGACAGAGAATGTGGATAATTGGTTTGCGGAGAGAGAAGTCCCTTGAGCCCGCTGCAGGGACTGTCACAAGAGCGCACCTTTGTTTGTGGAGGGTGGTTGAGGAAGTGACAGCGAAGTAAATGGGCTGCAGCTGTCCCAAAGGAAACTTTATTGTATTGTTGACATCACATGTGCCTCAAAATGACTGCGCTGTGGTGATCGTTTGGGCCTATGCATGATGGGGAAACCTCAGACTCCTCCACTTATGGCAGGGGCCCTGCAGGAGGACCTGCAAAAATAGGGTGTTTGACGGAATTGAAGGATGTTGAGGGTGTGGGGCTGTGTATTGGTGCCGTAGATGGGGAAGGAAAAAGTGGGCAGACATACAATCGGCTGGACAATCCCCAATCCTGAACGGAGTGGCAATGTGGAATGCAACCAAGATATCTCAGTTGCACATGGTCCAGTCCGTTCTCCCAAACGACACCTATCCTCACACCAGGTGCGGCTTCCAGCTCTTGTGCCGCAGCAATCTGTTGTCTGCCGTGTCTCTGGCACTTCTGCATTCTTGTTGCTGCTGAATGTCGGCAGAGTTGCCAGAGGTTGGGGTGTGGTGCGGGGAACTTCACATCCCTCCGTGCACAAGCTGCCCAGCTGAAAACGCACGTCTGGTCTCAGGAAGACCAGGGAGATTGCCTGTTCTGGACTGCCGGCATGGTGAGTACCCCAGACTTGCATTCGGCGCATTGCGGTCGACAATTCACTGGAGGGGTCAGCAGATAAGTGACAGCAGCTGGCAAATATTCGGCTGGTTGATAGTTTTGTAACTGAGGTTTGTGGATCGCGGATGGTGGTTGGCGAGGGATGGCAGTCGGCGGCTATTGGGCCAAGATTTTCACTTAGTGTTTGGGTTCTCAAGTCTGCAACAGGACGTCAGGATTTGCATGTAGCGGTTGTCAACAGATGTGTTCTTCATGTCCCATTTTGGGTGCCTGTAGGTCATCTATCCACATGATGCTGCAACGATGGAAGCAACAGGTAAGACGGATGAAGACCTGCAGGAGCTACTGCGCCTCGTGTCACTAGAGCATATCCTTGGGAGGGAGTTGGAGCAGGGCTGGAATGCTGTGAACGATTGGCAGGAGGTGTTATCTGGAGGAGAGAAGCAGCGGCTGGGATTTGCACGGCTGATGTATCATTGCCCGCGGTTTGCGTTGCTGGATGAGTCCACAAGTGGTGTTAGCCCTGACATCGAGGTGTGTGTCCCATCACAGAACCGACGGGCACCCCTATTCTGTAAATGGTGCATTTGGTCCCGCATCCCCAAACACTTCATTTGTTGCGATTGTCCCGACGCAGTCCTGCGAAATGGAGTGTCAGGGACAAGCGTTAGGATTTTTGTTGCATCCTGTCCAGGACCCGAGAGCATGCACGCAATACAGGCTGTGCCCCAAAGCCACTCCCCCCTGCCTGAATGTTCTTGAGACCCCTCTGAAAGACGTTTTTTTCAAGCCTCATCCTTCCAGAAGGGCTATTTGGGACGTGTGTGTGTGTGTGTGTGCACACGCATATGTGGTTGAATGGAGGCGTCCAACACAAGCAGGCAAAACACAGGCTTCGGAGGGTGTGTTGCACTTTGTGACGGGTTGCAGAGGGGTGCACAGGTGTCCCGGTACTGGCAGCATGTGGGAGGACCTGATGCACACTCTACCGCAGAACACAAGACGTCTAGGGCTGCACTGGGGCTCCTTGGGAGTTTTCTCCACCCTCGTTTTCTGTGCTTTGCTCGACTTCTTGCGGCTCTCATCATGAGTGTGTGCACACACATGTGTCACACGTGTGTGTGTGTGTGTGCGTGTGTGTGCGTGTGTGTGTGTGTGTGTATGTGTGTGTGTGTGTGTATGTGTGTATGTGTGTGTGTGTGTGCGTGTGTGTGTGTGTGTGTGTGTGTGTGTGTGTATGTGTGTGTGTGTGTGTGTGTGTATGTGTGTGTGTGTGTGTGTGTGTGTGTGTGTGTGTGTGTGTGTGTGTGTGTGTGTGTGTGTGTGTATGTGTGTGTGTGTGTGTGTGTGTGTGTGTGTGTGTGTGTGTGTGTGTGTGTGTGTGTGTGTGTGTGTGTGTATGTGTGTGTGTGTGTATGTGTGTGTGTGTGTGTGTGTGTGTGTGTGTGTGTGTGTGTGTGTGTGTGTGTGTGTGTGTGTGTGTGTGTGTGTGTGTGTGTGTGTGTGTGTGAGCGGGTGGTTACACCCGTCTCCAGCTAAGTACCTCCAGAGTAGGCATGTAAGTAGCGCTGCGGTTTTCAACAGATCATACAATCATTGGCTAGACAGGGCCGGGCAGTGGGCAGGGTCTGTAGTGATCAGGGCAACTTGCACTGTGAGAACAAACTCCTGTACACCGTCACTCCTGTCTCAGAAAGGACCTTGCCTACCTTTTTGTTAATGGCCTGATGAAATTGTCTCGGTGACCAGTGCTCTGCCTTCGCCTGCTTTCGTCTTCACTGACGTTGTGCCCCGCGTTTGGTCCCCACTGGTTTTCCCGCACGAAGTGTGTGGTCTGCTGTTGGCACGCCCCAGTGTCCGTTCGGCAGTTTGCGTTTTGTTGAAGACATCTCCACGCTTGGCGCTGCTTCGTCTACTCTACTCTACTAATCTCGTGTCTGTATCCTCCGACCCTCTCATGGCCAACCCCCCTATTATCTGCCGCCGATGTCACAAAGGCGGGCACCATGCCTCTGCCTGTCCAGAAGCTAGCACCGGCAATCGCTCGGAGCGAGGAGGCCGCGGCCCTCCACCGTCAAAGTGCTGGACCTGTGAGCTGATCGATGGCGCCGATGCAAACCACTGGGGAGATGAGTGTCCGGTAGCCGCGCAGCGACTGAAGGATCGCCAGTGCACCCTGTGTGGTTCGCCAGACCACTGGAAAAAAGGATGCCCCAGATACGAATCCGGCAAACATACGGCCCGCAACCCCACAACCACCTACTGGCCCACCGGTCCCAAGCGATCAGCAATCTCGTGGTGCCTGCGCTGCGGAGTCAAAGGGGAACACCCCACAATGGATTGCACAGCCGCCGGTCCCCCAATCATCCTGCCTGACGCCTCCGATGCCGACGATCTGCAGGATGTCTGCCTCTGGTGCTCCATTAAAGGCCACTCCCATCAATCCTGCATGCGCCGAGCTCCAATCCAGGCAAAAGAAAATGCTACAGCTATTGCGGGTCTGACGGATCGCGTGGATGCCCTACAAAAATCCGTCACAGACTGCAATGCCTTGTCAGGAAAAGTGTCCACATTGGAGGGACAGATGTCCAGTTTGATGACCTAGAAGTCAGCTACAGAGGGCCGCCTGACAGTTTTGGAGTCCTGGCAGTCCTCGGCCAACAATAAATTCGTCGCCCGTTCCAGCTTTGATGCATTCGTGGAAGAAAAATTCACCCCAACGCAACGACAGGCAGCTACAGCGGTAGCAACATCGACCTTCGATGAATTCGTCAACACGCGTTTCCTCCCAACTGAGCAACAGGCCTCGGCATCTCTTCCAGCGGATTCGTTCAACGACTATGTCATGAGAATGGAACATGCGGGTTTCAAACCAGCTGACGACGACACACCAATGTCAACGGCTCGGCTCACGGGCGCACCACGCATGGCTTCAGAGTCACAGGAGATCGGTAGCCCAGGGCAAACGGCGAAGGAAAGAGCGGCAAAGCGTGCCCACACTCCGTCTGGCGCCGGCGGTGCAAGCTCCTCGTCTTCAGTGTTCGCCACGCCAGCCTCCCGTATGCAAGCAGGGGCAGCTGCGTTTGGTGGGGTCTCACCTCCAAGTGCGCCGTGGCTGGCGCTGAAACCTACAGAAAGCTCTCAGTGGTCAGACGCCCTTCACCTGCTGTTCCGCGAATGGACAGCCCATATGGACTCCAGGTTGCAGCAGTGGTCGTCGAAGCATCTCCAGGGTGAAATGAAGAGCACGGTGGAGACCCTGGCCCGTGATGCGTGGTCCCCAGAGAAGAAGCGTGGCATCTCTGCAGTGCTGACAACATCCCGAGTTCCAGTGCGCCTATTCACCAATTTAAATCGGTAGGGGAGGGGGGAGATCATATTCTGTTTCGGGCGTCCTCACCCCCGCAGACATGCAGCGAGGGCCCCCCCGTAGACAGTCTGGTCAGCACCATGCTCTCCCTCCAGTGGATACGGCAAAAAATGGGTCTTGCCACTTACATAGTCCAGCAAACATAAGAGTTCGTCTCCCATCTGGACACCCACACATATTATCCGATGGATATGACACACACCGGTGATCCGATCCGCAACACACGTAACCGTATCAACGCCCTGTCCCATTGTGACTCCCAAAGCAGTGAGCGTGCCTTATGTGACAAACGACACACCGACAACGTAGCCGGACAGTGGGCACATGCTTCGCCTCCGCCCCCCCTGCAGGCACAACCATTCAGAGATATACAGTGTTCCAAGGTGCCTGGGTGGGTTTTCCGTAGAGTATGCCACACCCTGTCCGCGGTCAGTGGATGGTCCACACCACACGGGTGGCTTACAGCATGTCACATCCAATGGGACAATCCAGCGACACGCCTGATACACTCCTCCTCCTCCCCCCACGTCCTAGCAGCCCCGTACTCCCTCTGCCCTCCCCCCTCCCTGACCCCCTGCAACACCTGTGGATTTGGGCCCCAGCATCTGAGGTCCCAGCAGTGCAATACCACTTCCCCCAAATGTCCACTGTGGGTTGGTTCAGCACTTCACAGCCTATTCACCTCATGACCTCGTCCAGTGCCCTGGGCGCGTGTGACAGCATCCAAATACACCGTCTGCACCTGTTGTTGTCGCATGAAGGATCGAGCCTCTTGGTCCACCAACCCCCACCCCAGAGCGCCAATGTCCTCAGAGCTTTATGTATCCAGATGTCACGAGCCCTATCGGATAAAAATCTAGGTAGATGGGCAGCACTCCACCAACTAAGGATATCCTACCTTCCGTACAACACGCATGCAGCGCTCAGGATGGCTCGCAGGTTGAGCCACGTCCACGTCTGGTACACTCATGTAACACCCCCCCAGTACGCAGTATACTTAGTATTCCATATATATCTCCACCTTGTGTATGTGGGCGTCACAAGCAAAGCACTGATCGTTCGCCCCCGGAAACACCAAACAGACGCGTCGAGTTTCCAAGATTGCTCTACACTCCACCGACTAATGTTGCAAACGGACAGTGCCCACTGGGGGATCATCCCCCTGCAATTCATGAGTGACGAGTGGTACGCCAGCGTCAGGGAGCGACACTGGTGGTTTGTGTTCAAAAAATGGGCCTGCAACGATGTTGCGCCAGGCATTAGCACTGAGGGGCAAGGGTCGGGACCACGAGGATGGCTAAACCAACGAGTCCTGCAAGTGCTGCACAGCATGAAAGAGGCCCGACAGATAAAGGATTTCCCACGACTTAAATTTCTGCAGCAGGACCTTCACAGTCTGGCCTCGCAGATGAGTGTACCACTGTACTCGGTAGGCAGTATCATCGTCCCGAATCTGCAGCCATCTCAGAAAAGTGCTATTCACAGAGTCACCAGAAAAATGATTGCTTCTGTTGCCAGCCCCGCATGGGAAAAACAAGCCCTGGCTAAGGCCATACGAGTCGTCCGCAGTAGCCCTGTAAACGTCCGCCGCGTTTTTGAGCAACACGCTCGGCGATTCGATAAGTTAGGCGACCAGCCCCCATGCAAGTGTCTCACAGCACCAAAATTCCCGGGGGTCTCCACAGTCATCGATGGACACATAGCGTACACACCACTGTGGGTACCTACCTCAGACACCTATGCCCGACCCAACGACCCCCTACCCCTCAGAGGCTCCTCCGTCCGCTCCCAACTCCTCTCTGACCTGAAAAAGATGGCAGATCAAATCGGTGCAAGTCTTCCACTCCTCGAACTGATGCTCCCAGACTCCCTGTGGCCAGAGACGGGCCACAAGCTTACACAAGTCAGGAAATTTGCCAAGTCGGTCTGTCAGTCCCACTATGTCCGCATTGTCGACAAGGGGGTGGGAGTCCTATGGGCGTTCTGCCGCCACTGGGTATGGGGCATCATCCAACAGTTCCTGAAGAGCGAAGGCTACACCCCGTCCCCTAAAACGTTGCCCCAAGCCATGGCTTTCGTCTCTGCAGAGCTCGACGCCAGAGGCTGGGACCGCAACACAGCCGGTCAGCTTCCCCTCCTCTATCTCCTGGGCAAATTCAAATCACTGGCTAAGGGTAAGTGGCTCTGGCGCGGCATTACCTCCCTCCCCCAACCCCTGCTACCCAAAAAATCGCTGCGCATCGCCGCACGCGCCAACACAGCCTTCCTCCGACTCCTGTGTCAAGAAGTCCCCTGCTGTTTTCTAGCTCAGAGCATCTCAGAAGTAAGCCAATGGTTCCACTGGTTAGACACCATAAACGCCCGGTTCATCAGTGAGGTGGATTGCAAGGACCAATTCAATAATATATGCCCCACGGACATCGAATCCCACCTGACGGCAGCCAGCAAGTGGCTCGCCAAACGCCGCAAGTGGCGCATGACAGATATTGAGTGGTCCATTCACAAAGACTCCAAAATGCTCGACAGAGCGGGACGTGCAAAGGCAACGAAATTCTGGTACATCACCCATGCCCAAATGTCAGACACAATCACGTTTGAGATGCACCGCAATAACTTCATCAGAGCAGTGGGAGGGTTATGGTGCCGCCACGGTTGCATTCCAATGGGCGGTTCTTTTTCAGCCCAGGCAGCCGATCTGCACAGCCTATGGCAGGTTTATTCAAATCGCCACCTCCTGCGCCGCCTGGGCTCCCTCACTGTTTCCGAGGCAGGGTTCCCCTACCGGGAGTCCCCGCAGGGGATAACCGCCCTATGTCAATTTAGAGACAACATCCTGATTGCCACCACCTACCCAGACACCGCCTCCCACCCCATCGTCTCTACAGTGTGTAACCTGCTGGGCGAGGCATGGAACCTGGATGTGCTCTGTGAGTGTATGTCGGGGCCAGGGGACCCCTGCAAACATCACTGCCACTCAGCGTCCACCACAACCCTCGGCTTTGACATGATTCGGGGGAAAACGGGTAAAGGACTAGCTTACCTACACCCCAGCGCGCTCTCATCAACTTGGAGTCTGAAGAGTGCACCCCCCCTCCTGTCCCCTGCAAGCGCCTATCCTGCTTACCTGCCGGGTATCATGACGGGCGCTTTGAGCAATGCACGCCCTTGGGCCACGACGTGGGCGGGGGAGCTGCTGTCCCTCTCTGCTTGGTTACAGATAGCGCTTCTCAGCGGGTATGCACTGCCACAGGTCACCAGGGCGGCACACTCGGCGGTCACGCGGGGCCTGTCTACCAGCCCCAACGACCATACAGCCACAACCCGCTACCTGTACACGGTTCGCCACCTCCTCCCCATGCCACACTGCTGCCACCTCACCTTGTGCGCCGCGTGGCTGCGGCGTCACGCACACTGGGCGGGGGACAGCTACAGCAGTTGGCACCTGGACCCATCCCTGTCACCAGACGGAACCACAGGCTTCTGGTGCGGAGACTGGGAAATCCTCCACCTCCACGCCGCCAAAGTTAAACCCAGCAACCATGACTGCCCCCCTTGGGAGACAATGTGTGTGTAACCCATGAATGTGCATGTTCGTGCCACAGACAAATAAGAGGCCTGGAGTGGACCAGTGGTCAGCGGCATAGACTCGTCTGCCTATAGCGGAGGTTCGAATCCTCCTATCGTCGTAAATGCACCACCGCCCCCTACAACAGCACACGCGGCCAGCGAGTCCACGGGCACCGGCAGCGGGCGGTGCGCCTCGCTTTTTCGGGCAACCCCCCCCCCCAAACCCCCGACCCCCTACACGCGCCCCACAAAAACGCACCACCGCCCCCTCCGGCAGCGCGCGCCGCTTGCGCGTCTTGAACCCCGGCAGCGTGGCGAGGGGGGCGCATTCGCTGCAGCCGGGCTCCTGCGGCGAGTCTTCTCTTCGGCAGTGCAGCCACGCGCACAGCGGGAATCGAACCGGCGCCTTCATGGCACGAGCCCAGCGATTCAACCGCTGGGGTAGCACACACCACAGCAAGAAAAGCACCATGCACGCATACCAACACAACGACACGCCACGGTGTGCGCCACAAAGCGACAGCGAAATGCGTCGGATTCACTGACCATGACGGGCCCCCTTGGAGTCTGTGTGTGTGTGAGCGGGTGGTTACACCCGTCTCCAGCTAAGTACCTCCAGAGTAGGCATGTAAGTAGCGCTGCGGTTTTCAACAGATCATACAATCATTGGCTAGACAGGGCCGGGCAGTGGGCAGGGTCTGTAGTGATCAGGGCAACTTGCACTGTGAGAACAAACTCCTGTACACCGTCACTCCTGTCTCAGAAAGGACCTTGCCTACCTTTTTGTTAATGGCCTGATGAAATTGTCTCGGTGACCAGTGCTCTGCCTTCGCCTGCTTTCGTCTTCACTGACGTTGTGCCCCGCGTTTGGTCCCCACTGGTTTTCCCGCACGAAGTGTGTATGTGTGTGTGTGTGTGTGTGTGTGTGTGTCTGTGTGTGTGTGTGTGTGCGTGCGTGTGTGTGTGTGTGTATGTGTGTGTGTGTGTGTATGTGTGTGTGTGTATGCGTGTGTGTGTGCGTGTGTGTGTGCGTGTGTGTGTGTGTGTGTGTGTGTGCGTGTGTGTGTGTGTGCGTGTGTGCGTGTGTGTGTGTGCGTGTGCGTGTGCGTGTGCGTGTGTGTGTGTGTGTGTATGTGTGTGTGTGTGTGTGTCTGTGTCTGTGTCTGTGTGTGTGTGTGTGTGTGTGTGTGTATGTGTGTGTGTGTGTGTGTATGTGTGTGTGTGTGTGCGTGTGTGTGTGTGCGTGTGTGTGCGTGTGTGTTTCTGTATGTGTGTGTGTGTGTGTGCGTGTGTGTGTGTGTGTGTGCGTGGTGACAGAACGCCCCCCAGACACAACCGACTGTCCTGTGCTTTTAGCTTGCCACGGTGTGAGTATGCACCTCTCTCTCTCAGATGCATGAAACGCACTCACAAATGTGCACGCAATGCCAAACATGTGCGCATGCACAAAGTAATATCTGCCACATCATCTTTTGAAGGATGCACCAAGGCCAAGCATGCTTTTTCTCGTTCTTGTTTGGCAGGCACAGATGTACCACCACTGCATCAGCATGGGGATCACGATGCTCAGCATTGCGCACCGCCCCAGTCTCCGGCAGTTTCACACGATGATCTTGAAGTTCGATGGGCGCAGGGGATACACTTTGAAACCGACCAGTGTCTCGTCACCCACGTGCCCTGCCGCATCCAACTGGGTGCCCACTATCAGTGCCCCCTCGTCATCCACAGTTACGAGCCCTCACCGTACGACTGTTGGGGCTGGTAGTGGGGCGCCTGTGTAGCAGTAGAGCAGCAATAGCGACAGCCACCGCAAACAGTCATCAGTTGAGGATTTGATTTCGGTCACTGTCTCGTCGTGATCCGTGGCTGGAAGAGCGAATCCTGCGATAGCCTGGTGCTCGCCGGGCCTTCTGGAACGAACATGACTTTGCTTCCTTCGCCTTTCCGCCGCAGAGCGCCCTGCCTCCCTGCCCCCCGCTCCTTGCCCCTGCCTCATTGGCCCACTGATTTCTGGTGGACCAACCAAAATTCACAACAGTTTTCAATCGCTGAGAGCCAGTCTGAGCCCAGTGCCTGGGGTGAGCGAAACAGGGCCAAAGTTGCGGCCAGGGCAACTGTTACTCCAAGCAACCACCGAAGCAGCAGCTTCTGTTGCCATGTACTTGCGAGATTTGCCACGCCAGCGGCTCGGGTTTGGGTGGTTTGACTGGAGCAGGGGCAACACAAAGCCAAACCAGGGATGCCGAGGTGCAGCTCCATCCCCCCCCCCCCCCCCCAACACACACTTCCCAACGCCCCCTCCGGACCCCCCAACCGGTGCTAGTTCCGCATGAAAGTGGGCACCAGGGTGGCTCGGTTAGGGCAATCCATTTCACGAGGCGCAAGGGGCGGTTTGGTGTGCAGGAAGAAAGGTACCTCTGAGCCTGGTCAAATGAGGTGCAGAATGGTCTCGAACAACTCGTTAACCAATGCCCGGACCATGATGAGGTAGTTTTGTTGGGGTCCCCTGGGGCACCATCCCCAGCCTCCCCCACTCCATACCTGGTCTGCACTGCCACCTCAGCGCCCGCCTCCCCCCCCCTGCACACCCTTACCTGGTTTAAAAGAAGTCTTTCCTTTTGCCGAATCGGATCCGCTTCTAAGCACATCATCTTTTTGTCTGAAAGATTTCTTTCTCCGTTTGAAACAATATTTCGGGTACCCATGAGTCTTCTTCTTCTTGGGGTGCTCTGTGTGCACACGTAGCGCCGTAAACGCGCATGTGCGAAAAGTGCCGTATACACCACGGAGGTTTCCATTAAGTGTAGGGATTGCCAAAGGGGGGATGGTAGGCAGTTTGGCACACTTCTAATGTAAGCGTTTAGGGCGCCGGCGCCGTAAACGTTTACGGCTCTGGCGCCGTATATTGGCAGGGGTGTTGGGGGGGAAGCAGTCAGGTAGCAGGGAGATTCGAACCCCTGGAGACTACACCCCTCCTTGGAACGGGGATGTTGTAGGGGTGTGGCAGGAATGTGTTAGGGATGTTGTATGGATGTGGTCGGGACATGTCAGGGATGTGGTAGCAGCGTGACAGGGGTGTGGTAGGGGTGGGCAAAGATGTGGCAGGCTTGTGGATGTGGTTGGGAGGTGTGGTCCTGCCGTCATAGGAATGTGGCAGGGATGTGTTTCGGGCAGATGCTGCGAGGATGTGGCCAGAATGTGGTAGGGATGTGGTTGGGATGTGGCAGGGATGTGGCATGGGTATGGGCTGTGACGGGAATGTGGTATTACTACCACATCCCTGCCACAGTGTTGCCACACAACATTCCTGCAACATCCTACATCTTTGCCTCATCCATGGTGCACATCCCTACCACATCTGCCACATCCCTGCACCTTCCCAGCCACATCTGTGCCACACCCCTACCACATCCCTCTGTGGCCACTGACCTGATGTACATTCAGTCCCAAACGATTCCCAAATCATCTGCATGGGCTAACATACAATCATTATCTGGTCAGCCATGGCCAGTTTGGGCAAGGTGCAGCAGGGTATACAGCACTTTGACACTGCACAGCGGATTACGTCACAATTGGACATATACAATGCCGTGGTATGCAACGCCAAGGCTCACACCCTTCTGATGCCACCTGATGCCGTGGTATTCAGCAATACAATACGACACACTGTGGTGTACAAGAATTTGATATTGCCCAATGCCGGGGCGTTCAAATTTGACAGCCCTGCAAATTACCGATGCGATGAGTGGAAGTCCACGAAGTTTTTGTGTTTCCGGCCCTCGTACTCCCGGAGCGAACGTCTCAAACAGGGAATGAGGCTTATGGATCCCCACCATGTGCATATTGGAACATGCTTGGGGGTGTTCGGGTGCGGCTCATCCAGCTGCACAACGGACAAAAATCTTATTTTGATGCTTTATGCAGTTGCAGCATTTTCACATTCACCATTTCGCCCATCTGCAGCAGGACTTGAAACTTTGCAGTTCCCCAAACGCGGATTTTGTTCCTCATGTGCTTCATGCCGTCCCCTGAGATCTCATGGATGCACATTCTTTTTTCTCCGAATCTTTGTTCCTGGTGCACTTGGGTTGTTTTACTCCTCAACTGCGGTGGAACCCCGTGGAATCAGCTATCCGAACCTTTGGCTTTTGGCCAACAAACAGCCACCTCGCAAATGTGGACAGTCCAATACTTGCACGAAAGGTGCCTCAACTGTAGAACACGTCTGATTGTCTTGGATGTCTTAGGAGACCCCTGTCACTGCGAGTCTTGGGGCTTCGGCAATAAGAGGGGAATTTTTCATTGCTACAGCCCTGTCTGAGAAGATATGAAACAAGGAAAATAAATGCCATTGTGCATTGGCTGCGTCTCCCTGTGTGACTGTGTGTGGCCAGTGTATGTCTGGTGGCAGAATATCAGTCAGCAGAATGGTCAATTCTAGAGTTTTATTTGGTTGAGCCCTGTGTGACCAGGCGTGAGGGCCGATTTCAGTTTCTGCAGCCTCGTGCCCCTCCATAGGCATTCATACTAGCCCTGAAGACAATACCCGTTGCATTATGCGGCTCCCTGTGAACAGATGCAGATTTACATGGGATACTCCCTTGCTTGGCAACCCATCTTTGAAGTCCTGCAGACCGAAGCCTGTGAGCAAAGTTTGTCAAAGTGTTGCCATTTGGCAATTCTGGTTTGGTGGATGGGTAGTGTTGGGTGAGCAGAGTACAAGAGGGATTGGAATGGGATCAGAATACTGGCTTGACACAGAGGGAATCCAATACTGCAAGGGGTATGCAGCCATTTATGGTATGAAAACCCCAATATGGCAGGGATTACACCGCCACTACAGTCTTTTCCTTGTCATGGGATGGTATGGAATGTCCCGCACACACGGCAATTTCTTGGATTTTGAGGCTTGCGGCAATAATGGGCATACAAGGGCTTGTATTGTATATTGGCAGCTAATGCTTGGGTTCTTCAATGCACTGCTCTTCTGCCGCAGCTACAGTGTGACTCAGTCACAGTAGCCCCATGTGTGTTGCTCTCTCCAGTCAACTGTGTGTGCGCCTCTTTGAGGACACATCTTTGATATTTGTTACTCTTTGCTCAGCATGTACAGAACGCCACTTGTACCGACCTGCACCTTGTATCTATGGCTACAACCACTTGGACGGACTTGCCCTGCATCTATGACCATATGCTACCGTTCATTTCTGCATCCAAACAATTTGTATTGACCTGAATTTCGATCCACGAATTGAAAAATTTATCCTTTGCTTCAGCGCCTTGGGGAGGACAGTGTATTGAACTGTACAGGGGCCAGGTTGACGAGCAATTTCTAGCATGTTTCATGTGTGTGCAAAGTTGGACGAGATTTTCACGATATGGTGTCCCATGATCAAATTTCACATTACGGGTGCCTGCACACAGCACATGGCAGCGGCTGATGCTTTCTCTGCAGTGTGTGTCTTTCCCCAGGGTGAATCCCTAAGGATCCATGGAAATCATCATTAACTCCTGATGCTGCAGTTAGCTTGACTTGGCCTGGGTCAAAAAGCCCTTTGTGTTCCAAGATGTCGCTCAGGTGCCGAAGAGTGCTGTTCTAGTTTGGAAAAAGAAGATTATTTACCAGCAGCACCTTGGGCCTTCTCAGTTTCTCAGTTTTCTCAGTTCTCAGCTTTCTCAGACTACGGTAATTGCAGGTAAAATTGTCAAGAGATGATTGTAAGTCGATGATGAGTCAAAAACAATCCCTGGCTACAAAATCCACACGGCCCTGGAACACTACCCACATGGAGGTGAAGATGTTTTGTTGCCAGCGAGAGAAGCAGCACCCTCGAAAGCCATCATTCATGCTGATGTGTAGGACCAGTGTTGGAGCAGCCACATGGTGGCAGAGCATGATGGCAACTTGCTGTCCTGCCTTCATGTGATGGCTGTGATGATTCCCTCACAATGTGCAGCTGGAGCAGCTCAGAGGCTCACCGCAGTGAGACTGAGGCCAATTCCGACTGATTTTGTTCGTCACATAGTCTAGAATGAGTGTGTGCACTCATTACAGCTGAAGTGTAGAGCCCAGGATTGAGGATTTATTGTAGTAGTCACCACATTGCCTTCTCAGCTGATTAGGCAACTGCAGAGCGATAATCTGACCTACCAAACGGGCATATGTGTGACCTTAATGTAGAGTAGAATGCAGTGACTTGAGTCACGACAAAACACCGGAATTTATCATGTGACCGCCGCCGGTAGATGATCTTTGCATTCCATCACATAGAAAAGTGTCAGTCACTGGGATCCAGCCTTGGGAGGGCTGGGAAGCAGTGCAAATGCTGTAACCCAGCAATTTGGCCATGCAACTTACCATGTCTGTCACAGTTGGCACATCCCAACCAGAACCAGGTCTTTACAAGCAAACAGAAACACCCACACCCACCCACAAACACACAGGGGCATCGATGCCCATGCAACCAGCTGCATGGGCATTAATGCTCGCACCTGCAAGATGGGGCCCTGCACCAGAGAGGCGCAGGCGGAGCAACGCCCACAGGGAGCACATAGCACAGATGTGCGTCCAAACCACCTGCCATACCAGGGGAGACACCGCATATGCAGGGACTCAATACCGCTGAATGGCCCTGGCTGGGGATCCTTCGTAAAGTCTGGAGCTCACAGGGCCCAGAGATCTGTTCTGACTTTCATCTGCAACATGATGTCCCCCATCTCTCCATGGATGCACTGCCATGCTTGGTCAGTATGTCTCCCCCCAGCCTGTACTGGTTTGCCCACTCTCCCACTTTATTCTTCAGGCATCCTCTCAACAAGATGCCTGCCACAGGCTTGTGTACCAAGGGCCAACGACACAGAACAGCATTTCAACACAAAGTCTGATGATTTGCCACACCACAGAAACCCACAACAGAAAATCAAAAAGAGGGGCTGGATGCCATTGATTGTGAGAAAATGGCCTGTTTACCCGAACATGTACAATACTGGGCAGCAAAAGTGCAACGATGCTGGGGCACTAGGGGTAGCAGGTACGAAACCATGAGGGAACTTTCAGCCAACATCGTATGGACTGTATTGCTTTTCGTGATGATGTGCATGGCGCCCAGGACTGCTTGGTTTTGCAATTTGCTGTTTTCTAATTTTGCCACTCCCTTGGCAAAATTGGCTGATTTTGCGTTGAACAAGTGCGTCTTTTGTAACTTGTTCTTTGGATACTGGTTGAATCTTTCTTTGTGAACAAGCCTCATGTCTGCCATCTGGAAGCCTGCTTCTTTTTGCTTCTTGTTGATTCTTGCACACCTTACCACCCCCCGCCATGTCGCTGCCCCCCCCCCCTTTGTTGCTGCCCCCCCCCCATTGCAGAACAAAGAAACATGGCTCCCCTAGCCCCCCCCCCCCTTTTCAGAAGTGAGAATCATATCCCCCCCCCCCCGGCTTTTTGCCTACAAGCAGCCAATGCTGGTGCGTACTAAAAAACCCCCTGTTTTTGTACTAAAAAACCCCCGTTTTGTACTAAAAAACCCCCCACTCTAAAATGCACTAAAATACCCCCCGTCTTATACTAAAACCCCCCCGGGGGGTTTTTTAGTATAATTGGGGGGGTTTTGGGCGGGGATTTTTTTAGTGCATTTCGGGGGCTTTTTTAGTACATTTTGGGGGGTTTTTTAGTACATTTTGCGGGGTTTTTTTTAGTACATTTAGGGGGGTGTTTTAGTACATTTCGGGGGGTTTTTTAGTACATTTCGGGGGGTTTTTTTTAGTACATTTCCGGGGGTTTTATAGTACGTTTTGGGGGGCTTTTCAGTACATTTCGGGGTATTTTCGGGGCAATGTGAGCCATGAATCTCAGCCCGGAAGACAGGTTGTCTATATGTTGTGTTGTACGTAGAACACCCGTGGGGATGTGGGCGGGGGGGGGGGGGGGGCTTGCCCCATTTCCATTTCCGGTATGAAGGTAGGAGAGGCGATGCAGGGTCATGGAAGCACATGTGATTGTACATTCAGTGTTTTGCTTCGCATTGCTCTTTGTATGTGTTTTGCATTTTTTGTGTGTCTGCCTGGAGGGGCATTCTGCTTTGCTTCACACCCCCGGATTTCAGTGGGGTCCCCCGTTTAGTGTCGGGGACCCAATTTTTCCGTTGTGTACCGTGTACCGTCTACCCCCTCCCCCCGCTCTCGACGCTGCCTTTCTTTTTTTTCAATGAAACGGGGGCCCGCAGCATTGTTTTTTCTGCCAAGAATTTTTTTGTAGGTGCACCTGCTATTTTCCACATGGCATTTTTTTTCTGTCAGAGGGTTGGTGCCTGGGTGGGGTGCAAGGGGTTCTTCGCCGGGTGTGGGGGGCCCGAGAGGACGTCCAGGCACCAGAGAGTCAAGGAGAGCGGGGCCGAGGGGTATATTGTCATAGGTAAAAGAGTAGTCACCCCTACGAGCCTCTCAGTCCCTCCCCTGCCGGCACCCCCTCCTGCTTCGGCTTTCTCAAGGCTTTTGGTTAGGGAAAAACTCAGAAAAGGACACAGAAGACAGAGGACAGAATCACTGAGCAGAGCTGTCCGCCCCCCCCCCCCCCCTTTCTCCCCACATTTGCAAAAGCTGAGTTGTCGTTGTCTGTACACCCTTTTCTGCCCCTTGCTTCAATTCTAGATAATATGTCCTGATTCAGGGATCAAGGATGAGGGAATCGGTGGTTATGAGGGTGCCAGCCAGGGATTTTGGGGATGAATTTGCCGTTACAGTAAGTAGGACAGTAGTTTCATTGAGTCATGGACACATTTGTTGTGAGTTTGCCCAATTGTGCTGAATTACAGAAGTAGACTGAGGTGATAGATGGGTCAAAGACAGTTCCCACTGGTAAGTTCCCACTGCAATTTCCGGAGGGGGGGGGGTCCATTGGGTACCAAATGTAGTGCAGCGACATACGACATGGACTTGAGAACCAATTGGCCAGTTTCATTGAGTCATGGACACATTTGTTGTGAGTCTGTGTCCGATTTTGCTGAATTCCAAAAGTAGATTCAGGTGACAGATGGGTCAAAGACATTGCTGTGTCACACTCCGATTAGATACCAAATGTAGTGTAGCAATATAAGATATGGGTTTCGGGACGAATTTGCCAGTTTGATTGAGTCATGGACACATTGGTTGTGAGTCTTTGCCCAATTGTGCTGAATTACACAATTAGACTGCGGGGATAGATGGGTCAAAGACAGCTCTAACTGCTGAGGCCCCGCTGCAATTTTTGAAGTAGGGGGTTCCATTGGGTGCAAGCTGTAATGCAGCCATATACAACATGGGTCCAAGGACCCTTACCTACATTCTTTGGGGTGAAAACTGTCCGTTGCAGGTACTTGCTTCCTCCTTTATGGCACCGTGTGCTCCTACATTGCTACATCGGGCCTCAGCTCAGCCCTCCACAGACCCCAACTCCCAAAAAGAAAATTGCCACATCTTGCAGGCAATATGAATGCAAAACACCATGTAAACATGTACTAAAGGTGAAATGCACCACACCACTAACATTCCATTGTACAATTCTTCTGTCATTTTACATAATGGTCCAATAGCAGATCTGACACACAATACTGATCACTGACTCTGTGAGCATATAATGAAGCTGTCCCATGTCATTCGGGATGGGTTGATTCTTTTTCCGGGTGCTCGGCTCTGTGTGTGCTCCCTATAGCACCACCCCCCCTCCTCTACCACACCCATCTGTATGCAAATATGTGGGTATTTGAGGCATATTTGCAGACTCAAAACAGCCACTTCTTGCGGGCATTGTGCATTCAAAAAACAATCTACTGAAATTGACATCCAGCACACCATTGAGATGGATTGTACAATTTTTCTGTCCTTTTCCACAATGACGTAGCAGAAGTTTGGTAGCAAATTGGACACATAAAGATGGATTACGTGATTCTGCGAACGTATAATGAAGCTGTCCTATATAATCAAATGAGACACTGGCATAAAGATCTGATTGAAACATGATCACTGCTCAAGGTATGTGCACAGAAACGGCACACCTGATGAACATGAACATTGCTCTCAGCTGAAAATTTTAGCAGAATTCTGGTAGCAGATTTGAGACACAAAAAATGATTACGTGATTCCATAAGCATATAATGAAGCTGTCTCATGGCATTGGGGGTCAATTGGAATGGGGGGAGGGGTGTAATGTGTCTACGACTCCATGAAACTGGCAAATTTGTCGTGTGTGGGTTTGGCAGGGTTTGGGACATGGTACAGAAGGCTTTTCCTGTTTGGTGACGTAAATTTTTTTTTGTGGTGAAAAGGGAGTTTGTTAGTACAAAAGGGAGGTTTTTTTTAGTACCGAGCGGTTTGAAACCATCATTTTTGCGCACTTCACAGAGCTTGAGAGCTTGAGACATGGTACATGGGGCTTTTCTTGTTTGGCGGCCGTAAATTTTTTGACATGGTGAAAAGGGGGTTTCTTTAGTACAAAAGGGAGGTTTTTTAGTACAAAGTGATTCGACAACATTATTGTTCCGCACTTCACAGCTGAATTTTCGGGACACATTGGCGGGTTGTATTGAGTCCTGGACACCTTTGTTCTGAATGATTGCCCAATTATACTATGTGAGCGATGTAAATTAGGGTACTCAGCACTGTTGGCCAAAACCCATGTGCATAATTTTATCATGGCATCTGCTCCGGGGATGTACGATGGCGTCATGCGACATTTGCACATCGGAGGCAACAGTCGTGGAGCGGGCGACTTCATTGCCCGCTTAGCTGTGGCAGTTGCTGTCTCCCCGCTGCGGGGTGCTCAATGTGACTATGGTTTGCGAAGATTGCGTGCAACGACTTTCCGTCCCGGAGAATGCCGCAGGCCCTTGGCCTGAACTGAAGGAGGCATGCCGGCATGAAATGTATGACGGTGGTCAACGATTTTCTTCAAAGGGCAGCCATAATCCGAATGGGGTGAGGCGTTACACGTGCAAGGTAGCAGGTTGTCGCGCAGCGCGTGCTGTAGAGCGAACCTCTAATGGGGCTTGAATGTATAAAACTGTACGTGTCCATTCATGCCCCAATGCTACTGCCAATTGGCCATCCTGCATAGATCCTGCTTGGAAATTCTCTGCGTTTGAGGAAGGACGGAGAATGAAGGTGACTAACCCCCACAAACAATTGTCATACCGTTTGCTGTCAAAGCGCTTGAGGGAAATACATGACGTTGGGTACAAAAGTGTCCCTCCTTAAAAACTTCGGCGCATGGTTCAGCAAAGTAGAGCAGCGGTATTGGACCCTGCGGTTGTTGCTGTTGGTCCCCTTACGCATCTCATTGAGCAGCATGCGGGTATTTCCGTGTTCTCGCACCAGCGCTAGGTTGAAATGATCGGTGCTGGACCCTGCTCCGGGTGCGAGATGCGCAAAAAGCGCCGCAGACACGGGATGCCATGGCGCTATAGTTGAAGGACCCTTTTCAACTTGCACTTGCTGCAGAGGCAAGATTGTCTTTGATGGGTGTGTTTGATGTTTGAAACACGGCACCAGAGTTGCGAGACTCAACATTGCCCACTGGCGATGCCGATGCATCTCCGCCGCAGTAAGTTCCGTCTTCCCAAATGCCTCAGATGGACCATGCGAATAATGTGTCTGCGGTGTTCATGCACCACCTGCCCTTTGGTGACAAGGACTTTCTACATTGGGGCAGGGTCCTGGCCCGCACAGGAGATCGGTTGACATTAAAATGGCAAACAGACAAGGAGCCCCATGACTGCAACGTGGCAGATGTCTATCGGGATGAAAAAGGTGCTCGGGCAGCTACCAAGCGTACCGTTCTGGTTGACGTACAACCAGACGTTGTTAAGCCCAGACCAATGGTTAATAATGGCAAAGAGCAGTTCATAGACCCTGAGGCGCATTGTGTGAATATGCAGTACGACCAAACCATGTGCTCTCACATTTTCGCATGCAATCCGTCACGGCAAAAGTTGTAGCAGAACCTGAGTCTTGACAACAGAAAGAGGGCTGAAATTCGCCAGCCGACGAAGGAGGAACTGATTTTTCTACGAGTCATTGGTAAGTGGGTGACTTAGCAACTTTAACTTTTCGATGCCGCAGGAATTCGTCGACGACAATGCTGGGTACATGTCACTTTTGTCACCTGGCAGCATGTCACTTCTGATTTTGAACGGTGTTCATGTTCAGTTAGCTCTGTTGCTTCCATGCACATACGTTGAGCAGTCATCACGTTTGGGTCACATCTTTAGGCCGGTGTCTCATTTGAAAAAACCGGGACAGCTTCATTAGATGCTTACGGGATTGGGTAATCATTTTTTACGTGTCAAATGTGCTACCAAACCTCTGCTGTATTTTTCAGCGGAGAGCAGTGTTCGTGTTCGGCCAAGTTTGCCATTTCTGTGCGCATACCTTGAGCAGTGATCATGCTTCAGTCAAGTCTTTATGCTAGTGTCTCATTTGATTGAATGGGACGGCTTCATTATATGCTTACGGGATCAGGTCATCATTTTTTATGTGTCAAATCCGCTACCCTATCTTTAAGCCCCAAGTGCCAAATGGTCGTCCCCTGTGGCTGTCAATAGCTGTGAAGTGTCAGCTATGGGCCGCCTTTCATCCCGGGCTTTGGATGATGATCTAGGCTTTCCAACTGATTGCTCCCCCCTTTGTGTCATTGACATTGCATGATACCCGTACACAAGCCCCTACAGCAGGTGTGCCCACATGTCCCTGCCCCCTCAAGCAACGAGCCACAGGTACCGAGTGAAGGAGACGAGAGCCGTTGATACTTGACACAAGTGGTCCTCCCTTCTTTGGATGGACACAGGGAGTATGGCGTCGGCTCCTCACCAGCGCCTTTGTAGGGGTGTTGTTTAGCATGGAACCTGCAAAGCGAGAGTGTTCAGCCCTGGTGTGGAGGAGGTAAGGATGCTATGACCTGGGGCCATGGTCTTGTACGAGGCATGTTCGAATCCAGTCCAATATCAATGCTCCCTAATAGACACCCCCCCCCCCCCGCTAGGCCACCTAGTTGGCCCATGAAGACAAATTGCCAATCATTTCCCTCTTCCTCATTGCAATGAGTTAGGCGAGGGAGACGTTTTTCGGCAACAGTTAGGAGGAGTGGCTAATCTTAAGGCGTTTCTCAAGAACTGTGTTTCAATAGTAGCGTGCACCACCAAGATTCCGTGCACCAGTGGTGTTATCCGGGGGGTGGGGGCTAGGTGGAGATGAGGGGGATCTAGACGAAAATGATTCCAAAACTGGGGGCCTGAAAAATCCTGTTTGCCGGGGTGACCCCATTCTAAATGATTACGTGGGGGAGGGTTGCCCTCTTTGGGGGTGTTCCAATACACTCAGAAGTAATCCCCTCTTCTCCCACGATGGGTGTGTGAGAGTGATCGATATTGTTTCACATCATCAGTCCATCACGTGAAATCATACGCGTGGACTGCGTTTGTCGGCACCTGTCTTTTTTTCAGAGACGATTCATTCACTGAGCGCGTTTTCTGGGTAAAAAAACTGAAGGTTGGCGCGTGCAGAGCACCCGTTCTCTCAACCAAATGGATGTGGTGCATAAGTTCGGGTCTCTTCTTCCAATCAAACAAACAAACAAACCAAACCTCCCCGATTTGGGACCCATGTGTTGGGTTCATGCAGTCTGCACACCAATCACATTTCTGTAATTAGCCACATATTTTCACACAGATGGGTATGGTAGAGGAGGGGGGGGTGGTGCTATAGGGAGCACACACAGAGCCGAGCACCCGGAAAAAGAAGCAACCCATCCCGAATGACATGGGACAGCTTCATTATATGCTTACAGAGTCAGTGATCAGTATTCCGTGTCAAATCTGCCACTGGACTTCTGTGGGGCCATTATGTAAAATGACAGAAGAATTGTACAATCAAATGTTAGTGGTGTGGTGCATTTCAGGTTTAGTACATATTTACGTGATGTTTTGCATTCATATTGCCTGCAAGATGTGGCAGTTTTCTTTTTGGGAGTGGGGGTCCGTAGAGGGCTGAGCTGAGGCCCAATACAACAATGCAGAAGCACAAGGTGCCATAAGGGAGGAAGCAAGTAGCTGCAATGGACAAATTTTACCCGAAAGGTTCGTGTGGAACGGTGTGCGGGTTAGGGAGGGCTTGAGACGTGGTAAAGGCGTCTTTTCCTGTTTGGCGGACGTAATTTTAGTATGTAGTAAAAAGGAGGGTTTTTAGTACAAAAGGGGGGTTTTGTTTAATACAAAACGGAGAGTTTTTTTTAATTCAAAAATGAGGATTTTTTACTGCAAAAAGGGGTCGTTTTTAGTACAAAAGGGGGGTTTTGTAGTACAAAACGGGGGGTTTTTTAGTGCAAAGGGGTGGGTTCTTTAGTCCAAAAGGGGAGGTTTTTTAGTACAAAAGGGGGGGGCTTTTTAGTACAAAAAGGGTTTTTTTTAGTACAATAAGGGTTGTTTTTCAGGACAAAACAGGAGGTTTGTTTTAGTACAAAAGGGGGGTTTTTTAGTACAGAGCGGGGGTTTTTTTACTACAAAATGGGGGGTTTTTGGGTATTCACCAGGGTGGGGGGGACTCATCGATGATTGATTCATGGTTCTTCGATGATTGATGGGTGATTTATGGACGATTGATTGATTGATTGATGATGGATGATCGACTTTTGATTGATCATTGATGGATCAGTGATTGATGAGTCATAGATTGTTTGAGACTAATAAATCATGATTGACAGATGATGCATGATTGTGCGATGATTGTGGGCCGTTTTCTCTGTCCTAACTGAATGAACATAGATGAGTCATTGATGATTAATGAATGATTGATCAGTGTATCATTGATGAATGAATGATCCATGGATGATTGATGGTCTGTGTTATGGTCAATGGCTGATCAATCATTAATTGATAGCTCATGGCTCATGGATCGATGCTAGATGAAGAATTGATGGATGATCCACGGATGATCCCTGGATGGTGGATTCGGGATGGATCGACAGCTGCACCAATGATACATGGAACTCGAGAGATGACGGACCCATAAAGGATGGAAATTGGAACAAATGTAGTTTATCGCGATGTTTGATTGGTTCTTAGAAAGTCTGTTATATTTCAATGGTTGTCCCTTCAGTATTTGTGCTGAAGATTTCGGATTTTCAAAGATTTTTTCTCCATACATTTTATACGCAATGGGCAATGTTCCAAAATTTCAACGTATTGATAAGCATGGGCACCAAGGACCCTCAAGAGTTCCCAAAATTTTCCAAAATGAATGTGCCCACTAGGTTTTATGATAGGCCGGTTTTTATGCATTTTTGATGTTATGAAACATTATACATGCATCCAAGCATCTATCTTTCATGAAAATTTTCCACTTTACAGTGGTGGTGTAGCATGAAAAATATTATTATAACAATATTCTACCCTATACTTTCTTGCAGTTCGCACTTTGCTCTGTTGTAAAATTAAGAATATTTCTTACCAGACATGTATTTCTGAAAAAAAAATAGCACTGTAGCCAGAGAGATTGGTATTCATAAAACCTAAATAGCACTGTACTGAACTATGCAATTATCAAACATTGATCAATATACATACACCACAGAAACCAACAGATATTCAGCCAATGTTTTGAAAACACAACCAAAAGGCACACGACCACAGAAAATCAGCAAATGCAAATCATCATCAAATGTCATCAAACCATGGAGTTGCAATTTAGGAAATTGCACCTTGGTGGGGAGATTGTTGCACCAACTTCACCAACGCCTTGCATTGAGAAATGCAAGTGTGTGAATTAAAAAATCCTCTAACTAGGTGTTGAATTTTGGTGGTCTGAAGTGTCAAACTGTTCCTGTACGATGGATCACTCGCTGCGGTTGAGAGTACCGGAGACACAATGAACACAACTGAGACCCCATTGGCTTTTCCGGATGTTGTTCCTGAGACCGGGCGTGTTGATTTGCGTCGGGGTCATTGGTTGAAGTTAATGTTGACCCCTTGCTCCCACAAACAGAAAACTTTGCCAGTAGAATTGTCCATTAACAGAAATAGAACACAGTTACACATAGGTATTTCTCACCACAACACAGACACCTTTGTTGAATGGTCTTTTTTGCTGCTGGGGGTGTGGGGCTGGAAATATGTTTTGAATTTGGGTGCTGGGCTGGAATGTCACATTGTTCCAATATAACAGATAGCCTTGGCCACGTGGCACAAATTAGTAGCTGCGAGCAGGCACACACCTGTCTGAGACAAATGCAACCCCTGCCCTCTCCGTGCAAAATAAATCAGTATGTGCATTCTCTCCATCCACGTGCATCCAAAAATGCCACCAATCCTTCAAACTGTCATGTGCTTTTCTCTTCTGTGCAGCAGAAAATAGCACGTGATGTTGCATCTGATGATGTTTTGTCGCGGGTGCATGTGTGCCACGGTGTGCCCTTCAGACTTCAGACCGCACAGGTTTGCACGTGTTTGGGGCGCGGATGTCAGGGAGAACACTCCACAGTGCAGCATGGTCTGCCACTCTGAAAAGCTGGAACGTGGGTTAATGTTTGATTTCGTCTGTTTTGTTATTTGTGTACATCACTACACCAGCCTGACCTCACGGAACCTGACCGGATCTGACCTGAACTGAACTGGGCGAGTTGGTGGGTGTATGGGGGTAGGTCAGTCAAGATGCTGATTGTTAAAAGACAGGTGTTGGGATTCAGATTTGTACTGACCCCATCACCATCCACCCCTGCCAACTGCTCCAATCTCCTTCTGCGGACCCCAGGAATTCATCATTCACAAAACGCTGGTGGTGGAGGCGGGCAAGGGGTACACGCTTAGGGTAGTCCCAGTCCGCTGGGTTTCCTTCCTCTTCACCATATCGGCATTGGCGAGAGGGTCGGACACGTTGAAGCGCTTCCTGTCCCCATTCTGCCCCACCCCCGCAGGTTAGAAAAGCAGGGTATGTTAGTTTGTGAAACCCCTTTGTTTTGTCCATGATTGCTCATACACGGAAAATTTTTTAAGATCGAGGCACGGAAAGAGCAGTTTCACATGCGCATCCCCTAGAAAGCTCCCTCGCTGGAATCCCAGCCTGATCACAGCTGCCCATGAACTCCCCACGGAACAATCACAAAACAGCCGTCCACAGACCCATGCAATCCGTCCCGTCACAAGTGGCAGGTTTGTGCAGTCCGAACAAGCGGTTTGGGATTACCATGCGCACCATTTGTGGGCCATTCAAGCAGGCACGTGTGCGGAATTTCGTCCAATGGGCACACGTAGCTCCACACCGCCTGGCACGCCGTGCGGGCGCTTGATCTGCCTGTAACTGTGCAAGTCACGCCATTTACACACAATTCACGACGATTTGTCCGCAACTGGCGTCGTGTGACGTCGGTGTGCATAGTCCACTGCAATCACACAGGAGTGCGGGCATTGCGCTTACTGAAGGCTGAAGGAGGCACTGTCTTTGTCGGTCCACACACTTCTACTGAAATGTGTCACTTTGTTGGTATGCCGTGTCTCTAAATCCAACCATAATGCACAACCCCATAACAGACCATTGCTGAGCCCTTGGGGGCTGGAATGAGGGCTGTGGGGTTTGGGCCCCTGTCTGACCTGGGCCAAGTCAACCATCCACCCACGACCCTGAACCGCCGCCATCTCTCCATAGGGATCCATCTTGAGCAATGGTCTGCCCCCGAAAATGTGTTGTGATGATTATTTGACATGATTTCGCAATGCTTCGTCTTGCGCATCGGCGTCCACTGCCCATACGAGCATACCTCAAAAACGATCGCCGCATTTCGAAATGTATATGATGAGGTGAAAATTGCGGCGGGGGGCATTGGGCGCCCAAAACTTGTTCTGGCGGCAGGTCGGTCAGGGGCCGCCCTGAACGCCACATCAGCGTGATACTTTGGTAGTTCAGGTTTGTACAATCTCGTATGACCAGTGCTCATCTCAGGTTTGCAATGTTGGCAGGGTGTGGGCAATGCCCCCCCCCCCCTCTCTATCTCCCTCTCTCTATCTCCCCCCCCATCTCTCTCTCTTGCTGTCTCCCTCCCCCCTCTGCATCCCTGCGTCAAATCCATCGCCCACTGCACACGAGGGCGGTCCTGCTGCGACCCCCCCCCCCCCGCAGCTATCTGTCAAAAATCCGGGGGCTGTTGGGAGGGGGGGCCAACCAGTGGGGGTACTTGGATTTGGATTTGGTGGCCGAGCTCAAGGATCACACGACGCCCGGGGAGGAGCACAATGGCGTCCCTGACCGCCCTGCATATCAGCTGGCCATGTAATGTGAGACCCATACCCCAGGCCCTCGACGGACCCACCTCTGCGCCCTAGGCCCTGTGGCGGTGCCAAGGCCACACTCGGCTCGGCACGCGGAGTGCATCGGGCTCCAACCCCAGGCCCACCCTGGCACACAGCCCCTACACACACCTGCCATTGCCCTTGCAACTGCCCTTCTCAACGACCCCACCGCCCCTAGCACCCCATGCCTTAGCCCCTGCCACTGCCTCTTGCACTGCCTGGGACACCCTGCTACCCCTGTTCTCCCATCCTTGTGCACACCTCTACAGGGCGAAGGGATGGTTTCCCCACCCCTTTGCACACCTACACAGGGCGGAGGGACGCACAGGGAGAAAGGACCGTTTCTCCACCACGGACTCCGTATCTCTACACAAGGGTGGGGAAATTGTCCCTACATTTGTCTAGGGGTGGGTAGACCATTCTGCTCCCCCGTGGCAGGCGGGGTAACCGTTCCTCCACAATGTGTAGGTTGCACAGTGGATGAGAAACCATCCATCCACCCTATGCTGGTGAGCAATGGGTTGAGACACCATCGTTGCACCCTGTGTTGTACACAGGGGTAGGGAAATGGTCCCTCCGCTTTGTGCAGGTGTCCACAGGGGCAAAGAAATGGTCACTCTGCAGTGAGCAAGTTTGCAATGGGGTGGGAACACCATCCGTTCTCCCAATGTAAGTGTGCACAAGGGTGGGAACCTGTCCCTCCGCCTTGTGTAGGAGTGCATAGAGGTGCAGATACCGTCCCTTTGTCTAGTGTTACTATGCACAAGGGTACAAAAGCATCCGACCGCCTTTCGCATGTGTGCAAAGGGGTGTTGAAGCCGTCCCTTCGGCGTGTGCAGCTGTGCACAAGGGTGGAGTAACCACCCCCGCGCCCTGTGGCGATGTGCATAGGGTTGGGGAAATTGTCCCTCCACCCCCGATGCCGGTGTGCACAAGGGTGGAGAAACCGTCCCTCCGCCCTGTGCATGTGCACACACGCATGGAGAAACAGTCGCGCCAGCCTGTGTAGGTGTGCATGGAGGTGGGGTGTCATCACTTGGCCCGATGCTGGTGTCCATTTGCGTGGAGAAACCACGCCTCCGCCTTCTGTGGGTGCGCACAGAACACGCGGAACTACAACTTGTGTAGGTATGCATAGGGGTGGAAAAAGTGTCCCTCCACCCTTTGCTCGTGTGCACAAGGGTGGGGAAATTGTCCTTGTGCCATGTGCAAGTGCTCCCGGGCTCGGGAAACCATCCCTCCACCCTATGGAGGTGTGCATGGGGGTAGGGAAACTGTCCCTCTGCCCTGTGCAAGTGTGTAGAGGAGTTGGGAAAGTGTCCCTCCGCCCTGTACTTTTGTGCAGAGAATGGGTTCAACGTCCCTCTGCTCTTTGCAGCAATGCAGCCGGGTGGGTAAACTAACCCTACAGCTCCATGTAGGGGTGGAGAAATTGTCCCGCCACCTTGTACAACTGCACACAAAGTTGGGGAAACCGTCCTTCCGCCCTATGCCGATGTTCATAGGGGTGGGGTCACCGTCCTTCTGCCCTGCGTCGGTGTGTGCAGGGGTCAAGCAACCATCCCTCCGCCGTGTGTCGGCATGAGTGGGGTAACCGTCCTTGCGCCCTGTGCGGATGTGCACCGGGGTGGGAAAACTGTGTGGCCGTGTGGCTATGTGCAGACACACACAAGGGTGGAGAAAATGTCATGCCGCCCCGGTGTGCATAGGGGTGTGGAAACCATCCCTCCACCCCATGTCGGTGTGCACAGGGGTCGGGAAACAGTCCTTCCGCCTTATGTCCGTGTGCATAGGGGCGGGGACACTGTCCTTTGGCCATGTGTTGGTATGCTGGTGTGCGCAGGGTTGAGGAAACCATCCCTCCGTGCTGGGCCGGTGTGCGCAGCGGTGGCGGTAGTGTTCACAGGGGTCGAGAAGTCGTCCCTCTGCCTTGTGCCGGCGTGCACCCAGGTGGGGAAACCGACCCTCCACTATGTGCAGGTGCACACATGGGTGGACAAACTGTCCCGCCACCCCACGCAAGTGTGACACAAGTGGGAACAATGTCCTTTTCCTTCACTAGTGTGTGCAAGGGTCAGGAAACCATCTCTCTGCCCTGTGCTAGTGTTCACAAGGGTGGGCAAATAATTTTTCCCTCTCACTCTGCATGTGTGCGCAGGACAGGGGAACCGTCCCACCGCGCAATGCAGGTGTGTACCAGGTGAGTAAACCATCCCTCCGCATGATGCTAGTGAGCAAAGGGTGAAGACACCGTCCGTGCACCCTATGCCGGTGCACACGGCGGTAGGGAAACCCTCCCTCTGCCCTATGCATGTATTCATGAGGCGGAGAAAATCGTCACTAGGGGTGCAAAAACCATCCCGCCGCCCTATGTCGGTGTGCACAGGTGGGGAAATCCTACCTCCTCCCTATGTTGGCCTGCACAAGGGTGGGGAAACCATCCCTTTGCCCTGTCCATGTGCACACAGGGGTGAAGCATTCCGACTGCCCCGTGCAGGTGTGCACAAGTGTGAGGAAGCCACCCCTCCACCCTGCGCAGGTGTGCACAGACTTTGGTAATTGTGTCTCCGCTGTGTGCAAATGTGCATAGGGGTGGAGAAGCCTTCTGCCCTGTGCCGGTGTGCCTCTGCCCTGTGCCGGTGTGCACCCACCTTTGTGAACACTTGCATAGGGCATAAAGACGGTGTTCCGATCCCTTTGCAAACCTACTCAATGCGGAGAGACAGTGCCCCCACCCCCTCTGCATACGAGCATAGGTTTACGGCATTCTCATTCATTCGTCACAGCCCTGTCCTGCATAAGTACTTGCAAAGTACTGCATATTTACAGGCAGCCAACGAGGGCCAGTTCAGTCTGAAGACTGATTCAAGTAGACTGGGGGGCGGGCGGGTGGGGCTGTGAGGCTAGCTTGCCACACAGAGAAACCGGCTAAGCAGAATGGGACAAATACGTAAACGCGTATTTGCTCGCTTCGCTCGCAAACACACGTTTACGGCATTCTCATTCATTCGTCACAGCCCTGTCCTGCATAAAATGTAATTTACCGTGTCACCCACGATACTTGGTCTGTGCCACAAACTGTGGCACAAAAGGTGAAGCCAGCAGTCTGCTGTACACGGTCCAGGCCTCCAAATCGGTAAGAATGGGAGTGGGGTATTTCCACCACCGTGATGGGGGGTCAGCAGGATTGAAGGCACTGGGGACCCAATAACATGCCAGCTGTAACCCAGACCAGCGTAAAATATGCTGTAACTGACGCAGTAATCTCAATTGTGCAGGACAACGAAACTTAGCTTTACCGGAAATTGCAGTGCAAATTGCGGCTTGGTTGTCTATTAGCAAGTTCAATGAATGATGGCCTTTGTATGCGGCCACTCGTGCTGCGTTAACAACAGCCGCAAGCTCAGCAGCTTGCTGTGTGTGCACCCAATCAGGGAGCTGGAAAGTCTTAGGCCGCATGTAGGGGCTCCAGATGGCACCCCAGTATCCCGTCCAGGTGCCTGCTGCATCTACAAACCACGTGGGGCCACACGGGGGGGTAACCGGCGCGGTCCAAGGCACAATGGCAGCAGCTGCTGCCTCAGCAAGCGCACGCAAAACTGCCGGGGGCGTGCACTTTGCCACTGGAGGCCCCTGCTGAAGCCATGCATACGGCCCTGCCAAAAAGGCAGCGGCTCCGCGGCCAGGTCGTAGAGCCCACTGCAGTTTGCCCAAAAGGCGCTGTAACAGTGTGCTCTGGTAACCTCGTGTACCAAGCTTAATCCAGAGCACGACGACTCCCACCAAATACTGGGTCCCGGTGGCAACAACTCCACGCAGGCCATCAAAATGTTTGCCCATCCAGGTGACTGTATGCTTAGGGTCTACATCGGATTTAGCACTAACTACCCAACGATGTGTTTGAAACTGGTGAATTAGGTGGTCCGTTTGATGTTGAACATGTTGTTTGTCAGGTCCTACCACTAGAATATCGTCCATATATTGGATCACGACTGTCTCCCCCGGGTACAATTGCTGAATGTAAAGCGCAAGCAACTGCTGAGCAATTGCGGGGCTGGCGTTCCAGCCAAAAGGCAATCCCGGAAATGAGAAGACTTTTCCACAAACTCCAATACGGAAAGCATGCCTGTGCTCTGCTGGCACTTTACAACTCCAAAACATATTACTGATGTCTAGTTTAGTGAAATACAAGGGTCGACCCCTAAGCAGAGCTACAGTAATTACATGCGCCAGTGAATCTAAACTTGGGAGGGTAAATGGGGGGGGGGGCAAACAACGGTCATTGATGGGAATCATATTTACAATCAAGGCACACTTTTGGGCTGACTTAGGTTTGAGATATGCTTTGGCATTTGGGCGCAAATGGGGGGGGCATTCACACAGCAGTCCTGACGCCTCTAATTTAGAAGCCAACATGAGCAGCAGTGGATCATGGGAGTGGCACTGGGGTGGTGCCTGCTCAGTGGCCCACGTGTAGTTAGCCGGCGCACAGGACTGCCACAGGGGCTGGGGTATGTCAACATGTCCCGCATCGCCCAATCCGCGCTGCACCATGTCAGGGGTCACCGATGCTTGCGAAGGGGTACCCTCCGTCGGGCTGGTGTCGGTGCTGTGGTTGGGGCGTGCTGTGGGAGAGGTGTCGGAGATTACGGACGGATCTGTGGCCAGCTGGTGTAGTAGTTGGTGTACAGGCGCCAATGGCGAAGGCGGCGGCTCCGGCGGCGGTTGGGGTGAATGGTTCGGGGACGGGGGTGGTGTCACACTTGGGGAAGGTGGGTTGGGGGGGGGGGTCCACTGGTAGGCGGTTCACCATCAATACAATCAAATCCCGCAACAACATAGTCACATTCGTCACCGACACTTTCAATTTCTGGGCAATGAGCTCTGCACTCCGTTGGAGATGTTGTTGTATGGGGATGTGACATATACTGCACGGGCTCCGATGCAGTTTCGCGCAACCACAAAGGTCGCCAATGTGCATATGCATCCCCGCGCCGAGGCGCGGTGAGCTCATAGCCATGGTGTGGTGTGGGATCCGAAGTGGGTTGATGCCCACACATAGGACGTTTTGCTGGGGGTTCGCTGATGGGCCCTGCAGGTCGCACGGTTCCCATACGGCCCTCCAAACCGCCAGTGCTGCCATGATGAACCCCATCTGGTACTTGTGAAGATGGTAAAGGCGTCGCAGCCACAGCGCTAGCAACAGCACCCATGCTTGGACACCCACCAGGAGCAGTTGCAGGGCATGTCGCCAGTGGCTCACCGGCAGGGGGTGGTGTAGTAACTCCATGGTGGATTGCATGATTTGTCGTTGGTGGTGCCTCCATCGATTCTGATTGCGCCATCGACGTCGACTCTGAGCACTGAGACTGCACATCCGATCTATCGGTATCGGTGGACTCACCGATGGACGGTGTCTCGTCGCTCTCGCGGCCTGTGGACGAGGGTTGGTATGTGGCTGCATAAGCGAGTTCCAACTGCTGTGGTGCACGGACGGGAGCCGTGCATGGCTTGGCAAACGTATCACGCGGCCATAATTCGGATAGTCGTACAAGCCGCCATTCCATATCGCGCACGGGGCTGTTGGTGGTAGCCACGGGGTACGGGAGCTGGACTCGGTCAGGTAGGCGCCATGCGGGTGGGGCATGGGAGTAGCGTCTGGGTTGATGTGGGGAATGCCACCTTCCCCACCGCTGGAGGGAGGACAGTGCTCCTCCCAGTAGGATGAACAACGCTGCGCCCAACTTTTTCCACCCATGCCATCGCACTTCAGCCAGCTCTTCGTATCGCAGGAGGTCCGCCATTGCACGTTGGAGTTCCCGCGCGCCCCCTGGGATGACGGCAGCATCCCAGGGGACGTCACTCCTTTTACATGCGACAATGTACGCTCGCCAGGCGTCCATGTAGTCACTGAGGGGATAGCTGACGAGCTCTCTATTAATTTTATGGTCGTAAAATGTGATCCAGCCAGGGATCTGCAACCAGCGCCATTGGATTCCGGCTGCGTCTTGCACTCGCCAAAGGTAGATGGTGCTGGCCATAATGAGGAAATACAGGCGGGCCCACCCCCAATACATGCGCAATCTTCCGATGGGCTGGACATGCTGTATTGTTGCCCGGGGTTTTGGGATGGTGCGGTGGGATGTATATTTGACGATCGCCGATAGGGTGAGGCGATGGGACTCTGTGAGGACTTCGGGGATGAGCGAGAGTCTTTGGCACATAATGATAGCTGAGACGAGTATTTTTGCTGCGGATGGTGACCTGCGGGTCGCTGCCAGGTGTAGGAGCCGAAGGGATATGGCGTCTGCGAGGGTGCTGTCGGGGGGTGCATGTGCGAGGAGCTGCCGAAGGGCGCTGAGATAGGTGCGGATAGTACCGGGTTCCCATTTTCGGAGCATGGTGGATACCGCATTAACCCCGAACGGGATGGTAGACGTGTGTGTGATCGCGTGGATGGCGAGTGCGAGTGTGGGGGCGGCAGGCTGTGGGGCTGTCGCGGGGGCTGACGGGTCTGCGGGGGCACGTGCGGAGCAGCGGAGTCGGTCGGTGAGTCATTGTGGGCCCGCGGGCCCACTTCCGGCAGCCTGGCGAAACTCGTTCACCATGTTTTCGAAAATAGCATCATCCCAGGCCTCAACCTTGTCGGACGTCGTAGCTTGCGCCTGTACTTGCCGAACCACTCGTCCTGAACACGTAGCCGTCGGTTTATGCGACCAATGTCGCTGTCCACATTTGGTGCAGTTCCCCGGCGGTGGTTCAGAGGTATCCCACTCCACTCCAGTGGCGGACATCCAAAATTCTTTGCCATCACGATGAATGAGGTACCCTTGGCCCACTGCTGCTGGACAATCGGCGGCCCAGTGACCCATCTGGTGACATTTGAAACATCGCCCCGGCTTACGAGAATCTCGCTGAGGGTCACGTTGCTCCGTGTGGGCTTGCCCAGCAGGGCTGTTGTTGATGACCTCCACAGAGCCACCAGACTGTGCTGTGGCCGCTTGTTCACGTACAGGGGTCCCCCGGGATTGTCGCTTATTGGCCATCTCCAGGTGCAGTAAGCACCACACCTTTTGTACAAACACATCCTGGGTCCAGTCTTGGGCATTCAACGGAACTTGTTGCAAACCCTGCATAGCTGAGAGCAGGGTGTTCATCCATTGGAACCTCATTCGGGTGCTCGCCAGGTCATTGACTCGTGCAGCAGTGAGGGGTGGGGCTCTCGGAACGCGCGCTTTCTCCAACTCGGCATCTTTCTTCTGGAGGGCGGCGGTCAGTTCGTTAATTCGTTGTTCTTGAGCTCGCGCCGTCGCTGGCAGGTCGGTAATCGTAGGGGGCGCTTCATGAAATGTGCCATCCATGTAGTCCATGCGAAGTGCTTTGCGGCCACAGTACGCACCCAGCACCGCGACAAACTCTGCCGTCTCGATTTGTTCCATGTTACATGCCTCGGCTAGCGCACGAATTTGGTGATCCTCCACAGCAGATTCGGCAATAGCTTCCCATTGGGATATCATCCAGTGGTCCAGCTCCTCAGTGTGTGACCCAGATCGGGTCAGGGCTTGATATGCGGTAGCGCTCCATCGGTTGAACGCTTCTCGTGCTTGCACTGCCGCAGGTGTGCGCAGGATACAAGGCCCCGGTAATGGGCTTGGTGGTTGGGTACTATCTTGCGTGGGATCTGTCATTGTGTGATCGCCAGCAGTGTCACGAGTAGCTTTAGCGGGCATAGTATCAACTGTGAGGCTAGCTTGCCACACAGAGAAACCGGCTAAGCAGAATGGGACAAATACGTAAACGCGTATTTGCTCGCTTCGCTCGCAAACACACGGTAGAGGAAAGTTTTCCTCATCCCTACACACACCAACACGGGGCAGAGAGATGGTTTCCTAATGTTCATGTTGTTCCCAAAAATGATGGATCTAACAACCTCTCTTCGAGGTGATTTTCCAGGCCGCTGTGCAGCCCAAGTGAGACCAACTATGGTCCTGCGCGTCACACCACCAGGACCGCTATCTTTCAAAACCGGGGGGGAGGGGGGGCTGGGGGGGGGGGGGGTTCGCATACAAGGACCAGGCCCGGCGACCCCCCCTCCCATTGGTTGACCACCAACCGTCCGATAACCGTGGTTTCTTTTCACATCAATGCGGGGCTGCTACTGGCCGACCACCACCCGTTGTCGGTGAATGAACACGGACGTCCCAATCGGACGGCGGGTGCACGTGGCGGGGCGTTCTGTGGCCAGAGGTTCTGCCAACGGACACCCTTGTGTCGGGTCAGTGGGCCACAGGACAGGCGGTGGGCGGTCAACTGCCAGCAGTGGGCGGTTCACCGCCAGCGGGGAAGGGGGAGGCCCCTGCCACCGCCCTCCAGAAACCTCCAGAACCTCCAATACCTGTTTCAAAACTAACCTCAGCAAACGATACAAAATCACGTGGGGAACAGATGGACTGCCCCCAGACTATAACAATAGCTCCAGTGTTTGTGTTGGCTGGTGACTGCAGGTAGCAAAATTTATGTGGCAGTTGGGACGAGGCAGGCGGCGGCCAGGCAGTGGAAGGAGTATGCAAAGGGACACCGTCAAATGTGACAGTCCCGGTAGCATGCAGTAGATCCAGGTTAGGTAAGGTAAATGCCGTGTGCCGGCATGTAACATGCTGGGAGGGCTCCAGCCCTTCCCCTTGGGGCGTGGAATGGGATGGGGGCGATCCTGTACAGATGGGCCGGATGCAAACTATCTCCCGCTGAAGGTGCCACAACAATCAGCACAAACACACAAACACGCACATACAAGCACACACAAGCACACACACACACACACACACACGCAAGCACACAAGGTATGCCCAGGCGCATGCATCTGTGCACAGTGCGATGGGCTCAAAGCTCAAATGGGAGCATGAAAACAAAAACACACGCAACCACACCCATAAACACACAAACCTGCAGTGCTTGGACCGAGGGGCGCTTGTGCAATGGGAAGTGGCATACACCGATCCATCCCGTCACCCCTGTGTACCAGCCCCACAGGACATGACATCAACATCTTACCCAGTACGTGTGCGCTGATTGTTGGGAACTCTTGAGGTCATTCCCAAGCAGCACTGGTCCCAATTATCCTACCGGCCGCTGCTTGGAGGGGGCGCAAGCAGGTCTCAAAGCGCTCTACACATGCACGTCCTGGGGTCTTGGAGGGGGGGGGGGCAGAGACGTTATGGAGTGTTTGTGCACTTGACAAGGGAACATCTCTTTGTTTCCTGTCCTGTTGGAGTCACCAGACGGAATTCATTCCTAGAGGGATGAGGGGAGAGGGGAGCCCCCCCCCCCCCCAAAACCTAATCTCAACAAACTACACCAAATCATATGCAGCACAGATGCACTGCCCCCAGACTATAACAATAGGGGAATGGTGCAGCACGTGGTTGGAGGGATGTCACGTGTACGCATGCACGCGTGTACAGTGTTCCTTCACAGTGCGACTGGACGAACGGCCACATTGGAGGAAGACGCACGTGCACGCAGGCATCGACAAAACGACACATCAGCGGGTGCTTTGCTTCGCATTCATTTGTGCGAAATCACTTCATCCAAACTTTGGATAATATGGCGGGCGGCTTTCCACATCTCTGCCCATACAACGGTCCACGTTGGCGCCTGGTCTCCCAAATCAACGAGGGCCGGCAGATTCAACTGAGCACACGAGGATGTATGCCGTTGTTGGAGTCCAGCTATCAGCACAGAGATTAATACACTTGTATTTCTCCGGTTTCCGTGCTGAACCCCGGCTTCAACAACCACTTGTAGGCATCAATTGCGTACCCAACTCCACTAGGCTAAGTGGAGCCACACGCACGGCACGTGGCAAAACCCATGTTCATTGATTGCCAACAGGAGGCCGCAAAATTACAGCACCAAAATCGCCAGCATCAGCATCAGCACAAGCACCGGCACCAGCACCAGCACCAGCACCAGCACAATCAGCAGAAACAGCACCAGCACCAACAACAGCACAACCACCACCAGCAGCAACAGCACACGCATAGTCAGCAGAAAAAGCAGCAGCAATCACTACCAGCAGCTACACCGCTAAAATTGCAAGCACCAGCACCAGCACAATTCGTTGAATCAGCAACATCACCAGCACCAGCACCAGCACCAGCACCAACACAAGCACAAGCAGCAGCACATCACACACCATCACAACATCACCAGCACCACCATCATCCATCAGCTGTTGCTATTAGTGCACCATACCAGCAACAGGGTCAAAGGTAAAACAAAAGAAGAAAGAACATCCCATGGACCACCCAATTACCATTAGTTGAATCCATGTTTACATGAAGATGACAGCAACGGAGTGCCATTACAGCGTGCTTCAGATTTTCCCGGTCTTTCTTGATTGTTTCGTCGATTTGCGACCTTTCGTAACAACATTAGCTTTCTCCATACCCTTACGCTTACCCTCGGCCCCAAAGTTGTCCACCGGTTGTGTCACCATGTGCGTGTTGTGGGCTATCACGCCCACAACACGCCGTGTTGCACACATATGTGCTTCTGAGTATTACACTTCCTTTATGTATGATACACTGCCTGCCACTGCGACGCCCTCAAACGATCGACCCTCTCGAATACCATCCTCGCCCTTCACGCCCTACACAGCCCCCTGTGCCGAGCACCGCAGCATCATATCGGGGGGCATGTGTATATTGTTTGAAATCTGTGAGAAAAGGCCGTTTCAGAAATGTATGGGTTGGGGGGGTTAGGTGGTCACATTTGTCAGCACAGGGCTACACATTGGACGGTGCACACAAACAAAGCACTGCAGCTTTGAATCATCTCTAATCTTCGTTTGATGGCCCCTTTTGATGGTGTACTTCTGTGGATGCTAGTACTTCACGTTCTTTTCCACATAGAGGCCCACCCTCTCTGAGGCCGTACACGGGGGTCTTAACGAAATTTTTCAGACCACTCGAAAAAAGGGGTAGTTTGGGTACTTTTTGCACATTTCAAACCTGGCCGCTGAAAAAAGGGACAGTTTTTACCATTGACCCAATTTTCACCTTTTCGTCTCATGCCACAGGTCCCAGGGTCGCAATTTCAGCACCCCTTGCCCCGTGCTGGCATACCAGGAATTTTAAATTATTAGTCTGATGCTTGCCACAGGTCCCAGGGTCCCAATTTCAGCACCTCCTCCCCCCTGCTGGCATACCACGAATTTTTAATTTCTAGTGTGATGCTTGCCACAGGTCCCAAGGTCCCAATTTCAGCACCTCCTGCCACCCGCTGGCATACCAGGAGTTTTAATTTCTAGTGTGATGCTTGCCACAGGTCCCAGGGTCCCTATTTCAGCACCTCCTGCCGCCTGCTGGCATACCAGGAATTTTAATTTCTAGTGTGATGATGGCCACAGGTCCCAGGGTCCCTATTTCAGCACCTCCTGCCCCCCGCTGGCATACCAGGAATTTTAAATTATTAGTCTGATGCTTGCCACAGGTCCCAGGGTCTGAATTTCAGCACCTCCTGCCCCATGCTGGCATACCACGAATTTTTAATTTCTAGTGTGATGCTGGCCACAGGTCCCAGGGTCCCTATTTCAGCACCTCCTGCGTCCTGCTGGCATACCAGGAATTTTGAATTTTTAGTCTTATGTGCACTCCTTGATCACTTGCCTAGTGGCCCACTCCACGGCTAATCTAGGGAAATGCCTGGACTGCCCGGCCTTGTGACCCGGGCTGGGGTGTTCCCGCCATACAACAATGCTTGAGTCATGTGACAAAGAACTCGGGGACGGATTTTTTTGCGGTAGGTCTTGGACACCATTTTGGGCACACCGGCGGAAATTTGTTGGGCTGGCCGCCGGTGGCCGTTTTTTTGCCCCACATGCAACATTCAGGGATAGTAGGCCATTCACGATTTACTTCTTGCGCTGCTTAGCCGCGACATTGGGTGTCGACGAGCTCTTCCTCTTTGCGCCTTGTGCGTGCCTTGGGAATGCGGTACTGCTGGTCTTGGTGAGTCTCTTGCGTCGCCCGGGTGCTTGCACTTCCTTGGTCGAGGATGGGGCTGAGATCGCGGATCCCGAAGTACTACTTGGCGAACTCGTACTGCTCTGGGACGTGGAGCTGCAGGAGGAATCTACGGAGTTACTACCATCCTCTTGGCTGGTCTGTCCCCCTCGCTCTCCTCTTCGGCATCCTCGGTGTGTGCTTGCCAATCAGAATTTGTGGCATTGGCCCGTCGCTGCCCACGAAACATGTCACCTCCGGCGTCGGATGACGAAGCTGCGTCCGTTGTACTTGTCGACGGTTGGGCGGTCTTCTTCATGACCGTAACACGTGGCGCACACGATTTCGTCCGTGACCGTCGCTGTGTTGAAGTAGTAGTGCGCTTGTGCCTTGACAACCCAGTCCGAAATGTCATAGTCGGCCATGTTGGTCTTCGGGTGGCTCTGGTCAAAGTGCATCGTGATGTTCAACGTGAAAGGCGTGGCCTTACAACCGGGGACTGGATCACCGTCTTGCCTACGAGCTCCGTTTTGCACTCACCATTGCTCTGCCCGCAAAAGCCAAAAGCTTCAAACTGCCCACGCTTGTCGGCATCGGGTACTTGGTCTCCGCGCTAAAAATGTGCTGCCACATGATCAAGCATCTTCTTCACGGGCAGAGCTGCATCACAGAAGAAACATTTTTTTACGTCTTGTGGTGGCCTCAAAGTCGTGTGCTCCACTCCTGAGTATGGACTACCCTACAGCTGGGGGCAGGTTTTAATGCCGTCTGTGCTATTGATGAAAATATTCACTTGCTCGACGGAAAGCTCCCACCTTCCATTCGACTTAATGTTCAAGTTCACAAAGCAAACATCTCGGGATGGGAACTGCAATACCTTTCCCCATCGGCAAGTCCATTCAAGGGTGTTGGTACCCAAAGCTTTGAAAGGTAGGAACTCCCCAACGACGGATACCCCTTCACCTTCTTGCAGCCAAGTAATGCTTGGTCCAATAACAACATTCCCCTCTTTCGTGCACTACACAAAACTGAAGACTGCAGCTGACGTGATCGTCTGCTTGCCCTCCTTGAATGTGCACAACGCAAGGAATGGGCTGCCGTACATTATGCCATCATCGTCATTGGCTAGCTCACGACCGGTTCCAGGCACCTTGGAATGGCATTGAACACGACGTGACTTGTCCCTTGAGAGCTTCTCGATGCCCTTGTTGAATGGCTCATTGACATATTGTGCAACGTGCACGACACGGCCATTTGCACAATGCAAGTAAGCAGCACTCTTGTTTGTCCCACCTCCAACAGACAGGAACGATTCAAAGATGGGGTCACCGTCAGAGTTCTCGGCATCAGGAATCTGTGTGCTGGGGGGGTTCTCATGCAGCATCGACGGGTCCTCCTCCGCCTCCATTTCGCTTTGCAGGCCCACACCCTGTGGCTTCAACAGTGTAACACCGTGAGAGAAGAGCTCGTCGAAGATACCTGTGCACTTGTCCTTCAGCTGAGGGTGCGCATTTGAGATGCTCTGTGCGTCATCGACGGCAGCACGCCAAATCCTCACCAAGTTGACAGATTTCACACGGACGTCTTCTGTGTAGCTGTGTGGGCGCAGCCGGTCAAGACCATACCGTTTCTTATGCCGCCTCCATGTCTCATGGTCCTGAAACACACTTTGTATCGCAGTCAAGGAGCGAAGGAGGTCTTGCAGCTGCAGCATGTCAAAATTCCTATTGTCCTCCAGCATTCTGAGTAGGCAGAAGACCTCCTCCACAATTTGGGACCCCATCAAGCCCATGTAGAACTCTGCATCTGGGCAATTCTGCTGCAACCAAGAGATTTTGTGCAGAACACTTTGAAAGGTGCGCTGCAAATGAGCATACAAAGATGCATTCAGGAACTACTGCCCAAGCTGGTTCCGGCAGTGCAGCAACAATAGGTGGGACACAGCCAGCCTGTGCACCATGTCGCACAGTGGCAGATCGGAACGGAAGTAGCCATCGGTCAGCCCGGTACAAATGCGGTCCGAAAGTCGTAGATCAGCCAAGACTACACGTGCTGGAGGATCAAGGAGGCCATCATCTTTATCCATCGCCACTACTATTCGGCCCACATCCTTCGACACCTCCAATGCATACCCAACATGCTGCTTGTCCTTCGCATTATATGCTGCATGCCGGAATTTTAGTTCCAATGTCTTGCCCAAGTAGCGCAAAAGGGGAGCATTCGCCTTCTTGCCCGTGAGCAGCACCATGGAGCTCACCAGAATACTCAATGGCACCAGTCAGAACATCAAGTATGTAAGACATGCTTCTGCCTTGGTGCACCAACTGCTCCATAATGCGCCCCACTCTTGGAGGGGCATTTGGTGATGCCAAAGCTGCCACCATCTGCTTGTACGTTGACACCTGCAAAGAAACACAAAGATCGATAGTGTTGGTCTCGCACTGTCCCGACAATGATGGAAGGCAGGGCCGAAGAACCTGCCAATCCAGAGTAGCGCAACGTCGCAGGGTGTTCAATGTGTTCTTGTTGCGCTCCCTCATCTGGGTAGTTAGCTCGCGGAACCGATCGCCCAACTTGCCGATGCCAAGGTGCGTTAGGTGTGTGCCATTTGGATTCGTTGTGACCTTCTGCAGCATGCGCAACAAGTCAACATTGCTGCCCAAAGACGTGCATGGCACGCATGTAGTACCGTCTAGTTCTGGGACTGTGCATGGGGGTTGAAGGGAGTAGACACCCTTTGTTGTGGCCATCGACATTGCTGCTTGGGGCTGCTCTGCAATGTGGTACATTGAAGGTCACGGAGTACGAGATGATGCGGGCTATTGTTGTTGCTTCCGGTTGCCACGCTATTGCCGTTCCCAACAATGGACCTTGTGCTGGCAATCTACTTTTATCCGCACAGGTTGTCAACCTTTCTAGTTGGAATCCGGGTGGCCGTCTTGTCATCGTAATCTTCCCATGAAAATTTCATGTTTTGTTCTTCACTAGGCTCTACAATTGCACGACAAAATCTCCATCAGCCCGCAAATCCCAATTGAGCTAAAGAGTGTCATCCCGTCCTTCGAGGCCATCTTGCAAACACCACGCGACCGCTCCTTCTACATATGGACGTACGGGACATGGGCCGTCGCTTTGGGTGCACGCAATGAGGGCTGGTTTTATGTTGATGTCCATGGTTCCAGGCAAGCACCCAAGGAAGGAGCCTTATATGCACAACTCAAGTGTTGGCGTGACGCTTTCACAAGACTAATGGTCCCAGATGCCACACAGCGATCAATGCAACATTGCCATCTGAATTTGCATGTTGTCAGTGTGCCTTCCACTGTGACAATTAGCACTGTTGAGGCGCAAGTTTTTCAAAATCAGGATGCCTCGGCCATTCGTGAGAAGTGGAACGCCCTACTTGAGCTCTCCATTTTGGACAACAGCCCTATACAATCATGGCATGTCGTTGCTTGTGCACGGGATGTGGAAACCTTCATGTCGGATCAAAATGTTTCTGTTGTCAATAAGGCCTGGGTGGATACCACTAATTTCAAGCGCCAGCAGCATGCCTCAAAGCAAGGGCACACATCCTACATGTGTGCTTGTGGACGGCCAATGCGACTCGAGGCAATTCCCGGACATGGGTGGTATCAACAGCACCTAGATAGTAGTGGCCCACACAAAACCTTCCTCGTCATAGGTGTCTACTGGGAGGACAAGCTAGGGTGAAGTGCAGCCCCCAAACCTGCGTCCAAACCCAAGGCCTCCAATCCTTTTCAACTGGCAGCACGGCAATCAACTGCAGCATCGCCTGTAATGCCACCGCAAAAGAATAGGCCCGGACATACTGGTCAAGTGTCAACCCACCAGGTATTACACAACATTGCCGTGCTCCAGGGGGGTGGTTGAATGGAACTGTAGACAAGGCAAGGGGAAAGCAGCCCATACCACAGCCCCAGCCCCAAACACTCTGGCAAGCATCAGGCTAAAAATTCAAAATTCCTGGTATGCCAGCAGGGGGCAGGAGGTGCTGAAATAGGGACCCTGGGACCTGTGGCAAGCATCAGACTAAAAATTAAAAATTCTTGGTATGCCAGCATGGGGCAAGAGGTGCTGAAATAGGGGCCTTGGGACCTGTGGCAAGCATCACACTAGAAATTCAAAATTCCTGGTATGCCAGCGGGGGGCAGGAGGTGCTGAAATTGGGACCCTGGGACCTGTGGCAAGCATCAGACTAATAATTTAAAATTCCTGGTATGCCAGCAGGGGGCAAGAGGTGCTACAGTGAAACCTGATGAAGGTTGGGCCTTTGCTGGGCCACTAGTAGCTGATGAAGTTGAGGTCCCCGGTTCCGATCGGCTGGGTGGTGGCCCTTGTTGGCAAATCAGCCCAGGGCAAACGATGTCCCCAAGTTGGAGGCTGAGCACCTCGGAACAATGTTGTTGAGGCATGAGGAAAGCTGAGCACAATGTTGGGAAGGGGAAAAAAGAGTGGACGTACTTGAAGGCCATGAATTGTTTGCTACACAACAACTACATTAATGGGGACGGTGCAACCTGTGGCAAACATCACACTAAAAATTAAAAATTCCTCGTATACCAGCAAGGGGTGCAGAATTTGGGACACTGGGACCAATAGTAAGCATCAGACTAAAAATCAAAGATTTGTGGTGTATAGGGTGCAGAAATTGGGGCACTAGGAGCTGTGGGAGGCGTTTGTACAACAAATGTGCGAAACGGGTGTTAACCAAAATTTTTGGCCCCCTCAAAAAAACGGGGTAGTTTGGCCAAACTATACCCCCTGTCGGAAATTTGAGATTCGCCCCCCGCCCCCCCCCCTCGTTGGGGCACTAGTCAGCCGCACCTCTGAGATCCCCTCTGCAGGCAGGACCGCCGAGATCTCCGAGTCGCTGATGCCCAAAGCCTGCGCAATCGGCAAAGCTTCCCACAGGTCACGAAGACATGCAGCTGACGGTCGTGTGGTGGGCGTCGTGCCATGCAGCCAGGCAGGAAGGTACAGCGCCATCTCCGCGATGTCTTCGAAACTGCAAGCCCGAATGGAGAGGGGGCGTGGAGGCTCACATTTGAGGTTAGGCCCTCCAGCACCACAAAAGCAAGAAAAGAAGGAGAGGGGAAAGCTGGAGCACCACACCATGAGAATGCAAACAAAATGCAGGGCGCACGATCCAGCCACGACACAATCACACAGGGACCAAACCGTGGAAACAATGGACAAACAAAGACACAAAGGAATCCGACAGAAATTACTCGGTGTTGAGGCAACCCCTGCTCATGTGACCCGCCTCTTCTTCCAAAACGGTGGGGAAAGAACTCCCACAGCCAATGCAAACTGCTAGATGAAATGCCAAGCCGCCAATTTCAGTATTCGCCAATTTCAGTATTCTAGACACAACGCCAATCAGCCATTGGAGACATTGGGCCAATCATTGGCATATATCCGAGGACTGCAGCGGATGCTGAGGAGGCCAAACCACAGGAGAAGCCGGTTGCTTCTGGGCAGAGCGTCATCTTAAGATGGTGTTGTCAGACCACGAACAAGTCCCCGGAAACATGCTAATGCTGGGCTAAATCTCCTTCTGAAACCAACTTCCAATAATCCCGCCAACCTGACCCATGTCACTGGGAACGCTTCCTATGCGCCGCAGGCGCACCGCAGGCGCCACAGGGAAAGGAAAATTAGCTTTTCAACAGTTCAAACTACATGTCTCGTGTTTAGAATTTTCTTGAATTTTAGGCGAAGAAAGCACGTCAAACGCGCACAACGACCAAAACCACAGGCAGAACGGGCAAAGTGAGCAAAGTGAGTGCACTCATTCAAAAGTTCCGTGCATAAAGGGTGCCATTCCACCTATATTCTGGCATAATTACCCAAACTGCGCGCCGCAGGTGCTGCAGGCGCCACAGGGGAAGCGTTCCCAGTGGCCCCACAGAATGGAGAGCAGTAAGTCCTCCGGTCCTGCCCACTGACACACTGGCCCTCCATGAGGCTGTCCCAAAAAGGTGGTTCAGTGTTGCTGTTTAGCAGGCAAGCAGGCCAAGGCGCTTGTGTCTGCCAACCAATTACCTGACTCCGTGCACCTCCTTACTTGCTGGAGTAGAGGAACACTGCGGCTATAACGCTACCGAGAGAATGCGAATATGGGCCAGGTAATGAATGCCTGCAATACATTGCTGCCCATGGCAATTACCCACACAAGGGCACCAGCGGACCTACGTCTCAAGGAAAATGCATTGCAGGTACCACTTACTAGCGTTTACATCGGAGAGCAAGGCACCTGTGTCGCGATGTCGACGGTGCCGACAGCAAGAGGCCTTTAGCCAATCCTGTGGCAAGCTTCAGTGTGCGTTCTCCGGTGCCATACTGGCCTTTGGCGTAGCGACTGCAACACAATGGCAATGATCCCAATGCCAGGACATCTCCAAAGGGCGAAGAAAAGTTTTTTCTCCTGTGATATCGGTACAGTTCCTGCAAATGGTGTTCCTGACGTTGACCAACTGTCAACTACCTGTGCACCCATGGGTCCATGCACGCATGCACCTATTTCCCCATGCACCCATCCACCATTGGTGCATGGGGGCATGGGTGGATGGCACGCAATTACCCTTGCACCCATGCACCCAGGGCCCATACACCCATGTGCCCATACGCCCGTGTACCTAGGGACCCAGGCACCCTGGCACGCATACACCCATGCACCCATCAACCCATCCCCATCCACCCTTGTACCATTGCACCCATGCGCCCATCCCTTTGCAACACACCCATGGACCCTTGCAGCCATGCACCCATGCAGCCCTGCACCCTTGCCTGTCCACCCATACACCCATGCCCCCATGCACCCATGCCCCCGTGCAACGTGACACGCATGCACACGTCCGCCAATGCAATCATGCACTCGTGCACCCACCTATGCACCCATGCACCCATGCACCCATGCACCCTTGTACCCTTTCGCCCATGCGCCTTTGCACCCATGTACCCATGCACCCTTAATCCCATATGACCTTGCACCCATGCAGCCTTGCACCGATGCACCCTTGCAACTTGGTGTCACATTTGGTTCAGCTTCCCCGCCACATTCACCTTTCTGCCATGCCAATGGTGTCTCCTCTTGTAACCGCTGGTGTCTGATCCACCAACCCACAGATTGGCACGCCATCTGACCAGCTGTGCTACGACCGCTGCTTCCAAGTGCAAAGAGCTTTTTTTGAAACAATGGTCGGAATAGTGCGGCACTGAAACTTGTAAAGCACGAAAAATACAGTATTCACCATGGTGCCCTTCGTGAGGAAAACGACCAGCAGAAGTATTTTTAGCCCCTCTACGGGCAATCGGGTTGAGAGAAAGCTATGGGGGCTGTCGGTAAGGTCACAACCAGCATTTCCTTAGCAACGTAATAAACGAAATTCCAATTTGTCACAAAATGCCTGGATGTGAGAATGGGGGGCAGGGAGGGAGGGAGGGGGGGGGGGGGCAATGTGCATACTCTTGCAAAAAGGATCCCGTTGCCGCTGGTGGGATGAGATGGGCCGCAACAATATCCTTCTGGGCCCGCCGCATTTCTTTCACATCTACACAACAGATGCAAAGCGGACCCCAAAAGCATTCCCCCACGGTGTGTTAGCACGAAATTGCCCCAGCGTGACTCCCCCATCCCCCTGTACCTCCTGCTCCCCGTACCTCCGCCCCGCCCCAGGGCTCCCTAACGCCATCCTCCCGCGGTGCCCCCACGTACTCCACCCAGTACCCAGTACCCAGTACCGCTACCTCCCGCCTGACATGTGAGTAGCCAATGATTGGGCATGACACTGTAACTGTGGTGCTCTCCCAGTGAGAACCCCATTGCTTGTGTACTGGCCTCAATGTTACATAACAAGGGACGGGGGTGCAAAGGCACTTGTTTGCATTTTCTGTTGCACTTTTTGGTTTCAGCCACTGTTGGTGGTCCTTTGTGCTACCCTACCGCCAGCCCATTCCATTTACCTTGGGGCAGTGCATGCAGCCTCCAAGCAGAACCACTTCCCCCTCATCAGGACTGCCTGATGAGTGACCCCCTCTTCCCCCTCTCATTTGCATAGGCATGAGACTCCTCTCAACCCTCTCAACACCTACAGAATGCAGTGCTGCGACATGCGCAGGGCAAAGTAGGCACGAAAGAACAACACCACAAACCAGAACCAGGGACAACAGTAAGGCAAGGTCGATCCTCGTCAGAGCCAACGATCTTCATGACTAGAGCTCCCTGTGCTAGGGGTGTACAATCAGGGCAGTATGTCCTTACTTCCGAGGCTGGCATTGTACAGGCAATGGGGTCTTGTGGAGAGAGCACCACAATCACAGTGTCATGTCAGATTTCTCTCTTCCCTTTTACTTTCCTTTGCAGCCTTTGGGACATGTAGAAACAAAAGGCAACAAAGAGCAGAATGGGCAATGAAATAAGAGGGGGAAATGGCGCAAGAAAAATATCTTGCGGTCCGAGCCAGAGATCCTACTGATTAGAGCTCTTGGTTGCCTGCAAGTCTGAGGGAAAAACACAGCCACATTAGATACTAAGGAGCATAGCGCAAAGAAAGCAGATAAGAAAAGTCAGTGCTAGTCAGAGCCAATAATCCTATCCATATTATAAGGCCTGAACAGTCACTCTTGTAACTCTTACCGTCTGCAGCAGTGTTGGTCCATTGTGTTGGCCGTGTATGAGCACTTGCCGGGTTGGTGCTTCTCCCATGCCTGTGGACCGCTGCCACTGCATCAGTTTAGGACTTCAGGTGCTTGAACATAAAGTATGCCTGAAATCTGCAGAACATCATGTCCCAGTAGACTGCTACATTTCTGCGGTTAAAGATAGTATCCCTCCACACGTTCTTCCCCCACACCCGCCCACACCTACCCCCGAGGGATGCACAAAAGCCTGCGACCTGCAATGCTACGTGTGGAACCTCCAAGTAGGGTCAAAATGGGGGGACCCTCGCTCATACCTTTCTTTGCTCGGCGCTCGCTCAAGTCCCCCCTTTTAACCCTACTTTGAGGTCCCACACACAACCTTACAGATTATATGGTAACAGCGGCCCCACGTGATGCTCGGGATAGCCTTTAGTGTGCTAACCCTAATCAGGACTGAGTATTGCAACCAAGCTGGTGGCCAAGGGACGATTGCACACTGTGCACCATGCACTCTGCTCATTGCACACCACACACCGTTTTGTGAATTTTGGGGTGGATGAACGTTTAAATGTTGGGGGGTGGGGGGCAAGGAGCCCCTTTTCCACCCTCCCAACCTGTCACTATCACCGTATCACCGTATCACTTTGCCTTGCAGATCAGTTCATTGAAAGAAAGCAGTGCTGTCTCAGAATGGTGGTGCCACGGTGCCGGTGGATGGCCATGGCGCAGCCACCAGCCCTCAAATCAGTAGATCTCCTTTTTGTTTGTTGCTGCAAACCCACATGCTTGCTCTGCCCCCCCCCCCCCCAAAGGCCCTCACACGGCAAAAAATCTGGGACAAGGTACAACAAGAGCCAGTGGCTGGTGCCCCACCTCTTCCTACCACATTTCGATTTTGGACCACCTGAGGGGGAACACATGGAAACATGATTTTCAGGCCGACAAATGCATGTGCACGCCTAATAAGCCGTAGAATGACGCCGAATGAACTCGTGGAATTACGCAAAGCGGCCCTAATGGAGCTGAACAGTATTGCAATATGCTCGAGAAAATGCCTCATCAATTTTTCAGTGGGATATTGGTGCGTTTGAGGCCTGTGAGGGCTGAAAATGGTGGTAAACCTGCCCAAATTGACTAAAACAAACGTTGTACAGTTGCAATTGGATTCGTGGTCCAACTTTGAAAGAATGGTATTTGGGAGACCCTGGCCTGCAGAATGGCCTTTTGGGGAGTCAGCCCTGATGCAGGGCTCAGCTATTGATGGTGATTTTGGGTGGGTATAATTGGCTCGCCAATGTATCATGGAATTGGAGGCTAGGTCAAAACAATATTTGATTGTCTCAGTAATGCAACGTTGTGGTGTCACATCTGTTTCCAATGGATTGGCTGTTATCCTTGATGTGTACATGTTTTTTTTTGTCAATTTCACCCACACTCTATACTAGAACAGACTAAAAAGGGCTCTTTCGGACCACTGAAATGGCTGGAGAGTTGCAGCACGGGGATTCCCAATCTAAATGCATGAATGTGCTCACTATTGCTCACGGATTATTTGGAGGGGTTGCAGGGGTACCTTTTTGAGACGCCCGGACGAAAATCTACATATCCTGAAAGAACAAATCCTAGCAGCATGCAATCTGGGCCGAAAATGGGCTTTCACACGCTTGTTGCACGAATAGGGTGCCACTGGGAGGACCAAAAAATTTGGGGTATTTCATCGCCATATGACAAGATATCTTCCACCAAGATTCTTTTGCCTTCGGCAAGTCCACCTCGCAGAGAATCTATCCCAAGCAACACACACCCAAAATAGGGTATAAACGACATAAATACGGGCTAAAACATGCTTTACATATCTTGGACGGTCATTTTGGGTGATCACGATATCAAAAAAATAAGTTTCAAAAACTTCGATTTTTGAGCTGGCCACGGTGAAAAACTGCATAAGCAGGTTGTGTACCAATCCCTTGGGAGCCCCCGCCCCCCCTAAGACCTAATACCCAAATAGGGTGAAAAACACGTAAATACGGCCTAAAACATGCTTTACATACCTTGGATGGTCATTTTAGGTGATCACAATATCGAGGTGACTAGTTTCGAAAACTTCGATTTTTGAGCCGCCTAGGGTGAAAAACTGCACTAGCAGGTTGTGTACCAACCCATTCACTGGGCCATTATTGGTGGAAACAGGAATTTCGCGTCGTTGGCACGGGCATTTGACCGGCCTTCGGCAAGGCTAGAGACTGCAAAAAACGTCCTTTTGTATCCTAGTAGGCATATACTGTCACAACATCCCCACTTACACCCCTCAGAGTGGGGACCACGGGGTCACCGAGGTTGCCAAAACCGCCAACATAGCAAAAATGGCTGAAAAGTGCATAAACTGCATCAGCGCTCGTCCCACTCCACCCCATACAAACCCTATGGAGTCGGGACCCGGAAACACTTTTTCGGCTCAAAATCGAAAAAAAACCAAAAGATTCATGATTTTCGACCCAAAAAAAGGGGGGGTTATTTTTTCGACATTTTTGACCCCCCCCCCCCCACCCCCCCCACCCCCCTCCCTCAAAACCTCAAAAAAGTGGGTTTCAAGTGGGGGGGGGTCTGGGGGGGTCCGGACCAAAAACTCATTGGGGGATGCGTTTATTGGACAAAATAATGATTTTACAAGGGGTTAAACTAACAATTCAACCCCTTGGGGTAGGGTACGCAAATAGGCCCAAGAAGGCCATAATGGGGGGGTATGTGGCATTTTCCCCTATAAACGCCTGCCTGGCTTTGATCTAACAACCTCTGCGAGGTGATTTCCATTTTTGACCTGTAGAGGGTGGAAAACTGCAGTTCGTGCACACACCAAATACCATTGAACCACCTACAAACAGCAATTTTGAAGCTTTTGGGGGGGCCATGGCTCGGCCTAGATGGGCCCAGTGGCCACTACATTGGTCCCCAAGGGTGCTCAAATACCCATATTGTCATCAAATGATAACCCAAACCCATCCTAGGGGCAACAGAAGGGTTTCGGAAAAAGGCGAATTTTGGAAATCTTACAAGCGTCACTAAACAGCCTACACAACGGCAATTTCGGGGCTTTTGGGGGGGCCATGGCTTGGGCTATATGGGCTTGGCAGCCACTACGTGGGTCCCCATGGGTGCTCAAGTACCCGTATTGTCACTAAATCATCACCCAAAGCCATCCCAGGGGCGACAGAAGGGTTTCCGAAAAAGTCGAAAATTCTATTGCCTTCGGCAAGTCCACCTCGCAGAGAATCCAGTCCAAGCAACACACACACAAAATAGGGTAAAAACTGCATAAATGTTCGGAAACTTCGATTTGTGAGCTACGTACAGTGAAAAACTGCATAAGCAGGATATGTACCCATCCCTTGGGAGACCCCCCCCCCCCACCCGGACCTAATACCCAAATAGGGTGAAAAACACGTAAATGCGGCCTAAAACATGCTTTACATACCTTGGATGGTCATTTTAGGTGGTCACAATATCAAAAAAAAAAACTGGATGCGCAAACTTCGATCTCTGAGCTGCCTAGGGTGAAAAACTGCATAAGCAGGTCGTGTACCAATCCCTTGGGAGCCCCCCCCCCCCCCTGCAGCCAATACTCAAATAGGGTGAAGGGAAAACATGTAAATACGGCCTAAGACATGCTTTACATACCTTGGATGGTCATTTTAGGTGGTCACAATATCATAAAAACTAGTTTAAAAAACTTCGATTTTTGAGATGCCCAGGGTGAAAAACTGCATAAGCAGGTTGTGTACCAATCCCTTGGGAGACCCCCCCCCCCCCCGGACCTAATACCCAAATAGGGTGAAAAACACGTAAATACGGCCTAAAACATGCTTTACATACCTTGGATGGTCATTTTAGGTGATCACGATATCATAAAAACTAGTTTAGAAAACTTCGATTTTTGAGCTGCCTAGGGTGAAAAACTGCATAAGCAGGTTGTGTACCAATCCCTTGAGAGCCCCCCCCCCCCTGCAGCCAATACTCAAATAGGGTGAAGGGAAAACATGTAAATACGGCCTAAAACATGCTTTACATACCTTGGATGGTCATTTTAGGTGATCACAATATCATAAAAACTAGTTTAGAAAACTTCGATTTTTGAGCTGCCTAGGGTGAAAAACTGCATAAGCAGGTTGTGTACCAATCCCTTGGGAGACCCTCCCCCCCCCCCGGACCTAATACCCAAATAGGGTGAAAAACACGTAAATGCGGCCTAAAACATGCTTTACATACCTTGGATGGTCATTTTAGGTGATCACAATATCGAGGTGACTAGTTTAGAAAACTTCGATTTTTGAGATGCCCAGGGTGAAAAACTGCATAAGCAGGTTGTGTACCAATCCCTTGGGAGCCCCCGCCCCCCCTAAGACCTAATACCCAAATAGGGTGAAAAACACGTAAGTGCGGCCTAAAACATGCTTTACATACCTTGGATGGTCATTTTAGGTGATCACAATATCGAGGTGACTAGTTTAGAAAACTTCGATTTTTGAGCTGGCCACGGTGAAAAACTGCATAAGCAGGTTGTGTACCAATCCCTTGGGAGCCCCCCCCCCCCCCCCGACCTAATACCCAAATAGGGTGAAAAACACGTAAATACGGCCTAAAACATGCTTTACATACCTTGGATGGTCATTTTGTGTGAACACAATATCAAAAAAACAAGTTTCAAAGAAACTTCGATTTTTGAGCCGCCTAGGGTGAAAAGCTGCATGAGCAGGTTGTGTACCAACCCATTCACTAGCCCATTATTGGTGGAAACAGGAATTTCGCGTCGTTGGCACGGGCATTTGACCGGCCCTCGGCAAGGCTAGAGACTGCAAAAAACGTCCTTTTGTATCCTAGTAGGCATATACTGTCACAACATCCCCACTTACACCCCTCAGAGTGGGGACCACGGGGTCACCGAGGTTGCCAAAACCGCCAACATAGCAAAAATGGCTGAAAAGTGCATAAACTGCATCAGCGCTCGTCCCACTCCACCCCATACAAACCCTATGGAGTCGGGACCCGGAAACACTTTTTCGGCTCAAAATCGAAAAAAACTAAAAGATTCATGATTTTTGGCCGACAAAAAGGGGGGGTCATTTTTTCGACATTTTTGACCCCCACCCCCACCCCCCCCACCCCCCTCCCTCAAAACCTCAAAAAAGTGGGTTTCAAGTGGGGGGGATCTGGGGGGGGTCCGGACCAAAAACTCATTGGGGGATGTGTTTATTGGACAAAATAATGATTTTACAAAGGGTTAAACTAACAATTCAACCCCCTGGGGTAGGGTACGCGAATAGGCTCAAAAAAGCCCAAAATGGGGGGTATGTGGCATTTTCCCCAATATACGCCTGCCTGGCTTTGATCTAACAACCTCTGCGAGGCGATTTTGGAAATCTTGCAGGTGTCCCTAAACAGCCTTATTCAGCGTGAAAACGGCTAAGTCCTCACTAGCAAGGGGCCATATGGGGGGGGCGACCGGGGGTACCCGGAGTTCGGACCCGGGACCCCCGCCATGGGGTAGGGGGTCCATGTACAAGAAAAAAGTTGCCCCGGACCTGGGTCTAAATCCACACACAGCACCCAGAATACGCAAAGACGTTTTGACCCCCCCCCCCGACACCCCCACCCACACACCCCCACCCCCCCAAAAAGGGGTACCCGGGTACGGGGGGCTAAAGGGGTCAAAAACGAAAAATTCATTGGGGGATCATTTTCTCTCCTAAAATGATGATTTTACAAGGGGTTGGACATCCGGTACCATACCTTGGGGTATCGTACGCGAGTGACCCCAAAAAAGGGGGGTATATGGCATACGCACCTGCGCTTGATCTAATAACCCTCTTCGAGGTGATTTGGGCAGAAACTGAGACACCTACGATAGGTTGTTTGTTTTCTGCCCAGATTTTCCTTGCTGCCTGCTTCCTCCATGCTGTTGCTGCCAGAAACCCTTCTCTCGCCCTTGAGCCTGACATCAAGTTTTGACTTTGGACAGAGCTGGGTGGTGAGGCGTGCTTGGCACTGATAGGGCCAAGGAATGTTGCCACAGAATGCAAGTGTGAATCTCAAGGCAGAGTCTGGATTTGGATGGAAGATGAAGCAATGAAATCCCCAAAGACGCCACACATGAGACGTTGGTTGACACAGGCAGGGGCGAGTCCATGGCAATGGTGGGATGTGTGATGAAGCAGCTACACACTTGCTCCGAATTTCTCGGCGTAGGCTTGTTCGTCGACGTCTTTTTCCCTGAGCTTTACGGCGATCACGGCACATGCCGCCACCACGGTATGGTACGACCAGTGGCCCCACTCAGTCTGCCAACAAGAGGGATTGAGGGGATGCAGAGGGAGAAGGGGAGGGGAGACGTTTACGGGGCTCTATCAGAACGATGCCGGTCACCACAGTCTGCACATTGGGGTTGGGGGTCTGGAGGCCCCACAAATCCTGTAGGGCCACGTGGTGAAACCCTGTGCTTGGTAACATTTTGTGCAGGACTTCCCACATTCTGACCTGTTGCCCGGCCATTGCGGGTCCGCCATTCTGGGGCTTCGGCAACACTCCCACAGAACTGGTGCCATGTCAGGCGTCCAACCTGAGTACCCTGTACAATGGCAGAACTTTCACCTCGATTCATATCTACACCAGGACCCACTGCTGCATCCAGCAGATACACTGCATCATCCAAACACTGGGCCCTCCTGAATCCCAGTTCCCAGCCCAATCGGAGGTAGTGCACTGCCAAGGGTCTGGTCGGCCCCCCACTGCGTAGAGTGGTGTCACTCCTTCGAACCCAACAGGGCTTTGGGTTTCATGGATATACCTCTCGTGTGGACTGGAAATCATGGCACCTCCGCATATCGTTACATTGTGATACCATTTCCCAGGCCACTCACAACCACTTTACCAGTCAATCATTATGATGTTAACCCTGCTGGCAGTGGAGTAGGGAAAACATTTCTCCGACTCCAAAACCGGTGTTTTACTGTAAAATTTACTGTCCCAACGCGTTCTCAATTTGGCCTTGCAACCCAGCTGACTCAGCGGCTAACAATGGCTTCAAGATAACCCTGAATTTCCGGGTCTAGCGTCAATGTGACCACATGGAATAATTCCATGAATCTCTCCATGATGATGGCATCAAGTTACCACAGTTTAGCAATAGACCACAACACAACATCAACTGAGTTTGCAGTACAAAGATTCAGCAAAAAAAAAAAAGCGCAGGCTTTGTTGGGAAGAAAACTGCGTGACAAACCACGTGTAAGTGCACGGAACAGAACGTATGCGCCAATGAGTGTGCAGCATAGAAGGGAGTAATACCGAAGTGATACCCAAAGGGGATGACAGCGATCTGCTGAAACAGGAACTACTCCCGCTTGAAATCTGTTTGACAAATACGGTGTGGAATGGGCTGCACACTGGAGGTCATGGCATGTGTGTGTGTGTGTGTGTGTGTGTGTGTGTGTGTGTGTGTGTGTCTTTGTGCGTGTTGCAGAATGGAATGGGGCGGTATGGCATTTGCTGCAGTTGTGGGACACCAAGGAAATACTTGACCCCGGGCGACAAAGTAAATCTTAAATCTTCGTGTTGAGGCCTGTTTTGTCTGCTGTTTGAACCCTCGGAGTGCGATGATGAGGCGTGAATAACCACGGGGTGCCCGTGAATGTGCCGTGCACGGCCCACAAAGGGCTCACTCAACACCTTGCCTCGAGGTCTGGCTACAGATTTCTGAGTATCCTGCCCTATTACATGCATGTGTTGGGCACGTTGATGTTGTTTGCAGCCAATATGCGCATGCCCTGAGAGAGTGTACACTCCGTAGTGCATGCACTTTTTCTTTTTATCTACTGTCGTGCATTATTTGCACCGCCCTGTTCCCTCCAACCACATGCCATGTGCCAGAGCCACATGGCACACACATACAACACATGCCAACTGCCCACAAGACAGCACTACGCCAGCACATAGCACACAGCACACAGAACACAGAACACCATGCGGCACACCAGACACATCACACCACATCGCACCATACAGCACCACACAACACAGCATACAACAGCACACCACGCCACATCCCATCATATCACACCACACCACACCGCACAGCATGGCACAGCATGGCACAGCACAAACCCTTTGCGGAGGTGTTTCACGTGGCAGTCCAAGGCCGTAAATGGCTGCGTCATGTGGTTTCACCTGTATCATGCAAAGAACTTTCAGAATGGTTTCGCAGAGCCCCCCTCCTCCAACACATGGGTGATACAGAGCATGCAAAAGGTGGTCAAGGGTGCTTGTGTCTACAAGAGGAAGTTGGTAAAAAAGGGGGGCTCCGTAGGGACAGGCTGACCAACAGAGAATCACGCGGCAAACTAGCATTTGCACTCATAGCTCACGAGCCTGCCTTGTCATCTTGATGACTTTTTGGAACCGGTTGGCACCCCAGTCACAATACTTCTGCTATGTTGCTGTAACCCTTGCCGTTGTGTGTTGGCCACGGTGCTCCGTCGCCACAAAGAAAAAACTCTGCAATCATTGCGGGGTGGCGCACGGTCCCATTATGCCAGGCAGGCGTTGTGCTTCTGGCAGCCGTGGTGGACCATCGCCCCCTTCCATGGGGGCAAGTGCCGCAGAAAACCCACCCTAACGCATACCTCCGCCTCGGCCGCATCGACGCAGGGCGGCGTGCGTTCCCCACGGGGGGACAACGATCCGGTCGCGGCGGGCTCCGTTTGGCGCAGGGCCACGTGCGTCTCAGGCTCCTGAAGGGCAGGCGGTGGTGCACCGGTGACAGGGAGGGGGGGCACGCAGGGGCATCTCCATGGCGTGCAGTACAAATGGGTGCATGGCTGATGGACACGATTTGGGGGGGGGGGGGGCACAGCCCCATGGCGGGGCCTGAGATTAACATCCTCAAGGCTCAGGACCGTTGTACTACACAGTGGAATGGAACACGTCTCACAGAATCACCCACACACACCTCCGCCCCATCGTTTAGGGGGGGTGGGGGGGGCAGAGGAGGCGTGAGGAACGGGGTGCGTGAGCGACCGAAGCCCCCAAGTGATTGGAGGCTCGAGGGGCCGCCGCAGTCGCATGGCCACCGTGTCGTAGACCCCCTTCACGGCAGAGCGGGAGTGTTCGCTCTAGGTTGCAGTTGAGACACAGCAGTTGCTGAACCACGTCTGCATGTTTGAAAAACAGGCGCCATGTCTACGATCACAAGGATCACAAGGACTGTACTCGCGATGAAGATGGTTGTCTGTGCTGAAGGAACCCGTATGGCTCCTCCTGCATCTACAGTCACCATGACATATGGGGCGCAGGGGGCACGTCTGCAAGGGGTATTTAGTGCGTTCAACCACTGGCCCCTTTCTGGGCTGGTTAGGGTGTGTGAACAGTCATTGTCTGTTGATTCCGCCCCTAGAGGCCTGCCTATGCACAAGCACAAACACACACAAACACATAGTACCCTCGTTCTGGTGTTGAGGCCCGCCCTCTTCTTGGACAGGCCTCGATCCCACATTTTGAAAATGCACAATACCTAACCGTCTCCGGTTCTCATACTTTGGAAATGTGTATCCTTGACTAGACCCCGCTCAGAGTGGGGGAAAATGTGTCCCCAACATCGCCTGTCCGGTGCTCAAGGTTCGGGAAAATGTATCCGCACTCGAGGGATTCGAAACCAGAACCTTAAATGTGGCAGTCGGCCTAGCCGAGTAAACCGCCCGCTAGAGTGCTCAAAATGGGGAAACCTGTACCGTGATAACGATTTACCATTTTGAGCAATGGAGATGGGGATAAAATTTGGCCCATTCTGGGGACCGGCCTTTGAAAAGTGCACAAAGAGGCGGTGGCAAAAAAAATACACATGAACCACGGAGGCCGCTGCCAGCCAATTCGTGACCCCGAGGGGTGTTCGACAGTTTGGGGGGCTGTAGGGGGGGGGGGGGGTTTGGCATGACGCCCTGCTTGACTCCTCCTACTACTACTTAGGGGTTGACTACTCCTACTACTGCTTGAGAGGCTCTCAAGGGAGTGACCACGGCAGTAAGTCCCAGCGTGCTGGCACTGAGAAGCGAGCAGGGGAGAGACTCCTTCCCTCGCGTAGCGACTCAACCAGAAAAGGGACGCACCACGTCGTCAAGCGCCCGGACCAAGCCGGGAGAAGGGGGCCAGCAAGGGGCCCTACGCACCTCCACCCAACACGGGACACCACCGTCAACCCAACAACAACTCGCTCCTATGTTTTTGCTAAAACCACAAGCAAACACGCAAACACGAGGCAAAACACGCACGTCTCCTGTGGCACATCTCGTCAGTGTGCCGCCTCCTAGCGTCATTGGGCGGGACGGGTGGGCTGCTGGCAACAAGCAAAAATGCTCTACAAGTACAGAGGCTCACTGCACACACGCATGCGCACACACACACCACCCGACGAGCAAAACCAAAGCTCAGGCACGGCTGAGCTAAGATTTTGCTAAAACCACAAGCAAACACGCAAACACGAGGCAAAACACGCACGTCTCCTGTGGCACATCTCGTCAGTGTGCCGCCTCCTCGTGGGTCTCGTTCATGCCAAACTGCCGCATAACCCCCCCCCCCCCCCCCGGCGCAGGTCTGAGACCCAGCGGCTCCCATGCGCAACGCACGCCACACCCTCGAAGTATACGGCCGCCCCCAACATAAATCGCCAAAGGCGCCCCGCACACACCGGCGCCACCCGCCAGGCTTCAGGCGTCCGCAGACCAAGCCCAAGAGAGCGTGGACGACCCCTGCCGCCGCCAATGAGGAAGCGGTAAATGTACAGCGACCGTCAGGCACTGCCGCCCTGTCGCAGAGCTGCCCGGTCAGCCCAGGGCAGCACCCCTGAGATCCGCAGCAGATCCCAAAATGGCGGGCCAGCGCCCAACCCAGCTCCAACCCTAAGAAAGCATGGACCCCGGACCCACAACAAAGTGGCAGCGGTGCAGGCCAAAGGACCAACGCCCGGCATATAACCACAAAATCAGCCCGCGACATCCACGCAGGGCAGGGCCGCCTCTACAGACAATCGCCCGGAGGGCTCCCGCCTGCGCACACTGGACCTGCCAAAACGCAGAGAGAATACGAGCCACACACAACAACCAGAACATTGGCGCAGCCATGGAAGCCAAAAAACGCCCACAAATGCGCGAGCAATGCCCGGGCGCAAAGCAGCCCGGCCATCCCAGGGTGGCACTCAGAGACCTGACACAGAACGCAAAGCAAAGGGTGAGCGCACACTCCCACCCCAGCCCCTCGGAGACCGGCTGACCACCCAAAAAACAGACTACACCAACGGCCTGAAGTGGCCAGCTATTCTCACCACCAAGGGATAAGACCCCTGCACCCATAGATACGGGACGGGGGTACGACGACCCCCGTTCCAGTCCGTCAGCGACACCACCACCCTCTGACCTCCCCTCGACCCCGTCACCACATCCCACATCCCCCCGCAAGTGTGTCTGCCCCCCGGCTTCACCCCGGGGTCCCCAACCGCGGTGGTGCGCCGCGTCGCCTACACGACATCAAGTCATTGCACCCACCGACTCCTCCAAGCGGTACTGCAAAAAAACCTCGTGGAACTCCGCCCCCCCTTCACCACCCCCCGGGGACCACAGGCCCGCTCTCCACGAATGCGGCAGAACAAAGGGCCCCATAGGCACCCCCAGGGTCCACAAAAAAACCGTGCGCCTATCGGGAAAGGCCCAGAGATCCCCAACCCTGCGCGCCGCCACCTCGCGCGCCAAACCCAGATCTCCATTGAAGTTGTCACTCAACCTACTGATAGGATCAGCGGGATTATGTGAACCACGCACCCAGTGCATATATACCGTGAAGCCTGGGCACGACGCCCACAGGTAGCGGAAACGCTTCAGAATGGACTGCTGGAATTTACGCCCCACCTTGGCTTTACACCGAAGGAACTGCACTAGCGCCGCCGCATTATCCCCAAACAAATGGGCCTCCCGAACGCCTACATTGAGGATGAGCTTCAAGCCCCAGAGCAGCGCGGCAGCCTCCACACACTGCTGGTTGGGCGGTTGCTCCGCGGGCACAACCGATCGAGAACCCACATCCATCGAAAACAGGCCCAGCCGGTATTCACCCGCGTCCAGCGCCGCGTCGACGTAAACAACCAACGGCGATCGCTTCACCACCCTGGGGAGGGACACCACTGACCATTGCCTCCTGGCAAGCACGCACGCCACGCACATAGACTTAAGCAAACGCACTGGGGTAAACGGCAGCCGGGGGGGCGCCCAGAGCACATGAGCCCACACACCAGACAGGTGCGGACTGTGCCCAGAACCCGGGCGACATATCCACTGTGCCCGCCCCAAGAACTGCTGCAGCCGTTTTACCCTACAGGGTCCCACAGACAACCTCAACCAATGCGCAAACAGAGCTTCCCACGCGTTGCCAGCAGTCCGCACCTCCCCCCCCTGCAAATCAATATCCTTCCCCAGCCACACCAGCCGCTGCACAGGCTCTAACGTACTCTTTGGGCTGACTACAGCACCTGCACGGCGCAACGCCTCCGCCGCCCTTGCCGTCTGCTCTCGCACACGCGCGCGGCCGCGCCCCACAACCAGGACATCATCCAAGTAAATTAAAACCAGCACCCCCAACAGCCCCGCGCCGGCCACCAGACCCTCTAACACTCGCTGGCACAGGAGGGGGCTGTACTTCCACCCAAAGGGCAAGCACCGGAAAGCCAACACCCCCCCCTCTCCATCCGAGACGCGAAAGGCCCCCCAGAACTCGCGCGGCAGCTGAAGTGACCAAAAGCAATTACTCAGGTCGATGTGGCACATGCACAGCTCTTCCCCCCCCCCCCCCGGCAGGGACAGAATATCCCACACCGGCCTCATGCAACGCGCTCGGGCATAAAAAGAGGGGAGGAAAAAGGAGGACCCTTGCTGTGCCACCTGCGCCAAAAGGGCCAACACCTCCACAGAGGGGAGGGAGAACTTCTCCGGCCGAGACCGCATCTCCTCATTAAGGGGCACCAGATTGACAATCAAACTGCACTTCTCCTCCGTCTTGGGTATCGCAAAAACACCCCCATTGGGCCCAGGTGACCCCGGCGGCAGGGGGAAAAGCAAACCCTGGTCCCGCAATGCCCTCATCATGACCACCGCCTCATCCGACGGGGGAATTATCCCAGAAAACTGCCTGCCTACCAATTCTGCGAAGCCGTCCGGCACACAACTATCCCAGACCTCGCGGGGGATATCCACACACCCCACCGGCCCCAAACCCCGCGCCAATACCTCCTCCCTGATACGCTGCATAAGCAATTTGGGCGACGTCGAATCATGCAAGAGCGACTCCCAAACCTCAGGGCTAAATGAGGACAAAGCCACAGCCAAGACTCGCAGAAACTCCGGCTGTCTGAGATCACGGGCAGCTTCACTGCCCCACTCCAGAAACTGCAACAGGCGACGCTCCAGTAAACCAGGCGGTGCGCGGGGCAGACAAGCCCGCAGGGAGCACAACCAGGCGTCCCACTCACCGGTCCGAAGGCGCTCCCGCACCCACTGACCCAGCTCCGACGCGACGGGAAATTGCCGTTCGGGCAGCCGCACCCACAATCCTGGCCGGGCCCGCGGCCTTCCGCTTGCCCAAGACGGACGCGACCTCACCCGTCCTGCGGGCCGCGATGCGCAGCCGCCTGATGGAGGAGCCTGCTGCGGAGGCAGGTGGGGGGTCTGCATCCACATCAATGACTTCCCCCCCCCCGTCTCCCCGCGGCCGGCGCCCGCGTCCTGAGGACCCCTCAACAGCCGTAAGGGCCGGAGGGGCCCCCGGGTCACGTGCGCCAGCCCGGTCCTCCCTCCCAGCAGCTCCCGCAGCGGCAGGACTCGCGGACTCCCCAGGGCACGATCCACCCCGACCTCCTGCCGACCCATCCCCGTCACCTCCCCATTGTGGGGGCTCATCGGCATCAGGGGCACAGAGCTCCAGGAGCTCCTTCGGGAAAACGTCCCGGAGGGACACGGCGCGCCAAACGAACTCTCCTGCATGGTTGTCAGGGGGCCAGGGGAGGACAGCCTCGGTCGTGACGACGAAGTCGTCGGGCGCGTCGGCGTAGTGGACTGCCACCGTCTCCGAAAGCCACCGCCCCCACCAAGCCAGCCACTTGATGGGCAGCCCCAACCATCGCAGGGCCGCGGAGCCCCCTCGCCTCCATGCGTGCCACCTGGCGTGGGGGTTGTCGCTGCCCCCCAACGCGGCAGCCATGACCGACTGCATGAAAGCTGGTCCCTGCGGACAGAATTGCGCTCCGACGACAGCAGACGTGGCCCCCGTGGCATCGAGCCAGCCCAGCCACTCTCGGGCATACTTCCCGAGTCGCCTGCGCACGATGCGCGGCGCCACCTTGACCGTGCGGAACGCCAATCCCCGACACCGGGATCCCCCCCGACGGAGGGGCGCGGCCTCACCCACCCGCAGAAGGCAGGTGAATGCCAGGACTGCCATCCCATAGACGGTCCACTGCGGTCGCTCCGTGCAAGCCAGCGCGAAGTTGCGGAGGTCGTCCAAACCTGCGTAGGGCCGTAGGGCCGGCTCCGTGGGCGCCCACTTGGCACAGCGCCAGACCCGGCGACTGACGAACGCGGGCAGCCATCCCATGTCCTCCAGCGCCCGGAACGCCGACACTGCGACCTTGAGGGAGCTTCCCGAGTACCCCAGTCCCCATAACTGGAAAATGTAGCGGCACGCCGCTCGTTCAAGCTCGGATGTGGGCGTGTAGCCCACCCAGAGGGCCATCTTGCGGAAGTGGGTACAATACGTACCCATGGTGCTTTTTGCCCAGGAGGATGCCTGCAGGGCGTCCACGGAGGTGATCTCATCCTCCTTCCATATCCGTCTCCACGCTGCCCACACCAGGCGCCAGACCACGTCCTCGCCATCCCGGAAGTCCGACGGTCCGAGAACCACCAAGGCCCCCCGGGGCTCGGGAGGGATGGGCCGGATGGGGCAGCTTCCCCATCAGTCAAAGCCGGGGCACTCGTGAAACCAATGCCGTTTCACTCCCCTCCCAGCGTTCTTGCATGCCCGACACGCTGTCACCGGGGCATTGGTGACGTCCATCGGCTCGGCACCCGGCTTGGCGGTGTACAGGCGGCGGCCCCCCTCAACGCGGAACTTACCCTTCATGGCTTGCAGCCGCCGCCCCACCACCTCCTCCTCCGCCGCTCCCGTACAACCAGCGGACAGCACAGGCACATCGGACGCATCCTCGGCCGCGTCCGACCCCTCACCGACCGGTCCGGGGTCCAAGCCCTTCTTGCCCCTGTATGCCGACAGGCTAGTCACCGTGAACGTCCAGACCGCCTGGACAAAACTCCGAAGGCGCGTAAGTTCGTCATCATCCATGGACTCCAGCTGCCACACTTCCGTGTCCGCGGAGTCCGCGTCCACCACCGGCGCCAGCTCGTCCAGGATGGCGTCCGTGAACTTTTCCTTGTCCTTGTACTTGGAGACGTACTCGTGTTGGGGCACCTCCCTGCGCCACAACAAGGTGGACAGCGCGAGAAGGCTGGCGAAGACCCACTGGGGCTTAGAATCCAACTCCCTCACCTTCACGATTTCCGCTTTACACAGCGGCGGGACCTTCGCCATTTTCCTCTTGGACTCCGCCTCGGCCTTGGCACTGACCGCCTCCAACTGCTTGCGCAGGCCCTCCATCACAAGGGCCTGTCCCTGAACCAACTGCTTGAGCTCCAGAAGCTCTGGCGACACCGTCTGCGGCTGTTGGGGTGGTACCTCCACCTTGACAAAGCCCAGCGACGCCACATCCAGGTCGCACTGGGCCATGACGCAATACGAGGCGATCATCTTCACCAGCCCCACCTCCCCCAACTCGATTCCGTACTTGGCGACGAAACTAGCCTCCCACTCTGACCTGCGTTCCAGCAGCACCGACAGCTTCATCTCCACCTGCGAGGCAGCCCTGGCTATCTCCAGCATGGGAACGCTATCAATGAACTGGGAACAAATTGTTCCCTTCGCGAAGACGGCAAAATCGTCAACTGACATATTCACAGACCGGGTCGTTCCAAAGTGTCACGGAGCAGGCTCTACGTGTGACCACCTATGGTCTGCTGGCAACAAGCAAAAATGCTCTACAAGTACAGAGGCTCACTGCACACACGCATGCGCACACACACACCACCCGACGAGCAAAACCAAAGCTCAGGCACGGCTGAGCTAAGATGAGGTGGTCCGGGGAGTCGCGCAACGAAGTGGGCGGCCAGCGACGGTAAGAGGCCCACCCCACGTCACCCGCTACATCCTACTCCCCCGTGCACCCACGCATCCCCCACAACCCCCGTCCGCGCAGCAAAGGCATGAAGGAAAGGGTAGGGGGTTTGTGTTGCGCTCGCCAAAGGATGGACTGAGCGCGGGAACTTGGAGGAGAAAGGTTGTTATGTGCCCCCGTCGGGGAAACGACCCCGCAAGTGGCCATCCCAGGGCCCACCAGCCGCCGTTGGGGAGAGGTACCTCACCGCCGGCTTGGGATGGCCGCTTGGACGCACCTGGCCAACGGCGAAGGCATTTGCCTTCCTCTGCGTGGACTCGACGCAGAGAAGTGAAACAGGGCAAGTCCGGGGGCTCCGTTGGCACAACCGACCAAGGGAGAGGGAAGGGAAGGAGTGTGGTGAGGCCGATGGGCACGGTGGCCTACAGAGGGAAAGGCCAAGGGAAGGGAAAGGGGAGGGGAGAGGGAAGGTTAGGGCAAGGGAGTGACCACTACTACCCCTCCCTGTAGGGGTTGTAGTGGCCCCCCCCCCCCTGTAGGGGGGGGGACCCCCCCCCCTTCGTTGACCCAAACCCAACACCTTTTCCGTCAGGCCCCGTCCAAGCGCGCAAACAGACAAAGCTAACAAGATGCACTGTGACTGGTCATAGCTCATGATTGTTTTGCTGCACTGCAGCACTTTTAGAGCAGTACTGAATGTTGCCTTGAGTTCGCCCAAAGGCTATCAAATGTCTCTTAGGTTGCCTTGGGTCAGCTCTCTCTCCCCCCATGTGGAACCTGGTTCCCGACGCATGGTCGGTGCAGTGCTCTTAGTAAGTATGCATGCATAAGGGGTTATGCCGATATCCACTGGCCGTCAAATAGTGTCCCTTCCCCTTGTCACAAACCACAAACATATATAAAGCGAAGCGAAGGGAGAGGAGGGGCCTCAAGCATCGGAATCATCCTCCCACTCGTCGCGTGCCCTCTTGCCGGTACTCTTGGGGCGAGCACGCTTCTTTGGCCGGGCTGCTTGCGATCTTGTGACCCGGCAGGCTGCCGGCCCATCAGACATGGATTCCGATGGCACATAGTCACTAGTGCCTGACGGGGCACTACTGCTGGAGGATGCACTCGTCTCGGAGGAGGCATTGGTGGTGGAGTTGCAGCTACTACTACTGCCACTACTACTACTACCCTGGTTTGGCCCGGAGAGAAAAGCACGGAGAACAGTGGGCAGGGCCGGCGGCGCAGCAAGCTTCGCCTTCAGTGGCAATGGGGCCCGGAAATTGTCAAAGGCTTGCAACACCTTTGTTTTCTCCTCTTCGCTGCACCCGGCATAGTCACGGGACACACCAGGGTGCACTTGTGCCATGTGGTGTGGCATGGCGTAGGTGCAATGCCATTTTCGGCAATCAAGCACCTCGCAGCGAACTAGCAAGATGGTGCTAGGGTTCATCGTTGTTGGGGTTGCCGCGCTGTTTAGCCGTAGCCGATGGTACGCGAGACTGCAATTGCTATCAATTTTCTTGCCATGCACACTTGTGCTGCACTTGCCATATGTGTTGCCACACCACAAGCAAAACGCGCCTTTATTCGCACCCTCTTGGCCGGCCCACCTATGGCCTCGCAAAAAATGCCCAGCAATATGCGACCGCATTGAAGCGTGCATGAAAAATCGGTCGCAATTCGGAAAAGGGCAGGGCATACGTTTTGCTCCTGGAGCATTCCTCGGCTGCTCACGGTATTGAGCACAACCCAACGCCGCATACGGCACAAGCGGCACTGCCTTTGGCAAGGGGACATGCATCGAGAAGCGCGAAAGCTGTTCAATGTCATTCTGCGAGAACTGCCCTCAGAGCGGGGGGCAGAATCAGAAGTGGCCCACAAGTGGGCAAGGTGGCTACATAACCCCTCCGGCTTGGGGGATCCCCACCGCTTCAGAGCGGGGGACAAAATCAGAAGTGGCCAACAAGTGGGCAAGGTGGCTACATAACCCCTACCGCCTGGGGGATCCCCAGCCCTTCAGAGCGGGGGGGCAGATTCCGAAGTGGCCCACAAGTGGGCAAGGTGGCTACATAACCCCTACCGCCTAGGGGATCCCCTCCACTCAAGAGTGGGCGACAAAATAAGAAGTGGCCCTCGCGGTCACACTTTTTGCTGCTCCCGTCACTCAATTGAAATTTGGCCCGACAACCCCGGGTGATTGGAGGCTTGAGGGGCCGCCGCAGTCGCATGGCCACCGTGTCGTAGACCCCCTTCACGGCAGAGCGGGAGTGTTCGCTCTAGGTTGCAGTTGAGACACAGCAATTGCTGAACCAAGTCTGCATGTTTGAAAAACAGGCGCCATGTCTACGATCACAAGGATCACGAGGACTGTACTCGCGATGAAGATGGTTGTCTGTGCTGAAGGAACCCGTATGGCTCCTCCTGCATCTACAGTCACCATGACATATGGGGCGCAGGGGGCACGTCTGCAAGGGGTATTTAGTGCGTTCAACCACTGGCCCCTTTCTGGGCTGGTTAGGGTGTGTGAACAGTCATTGTCTGTTGATTCCGCCCCTAGAGGCCTGCCTATGCACAAGCACAAACACACACAAACACATAGTACCCTCGTTCTGGTGTTGAGGCCCGCCCTCTTCTTGGACAGGCCTCGATCCCACATTTTGAAAATGCACAATACCTAACCGTCTCCGGTTCTCATACTTTGGAAATGTGTATCCTTGACTAGACCCCGCTCAGAGTGGGGGAAAATGTGTCCCCAGCATCGCCTGTCCGGTGCTCAAGGTTCGGGAAAATGTATCCGCACTCGAGGGATTCGAAACCAGAACCTTAAATGTGGCAGTCGGCCTAGCCGAGTAAACCGCCCGCTAGAGTGCTCAAAATGGGGAAACCTGTACCGTGATAACGATTTACTATTTTGAGCAATGGAGATGGGGATAAAATTTGGCCCATTCTGGGGACCGGCCTTTGAAAAGTGCACAAAGAGGCGGTGGCAAAAAAAATACACATGAACCACGGAGGCCGCTGCCAGCCAATTCGTGACCCCGAGGGGTGTTCGACAGTTTGGGGGGCTGTAGGGGGGGGGGGGTTTGGCATGACGCCCTGCTTGACTCCTCCTACTACTACTTAGGGGTTGACTACTCCTACTACTGCTTGAGAGGCTCTCAAGGGAGTGACCACGGCAGTAAGTCCCAGCGTGCTGGCACTGAGAAGCGAGCAGGGGAGAGACTCCTTCCCTCGCGTAGCGACTCAACCAGAAAAGGGACGCACCACGTCGTCAAGCGCCCGGACCAAGCCGGGAGAAGGGGGCCAGCAAGGGGCCCTACGCACCTCCACCCAACACGGGACACCACCGTCAACCCAACAACAACTCGCTCCTATGTTGAGGTGGTCCGGGGAGTCGCGCAACGAAGTGGGCGGCCAGCGACGGTAAGAGGCCCACCCCACGTCACCCGCTACATCCTACTCCCCCGTGCACCCACGCATCCCCCACAACCCCCGTCCGCGCAGCAAAGGCATGAAGGAAAGGGTAGGGGGTTTGTGTTGCGCTCGCCAAAGGATGGACTGAGCGCGGGAACTTGGAGGAGAAAGGTTGTTATGTGCCCCCGTCGGGGAAACGACCCCGCAAGTGGCCATCCCAGGGCCCACCAGCCGCCGTTGGGGAGAGGTACCTCACCGCCGGCTTGGGATGGCCGCTTGGACGCACCTGGCCAACGGCGAAGGCATTTGCCTTCCTCTGCGTGGACTCGACGCAGAGAAGTGAAACAGGGCAAGTCCGGGGGCTCCGTTGGCACAACCGACCAAGGGAGAGGGAAGGGAAGGAGTGTGGTGAGGCCGATGGGCACGGTGGCCTACAGAGGGAAAGGCCAAGGGAAGGGAAAGGGGAGGGGAGAGGGAAGGTTAGGGCAAGGGAGTGACCACTACTACCCCTCCCTGTAGGGGTTGTAGTGGCCCCCCCCCCCTGTAGGGGGGGGGACCCCCCCCCCTTCGTTGACCCAAACCCAACACCTTTTCCGTCAGGCCCCGTCCAAGCGCGCAAACAGACAAAGCTAACAAGATGCACTGTGACTGGTCATAGCTCATGATTGTTTTGCTGCACTGCAGCACTTTTAGAGCAGTACTGAATGTTGCCTTGAGTTCGCCCAAAGGCTATCAAATGTCTCTTAGGTTGCCTTGGGTCAGCTCTCTCTCCCCCCATGTGGAACCTGGTTCCCGACGCATGGTCGGTGCAGTGCTCTTAGTAAGTATGCATGCATAAGGGGTTATGCCGATATCCACTGGCCGTCAAATAGTGTCCCTTCCCCTTGTCACAAACCACAAACATATATAAAGCGAAGCGAAGGGAGAGGAGGGGCCTCAAGCATCGGAATCATCCTCCCACTCGTCGCGTGCCCTCTTGCCGGTACTCTTGGGGCGAGCACGCTTCTTTGGCCGGGCTGCTTGCGATCTTGTGACCCGGCAGGCTGCCGGCCCATCAGACATGGATTCCGATGGCACATAGTCACTAGTGCCTGACGGGGCACTACTGCTGGAGGATGCACTCGTCTCGGAGGAGGCATTGGTGGTGGAGTTGCAGCTACTACTACTGCCACTACTACTACTACCCTGGTTTGGCCCGGAGAGAAAAGCACGGAGAACAGTGGGCAGGGCCGGCGGCGCAGCAAGCTTCGCCTTCAGTGGCAATGGGGCCCGGAAATTGTCAAAGGCTTGCAACACCTTTGTTTTCTCCTCTTCGCTGCACCCGGCATAGTCATGGGACACACCAGGGTGCACTTGTGCCATGTGGTGTGGCATGGCGTAGGTGCAATGCCATTTTCGGCAATCAAGCACCTCGCAGCGAACTAGCAAGATGGTGCTAGGGTTCATCGTTGTTGGGGTTGCCGCGCTGTTTAGCCGTAGCCGATGGTACGCGAGACTGCAATTGCTATCAATTTTCTTGCCATGCACACTTGTGCTGCACTTGCCATATGTGTTGCCACACCACAAGCAAAACGCGCCTTTATTCGCACCCTCTTGGCCGGCCCACCTATGGCCTCGCAAAAAATGCCCAGCAATATGCGACCGCATTGAAGCGTGCATGAAAAATCGGTCGCAATTCGGAAAAGGGCAGGGCATACGTTTTGCTCGTGGAGCATTCCTCGGCTGCTCACGGTATTGAGCACAACCCAACGCCGCATACGGCACAAGCGGCACTGCCTTTGGCAAGGGGACATGCATCGAGAAGCGCGAAAGCTGTTCAATGTCATTCTGCGAGAACTGCCCTCAGAGCGGGGGGCAGAATCAGAAGTGGCCCACAAGTGGGCAAGGTGGCTACATAACCCCTCCGGCTTGGGGGATCCCCACCGCTTCAGAGCGGGGGACAAAATCAGAAGTGGCCAACAAGTGGGCAAGGTGGCTACATAACCCCTACCGCCTGGGGGATCCCCAGCCCTTCAGAGCGGGGGGCAGATTCCGAAGTGGCCCACAAGTGGGCAAGGTGGCTACATAACCCCTGCCGCCTAGGGGATCCCCTCCACTCAAGAGTGGGCGACAAAATAAGAAGTGGCCCTCGCGGTCACACTTTTTGCTGCTCCCGTCACTCAATTGAAATTTGGCCCGACAACCCCGGGTGATTGGAGGCTTGAGGGGCCGCCGCAGTCGCATGGCCACCGTGTCGTAGACCCCCTTCACGGCAGAGCGGGAGTGTTCGCTCTAGGTTGCAGTTGAGACACAGCAATTGCTGAACCACGTCTGCATGTTTGAAAAACAGGCGCCATGTCTACGATCACAAGGATCACGAGGACTGTACTCGCGATGAAGATGGTTGTCTGTGCTGAAGGAACCCGTATGGCTCCTCCTGCATCTACAGTCACCATGACATATGGGGCGCAGGGGGCACGTCTGCAAGGGGTATTTAGTGCGTTCAACCACTGGCCCCTTTCTGGGCTGGTTAGGGTGTGTGAACAGTCATTGTCTGTTGATTCCGCCCCTAGAGGCCTGCCTATGCACAGGCACAAACACACACAAACACATAGTATCCTCGTGCCGGTGTTGAGGCCCGCCCTCTTCTTGGACAGGCCTCGATCCCACATTTTGAAAATGCACAATACCTGACCGTCTCCGGTTCTCATACTTTGGAAATGTGTATCCTTGACTAGACCCCGCCCAGAGTGGGGGAAAATGTGTCCCCAACATCGCCTGTCCGGTGCTCAAGGTTCGGGAAAATGTATCCGCACTCGAGGGATTCGAAACCAGAACCTTAAATGTGGCAGTCGGCCTAGCCGAGTAAACCGCCCGCTAGAGTGCTCAAAATGGGGAAACCTGTACCGTGATAACGATTTACCATTTTGAGCAATGGAGATGGGGATAAAATTTGGCGCATTCTGGGGACCGGCCTTTGAAAAGTGCACAAAGAGGCGTTGGCAAAAAAATACACATAAGCGCTGCCACACTTTTTCCCGCTCGCTTCACTCAATTGAAATTTGCCCCCTGCCAGAAAGAAAAATCTTAAATCTTCGTGTTGAGGCCTGTTTTGTCTGCTGTTTGAACCCTCGGAGTGCGATGATGAGGCGTGAATAACCACGGGGTGCCCGTGAATGTGCCGTGCACGGCCCACAAAGGGCTCACTCAACACCTTGCCTCGAGGTCTGGCTACAGATTTCTGAGTATCCTGCCCTATTACATGCATGTGTTGGGCACGTTGATGTTGTTTGCAGCCAATATGTGCATGCCCTGAGAGAGTGTACACTCCGTAGTGCATGCACTTTTTCTTTTTATCTACTGTCGTGCATTATTTGCACCGCCCTGTTCCCTCCAACCACATGCCATGTGCCAGAGCCACATGGCACACACATACAACACATGCCGGCTGCCCACAAGACAGCACTACGCCAGCACATAGCACACAGCACACAGAACACCATGCGGCACACCAGACACATCACACCACATCGCACCATACAGCACCACACAACACAGCATACAACAGCACACCACGCCACATCCCATCATATCACACCACACCACACCGCACAGCATGGCACAGCATGGCACAGCACAAACCCTTTGCGGAGGTGTTTCACAAGGCATTGCGGAGGACTGTGCGCGCGCAGCCGCATCGACGCAGGGCGGCGTGCGTTCCCCACGGGGGGACAACGATCCGGTCGCGGCGGGCTCCGTTTGGCGCAGGGCCACGTGCGTCTCAGGCTCCTGAAGGGCAGGCGGTGGTTCACCGGTGACAGGGAGGGGGGGCACGCAGGGGCATCTCCGTGGCGTGCAGTACAAATGGGTGCATGGCTGATGGACACGATTTGGGGGGGGGGGGGCACAGCCCCGTGGCGAGGCCTGAGATTAACATCCTCAAGGCTCAGGACCGTTGTACTACGCAGTGAAATGGAACACATCTCACAGAATCACCCACACACACCTCCGCCCCATCGTTTAGGGGGGGCGGAGGAGGCGTGAGGAACGGGGTGCGTGAGCGACCGAAGCCCCCAAAGGTGTGGAGGCTCGAGGGGCCGCCGCAGTCGCATGGCCACCGTGTCGTAGACCCCCTGCACCGCGTCCCTATGCATTGCACTGCGTATGAAAACCATCCTCTCTCGAAAGCATCTTCAGCGTTGGCAATGGGAGTGCTTGCTGCGCGCAGCAGGCTCCGCAGGGTACGGGTAATTAGCTTTAGGGTAATTAACACCGCATGAATTTTCCTCAATTTGGGGTGAAAGAAGTAGGTCAAACGGGCATAACGGCGAGGCACCATGGCCAAAAAAAAAAACAAAAATGTTGCAATCACCACTCCCCATTCAAAATTACGGTTCACAAAGGGTACAATTTCCCCTGTTCCACGATAATTATCCAAACGCGCCGCAGGCGTCGCAGTGTGCCGTGTTCAACAAAAGTGCGGACGGTGGCTGCACTTCCGAACTTCACTTCCAGTGGACTTCCCGATGTGCCCTCTACGTGCAGGCCCCTTCGGTGTGGGACAGGCATAGAGGAACAGACTGAACGAGTGCAAAGTGGAAACAGGTGACTGCTCAGGGGCCCGTAGGTCGATGAGTAAAAAAAATGTCGCCCAAAAAATGCGTATGTTGGGGTCGTAGAACATCACGACTGCCGCGGAGGAGCACCATCCTGCAGTGACAGAAGACCCTTTGTGTATGTCTAGAGGTCTGCCTGTCCCTTTGTTCGCCCGCCTGCCTGCCTTTGCTTCCCTCTCTCCTCCTCTTCCTCGCCTCGTGGCAGCGCGTGGGTGGGCGATGCCACCATCGCACCTGCTGCAGGTTACAGGACCCCTCTTTCTTGCTGCGCCACACAGCGTGGCCTCTTCCTCTGTCCAAATGGAAGAAGGAATGTGCTCCCATGGGCCATAAGGCTGATACCTTTTTTGTCTTCGTAACATAAATTGTGAAAAATGGAGAAATATGCATGTGTTGGCATGCAAGTCTTGATGGGACCCAAGCCAAGGTACTGAAACCACCAACGCAGAGCTCGGGGCGGCCTTGGGTTCTCCGAAGATACTTCCTTAGCACATGCCCCAGAAGTGATCAACATAGATGCTCCGGCTACCTTTGCGCTTCCGGGAATTAAGCAACCCCTATCCCGTCGGGGAGAAATCAAAATGGCTACATCACCCCTGCCTTCTCGGGTCCCCATGGTGGGAAGGAATAAAAATGGCTACATCACCCCTGCCTTCTCGGGTCCCCATGGTGGGAAGGAATAAAAATGGCTACATCACCCCTGCCTTCTCGGCGTCCCCGTGGTGGGGAAGAATCAAAGTGGCTACATCACCCCTGCCTTCTTGGGTCCCCGTGGTGGGGAGAAATCAAAGTGGCTACATCACCCCTGCCTTCTCGGGTCCTCGTGGTGGGGAGGAATCAAAATGGCTACATCACCCATGCCTTCTCGGGGTCCCTGTGGTGGGGACAGATCAACATGGCTACATGTCCCCTGCCTTCTCAGGGTCCCTGTGGTGCGGATAACTCAACCTAGAAGGAGGCAGGCAAATGTGGTGAAAATGAGCAAAAATGTGTGGTTCTGAAGTCCGATACCTAATCAAGTACCGAATAAATTAGTTCCCAAAAAAAAACGGTCCGCACAGGAAATGTTTGTTGGACGGGGGGGGGGGACCCAAAAAACTGCCTACCGGGGGTGGAGAATGGCCAACTTTTTGCACGGCGCACGGTGCGCCCCCGTACTGTGCTGTGCCGTGCTGTGCGCTGTGCTATGCCATGCAGTTCAGTGCATCGCTGCGCCGTGTAATGTGCTATGTGGTATGATGTGCCGTGTAGTGTGGTATGGTGTGGTGTGGTTTGATGTGGTGTGGTGTGGACACTCTTGGCCCGCGGGTGTATTGTATTTGCGGTACTGTAGACGCAGTCAGTAGAGAGTACCGCAAGAATCAAACAGCAAAGATCAAGTGATTGGTGAGCTACCACCTGATCTGATGATGGCGAAGATGCCGGCGCTTCGTCAACCACCACCTCCTCCTCCAAATCAAACTGAACCATCTGGGCGCGACGGGCGCCAGAAGGCCTAAAACGGGGCAGATAGCATAGGGGCATGCGTACCCAAGCATGCAACGTGCTGCAGCGCATGGGAATCAGCACCAGCATTCAGACAGCTGGTGTCCATGTGACAGAAAACCAATTTTCAGGAGCAAGGAGAAACTTCTTTGGCAGGAGGGCACCACATGCAGGACGTTCAAATCATCCGATGATGAATGGAACTTGCAGATGGCACTGCTGGGGAGGCAACAGTGTTGCACAGACGACCCTCCACAAATCTGCCTTCGTCAAACATGGGAAGGGCTACCTGGCGGAAATGATTTGTATATGGGACAGGAGTCCCGAATGCAATTAAAACCTGCCACATCCGCAACTTGCACTGCCACCACAAATTGGTTGGGGGGCACAGCGCTTAAGTGCCCATGGGCACATATCATGATTGCAGCAGTAAATGGCAGCTACTGCCCCGGATCTGGTCCAACGGAAGCAACAGTCCGGTCCAACGGTGGCATCCCTGATACCTCCCGCCCGTTCTGTGCCCAATGTGACGGAACAAGTCGGATCCAATGAGGTTCAGGCGACCAGACGAGACATTCTGCGTATGTAGATACAGCACGACATGGGGTAGCAAGAGAGTTCCCAGGCAGTCTCTAGGGTATTCACCATCATTGCGGGAAGAAACACCGCAAGGAGCAACCCCAGAGGTCTATATTGCAAACCCTTTGTGTCCTGCCTTCAGCTGAACCCGCACCCAAACACAAACCAGAAAGGTATGGACTGGCCAACGGCTAAGCCAGGCCCCGAGTCCCTCTTCTTAGCCCCAGCCCTGGCAAAACCACTAGCCATTGCCCAAACTCTAGCGTGGGCCCTAGCCTAAGCCCTGGCCCAAAACCCTAGCACAAACCCTGGCACAACCACGGGAAAGCCCAAAATTAGAGGCTTCAGGGCATACATGTTAGAGTCCTGCACTGTGGCCTGCTGCTTGGTGGGAGGGGCCTCGGGCGGGTCAGCATCTTCGGCTGGCCGCTTACTGGCGGCATCCTGGAGAACACAGGTGCCGCAAAGGATGTGGCGGCGGATGAAGGGGGTAGTGATGCAAAGGATGTGGGCCACAAGGCAAATTTTTGAAACAATTTTGCATGCGTTCGGTTTGTTGGCTCGGTACTCAGAGTGGGGGAGAAATGGGAGGCGAAGGTGGTGCTGAAACTTCTTTTCATTTTTCTCATAAGCAGAGCGGGAGTGTTCGCTCTAGGTTGCAGTTGAGACACAGCAGTTGCTGGACCAGGTCTGCATGTTTGAAAAACAGGCGCCATGTCTACGATCACGAGGATCACGAGGACTGTACTCGCAATGAAGATGGTTGTCTGCGCTGAAGGAACCCGTATGGCTCCTCCTGCATCTACAGTCACCATGACATATGGGGCGCAGGGGGCACGTCTGCAAGGGGTATTTAGTGCGTTCAACCACTGGCCCCTTTCTGGGCTGGTTAGGGTGTGTGAACAGTCATTGTCTGTTGATTCCGCCCCTAGAGGCCTGCCTATGCACAGGCACAAACACACACAAACACATAGTACCCTCGTGCCGGTGTTGAGGCCCGCCCTCTTCTTGGACAGGCCTCGATCCCACATTTTGAAAATGCACAATACCTGACCGTCTCCGGTTCTCATACTTTGGAAATGTGTGTCCTTGACTAGACCCCGCTCAGAGTGGGGGAAAATGTGTCCCCAGCATCGCCTGTCCGGTGCTCAAGGTTCGGGAAAATGTATCCGCACTCGAGGGATTCGAAACCAGAACCTTAAATGTGGCAGTCGGCCTAGCCGAGTAAACCGCCCGCTAGAGTGCTCAAAATGGGGAAACCTGTACCGTGATAACGATTTACCATTTTGAGCAATGGAGATGGGGATAAAATTTGGCCCATTCTGGGGACCGGCCTTTGAAAAGTGCACAAAGAGGCGTTGGGAAAAAAATACACATAAGCGCTGTCACACTTTTTCCCGCTCGCTTCACTCAATTGAAATTTGCCCCCTGCCGCTGGTAAATCTTAAATCTTCGTGTTGAGGCCTGTTTTGTCTGCTGTTTGAACCCTCGGAGTGCGATGATGAGGCGTGGATAACCACGGGGTGCCCATGAATGTGCCGTGCACGGCCCACAAAGGGCTCACTCAACACCTTGCCTCGAGGTCTGGCTACAGATTTCTGAGTATCCTGCCCTATTACATGCATGTGTTGGGCACGTTGATGTTGTTTGCAGCCAATATGTGCATGCCCTGAGAGAGTGTACACTCCGTAGTGCATGCACTTTTTCTTTTTATCTACTGTCGTGCATTATTTGCACCGCCCTGTTCCCTCCAACCACATGCCATGTGCCAGAGCCACATGGCACACACATACAACACATGCCAACTGCCCACAAGACAGCACTACGCCAGCACATAGCACACAGCACACAGAACACCATGCGGCACACCAGACACATCACACCACATCGCACCATACAGCACCACACAACACAGCATACAACAACACACCACGCCACATCCCATCATATCATATCATATCATACCGCCGACCGGGCAGGACTCCCTGTCCCCCCAGCCCGTGATCCCGCGCCATTGGGGGTTACCATCCCCCTCAGCCGCTCCGTAGGCTGCGACCACCGGTTGGGCTGGACTCCCCGTCCCCTCAGCCCGTGAGCCCGCGCCATTGGGGGCTGCCATCCCCCGCAGGCGCACCGTGATGCTGCTAACAACGGCTGGGCTGAAATCTGGGCTGAACTCTGCTACTGCTGCCCACTGCCCACTGCTCCCCAGTAGTGTGGTATTGCACTGAAGGAGTACCGCTGCCAACTGCTACCCAGCAGTGTGGCAATGCACTGCCGAAGAACTACTGCCCACTGCTCCCCACCAATGTGGCAGTGCGATGCAGGAGTACCACTGCCCACTGCTGCCCAGCAGTGTGGCAATGCACTGCAGAAGAACCACTGCCCACTGCTCCCCAGCAGTGTGGCAGTGCACTAAAGGAGTACCAGGGCCGACTGCTCCCCGACAGTGTGGCCGTGCACTGAAGGAATACTAGTGCCCACTGCTCCCCAGCAATGCGGGAGTGGCACTGCAGGACCACCGCTGCCCATTGGTGCCCAGCACTGTGGCAGTGCATTGCAGGAGTACCACTGCCCACTACTCCCCAACAGTGTGGCAGTGCACTGCAGGAGTATCACTGCCCGCTACTCCCCAGCAGCGTGGCAGTGCCCTGACGGAGTACCACTGCCCACTGCTCCCCAGTACTTTGGCAGAGCACTGCAGAAAAACCACAGCACGCTACTCCCCAGCATTGTGGCAATGCACTGAAGGAGTACCACCGCCCACTACTCCCCAGCAGTGTTGGAGTGGCACTGCAGAAGTATCGTTGCCCATTGCTCCGCAGCACTGTGGCAGTGCATTGCACGATTACAACTGCCGACTGCTCCACAACAGTGTGGCGGTGCTCTGAAGGAGTGCCACTGCCCACTGCTCCCCATCAATGTGGCAGTGCACTGCAGCACTACCACTACCCGCTAGTCCCAAGCAGTGTGGAAATGCACTGAAGAAGTACCACTGCCCACTGCTCCCCAGCAGTGAGGCAGTGCACTAAAGGAGTACCACTGTCAACTGCTCCCTAGCACTATGGCAATACACTGTAGGAGAACCACAGCCCGCCGCTCCCCAGCTTTGTGGCGGTACACTGCGCAAGTACCACTGCCCGCTGCTCCCCAGCAGTGTGGAAATGCTGTGACGGAGTACCATTGCCCGCTCCTGGCCAGCGGTGTGGCAGTGCACCGCAGGAGTAACGCCGCCCGCTACTCCCCAGCAGCGTGAGGGTGCACTGAAGGAGTACCACTGCCCATTGCTCCCCAACAATGTGGCAGTGTGGCAGTGCATTGAAGGAGAACCACTGCCCACTGCTCCCCAGCAGTGTGGCAGTGCACTGAAGAAGTACCACTGCCCACTGCTCCCCAATAGTGTGGCAGTGCACTGCAAGAGAAGTAGTGTCCACTGCGGCCTAGCAGTGTGGCAGTGCACTGCGGAAGAAGCACTGTCCACTGCCCACTGGTCCCCAGCAGTGTGGCAACGCACTGAAGGAGTACCAATGCCCACTCCTCCCTAGCACTGTGGCAGTGTATTGAAGGAGTACCACTGCGCACTACTCTCCAGCAGTGTGGCAGAGTACCGAAGGAGTACCACTGCCGGGTGCCCCCCAGCAGTGTGGCACTGCACAGCGGGAGTACCGCAGCCCATTGCTCCCTGGCACTGTGGCAGTGCACTGCAGGAGTACCACTACCCATTGCTCCCCAGCTGTCTGACAGTGCACCGCAGAAGAACTACTGCCCACGGCTCCCTAGCAGTATGGCACTGCACTGAAGGAGTGCCCCCGCCCACTGCTCCGAAGCCCTGTGGCAATGCACTGCGGGAGTACCACTGCCCACTGCTCCTCAACAGTCTGGTAGTGCGCAATAGAAATACCACTGCCCGTTGCTCGCCAGTAGTGTGGCAATTGCCGTGCAGGAGTGCCGCTGCCCAGTGGTCCCCGGCACTGTGGCACTGCACTGCAGGAGTACCACTGCCGACGGCTCCCTAGCAATGTGGCAGTTCACAGTAGGAGTAGCACTGCCCACTGCTCCCCAGCAGGGTGGCGGTGCACTGCACAAGAACCACCGCCTACTGCTCCCCAGCAGTGTGGCACTGCACTACAGCAGTACCACTGCCCACTGCTCCCTAGCAATGTGGCAGTGCACTGCAGGAGTAGCACTGCCCACTGCTCCCCGGCAGGGTGGCAGTGCACTAAAAGAGTACCACTGCCCAGTGCTCCCCAGCAGTGTGGCAGTGCACTGAAGGAGAAACACTGCCCACGGCTTACTAGCAGTGTGGCAGTGTGGCAGTGCACTAAAAGACTACCAGTGCCCCGTGCTCCTCGGCAGTGTGGCAATGCACTGCAGAAGAACCACTGCCCATTGCTCCCCAGCAGTGTGGCAGCGCACTAAAGGAGTGCCACTGCCCATTGCTCCTCAGCGGTGTGGCAGTGCGCTAAAGGAGTACTACTGCCCACTGCTCCCCAACAATGTGGCAGTGCCCTGCAGGTGTACCAATGCCCAATGCTCCCCAACAGCGTGGCGGTGAACCGCGGAAAACTACTGCTCACTGCAGCTCAGCAGTATGGTAGTGCACTCAAGGAGTACCTCTACCCACTGCTCCCAAGCAGTGTGGCATTGCACTACAGCAGTACCACTGCCCACTGCTCCCTAGCAGTGTGGTAGTGTGCTAAAGGAGTACCACTGCCCGCTGCTCCCCCGTAGTGTGGCAGTTGCACTGCAGGAGCACCGCTGCGCGTTGCTGCCAAGCACTACGTCGGTGCACTACAGGAGAACCACTGCCCACTGCTCCCTTGCAGTGTGGTAGTGCACTGAAGGACAACCACAGGCCACTGCCTGGCAATGTGGCGGTGCACTGAAGGGGAACCACTGCCCACTGCTCCCCGGCGGTGTGGCAGTGCACTGCACAAGAACCACTGCCTAGTGCTCCCCAGCAGTGTGGCAATCCACTGAAGGAGCACAACTGCCCGCTGCTCCCCAGCTTTGTGGCAGTGCACTGCACGAGAATCACTGCCCACTGCTCCGCATCAGTGTGGGAGTGCGCTGAAGGACTACCGCTGCCCACTGGTCCCCAGCAAAGTGGCAGTGCACCGAAGAAATACCACTGCCCAATGCTCCCAAGCAGTGTGGCAGTGTGGCAGTGCACAGAAGGAGTACCACTGTCCACTGCTCCCCGGCAGTGTGGCAGTGCGCTGAAGGAGTACCACTGCCAATTGCTACCCAATGGTGTGGCAGTGCACTCCAAGAGAAGTAGTGTCCACTGCTCCCTAGCAGTGTGGCAGTGCACTGCGGAAGAAGAACTGCCCACTCCTCCCCAGCACTGTGGCGGTGCACTGAAGGAGTACCACTGCCCATTGCTCCCAAGCAGTGTGGCTGTGTGGCAGTGCACTAAAGGAGTACCACTGCCCACTGCCCTCGGTGCAGCAGTGCAGTGAAGGAGTACCACTGCCCACTGCTCCCCAACAGTGTGGCAGTGTGGCAGTGCACTGAAGGAGTACCAGTGCCCAATGCTCCCCAACAGTGTGGCAGTTCGCTAAAGGAGTACCACTTCCCATTGCTCCCCAGTAGTGTGGCGGTGCACAGAAGGAGTACCACTGCCGACTCTTCCTAGTCCTCGTCAGGCCGGGCCCACCCCGCCCGCCACCCGTCCAGGGCTCCTCCCTGGGCCAGAGGTGCAGCCTGTGAGGGGCAAATGCACCACTGCCATACACAGTGCACCTCCTCGATATCTGGTGGCCTGGCACCAGGATAAAAACCCTCTGGATGGTAGCTGTGGGACGGATTGCCCACAAGCACAGCCAGGCAACGGCCACGTGTTTGCCGGGAAACCGGTAGGTCGTCCAATCTTCGTCGTCCCTCTCCCCCCCATGCCCCTTCCCGCCCAGTGACATGGCACTGCCGTGGTGCAGTCAACGTCGGCATGCGCCGTCGTGGCGCAACCTTCAGGGCAGAGCGCCACCGTGGTGCTGCCCAGACGGTCTTCGTGCGCCAGCCTGGCCATGGTGTATCCTCCAGGCCGATACACGAGGCACCATGGCGAGGTCTGCACCTGGCGCTCCGCCAACCTCCGTGCCACCCCTTGCAGAGGTGACGTGTCATCGGCGGTACTCACCGCCTCACGTGCCATCAGCGAACGTCGCCGTCTCGCTCGGGCACCATCGTGGTGCCATTTTCTCGATCACGTGCCGTCTCGGTGCACGTATCGTAGGGCTCGTCGTTTGGGCTCGGCCTTTGCGGCCGGGCGTCGTCGGTGACCTCCACGGCGGTGCACCACCGTGGTGCTATGGCCGTGACGCACGTCCCGCACTCACAGAACCCGGGGGTACCCAGGCCACCGGCGGTGCGCGTGATCGTGTGGCGTGACCGTACTCGCAACGCCGGCGGTACTCAGCCCGTCGGCAGTGCGCATAGTCGTGCTGGGCCGCTTTCTATTTAGCCCGGCGACGTTTTCAAGTCGGGGGTGATGCCCCGGGAGACCCACACCTTCCGTGCCCGTTGATCCTGGAACGCTACCTCGGTCGGATCCAGGACAAGTCGGAGCGGTCGGTGGCCGGGACCGGAGAGCAGATCGGACCGTAGCGTTGTCGTACACCGGCGCTTAGACCCAGACGGCCTGCTGGGAGGGGCGTTCTCAGGTGTGCGACGAGATTCGTCTTACTCTAGCGGAGGTAAGACGGAGGACTCCCTCGGCAGTGCCTGCGTGGGGCCCCCGGGGGACGACGCCAAGGCTCAACGTGCGTGGGACCGCGGCAAGCGCTCCTCCTCCTCCTCCTCCTCCTCCTCTTCCTAGTAGTGTGGCATTGCACTACAAGAGTACCGCTGCCCATTGCTCCCCAGCATTGTGGCAATGCACTACCAGAGTACCACTGCCCATTGCTCCCTAGCACTGCGGCAGTGCTCTGCCAGAGAACCACTGCCCACTGCTCCCAAGCAATGTGGCGGTGCATTGCAGGAGTACAACTGCCTGTGGTCCCCAGCAAAGTACAGTGCACTGAAGGAGTGACGCTCCCCACTGCTAGCCAGCAATGTGGTAGTGCTCTGCAGGAGCACCACTACCCACTGCTCCCAGCAGTGTGGTAGTGCAGTGCAGGAGTACCGCTGCCCACTGCTCCCCAGCACTGTGGCAGTGCACTACAGGACTACTACTGCCCACTGCTCCGCAGTAGTGTGGCAGAGCACTGCAGAAGAACCACTGCCCACTGCTCCCCAGCGGTGTGGTAGGGATCTTCACTCGTCTTGCCGGTCTCGGCGAATTGGCTACAGAGCCCCAGCAGACTCTGCCACAGGGAAGGGGCATTTACACAATTTACATTCCAAAATGGACAAAATTCTAGCTCACAAAATTTGCAATTGCCAGCAGTGGCAAGGAAATCATGTAAAACCCCTAACTTACGCCGAATTTACAAAAATTTACGGGAATTCACGCCACTTTTCGAGGAATTTACAAAAATTTACGCAAATTTACAGCGTAAATTGCTCAAGCCCCCGGCTCTACCCCCATTTGTGATCGGCTTGCAGCAGTGTGGCAGTGCAGTGCAGGACTACCACTGCCCACTGTTCCCTAGCATTGTGGTAGTACAGTGCAGGACTACCACTGCCCACTGCTCCACTACCCACTGCTCCCCAGCAGTGTGGCAGTGCATTGAAGGAGTACCACTGCCCAATGCTCCTCAGCACTGTGGCAGTGCGCAGCAGGGGCTCCACTGCCCACTGATCCCCAACAGTGTGGCCGTGCGCTGTAGGACTACCACTGCCGGCTGATTGCCAGCAGTGTGGCAGTGCACAGAACGAGTACCGATGCCCACTGCTCCACAGCAGTTTGGCAGTGTGGCAGTGCACTGAAGGAGTATCACTGCCCACTGCTCCCCAGCAGTGTGTCAGTGCGCTAAAGGAGTGCACCAGCCTACTGCTCTCAGTAGTGTGGCGGTGCAGGGAAGGAGTACCACTGCCGGCTCTTCCTAGCACTGTGGCAATGCACTACCAGAGTACCACTGCCCATTGCTCCCCAGCACTGTGGCAGTGCGCTGCAGGAGAACCACTGCCCATCGCCCCCGAGCAGTGTGGCGGTGCACTGCAGGAGTACCACTGCCCGCTGGTCCCTAGCAAAGTACAGTGCACTAAAGGAGTACCGCTCCCCACTACTCCGCATCAATGTGGTAGTGCTCTGCAGAAGAACCATGGCCCACTCCTCCCCAGCAGTGTGCCGGTGCACTGCACGAATACCACTGCCCAGTGCTCCGCAGCAATGTGGTAGTGCACTGAAGGACAACTACAGCCCGGTGCTCCCTGGTACTAGGGCATTGCGCTGAAAGTGTGCCATTGCCCACTACTCCCCAGCAGTGTGGCAGTGCACTGAAGGGGTACCAGTGCCCACTGCTCCCAAGCAGTGTGGCAGTGCACTCAAGGGCTACGGCTACCCACTATTCCCAGCAGAGTTGCAGTGCACTGAAGGAGAATCATTGCCCATTGCTCCCCAGCAGTGTGGCAGCGCACTGCGTGAGAACCACTACCAACTGCTCCGCACCAGTGTGGCAGAGCACTGAAGGACTACCGCTGCCCACTGCTCCCCAGCAGTGTGGCACTGAAGGAGAACCAGAACCCATTCCTCCCAAGTAGTGTGGCAGTGCACTGCACAAGAACCACTACCCATTGCTCCGCAGCAGTGTCGCAGTGAACTGAAGGACTTCCGCTCCCAACTGCTCCCCAGCAATGTGGGAGTGCTCTGCAGGAGGCCCACCAGCCACTGCTCCCAGCAGTGTGGTAGTGCACTGCAGAAGAACTACCGCCCACTGCTCCCCAGCAGTCTTAGGCGGCCCTGTACGCACGTCCCAAAATTGCCACAGTTCCCAATTGGGTACCACCCCAAAACGGGGGCTGAAAAACCACTTTGGAAAATTGCACAATTGTGCTCTGCAGGGAACACCCCTAAAAACCTGTGAATTATTCAAAACGACTGTGTGTAGGGGGTACTACATGTGCCAGTCAAAAGTCATGTATTCCTTTCAAACTTGTGCACTGCAGTGTCCATGCGAAGAAAAATCCAATTGTTCCATGTCATCCGCTGGTGCATTTCAAACCACACTGCAAAATGCAACCTAAAACATGAAGCAAGGATGATGACAGGCAAGCACATGCAAAACTCTGGTTTGCTTTTTGTTACAGCTGCTGCTGACCTAGTCACTGTGATTGTATGCGAAGCGTGAGAAACAATGCACAACCAGTGCAGCCAACAAGCAATGGAGGCGCCGCCAGTGCAGCCAATGCAATAATAAATGAGGGCAACAATGGGTGCAAAAGAAATGGCGCAGCAGGGTTAAAAAAATGGCGAGTGGATGAATTTGGGCACTGCAGCGCCCAAGATTACCAAAACGTGAAAAAGGGCACAAGTCTCACACCTGCGTAGAACAGGACGCGCGACAGTGTGCAAATCGAGTCGAAAAAAAATATTGACATAGGCACATGCAGTGATCACCGCGCAACGCAGTCTACTTCTTCTTCGGGGGAGCCTTCTTGCACTTGGCCTGACCCACTTTGGCGTGAAACGTATTGAGGGGGGTATTGTCCTTGGCCTTTTTGGCTGGCTTTTTGGGGGGACCATCATCCTCATCCCCACTGTTGTCGGAGCACGGCTTCTTCTTGCTGGGTGTGCTCCTCTTCTTGCTGTAACCACCTCCGACCAGCAAGATCTCCTCCTCCTCCTCTTCCTCCACATCGTCCCCCCCCTCCTCATCCTCCCCGTCCCCCGGCCTCTGCACCACAACTGGCATACGGTCCCTAATCCATGGCATCCAAGCGTCCCAGCTAACCAAGTAGACACGGTCCATCTCCTGCACATACGCCGCTAGCTGTTCACAGAACTCGTTAAACAAACCCTACCGCCCAGTGTAACAAGCTGTCAGACAGGGGGACTCAGGAAGGCAGGACTGAAGCTGTGCTGGCACTACAGCCGACGCTGTCAGAAGCAGGAGCCACACTTCATCCTCGGACTGTCTGTCCCGTCGGGGAACAATACCAAGCACACGCAGGAGCCAACCAGCTGCTGCCAGACCAATGGTGCTGCCGTATGCACCCTGATCGCAAATGAAGATATTCGGGACCTTCACCCTAAACTTGTCTGGGACACAGAAGCAAATAGTCCTCTCCTGGAACCCATAGGTCGGGTGACCGACTGCTTGATCAAAAAAAGAGGTCATAATATACTGCCACCCTCCACACTCCTCAGAGTTGCGCAACTGATTAACCAGAAACTTAACGTCGGCCGCCATTCCACCAATAGCCACAGGTACCAGCTTGCCAGCAACCTTCAGCATCAGCGGATGGATATCGTCCATTTGTTCCTTCGTACACTCAATGAAGACCTGTTGTCAAAAGCACATTTCATTAGAGATGGGCACTGCAGTGCCTAAATAGACCAACAATGCAAAATCGATCCCATTTTCATGCCTAACGGTTGCATACCAATTTGTACTCCCTCAGTGCAATCGTACACGGAATAGCCTTGCCAGGAACCAACGCAATTGCCTCTGCCCGAGCTCCAGTTCCTTCATTCCCATCCTGTGGCTTGTTGAGCCAGATAGTTGTTGACTTCTCCCCATCAGTCGCTGTCACTGCAGTTTCCTTGACAGGCCTCGCCAGTGCAATCTTTAGGTCAGCCCATTCCTCATCCTGCCACAGCGGTGCTTTTTGGATGGTGTCCCAGCTGGGTAACGGATTTTCGGCACTCCAGGTCCATTTCCCCAGCGACAATTTGGCTGCACTGGGCGACTTTGCAAGCAGTTTGCGGGCTCTTTGCATTTCATGCACGTTCACTGTTAGACCAGGAGAGTTCTGTTCCAAAGGTTGGCGCCATTTGTGGGCCAAGTGCAAGAGCACCAGAATCATACGCTCCATATAGATGAGTTTCGGAAAGTTGGGCACTGCAGTGCCCAAATTGAGTGAACCATAGGAGAAATAGGTAAATAAAGGGAAGAATCTTCTGTAGCACAGGGTTACACAATATTTATATGGGTGCCATGTGCCATACACTACTGGTGTACGTGTAATGAACAGGGGCACGTTGTACCGAGCATAGCTGATGCTATAAACAAGCTTAAGGAGGCGGTAGTGTATGTTTTCGTCGACCAACAGTGGAAGACGGTGTTGTGTGTGCTGCTGCACCTCCTAGAGACCGTGAATAATAGAGACAAGGTCAGGGGTGGCGGACACAGTTAGGTCTGTGAGAAAAAAGGGGGTCCAAGCTGGGCTGGTAACATTAGCCCGTCGTATGTCCAAGGGACAACGAACATGTTGAAGGCGGATGGGGTCGTCCATCAACCCTTGCAAGCCATCAATGAAGTTTTTATGGCTCTGCACCAACAAGTTTGCAGTGTACCCAATCCTCTGCCGCAAAACCGAGAGACTAGGAAAAGACGGCATAACGTCAACAGGTCGTTTCAAGAGTATGATAGCACCGGCTGTACAATTGAGGGACCGGTTCTCATTACCAGGCACAGGCCGGAAGTTACGCCTATAAAAATTATCGAACCATAGGACAGCGGGTTTACCTTCCAAGGTCTGCCAAAGGCTGGTGCACGCAGTTGCTCCTTGAACAGCAAAGGAGGGTACATGGTAATAACATTGACCCATGTGAGCCAAACACCTACGTTGCACACGACTCTTGGGTTGGACACCTATAGCCCTCTTGGCACGTGGACGACACCTCTTGTGTAGAACAGACCATATATTAAAAAACTCTTGCTCAGCAACACGGAACCAAGGGTCCGGCAGACAATTAACGGTACGCCTGTCCCTTTGTTGGATGTATTCGCCAACGGACCGCCTACTTCTCCACTCGAACTGGAGATCTAACACCCACGTACAAAACTCATCGGCACCCTTATCCCTACCGACAGCCTCAGATAGATCCTCCTTTGAAGCATATACCTTCGCACTAAGGAACTGCCGGAAGGGAGCCGCATCCATGGACAAAAGTCCTGTTTGCAGGCAGCAAAGGTAAAGGGACAAAGAAAACAGAGGCACCATCACAAAACAAACCTGATGCGGCATAGTTCAAAAGCAGCTAGCGAAGATCCAAACAATGTATCCCCCAATGGACGTGCAACGTTCCAAAGCCTGGGTACACTCCAAGGTGGCAGTCAGACAACCGGCAATATATTTCCAATGAGCAGAGGATGAGTACCAACGTCCGATGAGTCATACGTCCTTCGTCAGGTGTTACGCAATGGGAACCAATAGGAGTGAAATGCGGAGTTTTAAATTGTTTTGGGCACTGCAGTGCCCAAAAGTAGTGGAAGTCCATTTTCAAGTGCACATTTGGACATGAATGGAAGTGATTGGGCAATGTACATTGTACGTGGCCTTCCGAGTATAACACCGCCGTGCGATGACCCATTGATGACCGGTATGCCAAGTTTTGATGCCTGCTGCTGCAGTAGGACATCACCTTTGGAGATGACTACAGAGGTGTACTGGAGAACCCACTGAAAAAAGCCATTTCAATTTTTTGGGCACTGCAGTGCCCAAAAATTTGATATGATACAATTTTCAGCCCGGAATAGGGGGTGTATATGTGCACCTCTGGAAGCAACAAAAGGCGAGGTTGTTGTATCCCACGATGAAAGTACACGTGTAGTTGGCCGAAAAAATGATATGCTTTTTTTGGGTGCAAAAAACGGATGTTAAAATCGCCATGAATCGTGCCTTTTAGCGACGAAGTGTACGTGTGTAAAGGGCCGCCTAAGGCAGTGTGGCAGTGCACTTAACGACTACCACTGCCCACGGCTCCCCGGCAGTGTGGCAGAGCACTGCTGAATAACCATTGCCTGCTGCTCCCCGGCAGCGGGGCGGTGCAATGCACGAGAACCATGGCTCAGTGCTCCCCAGCACGCTGCACGAGTACCACTGCCCACTGCTTCCCAGCAGTGTGGCAACGCACTAAAGGAGCACAACTACCCATTGCTTCCGAGCAGTTTGGCAGTGCACTATAGCCCACTGCTCCCCAGTAGTGTGGTAGTGCACTGAAGGAGTACCACTGCCCACTGCTCCCCAGCACTGTGGCAGTGCACAGAACGAGTACCGATGCCCACTGCTCCCCGGCAGTTTGGCAGTGCAGTGAAGGAGTACCGGTGCCCACTGCTCCCCATCAGTGTGGCAGTGTGGCAGTGCACTGTAGCGGCACCATTGCCCACTTCTCCCCAGCAGTGTGCTAGTGCGCCGAAAGAGTACCACTTCCCACTACTCCCAAGCAGTGTGGCACTGCACTACAGAAGAACTACTGCCCACTGCTCCATAGCAGTGTGGGAGCGCCTTGAAGGACTACCACTGCCCACTGCTCCCCAGCAGTGTGGCAAAGCACTGCAGAAGAACCACTGCCCATTGCTCTCCAACAATGTGGTAGTGCTCCGTAGGAGCACCACTACACATTGCTACCCAACAATATGGTAGTGCTCTGCAGGAACACCACTACCCACTTCTCCCTCGCAGTGTGGCGGTGCACTACAAGAGTAGTATTGCCCACTGCTCCGTAGCAGTGTGGCAGTGCACTACAGAAGAACCATTGCCCACTGCTCCCCTGCAATGTGGTAGTGCTCTGCATGAGCACCACTACCCACTGCTCCCAGCAGTGTGGTACTGCAGTGCAGGAGTACCGCTGCCCACTGCTCCACAGCACTGTGGCAGTGCACTACAGGACTACTACTGCCCACTGCTCCGCAGCAGTGTGGCAGAGCACTGCAGAAGAACCACTGCCCACTGCTTCCCAGCGGTGTGGCAGTGCACCGAAGGACTACCACTGCCCATTGCTCCCCAGCAGCGTGGCACAGCACTGCAGAAGAACCACTGCCCATTGCTCCCCAACAGCGTGGCAGTGCACTGCACGAGAACCATGGCCCACTGCTGCCCAGCAGTGTGCTGGTGCACTGCACGAATACCACTGCCCACTGCTCCCTGGCAGTGTGGCAGTGCACTGCAGGAGAACCATGGCCCGCTGCTCCCAAGCAGCGTGCCGGTGCATAGCACGAATACCACTGCCCACTGCTCCCTAGCAGTGTGGCAGTGCACTGAAGGAGTGCCACTGCCCACCGCTCCCCAGCAATTTGGCAGTGCACTGCAGGAGAACCACTGCCCACTGCTCTAGCTGTCTACTTTGTGCTGGATAATCCGGCGCAAATCCACCGGCAAAAAATTTCAAATCCAGCCCAAATCCAACGTCACCCTTCCCCAAAAAGCACACTGTGGAAAATGATCCCTATCCATTCCCAAATGTCCGGTACTCACATTTGCACATCAGTACTTTCATGATGATAGTGCAAAATGGAGCTTTAGAAGGAGCAGCATCAATGTCCTTTAAAAAGTGTGTGCGGTGTGATTTAAACCAGTGTATTACAATCCCTCAATCTTGGCATGAGCCACTAGACCAAAAGACCTCCGCTTTTTATTCAGAGTTAAGGACTGTTGATTGCCTGGAGCCATCTCTAGAAAAAGCGCATATCCTGCGTAAATCAAGCGTCACATTTTTGAAATCTAGTGCATATCCAGCGTCAACTACGGAAAAATCCACTGCAAAGTAGGCAGCTGCACTGCTCCCCAGTAGTGTGCCGGTGCACTGCACATGTACCACTGCCCACTGCTCCTCGGCACTCGGGAAGTGCACTGCACAAGAACCACGGCCTGTGAGGGGGAGACACACCACTGCCTCACCAAGTGTGCCTCGCAAGTATTAGGTAAACGGGTGTCACGGACCCCGGCGACACCTGGACACCCTGAACGGTTTATTTTTTTAAAAAAAAATTTGTGTTTCTTTGTTTTTTTTCACCCAAAATGTTGTTTTTCTACATACCTATGACCTCAAATGTATTTCCGAGGGCAATTAACATGTTTTTTAAGGGTTCATAGCATGGTGTCACTCAACAGCCCAACCAATCAACAACACAAAGTGGAAAAACAACACTGTGTTGCAGATTGGTTGCTTCGGCCTTGTGGCCCGAAGTGGCGTTTTCCCACCATTTTCAATTGTTCCTGCTTGTGTGCTTGCAAATTGATGTATTCCGGCAGCCAAGGTGTTTTTTAGATGGGTTTGCCCAAGGACTGCCGGGTTGACGTCACCTCCTACATCGCTGTGGATGGCCGTTGTTATTTCTTGTTGCGTTTTGAATGCTCACTGTTAATTCCTGGTGTGCTCTAGATGGTCATTCAAATTTTGGAATGGTTGTTGTTGTTTCCTGTTGTTTTCTGTTGCACTCTGGATGGTCTTTGTTATTTCCTAGTGTGCTCTGCATAGTCACTGTCATTTCTTGGTGTATTCTGGTTGGTCGCCGTTGTTTGCTGTTGCACCCTGGATGGTCACTGTTTTTTTCTGGTGCCCTCTGGATGGTCACTATTATTTTGCGGTGCGTTCACAAGCAACACATGTCACACACAAGCAAACAGAAGGCAAAGCAGTGAAGCTGCACCGAACAAACCCAAACATTGTGCGCGGGCGCACCTGCCCAGCTGCTACGAATGTCCGCCTCAAAAGTCCGGAGGCCACTCGCTGCCCTCTGCCTCCCTCACTGCAGGAGCATCATGCTCCTGCCCCAAACAAAAAAAAATTTCCCCTCCCCCCCCTTGCCCAATTCAGCACTCAGGAGTTGTTCAACAATGCGGTTGCGTGGTGGGACCTGGCGTGTTTTGCGTGCTTTTCCTTTCTTCCTACTCTCGGATGCGCGTGTCCGGACTCGTTTCTTTGAACGCTCCTCAGAAACAAATTCGGACTCGGTCCCCTCTTTTGGTTCATACTCAGAGGGGGACCCTGATGATGCCATCTCACAGGCAGACACCTCCTCTTCCTCGGACGACGAAACGGCACATGGAACCGGGTTAGGCTTTTTAGCGGGTGGCTTTGGGACCACTTTGCTTGGTCCCCATCCCTGAAGATACTCTTACACGAGCTGTCCTACAACCACCGGGTCTGGATCGCGCAATCGACGGCCCGCTGACTTGCCCTTGTCGCTGTGCACTGGTCGAGAGGCGCCAACCTAACAGTGAACCGCGTCACCAACTGCGGTTGTGCAGTGTGCATGAGCGGTGCGCGCGCATCGGGCACACTGTACCACTGGGTCTGTCAAATGACGGCGGCAGACTAGGCACAGACACATGTAGCAGTGGAACTTGTGTTGTACAACAATAGTACCACATAGTTCATGGGTCTGCTTGCCAAAGGAAACACATTTCTTAAGGTGCCCTCCAAACTCACTATCGCAAGCACCGCAAACGCGGTTGGCACCGGCAAGACCGCTCGGGATGGATGGTGCTATGCGGGGTTTTGCAACGGTGGCATTACGGGGGGCTACCGTGTTCGGGTCGGTAGTGAAGCGCCAACCGTTGCGGGCACCATTGCGCTTGGCCTCCCGGCTTACTTGGACGTCATGCAACTTGACACCCTGCTCTCCCATGTAACGAGCGGCGGCCGAGACGGAATTGTGGAACGACCACTCGGCGCCCTCGACGTCGTTCTTCACCCAGACGCCAGGCATCAACAAAACATACGCTACCAAGAGGGGGAAACAACGGACATGTTGTACGTATTTGCAATGCACATCCCACATCCTATGTCCCACATCCCATACTAGACATCCCTGATCCCACATCCCATCTACTTTCTTTTTGTGACCTCCTTTATCTCTACTATCTCTACTACCTCTATCTGCTATGTGATCGCCGATTGCACGTATACATACCATGACATACGGACGTAACATCCCAAATCCCACATCTCCTATATATGTGTGGCCCCCATTGCACATGTTCATGCCATGACATGTGGACATAACATTCCAAATCCCACATCTCCCATATATGTATGTCCCCCATTGTAGAACTACTTGGCACGTCATGCATGAGGGAAAAAAACAAAAAAATTCTTTGCCAGAAGACGTCTGAGAAACAAGGAATGCGAAAAATATTCAAAAAACAATGCTACCACAAGATGCGTTTGTACCTAATACCACCATGAAACAACAAAAAAAACACCAAAAAACATGAAAAAACACCAACCCGCGGCCAAAAACGGCCAAAAACGGCAAAAAAACAAAAAAAACAAAAACGCGTTTTTTGTGTAAAACACCCGACTCCGAACCCATTTAGCTATTGCTTGGTGCCTCGAGTGCGCACGTCGACCGTCTAAGGTGAGACCCACCAGTTCCCATAAAGCCAGGGCCTGTCGGCGGGACTAATGTCTCTGAGCGTCCGCTCGCCTGCCCGTAGTGGGCCTAGCTTGGTCCGGGCGCCTCTCTCCTTCACGCCATGCATGGTGCTCTCGGCCCCCCCTCACCTGGGGCCCATTCCATCTAAGGTGAAACCCACCAGTTCCCAGAAAGCCGGGGCCTGTCGGCGGGACTAATGTCTCTGAGCATCCGCTCACATGCCCGTGGTGGGCCTAGCTTGGTCCGGGCACCTCTCTCCTTCGCGCCATGCAGGGTGCTCTCGGCCCCCCTTCACCTGGGGCCCATTCCATCGGAATGCGTGTGTGTGCGACGGCTAGACTTTTTGCCGATGGACACCGGCTGGGCGGACCAGCGGACGATGGCTCTAGCGCTCCATGACATGACATGACATGAGTACCCACTGCTCCCCAACAGTGTGGCAGTGCGCTAAAGGAGTACCACTGCCCACTGCCCCCTAGCAGTGTGGCGCTGCACAAAGGGAGTACAACTACCCGCTCTTCCAAGCAGTGTGGCAGTGCACTGCAGGAGAACCGCTGCCCATTGCTCCCCAGAACTGTGGCAATGCACTTCCAGAGTACCACTGCCCATTGCTCCCCAGCACTGCGGCAATGCACTGCAGGAGAACCACTGCCCACTGCTCCCCAGCAAAGTGCAGTGCACTGAAGGAGTACCGCTCCCAACTGCTCCCCAGCAATGTGGTAGTGCTCTGCAGGAGCACTACTAGCCACTGCTCCAGCAGTGTGGTAGTGCAGTGCAAGAGTACTACTGCCCACTGCTCCCCGGCAGCGTGGCAGTGCACTACAGGACTACTACTGCCCACTGCTCCCCAGCAGTGTGGCAGTGCACTGCAGAAAAACCACTGCCCGATGCTCCCCAGCAGTGTGGCAGTTCACTGAAGGAGTACCAATGCCCACTGCTCCCCAGCAGGGTGGCGGTGCCCTGCACGAGTACCACTGCCCACTGCTCCTCAGCACTCTGGCAGTGCACTGCACGAGAACCACAGCCCACTGCTCCCCAGCACTCTGGCAGTGCACTGCACAAGAACCACAGCCCGCTGCTCCCCAGCAGTGTGGCCGTGCGCTGCAGGAGTGCCACTGCCCGCTGCTCCCCAGCAGTTTCCCAGTGCACAGAACGATTACTGCTGCCCACTGCTCCCCAGCAGTTTGGCAGTGCACTGAAGGAGTACCACTGCGCCGCATAGTGCAGTGCAGTGAAGCACACACAGTGTGGTGCGGAACAGCACACACAGTGCAGTGCAGTGCAGCGCAGCAAACCCAGTGCTATGCAGTGCGCAGCACAGTGCAGTGCAGCACAGCACACCCAGTGCAGTGCAGCACGGTGCACACAGTGCAGTGTGGCACAGCACACATAGTGCAGTGCAGTGCACAGTGCACAGAGCGCTGTGCAGCACAGCACACACAGCACACACAGTGCAGTGCAGTGCACAGAACAGTGCGGTGCGGCACAGCACACGCAGAGCAGTGCAGCGCTGCACACCCAGTGCAGTGCAGTGCTCAGCACAGTACAGCACAGCACGGCACACACATCTGAGTCTGGTACAGCCATGCCAAGGCGCGTGCCGCGCTGCTGAAGGCCCGACTAGGCCAGGACAGCATGATGGCGTGGGTGTTGCAGGAGCTACGCCTGCACCAGCAGGCGGAACGGGAGGGAGTCCCGCGGGAGCTGCTGGGGCTAGTTACAATACCCTGGTGGGGAGCTTCCAGGTCTCCCTGTCACCGCTTTCCGCCGTGATATACACACTTGCACACGGCGCGCGCGCAACACACACAGCCCTCCCCTTTACCTGTACCCGTGGGTGGACATCCCGGCCTATGCTTTCTGGTACTAGCGCCTTCAGCACATCATATCACACCACACCACACCGCACAGCATGGCACAGCACAAACCCTTTGCGGAGGTGTTTCACAAGGCACTGCGGAGGACTGTGCGCGCGCAGCCGCATCGACGCAGGGCGGCGTGCGTTCCCCACGGGGGGACAACGATCCGGTCGCGGCGGGCTCCGTTTGGCGCAGGGCCACGTGCGTCTCAGGCTCCTGAAGGGCAGGCGGTGGTGCACCGGTGACAGGGAGGGGGGGCACGCAGGGGCATCTCCGTGGCGTGCAGTACAAATGGGTGCATGGCTGATGGACACGATTTGGGGGGGGGGGGCACAGCCCCGTGGCGGGGCCTGAGATTAACATCCTCAAGGCTCAGGACCGTTGTACTACGCAGTGGAATGGAACACATCTCACAGAATCACCCACACACACCTCCGCCCCATCGTTTAGGGGGGGCGGAGGAGGCGTGAGGAACGGGGTGCGTGAGCGACCGAAGCCCCCAAGTGTGTGGAGGCTTGAGGGGCCGCCGCAGTCGCATGGCCACCGTGTCGTAGACCCCCTGCACTGCGTCCCTATGCATTACACTGCGTATCAAAACCATCCTCTCTCGAAAGCATCTTCAGCGTTGGCAATGGGAGTGCTTGCTGCGCGCAGCAGGCTCCGCAGGGTACGGGTAATTAGCTTTAGGGTAATTAACACCGCATGAATTTTCCTCAATTTGGGGTGAAAGAAGTAGGTCAAACGGGCATAACGGCGAGGCACCATGGCCAAAAAAAAAAACAAAAATGTTGCAATCACCACTCCCCATTCAAAATTACGGTTCACAAAGGGTACAATTTCCCCTGTTCCACGATAATTATCCAAACGCGCCGCAGGCGTCGCAGTGTGCCGTGTTCAACAAAAGTGCGGACGGTGGCTGCACTTCCGAACTTCATTTCCAGTGGACTTCCCGATGTGCCCTCTACGTGCAGGCCCCTTCGGTGTGGGACAGGCATAGAGGAACAGACTGAACGAGTGCAAAGTGGAAACAGGTGACTGCTCAGGGGCCCGTAGGTCGATGAGTAAAAAAAATGTCGCCCAAAAAATGCAGCCAATGCAGCCATACACAGAGCCGTACGTTGGGGTCGTAGAACATCACAACTGCCGCAGAGGAGCACCATCCTGCAGTGACAGAAGACCCTTTGTGTATGTCTAGAGGTCTGCCTGTCCCTTTGTTCGCCCGCCCGCCTGCCTTTGCTTCCCTCTCTCCTCCTCTTCCTCGCCCTCATGGCACGCACCAGCGCGCGGGTGGGCGATGCCACCATCGCACCTGCTGCAGACTACAGGACCCCTCTTTCTTGCTGCGCCACACAGCGCCTGCCACGTGCTGTCCGCACGAGACCAGGCAAACGCATGGACGGACAGACAATCAAACCGAAAGACCCATGGACTTACCAATCGACTGACGAACGGGCGAACGGACGAACGGACACAGACACACAAACAGACAGACAGAGCCCGAGCAGGGTACACAAAAGCGCTACGCGGCACTACTCTGCTGCTTGTGTAAAGCAGCCACGGAGGGCCAAAGGGTGGTGGTGGGGGGGGGGGGGTGGCATGACGCCTGGTTACGTCGCTGTCTGCAACTGGCGGCGCCTATTGGCCTCTCGCCCTTACTTTTGCCCTTTCTTTGAACCCTTTCCCTCCATAGGCGGCGGCCCCCATCGGCCGATCCGCACGTGTCGGTGCTTGTGCCGCATGCTATGTGTGCCGTGATCAGCATGCGACTGCCCAGCACTACAACGCTACTCTGACTTCGTCAATGAAATTGCAACCGAATCCTGTGTGCTGTCCCGCATTGCGTGCCCTCCTGCTCTCTGGGACTTCACCATATCTGTTTGTGCACGTGTATCGTACTATATCGCAACCCTCATCCCCCACCCCCTTGGCCCTCACTGGCTCCTTTACACAAGCAGCAGAGTAGTGCAACGTGGCGCTTTTGCGTACCTAGCCAAGGGCTAGGGCAGTTGCCCTCCTCTGTGTGGACCCGGCACAAAGAGCAGCTATAGGACCAATATTTGTTTATATTTGCCTTCCCTTCTCCTATGTGACATACACCGGGTATACGGTGCTGCAGCCCTCTGTCGGGGCCCTGCCCACGAACCCACAGTGCCCCGCCAGCCTGCCCGCCCTCCCAAAGCAACGTGCCTGGAGCTGCTGCGCACCGCACAATGGGTCCAGGGGTAGAACTGTTCTTAAGGTGGGTCCCAACCCACTGGGGGCGGGACGCATGGGTATTTGGAAGAATGCGATTCAGCAAAAACACCCACAAACACAGCGGCAGAAAAAGTGTAAATTGAGGCAATGCGGCGGGGGCTGCGGGGTGCTACTCCCCTGCCCAAACAAACAAAACATACGGTATCCACCCGCACTGCGGGCGTGGGCATGTCCTCCAGCTGCTTCTTGTACAGGTCGATGAGCTCGAGCAGCTGCTCCGACGACAGATGGGAGCGCAGCGTGGCGGTGACCATGTCCACGTGGTCCGGCACCGTCCGGAAGGGGCGGACCCGGACGATCTGCCACTCCAAACGGGAGAGCTCCACGTTGGCACCGGCACCGGCCCCCACGTTCTCGCTGAGGGGCAGAAACTCCACGATCTTGGAGAACTGTGACGGGTCAGGGGGAGAGGGTGAGGGTGGGTGAGGGTGAGGGCACGGGCAACGCACTACGGGGCCGGGGGGACCGGGGGGGGGGGGGGGCAGGGATGCATTGGAAGGGGAGGTTTAGCACGCAGCCACGGGGTTGGTTTGTTTGCTGTTGGCGGCGCCTATTGGCCTCTCGCCACTGTGCATTCCGACCCTCTGTGGGTCAGAAGTTGTGTTGGTTGTGTCAATGGAGCCCCCGGAATGACTTGTCCTGTTTGACTACTCCGGGATCGGCCGTCCCAGAGACGGCGCCTGTGCCATTGACCCGGTGCATCCAGATGCACACTCCGAGTCCACGGGTTTGCCGACTCCAGCATTGACTCGTGCGCCCTGGAGTGTGCATTTGTAGGATCATTATCCTGACAGGGGCTTCTTGGAAAGGGGGGGGGGGGCGGAGCTCCAGCGAGCCCGGACTACGCCCAGCCGTCCTAATTTGTTTGGGAGACTGGTTTGGAAAGTCAAACAGAATCAACCACAAATGCAGGAAAATTGTCAAACCAAGGCAATGCACTTCCACAGTCCGACATGCGTGCCTCTTGATTCTCCATGATAGACCTGGTTGAACCTCAAGCGGGGGAAAGAGGGGGGTGCTCCCCTCAATGCAAAGGAAGAATCGCGTGGACCCATACTTCAGCGCAGAGCTGTAACCAACCGACTGGCCGACTGACCCCGTGCCAAACGCAGCACCGGAGAGCAGAGGGACCCCGCTCTCACTCCCACCCACCAACAACACTTTCTCGCAGGCGGTGGAGAAGCAATACCGGACCTCCACCCCCTTCCCTGGCCCGCGGCACGCAAACCCCGGCATGCGGCATGGGTACCCACCGGCGCACTTCCGGAGCGCCGATGGCACAGCCCTCTCCACATCCCCAGGCCTACCCCCGTAGGCGGTGCCAGTGCGGCACACGTGACCACGATCCGCACCCGCTGGGGGCGTGGCCCTAAAGCGGCAGGGGGTTTGCAGCCCTCGTTTTGGGGGGTCACGCATGGCGAAAGGGAAATGCGCGTCTGCCCCGTGAGCGGGCGTTCCGAGCGCTCGGAACGGGACGGCGGACTCAACAAAGCGGAGTAAAGAACGCGGACGATTCTTGATCCCCCCACACGACCCCCCTCCTCCACCGCTCCCCCGCGCACACCGCGGGCGTTGGGGGTCCAGAGCTGCACCCCCCCGCCGGCGGCGGGAGTGGCATCGGCCAATGCCCCATGTGGACTCGGCTGGAGCCCACGGAGGGAAGGGCACGGCACAGTGCCGCAGGCGGGCGCATGGGCGTCCGGACGCTGGGGGGGAGCGGCTCCACTGGGCCGTGTGGCGGCGCATGAGGCTGGACTCGCATCCATTCATCCCGCATCCTGTGCACCCGCCCGCCGCGCGCGCGTCGGAGGCACGCAGTCCGGCAGGCAGGCCGTGCTTGCCCGCCCGCCCCCCGGTCCGGCATCTTTTCTGTGACCCCCCGCCCCCCATCCGCTTGCCTTCCCCTTCCCCCCATCCCCCATCGGCAGTGTGTGTGCGGGGGGAGGGGGGGGTGGCAGGGGAGTAATAGAAGGGGAGGGGGAGTCTGGGAATCAAAAGTTTGTGTACCAAAAATGGCCCAACCAGATTTTCCCAACGGTACATTTCGTTTTTTCCCACGATGGTCACCTTGTTCGGGGGCGGACCCACCCCTTGGACCACCTGCGTAACATTCCGTCGGGGTGTGTGGTGCGCGTGGTGCACGTGGGCATCGCGTGCACCTCCGTGGTGTCCGTGGGCATCGCGCGCACCTCCGTGGTGTCCGCGGGTGTCGCGCGCACCTCCGTGGTGTCCGCGGGTGTCGCGTGCCCCTCTGTGACCGAAACCCATGTCTCACGTGCCTCCGTGGTGGCCTGGGTGGTTTGCGCCCACACAGCGCAGCGCAGCCCGGTATTGTTTCTCTGCCCCCTACCCCCCTCCCCCTCCGGAGGGACCCCCTGAAGCGATGCCCAGCCCCGCCCTGCCGCACCATGCCCTCTTGATTGATCTTCTGCTGCGTGCTGAAGTCCATGTCGAAGTGCCCGGACAGGACCTCGTGGACGGCGTCGTTCTCCCCCGAGCACAGGTGCAGCTCCGGCCCCCTGTCGTTGTACACCAGCCGGAAGTCGCAGGTGGGCTTCTTCTTCCACTTGAACACCTGCGCGCAGGGGGGGGGACAGGGTACGGGCCGGGCGTGAGGCGGACCCCGTCTTGATCCAGCCACTGCTCAGCGACCCGCCGCATGCCACACACGTGCATGCGACCCACGTCCGCCTCCTGCCACAAGCCTGTGCCATTGTGTGATTCCCAGGCACCGTACGTAGAAGTGGTCCAACAGCAGAGTTCCACCTCTTGTGGGGGCGGGATCCACCCCCCCCCCCTCCCGGTGGTGCTGAGGTTTTAGAGGCGCCCAAGCCGCCGAAGAATATTTTTGGTCTACACCAGAGAAAAATTTTGATTGGCTGAAGGCCCGGAGCAAAATTTGGCCCCACCATTTAAGAGGGGAGGGGCGGGGTCTGAGGGTGGGTGGTGGTCTGGAACACCTCCCCGCCCTCCCACTGGTGCTGAGCTGTTAAGTGGAACTCTACCAACAACCCCCGGTGTGCCTGGCTTGCGTGTGCTGCGGCAGTTGCGGTGGGCCACGGTTGCCTCTGATCGCCGTGCCCTGTGTGTCTGTCCGCACAGCCGCTGGTGTTCGATGCCCTGGGTCACGCCACAGTGCAGCACCTCCGGTGATTTAGGGGCAGAGGGTCTGGGCAGACCCGCCCTTGAAGGGGGTGCCCCCCCCCCCCCCCCAAGCCCCGCTGCAAGAGGAGGACTGTCAGTCTCGACCCCAACCACTTCTATCCTTTCCCGCCCCCTTAGCCTCTAGCCAGGGAAGTATTAAAAGGGGGGCGGGGGGCATCTCGGACCCAAAAGGGTGTGTATCAAGTACCAACAATAGCTCGATCAGATTTTCCCAACGGTAAATCACCTGGAAGAGCGGTTGTTAAATCAAGCCCAAGCGCGGTCGCCATACATCCCCCTTTTGGGGGGTCAGTTGTGGAACATTCCCCAAGGCATGATACTGGATGTCTTGCCCCTTGTAAAACCATCATTTTAGGACACAAAATTATGCCCCAGTGAATTTTTTGATTTTGAGCCCTCTACCCCACCCCCCTTCGTACCTGGGTACCACTTTTTAGGGTGGTGGGGTGGGGGGGGGTGGGAGTTTGTGCTGAGGAGGATTCCAAGCCTAGTCTGCAAAACAGCCAGCAGGTCCCGACGCAAAGCTGTATTTCAATGAAGCAGTCAGATTCCCCTGCATAGCACACAATTCCGAGTAGGCTACACGCGGGCGCCACGGATGGGGCCGACGTTCCAAGTGGGCCATCTCGCAGCCCAAGGGAACCGCGCAGGGGGATGAGGGACACATCCATCTGGCTTTTGCACACCCAAAGCTCCGTGTCTTCCCGCCGGGCATGCGCGGCGTGAGGATAAAGCCGGTACCCCTCTGCTATTCGCCACCGTGCATTCCGACCCTGTGGGTCAGTACTTGCGATGGTTGTGTCAACGGAGCCCCTGGATGACTTGTCCTGTTTGACTACTGTGGAGTCGGCCGTCCCAGAGACGGACTGTTGTCCCTGCCGTTGACCAGGAGCATCCAGATGCACAGAGTCCATGCTGGGTTTGCGGACTCCAGCATTGACTTGTGCGTCCTGGGGTGTGCATTTGTGGGATCATTTTCGTGACAGGGGCTTCTCACAACCACTGTAACTCTTTCGCTTTTGTCCCTTCATTTGCCTCCTTCCTTTGCGCTCTGCACATTTTTGGCGAGCGCAGCCTGTCCAGCTCTGTTACTTTCCCTTGTGTTTCCTTTTCCCCCTGCCCCAGGGGGGGTAAGACCCCCCTCCTCCTTCGGTATATAGCCCTTCTAATACTTCCCTGCCTCCACTTGTTGTAAAACTGTCCGCAAGGCCACTGCGACCGCTTTACAGCCGCTGGCAAATGCTGCTGCAACCGCTCCCGACCACTCCTGCACCCCCCCTCCAGCCCCCTTCCCAAGCGCAGCCCCGGGCACGAGCCATCATGCCCCCCGACTGTACTATGACATGTCGGTCTGCGGCCCTCTGATTCGGTCGCCCTCGCTTGCCGCCCCCGGTCCTTCCTTCCTCCTCCTGCGTCCCTCTCCTCCTCCAGCACAAGCCATCGTCCGCGGGCCGCCCCTTCAGCGGCCGGTCCCACCCCCTTCGACGAGGCCAGGCCCAGCACGGCCCACGGGCCCATGGGGGTGTCGTGTGGGGCAAGAGGCAGCAGGGCACGCGGGGTACCTGAGGGTCCAGCCCGGAGCGGTAGGGCTGTGCTACGGGGGTCAGGATGACACACTCATTGAACGGGTGCTCGGCAGCCTCCATCTCCTTCATGACCTGTGCACACAAGTTTGGAGTGAGGTCTGTCACACGGTATGTCAACCCCCAGAACTAGGCAGTCCAAACGGGAGGAGGGGGGGCTGGGCAGTGATGCATTAGAAGGGGGGGAGGTACCCCCCCCCCCGCCTCCAGGGCGCCCAGCCTATGCCCAGCCACTGTCTCCCTGACGCCAAGTGCCAGCCTCAATGGCATTTGTAACCGACAGTAACCGCCCCCAACCGCTTTGGCAACCTCCTCCAACCGCCTGCCTAACTGCTTCTGGGGCCGCCTCTGCAGTCCCTTCCCTTCTAATGCATCCCTGGGGCTGGGGGCCGGGGGGTGCAATTCAAATCAGGCTGACATGTCTGGGCAGGGACGGTGGTGTGTGTTGCAACTTCGTCCTGTGCGCTGCGGCTTTCGCGCAGGAGCACGCAAAGCACCGACACACAGAAAGCACAACCCCGCGGCGGTACTGCTGCGCTGTTGTCGGACGTGGGTCCGTCCATCACGTCAGTTCTCTTGGGCGCCGTCGAGAACGCATGTGAGCTCTCTTCCGGGGACAAGCCGCTGATTTCAACCATTCTCTTTCTTGCACAGAAGTGGGGGAAAATTCAGGAGGTCTGCGCCAACCCGAAGAGATACCACAAAAAGAACTGTGGGTCATAAAGCCCAGGGCTTCAATCCCCTCCCTGGTCCAGAACTTGGTGCAAAAGGATCACAACACACAAAGTCGCAGGCCCCCACAGCGACGGATCACCGACAGCTGAATGGACACCCGCACCATGTTTCTGCCACATGTACCGTGGCGACTTGTGGAACGGGCCGGTGAAATACTTTCCATTCCTCAGTGAAATCGAGTGCACATGGCATTGACACCAGATCCGCCTCTTCGCTCCAGACGGTGCACCATTTTGAAGCGTCTGTAACAACAACAACCTAACCTTTTCAAGGTCATCAGCTCATCGAAGCCGCAGAGGGACTTGACGGAGGATGCCTCCGGCGCTTCGATGACAGGTTCCTCGTGCATCTCCCTGAGCAGCACGCTCAGAGTGCTCTCTCAAAGTGTCAATGGACTCCGTACAACAGTCACAATCCACAAACGGAAGCAGCTGCGAATGACTGTCCTGTGTTCCTACGTCTCCGCTGTGGCACATATGCACCCAATCAAACACGCCGCCCCTTTGTAACATCTTCACCCCCTTTCGCAAACAACCCATCGGAATTGTCGTCACCCCTGCCAACGGAGGCGGTTGGCAGGGTTGACAGTCATCCGAAATACGGGGGGCAGGGGGTTTCGCACAAAGCCATGAAATTTTGCTGCTGTCTTGGCAGCTGGCGGCATCAATCGACGGGGGACGGGGGGGGGAGGTTGGCACGAGGCCATGCTGTTGGGTTTTTTGCCATTGGCGGCGCCTATTGGCCTCTCGCCACTGTGCATTCCGACCCTCCGTGAGTCCACAGTTTGGTCATGTCAACGGAGCCCCTGGATGACTTGTCCTGTTTGACGACTGCGGGGGCGGGGGGGAATGGGGGGACTCCCTTCCTTTATGCCCAGGGTGTGTGCGAACCAGGTTTGATGCCGTGGGTGTAGCACTGGTGGGCCATGCTGCAATGCATCGGGGAAAAATACCGAGATGTGGGGCCTGTGTACCCATGTGTTCATGTGTTGCGGTCCCAGTCTTAAGGTATTCCATGACCAAAAAAATGGCACCTGTTGCGTGCCCGCTATTTTGCGGTGTAATTTCCTTTCGGGCCGTGGGGTCCAGCTAAAAAGGAGTCGCAAATTTGGATTGCAAAGCAATGATCTGTCTCTTTTTGGTGCATTAGGGGAACTTCAGCTACGCTCCCATGGACACTCCAACAGCCTTCCGATCTGTACCTGCCAGAGGCTGCCTCCCAACCGTTTGCCGATAATCGCTTGTGTACCTCCCGGAGCCCCCCTGCCCAACCCGCCCAACTTGCCCTGGCGTACCAGACCAATACGTCCCTGTTCCAGGGTCCATAGCTTGCTTTGAATCGACTTCAGACAACGAAAAACTAACACGGTTCATTACAATACAGCACACCAGCTACATCCTGTTGTTGGAGGTCTCTTGTGACACGCTCCACTGTGAAAACCTTCACCTCGTAGGACGGTTGATACAAACACACATTTAAGGAAGTGCTGAATCAAGATTGGATGTGTTCATACAGCCAACCACCTAATCAACGTCTGAGAAAAGAAATACCCAACAGTCTGACACCCATGTAGCACCCACTGTCACCATGTGACCTCTTCTCGTCTGCCATCGCCAAATTGGCGAATCCCAAAAATGAAACAATGGTCCATCTCGTTAATATTGCGGGCCGCCAAAACCCTTCGCTCTTCCCTCATCTTCGCCCCCCCCTTTAGCCCCCCCCCCCCCCTCCCCAGGAAGCGCATCCCTGTGCGCCGGGAATGCAGAGGGCACTCTGAGCGCCAGACCTTGTTCAAGTCCTTCATCGGCGATAGAGTCTTCGCAACAAGCCGCACGCTGGACCGCGGCACCCCGTTCCACATCTCCTCCTCCTTCACGAAGTGCGTCTTGGCGAAGGCCATGCGCTGCGTGAACGGCTTGGCCATCGTGCTGCCGTCCTCGCAGTACAGCACGTCGGACACCACGAACCAGCCCGTGTTCTTGTTGGTGATCAGTTCGCCGTCCAGCAGCATGTCCTTGGGGGGGTCCGCCATTGGCTGCAGGTTGAACCTGAGCTCGTACAGCGCCATGGTGTGGTCCACCAGGTAGCACTCGTTATTCTGGTGCAGGTACAGCAGCAGCCCCTGCAGGCCATCGAACTTTTTGGAGACCATGTACGTGCCCGGCTCGCTCATGCAGACCTGTGATGATGCAGGTGCCGCGCTTCCAAGCAGTGTGCGTGTCAAGAGGGGGGGGGGGGGCAGCGATGCATTGGAAAAGGGGAAGGTAACCCCCCACCCCCTCCAGGCCGCCGGTCGATGCCCAGCCACTGTCTCCCTGATGCCAAAGGGCCGCCTTCAATGGCATTTGTCACCGACAGTAACCGCCAGCAGGCAGAATAGCACCGTTCCAAACGGTGTAGGAACAGTGCAAAAAATCTGAGAAACGGTGTAGGAACGGTGCAGAGCTTGTGCAAAATGCATGCAATTTCAAAAAGGTCATGACATGGTAAAACAAAAAGTTGTATATCTCGGACACCAGAACACAAATTGCACCATGAAGAGATGCAACCTGCCCCCCTGGGTCCTTTGCGTTTCGCTGGGGCCTTCTTCGCCGAAGACGCACCTCTGCTGGGGGCACTCGTTGCTGATGAAGTAGCTTGGCTGGAACCACCCGTTGTACGGGCTTCCACCATCTTGAAGAACTTGTTTACATTTTCTGACATGTCTGTGATGGATACCAGGGTTGCGAGGGACTGTGCAGGAACCTGCACGGTTGGGGGAACAGTGCAGGAACGGTGCAAAGCCTTTAGGGAACAGTGTAGGAAAAGTGCAAGGCAAGGGGAGGAACGGTGCTATTTTGCCTGCTGGTAACCGCCCGAACCCTCTGGCAACCTCCCCCAACCGCCTGTCTAACCGTCTCTGACGCCTCTTCCCTTCCCATGCATCCGTGTGGAATGGGGAGTGGAGCGGCATCCACAGCAGCCTCCCCAACCGCTTCCAGGCAGTGGGGGTGGGGCAGCGGCAGCGCCCACCAGTGTCATCATCATGTATTTGTACGGTGGACGCGGCCGCTCTGCGGGTGCGTGTGCCTGTCTATCTCTGGGTAACGGTGCTGCGTCCGGGGAGATCCGCGCCATCGACCATCTATCACCGCCTGCAGTGCAGCGTGACAGCGACAGTGACAACATCAAACGACGTTGGAGCATGACGTGAAAACAAATTTCATTTGTCAAATAATTCAAATTCATTGATAATTGAATTTGAATTATTTGTTTACCAAATTAAATCAATTGAATTAATTTCCGATTTATTTCAAATCAATTTAATTCATTACCGATTTATTTCATTTCTAAAATTAAACAATAACTCCATGCAAATTGTTGAAAAAACGATTGCAGAGTCACAGCGCCACACCAGGCGACACGTGACTGCAGACAGCAAAGGTATGGAATGAAATTGGGCCGCGGCGGTACTTGAAAGGGAGTCCGATGTCCTGGTCAGGGGCCATCGATCTTTCGGTGGGTGGCGCACGCGCTCCGCCTTGTGGGAATCTACACCCGTTTGGGAGGCACCGTATACACATGGAACCGGGGCTCAGCTTTTTGGCCCCTCAGTGCTACGCCAGGCCTCCGCTCCGGACGACCAACGCCGCAATATGCGACTGCCAACCGAGAGGGATGCACGCCAACACGTTGGCGGCGGTTGGCAGCGGTTGGCGGTTGGCGGTCGGCGGCTGGTGGTCGGTGGTAGGTAGCCCCTGGGGGCTGCCCCTGAGGGCTGTCCTGAAACCCGCTCCTCGCACGGCTCTGTTCTGGCCCAGAATGCACAGCACTGGCGGCTGCCGCTGGCCTACGCCCCCAAGCCCCCGATCA